>CM053773.1:120552047-120621834 GCA_028658325.1 Potorous gilbertii
CATATACCATAATTTATTAAGCCATTCCCCAATTGATGGGCATCTCCTTGATTTCCAGTTCTTGGCCACCACAAAGAGTGCTGCTATAAATATTTTTGTACATGTGGGTCCCTTTCCCATTTTTATAATCTCTTGGGGATACTTAACTCACTTCTTAAAGAGTCAAGGCCTGTTCCCTGAATAGGCATTACCTCACTTTAAGTGAGTACCTGAAAAGGCCTTAGCCTAAAGCAAGGGTCTGCCATTTCATTCCAGGCCATCTGCAGTCATCTTGATGAATATGTGGCTATTGGATCCAAATGCCTCAGGAGGTGAAAGCGAGACTGGTGACCTTGTACAGCCCTCCCTCATTGAAATGAAAGTCAACTGCAAGTCATATGATCATTTCCTTATGTCATGATCCTCTTTGAAAATGAAGGACAAAAACACAAATACGTACAAATTATATTCAATCAAATATGTATTTAAATCATTCTTTCCCCTCATCCATCAAATAGCATATTAGCTATTGTTAGCATATTTTAGGAAATATTTCCACCAAGGTTATTTATGTATATTTTTTCAGAAGATCAATATCCTTATAAATCAACAATTTTTAGTGTATTTTTTAAAAAAAATTTTAACTACATGCAAAATGATTTTTAACATTAATTTTTGAAAATTTTGAGTTTCAAATTCTGTCCCTTCTTCTTTTCCTCTCCCTCCCTGACATGACAAGCAAATTGATATAGGTTATACATGATTCAATGTACTGAATTCAATTCAAATTCCATTTATGGAACACTTACTATATTCAATGCTGTATGATAGCTACTGCTGTAGGACTTGGAATCAAGAAGAGCTAAATTCAAACCTTGCCTCAAACATTTACTAGCTGTGTGACCCTCAGCAAGTCCCTTAATATCTATATGCCTCAGTTTCCTTATCTGTAAAATGGAGGTGATAACAGCACTTACCTCCCAGGATTGCTGAAAGGATAAATTGGAATAATATTTGTCGGAGCAGTATTAATATAGCACTTTAACTTTTGCAAAAAGTTCCCACCTTTCTCAAGGAGCTTAAACATTAAAGGGTGGGGAGGGGAACAATGTGGTATGATACCTAGTGGGAATGGTAGAATCCAGGAAGGGACTTTTTTAAGGATTAGGGAGATAGGAATGTTTTTGTAGATAGCAAGGAATGAACCAGGAGACATGAAGATTAGTTATTCATGATTATGAAAAGGGCAAGCTATTGGAGAAGATGAGACCATAAAAGATGCATATATTTCACACACAGGTAAACTACTTAGGGCTTTCCCTCATGTCCCTAGGAAAGTCATCATCAGGAACCTTATCATCCTAAAATATTGTATCAGCCTTGATCCTCACACCTCAACTGTATCCTCTACCCCTCTGACTGGAAGATGGAATAAAGTGCTCCTCCCAGAACTTTCATTTAAGGAGAGATCCTAGACCAGATATTTCTTGTTCTTTTTTTTCTATTCAGCTTTACTCTTTTAAACTTTTCTTCTCCATCATACCCTGGCAATGAGTACCTCTCCCTTCCCCACACATCATTTTTAGCTTCTTTTTCTGTATTGTCTTCCCTCATTAGATTGAAAACTCCTTGAGGTCAGGTACTGTCTTTCCTTTTCATATTGTGGTATCCCCAGTACTTAACATGTTGCTTTGGACATCGTAGGTGCTCTCTCTCTCTCTCTGTCTCTCTCTCTCTGTCTGTCTGTCTCTCTCTGTCTCTCTCTCTCTGTATGTGTATGTATTTAAACTGGGTGCATGTGGAGATGTTGGCCTGGGCAAAAAAGAAAGACTCATCATAGTGAAGGAAAATATCTTGGAGGAGGATTTCTGAATGCTATAGGAAGAAAAGGAAGTTTTCATTGAATAGCTTCAAATTTTTAGTAAACTGTGAGGTGAGGTGCTAAGCTATCTACCATGGAAAGAAAGATTAAGGAGAGACACAGAGAACATTCATATAGAGAATTAGATAGCTCTCTATCTAAATGGGAAGCTTGCCTCTCGGCAGTGAGGATAGAGTTGATATTAGATAGCAGAAATGTGTGGCATACCTATTTAGCTTGGTTTCATGGTTTCCTCAAGCTCCATTCATCAACATGTTAAAAATGTGAAGATATTGGATAATGGGGGAAAAACAATATTGGAGGTTAGGTAGATGGAATCTACAATGGGAAAAGGGGGCAAAGGAATTGAAAGTATAGGATAGAATTGAGTTGGATGATTGAAGGATTGAAATAGAGAAGAGAATGTAACAAGTGTAGAGAGGATGGACTAGAAAAAAACCAAATGGTAGAAGGGATGTTGGTTATGATGAGGATGAAGAACATAACTAGTAACACAAAAATAAAAACAAGGAATCAGGAAAGGAGAGGATAATAAAAAAGAATTAAAGAATTGATGAATATAGATTTGGAAAATCTACACCTTTGAAATTCCCTTTGTAAAATCAATTTCTAGCAAACTGCTTTCTATATTTCACAGAAGTTTTGTTGAGGGAGCATGTTCCCTAAATAATTTGCACTTGGAGGTTTACTACATACAGGACTTCCATTTTCTATTCCTTCTAATTATTGATTATTTACTATATCCTACTGATTAACTTTTCTACTTTATAATCAGTAGAAAATAATTTAGATATTACCAATTTATTATGTAATTTGAGACCTGATGATATGATGATCCCTCTTCCAAATTAATTTTGTCTAGTTCTATAAGCTATCACCTTGGGAACTGACTGGTAAAACACGAAATTTTTAAATGAATTTACGTTGTACCACAATTTTTTTTTTATTATGTTAGTATAGACATACAATGAGTAGTGATCATCTCTAAAATTATTTGGAATCTTTTGTTATTGTTCTGGGAAGAGTTTATATAAACCTGTGTGAGGTCTTGTAGTTTAATGGAACATTATTTTCGTCTCTTTAAATTATATTGACGGAACTGTTATGGTCATTTCCTCTTGGTCTTGTTGCCTAGAAATTCTAATGATTTCTGTGGCTTTGTTTTATATATGGCAATTTTGCTAAAGCTAGTAATCATCTCTATTAGTTTCTTTGCATTCCCTGTGATTTGCCAAATAAATGATCAAGTTATCTGCAATTGAGGATAATTTTTATTCCCTTTACCAATGATTAGGTTTAATTTTACTCTCATTGTATCGCTATGGTTGGTGTTTCTAGAACAATGTTGGATAATAGTCAGAAGAGAGTGAAACCTTTCTTTATTCTTGTTTGTGATTACAAAAAACAAACCAAAAAACCATCCAGTTCTTGTTCATTTTCAATATTACTAGATTGACTAATTGACTGATTTAAATCTTGTTTACTTGTTTTTGGTCCCATTCAATCAATATAATTACATGTTCTTTATTGGGTTTTTGATTATGTAATTAATGATCATAGTTGTTTTCTTAATAACGAGCCATTCTTTAACCTTCCTATGAATCCAAATTCCATATTATTTTCTGGATGCATTGTTGTAAATACCTTCTATTATTTTATTGAAAGTTTTTGAATTAAGATCAATTAGCAAAATTGGTACATAGTTCTCTTTCTCTGCCTTGTCTCCCCATTGTTTGGATATTAGGGTAATATCCATCCCATAAAAGGATCTTGGTAGAATATATTCTTTTCAATATTTGAAAATGAGTTTGTAATATAGATATTCATTATGTTTTAATGTTTGAAAAAATTCATTTTGCATTCTATTTGGACCAAACCCTATGATTTTACAAATGAGGAAACTGAGACTCACAGAAAATAATTGAATAGACTAAGGTCACATGGGTAGCAAAACTAGGATTCAGATTTATATATTCTGATCTCCAATTCAATACTCCACCACCACTTCACTTTATTTTCTCTCTAAGAATATCAGATACAAACAAATAACCATGAGTCAATTTTTGTATAATAGGGAGTACAAACAAACAGTTTAATTTAAAGTCTAAACTTTATTAAAATCTCATTTCTGCAACTTATTTCATGTCTGGGTTTGGATGCATCACTTAGCCTTTAGGGGTCTCAGTTTATTCATCTATGAAAGTGATAGATTTGAAATTGATAATCTCTCAGGCTCTTCCAATTATCACAATTCCTTCTATATCACAATATATATATATACATATAAATATATATGTGTGTGTGTGCACATATATGTATGCTGCATAATAAAATGCTATGGGAAAAGGAAATAAAGATGTTACTTCTTGCCAGTAGTTGGAGAGGCATCATGGAAGGAGTGGCATTTGAACTGGATCTTTCTCAGGTGAAAGAAAAGAAAATATGAGGTAAACCTTGAAATTTGGACTTTCGAACCACCCTTGAATTACTTTTCACATTGGAAATTTCCAATGGGCCAGCTCCTTCTAGAACTTCCAATTTAAGGTGGGGGTTCTGAACAATGATGTCTTCATTCATCTCTGAGTTATATGCTAACTTATCTGTACCAGATTTATCTTCTTCCCACCAGAAAAGGTTCCAATGAGGTAGAATAATGAGAATGAATACACACATGTGTGTGATCATGTTCATTTATGTATATGTGTATATGTATGTGTGTAAATACAAATATATGTGTACATACACATATATGTATATATATATGTATTTATATTTAAATTCCAATAAGATTAATATGGATAGAAATCTAACCTTACAGTTGGTTTTAAGAACTCATTTCATTCTTTGTTGTTGATCAGTCATTTTTCAGTCATTTCTGACACTTTGTAGCTCCATTTCGGATTTTGTTTTTTGTAAATATGCTATAGTGATTTGCCATTTCCTTCTCCAGCCCATTTTGCAGATAAGGAAACTGAGGCAAACAGGGTTAAGTTACTAGTCCAGGGTCACACAGCTAATAAGTATTGAACTAGATTTGAACTTAGGAAGATGAGTCTTCCTGACTCCAAGAAATCAAAAACATGTTTGATATGAAATAGACCTTGGTATTTTAGTGGATTGCAAGATCAATGTGAGTCAACACTGTGATAATGGCAATTCAGAAAGTTGATATAGTCCTAGATGAAAACAATAAAACTTTAGTACCAGAATTAAGGAAGTAATAATCCGCTATGGTCTGTCCTAGTTATACCGCATTTTAGAATATTTTACTTCAATCTAGAAACCACATTGACCATCTTAAAAACATCTATAGGAAGAATAATTGTCTTTGTCAAATGATGTGCTATTGCATATTGAAGTCTTTTTTTATTACAAACAAATGTGACTAGAATTATTTTGGGTGGTTGGTCAGGAAAGGGACAATATTTGAAAAATGAAGTCCTCATTCCATAGATCAGATGATTTGAAAAATGTTTTTAAAAAAGCAGTTCTTCTGGAATAAAGTAGGTGTGGGGTCCAATGGAACAGGTAATTAGAAAAAAATCACAAATATGCTTATATTTATTTTATTACCCCAGTTCTAATTCCTTAAATTCTTACCCTTGACTCAATATAAAACAGTAATTCTACTTTCTCCTTCTGGCCCAGAAAGGTGCTAGATATAGGTCCCTTGACATTTTATCTAGCTTGAAGCAAAGATATTCAAAGACCATAGCTCTCTAGATGTGAAGTAGGATTTAATATTAAGTGAGGGCCAAGGACAGCAGCTAGGTGACTCAGTAGCTAGAGTACTGGGCCTGGAGTCAGGAAGACTTGAGTTCCAATTTGGTCTCAGACAGTCACTAGCTGTGTGAACCTAGTCAAGTCACTTAATCTCTTTTGGCCTTAATCCACTGGAGAAGTAAATGTAAAATCTTTCCAGTATCATTGCCAAGAGAATTCTATCACAATATTGGCATGCTATGTTCCATGGGGTCAGGGAAAGTCAGACATGAATGAACAACAATGAGAGTCAAGGATGTGAAATAAAGAGATTCGTCCAAGGTAAAAAAGAAAAGAAGTGAATGTCATTAACAGGATTGGACCTCAGGCCCTGTCACCCCAAAGTCTTTATTTGCCACTCAAACAGGCTAGCTGACTTATACTGGTCACAAGATAGATAGGATAAGACTATATGGTCACTAAAAAAAGGAAGTATACATTAAAAATATATCTCTTATCTCAATCTAATCACTTTTATTCCCTCTCCTCTATTCTAACAGAATCAAAGAATCATAAAATATCAGAGTTCAGGGTTATAATGAGCTTCAGAGGCTGTCTAATGTCACTATCACTTTAGTAAGCATCTTCCTTACATCACTTAATTCCAGTCCATCTCATTCCATACCACAAATACTAAGAGTAAATATGAGGAATGAATAGACGAATAAAATATGGGTAAAGTGTCATTTCTGCTGTCATGGAAATTGCAGTTCAGTCTGAGAAGATATAGACCAAAATAATTAAGGAATAAAAAATGAGGTACATTTGAAATTTTGTGCTAATTCAGAGAAGGGAACTATCTTCTGTCTAAAAGTATCAGAGAAGGCTTTACAAGATCTCATGGGATTGTAGGTTTAGGGCTCTGATAGGATTATTGAGGTCATTTGGCTCAAATTCTCTATTTTACAGATGAGGAAACTAAGGACTAGAAAGGGTAAATGATTTCCTCAAAGCTATACAGATAGTAAGTGGCAGAGCAAATATTAAAACCCACATTTCCTGACACTAAATGTAATATTCTTTTCATTAGCCCATATTGCTCTGAAAGAGATGACATGAAGTGGTTTTTTCCAGACAAATGAACTAGGAATAGCATAGCTGTGATTCTACACTGGTAGATTAGGGAAGGGTAGAGAAATTACATGCAAACCTTAGATTGAATTTCATCCTACCTCCAAACTCAAGAAATATCACCTTGTCCAAGAGATGGGTTTACTTCTTTATACTCACTGAAAAGGAACCTGAAAATATGAAAAAAAATGCAATAAAATCCTATATCTGAATCCTTAAAATAGTATTTCAAGTTAACAGTAGACAAAAGTGGGAAAAAGTTCCATATTTTTCAGAAATTAGGCTTTCTTTTGCATGAAAGTCAGTTTTGATCTGCACAAGAAACCTTATAATCTTAGATGCAAATCAGTAAGCAGAGGCAGCACTGTTCAAAAGACTACACAAAAGGCTAGATGTCAGACTGTTTAACATCTGGGTACCTTTTCTGCATAGGATAGAGCTGAATAATTTCTTTATACAGTTTAGTTATTTATGCAAAGAATGAAGACAACATTGACTGTGTGCTTAATAGGCACCATGACAGTGCTAAAATACATATTCAGATTAATAAAAGAGTCTAATGGTCACAAATGCACACCCATATTGTTCACAAAAAGGTATCTTTACAAATGAGAAACATATAAAATAAACACAAAATAAGGAAGAAAAGGAAAAAATATATACATATGCATATATATATGAATGTATAAGCCATAATGCATGTTATATATTCAAAAATGAAATTACATATGCTATATTGTTTACAGAAAAATCCAGCAAAATACAATTAACTGAAAAGTATACAAGAAAAAAATTAGAAAATTATATGAAAATAAAAAATTAAAATCTATTAAACAAAGTTTAAGTAATAGAATAGTTAAAAACTACTTACACTGATAATACTAGATGTCAAAATCTGATATACAGTCAAAGCAGTTATTTAGTTGTTAAATTTAAAAAAGAAAATATAAAAAAGAAAATAGTAGAGGATGAATGAGGTTTATAGCTACAGGAGATGTAGACAAAAATATGTCTAAATAAAAGTTAAAACAAAATCAAAGTAATTATGACCCTGCCTCATAATGGAAGTAGAGATAAATAATATGGAAAAAATGATTGGTAAATAAAACTAGGTGATGCCTTTATTTTTGAAATTAATAATAAAATTTACCAGTTGGAAAATAAAAAAACGTTTAAAAAATTGAAGCAAAAACATAAAACACAAAATCATAAAACACAAAATTTATAAAGGAAGCAGTATGGTCATGATAAACACAAAAATAAATTTTAATAAAATGTTTGATTCTACACACTGTTGTAATTTAATGAATTATTAAAAACAAAAAGAGATGATCATTTAAAAAAACACAAATTGCCAAAATTGACACAATAGGCAATTGCATGATTTTGGAGAAATTAATGGACAAGTTATTAAAGAGTTTCTTTAGTTGTAGTGAGAGGAAAATTTAAGTCAGATGACTTCACAGGTGAATTTTTTCAAGTCTTCCCAGAATAAAAAATTTCTATATTACCTAGATTATTTTTTAATCAGAGAAAAACACTGAGTATTTTCTAACAAATATTGTGGGTTAAATTATATTGACTTTAACATATGACAAAAATGTCAAAGAGTGGAACCAAGATGGCAGAGTAAAAGTAGGAATTAGCTTGAACTCTTCCTCAAACTCCTCCTAATGCTTATAAAAATGACTCTAAACAAATTCTAGAGCAACAGAACCCACCAAAAGACAGAGTGAAACAAATTTCCCATACAAGACAGTCTGGGTGGTAGATGGGAAAGGTCTATTGCACCAGGCCGGGAGAGGAGAGCCATCCAGCATGGATGATGCTGATACAGACTGGGCCCCAGCAAATCCAGAGTAGGCCTCAGAGAACTGAATGACTAGAAGCTGAGGTAGTTTTCTGACTTCTCAACCCACAAACACCAAAGAGGATTTCAAAGGTCAGTGAGAAATATCTGTTAGACCTGGGTGAGAGCTCCAGTAGCTCCAGTCCCACCATAATCCTGGGGTGGCAGTGGCAGCTACAGAGGCTGCTTCCAGAGCTCTCAGCCCACAGATTGAAAGGGGGTTGAACAACTGTTCAGAAGGAGATTACAACAATCTTTTCTGGTTCTGAGGTAGGATTCTGGTTTACAGTCCTGGGTGACAAGTCTGGGAAAAGTAGGAGCACTGGCATAGCAGAGTTTGCAACACCACTGGAGAAGGAACTCTCATCACAATTCCAAGGCAGAAAAGAATGCTTATGGTCACTCACAGATAAGAGCACAGGTCAGGAGAGGAGTAAACACATCTCCTTAGATCATACCAGCTTGGAAGAATTGAAAACTTACAGGTCCCTAAAATTTTCCCTGAAAATAGCTGCACAAAACCCCAGAAGCTTGGGACAGTATGTGCCCTCCACACTGGAAGCAGAGACTTACCTTAACAGAAAGTTTAAAAGTCAAGTAATTGACTGGGGACATGAGCAAACAGTGGGAAAGAAAAACTTAGAGTATAGAATCTTACTTTGGTGACAAGGAAGATCAAAACATACACTCAGAAGAAGACAACAAAGTCAAAGTTTCTACATCCAAAGCATCCAAGAAAAATATGACTTGGTCTCAGGTTACTGGAAGACCTCAAAAAGAATTTTGAAAATCAAGTAAGAGAAGTAGAGAAAAAACTGGGAAGAGATATGAAATTGTTGCAAGAAAATCATGAAAAATGAGTCAACAGCTTGCTAAGGAGGCCAAAAAAATACTGAAGAAAATAGCATCTTAAAAAATAGACTAGACCAAATGGCAGAAGGGATCCAAAAAGCGAATGAGGAGAAGAATGCCTTAAGAAAAAGAATCATCCAAATGAAAAAGGAGGTCCTAAAGGTCACTGAAGAATATAACTCCTTAAAAATTAGAAGGGGGGGGTGGGGCCAAGATGGTGGAGTGGAAAGACACACATACGGAGGCTCTCCCCACACAGCCCATAAAATACCTGTAGAGAGGAACTCTCAGTAAATTTTGGAGCAGCAGAAGTGGAGAACAGCAGAGTGGAGGAGATTTCCAGCCCAGGGTGACCTGAAAGGCCCATGGGAAACATCAGTTGCACTGGAAACAGAGCAAAACCAGTCCAGCCTTGGCCATGTGGTGTGAGGCTCATGGAACCTTCAGTTGCAGCAGCAGCAATGGGTTTGCACACCCCTCAAGAGGTCTGTGACAGGATTTTTTCAGCTGGCTGGGAAGGGAGAAAGGTCTTCACATACCTCCAGCCTCAGGCAGTGGTGGCAGAGGCGAAATCAGGCAGGCAGAAGCAGTTCCCAAAACAGGCCGTACAGCCTCCTGCATCCATTGCTCTAGAGAAAAAACTCCTGGGGACACTGAGGAGCTGAATATTACCTCAGCCCTGTGTAGAGGCCCTGAGGGAACTGATTTTTATCTCACACTGAATGGTGGCCCTGCCCATCCAACTTATGTGAAAATCAGCCCCCAGTACTGACTTGGCAGAACTGGAGACCAGGTGGCTGTGGAGATTCTAGGATTCTGGGCACAAAAATCTCTCCCTACTCCCACACCAGTGTACAAGATTGGTTGCGCCATCTTGGAGGAACTGAGGTATTACAGATTCCCTACTCTTGACAAAGGACCCAAAAGTCAAGTAAATGGTTGGGAAAATGCCCAAAAAAGGGAAAAAAATAAAACTATAGAAAGCTACCTTCTTGGTGAACAGATATCTTCTCTCATCCTTGCTGATGAGGAAAAACAAGGCTTACCATCAGAAAAAGACATAAAAGTCAAGGTTTCTGTATCCCAAACATAAAAAAAAATATTCAGTGGTCTCAGGTGATGAAAGAGCTCAAAAAGCATTGTGAAAATCAAGTAGGAGAGGTAGAGGAAAAACTGGGAAGAGAAATGAGAGAGATGTAAGAAAAGTATAAAAAGCAGATCAACACCTTACTAAAGGAGACCTAAAAAAATGCTAAAGAAAATAACACCTTGAAAAATAGGCTAACTCAATTGGTAAAAGAGGTTCAAAAAACCAATGATGAGAAGAATGCTTTAAAAAGCAGAATTAGCCAAATGAAAAAGGAAGTTCAAAAGCTCAGGGAAGAAAATAGTTCTTTCAGAATTAGAATGGAACAGACGGAGGCTAATGACTTCATGAGAAACCAAGAAATCACAAAACAAAGCTAAAAGAATGAAAAAAATGGAAGCTAATGTGAAATATCTCATTGGAAAAACAACTGGTCTGGAAAATAGATCCAGGAGAGACAATTTAAAAATTATGGGACTACATGAAAGCCATGAACAAAAAAAGAGCCTAACCATCACCTTTCATGAAATTGTCAAGGAAAACTTCCCTGATATTCTAGAAGCAGGGGCAAAATAAATATTGAAAGAATCCACTAATCACCTCCTGAAAGAGATCCAAAAAGAGAAACTCCTAGGAACATTTTGGCCAAATTCCAGAGTTCCCAGGTCAAGGAGAAAATATTGCAAGCAGCTAAAAACAATTCAAGTATTATGGAAATACAATCAGGATAACACAAGATCTAGAAGCTTCTACATTAAGGGATTGACGGGCATGGAATATGATATTCCAGAACTTAAAGGAAGTAGGACTAAAATCAAGAATCACCTACCCAGTAAAACTGAGTATAATATTTCAAGGGAAAAACTGAAATTGAGGACTTTCAAGCATTCTTGATGAACAGACCAGAGCTGAGAAGAAAATTTGACTTTCGAACACAAGAATGAATAGAAGAGAGAAATCATGAGGGACTTACAAAAGTTGAACTATTTACATTCCTACATGGAAAGACAATATTTGTAACTCTCGAAACTTTTTTCAGTATCTGGGTAATTGGTGGGATTACACACACACACACACACACACACACACACACACACACACACACAGAGAGAGAGAGACAGAGAGCACAGGGTGAATTGAATAGGATGGGATCATATCTTTAAAAAAATGAAATTAAGTGTTGTGGTAGAAATATATTAGGAGGAGAAAGGGAGAAATGAAATGGGGCAAATTGTCTCTCATAAAAAAGGCAAGTAAATGACTTTTCAATGGAGGGAAAAAGTAAGGAGGCGAGAGAATAATGCATGAAACTTATTCTCATCACAATCGACTAAAGAAAGGAATAAAATGCACACTCATTTTGGTATGAAAACATCTTACAATACAGGAAAGTGGGGCAGAAGGGGATAAGCAGGGTAGGGGAGATGATGGAAGGAGGGCAGTGGGAGGGAGTCAACATTCTTGGGGAGGGACAGGATCAAAAGAAAGAATAGAAGCAATGGGGGGCAGGGTAGGACGAAGGGAAATATAGTTAGTTTTATACAACACGACTATTATGGAAGTCATCAGAAAAACTTCACAGATATGGCCTATGTTGAATTGATTGCCTTCACAACGGGGATGGCTAGGGAGGGAAGGAGGAAGAGAAGTTGGAACTCAAAGTTTTAGGAACAGTTGTTGAGTATTGTTCTTGCAACTAGGAAATAAGAAATACAGGTAATGGGGCATAGAAACCTCATCTTGCCCTACAGGACAAAAGAGAAGAGGGGATAAGGAAAGGAAGGATGTTAGAAGGGAGGGCAGATTGGTGATAGGGGTAATTAGAATTCTCAGCATTTTGGAGTAGGGGGAGGGAAGAAATGGGGAGAAAATTTGGATCCCAAAATTTTGTGGAAATGAATGTTGAAAACTTAAATAGATAAATTAAAAAAAATTTGAAAGGAGTAATGGAAACTAAAGATGCCATGAAAAATCAAGAAAATTTAAATCAAAACTAAAAGAATAAAAAAAATTGACATTGTGAAACATCTCACCGGAAAAACAACTGACTTAGAAAATAGATCCAGGAGAGAGAATTTAAAAATTATTGGGCTACCTGAAAAACATCATCATCAAAAAAAAAAGAGCCTAGACATCATCTTTCAAGAAAGTATCAAGGAAATCTTCTCTTATATTCTAGAACCATAGGGTGAACTAGAAATTGAAAGAATCTGTAGATCACCTCCTGAAAGAGATCCCAAATGGAAAACTCCTAGGAATATTGTAGCCAAATTCCAGGGTTCTCAGGTGAAGGAGAAAATATTGCAATCAGCCAGAAAGAAAGAATTCAAGTGTTGTGGGAAACACAATCAGGATAACACAAGATTTAGCGGTTTCTACCTTAAGGGATAGAAAGACTTGGAATATGATATTCCAGAGGGCAAAAACCTAGCATCACAATCAAGAATCAACTGCCCAGCAAAACTGGGTATAATACTTTGGCAGGGAGTAGGAGGAGCATTCAATGAGAAAGAGGACTTTGAAATATTTTTGATGAAAGATCAGAGATGAAGGGAAAATTTGGCTTTCAAATACAAGACTCAGAGAAACATAAAAACAAACAGGAAAAGGAAATTTAAGGCACTTATTAAACTTGCACTGTTTGCATTCTTACATGGAAAGTTAATAATATTTGTAATTCATGAGACATTTCTCTTTATTGGTAGTAGTTGGAGGGGATGCATATAGAGAGAGGGCACAAGATGAGTTCAATATGAATGGATGATATCTAAAAAATAAAATTAAGGAGTGAGAGAGGAATGGACTGGGAGAAGAAGGAAGGGAGAGGCAGAATGGGATAAATTATCTCACATGAAGAGACAAGAAAAAGTTTTTTTCCGTGTAGGGGCAGAGCAGGGAGGTGAGAGGGAATGAGTGAACTTTACTCTTATTAGATTTGGCTTAAGGAAGGACTAACACACACACACACACACACACACACACACACACACAATTGGGTATGGAAATCTATTTTACCCTGCAGGAAAGTAGGGGAGAAGGTGATAAGACAGGTGGAAATAAAAGAAATGAGGGCAGAGTGAGGGAGGCAGTAATCAGAAGCAAAGACTTTTGAGGAGGGACAGGGTCAAAAGAGAGAATAGAAGAAGTAGCAAGTGGGATAGGAGGGAGAGGAATATAGTTAATATTTCACAACATGACTATTATTGACGTATTTTGCATGACTACACACGTATAACCTATATTAAATTGCTTGCCCTGTCAACAAAGGTGGGTGGGGAGGGAGGAAGGAAGAGAATTTGAAACTTAAAGTTTTTTTTAAAACTTCTTTTAAAAAATTTTTTTAAACTTTAAAAAAAAATTTTTTTTTAAATGTTAAAAATTGTTTTTACATGTAACTGGGAAACAAGATACACAGGCAATGGGGTACAGAAATTTATCATACTCTATAGGAAAATAGAAGAGGAGGAAGATAAGAGAAGGGGGATGATAGAAATAAGGGAAGATTAGGGAAAGAGTAATCAGAATGCATGCCTTGATAGGGTGGGGAGAAGGGATGAGATTAGGAGAAAATTTGGAACTCTCAAAATCTTGTGGAAGTGAATGTTGAAAACATAATAAATTAATAAATTGAGCCCTCCGCCCAAAAAGAAATAAATCTATCTTACCCTACAGAGGAGGGGAAGAAGGCGAAGGGGAGGGGAGAGGGAATGAACCTTACTCTCATTGGATTGGGTTTAAGGAGAGAATAACATACACACTCAATTGGGAATGGAAATCTATTTCATGCTGCAGGAAAATAGACGAAAAGGGGATAAAAGTAATAGAAGAAATTGCAAATGGGGGAGGAGGTAATCAGAATGCAGCTCACTATGGACTGTGGAGAAGGGAGAGATGGGGAGAAAATTTGGAACTCAGAAACTTACGGAAGTGAATATGGAACACTAAAATAAATAAATGAAGTGAAATGTGGGGAAAAAGTAAAAATAACACCCCCCAAAAATTACATATCTCATATAATAAAACATTTTTAAAAGTTCTTTTTCATTACAACATTGGAAGAATAATTATATCTACAATGTGTATTCCAATGATAAATATATGTAATATAAATAAATATTTTATATAAAAAATTCAAAGGTCTTAATTCATCAGAAAATGAATTAATGATTGAAAAACACCAAAACTAATAGGAAAGGTATTCTTTAATATAAGAAACTATATCCTAAGCTCCAAAAAAGCATAATATAAAATAAAGTACAAATATTGTCTCTAAAACCTTCATTGAATAATATCTACTGTCCCTGCTTTTATATGACATTGCAGGGACAGTAGATAACCTCTTTATTTGTAATAATTCCAATAAGAAGGGGAGAAGATCTTAGAGGAATTATTAAAAATAAAGAGTATGAAATGTTATTTGATGGTAACAAAATTTATCTTCAAAATTCAACTGTCTTAAACAAAGAAAACATTAAGCAGTGATTTCAGAATTCAGCGGTCCCAAGATAGGAAGTCAGTCCACCCCTCCAAAAAACAGAAAAACAGGCAAAAAAGTAACATGTACCATCTTTTTGCTAGCAACAGATCATGCTTAAAATCACAAAGATATCATTAAAATGTAAGCAAAAATAAATTTCTGAAATTAAATCTATATAGAAACTCACATGACCTATATAAATAAATACATTTAGTAAGCATAGTAACTGAAGTAAATTTAAGGGACTAAATAATTGGCATGGCATTCCATATTCACTGTTGAATTATCTATTATTATAGAAAAAATTGGTATTCGTTGAATTGATTTACATCTGCAATACCACTCAAAATATTTTAAAAAATTTCACAGAATCTGATAAAAACACATTGAATTTTATACAGTACAAACAAAACAGGGAGACAGGCAAAGTGTGTCTGGGATAAATTATCTTACATGAAGAGGCAAGGAAAAGATTTTCCATATAGGGGCAGAGCAGGGAGGTGAGAGGGAATGAGTGAATTTAACTCTTATTAGATTTTGCTTAAGGAAGGACTAACACACACACACACACACACACACACACACACACACACACACACACACAATTGGGTATGGAAATGTATTTTACCCTGCAAGAAAGTAGGGGAGAAGGTGATAAGAGAGGTGGAAATAAAGGAAGGGAGGGCAGAGTGAGGGAGGCAGTGTACTTCAGCTTTGGAGGAAGTTGGAGGAAGTAGTGTACCTCAACTTTCTTATACAAGTATTCTATCTAAAAAGACAACTCAGAAGAGAATCAGATCATGTAGTGGTTGGGGAATTTAGGGAAAACCCCTTTTTTTTCCAACTCAAGGTTAGAAATCCAAACTGTGAAACATGGGTGGACCTATAGCTCTGTTTTACTGGCCCCAGGATGGATTTCAGAGTCATCCCTTAGGAGCAGGCATGTCTTACTCTGACCTCAGAGGGGGATCTCAGATTCAACATGAGGCTGAGTGACCTGTTCAGGGACTGGAAGCAAGTACTGACATAGGTATTCCCCAAAATAACAGAGCTATACAAAATCACTCAATAAAACCACAGACCTTCTGGAGAAAATGAGATTAGGTTGAACAATGCTCAAAATCTTTATTGACTTACACCAAAAAAATAGAAATCTAATAGAAATAGTAACATACTTTTTTATTTGTTAAACTATTAAAAAGTGCATAAATACTATAATACATAAGGACAGGATTAAACCTGAGTCTTGGGGGAAATGACCATGGTCACAAGGTAGGGGATTGGATGTAGGGATGTTGCAGTTCAGCTCTCTACCCACAAACAGCTCCCACTGCACTAGCAGATATACCATGAATATGGCACTTGACCTTGAGAAAGACCTAATTTGCTTATGGAAATGGGCACCAGAAGGGTTTTAGTCTGTGAGTTATTGTGAAATGATAATGTTTTCTGAGTCTCTTCTTGTTTCTCTGAAGAAATGATGCAGATTGGTACTTTTTAGTATTTCTTTTTTTTTCATAACATTTCTTTTAGCACAAAGTCAAACTTTCTAAACAAGTTTTATAGCAAACCTGATGGTACAAGAGGTTGACCAACAACTTTGGTTCTCTGAAAATTCTAGCCAGTTATTAGCCATTAATATCCACAGAAGCTTCATTTATGGGTGAGTTTGTATTTTTGTTATCCAGACCCAAAAATGGAACCCAGAGGTGGCAAAGTTTAGACCTAGAGGGCAACAATCAGCATGCACCCCAGATCCACATTCTGAAAGCATGTAGTCCTCTAATGTGAGCTCTCCTAGATGTCTTTGATGAGCATAGTACTTAATAATGTTAATAATATCTCCCATTTATCTAGGATGTTAAGGTTTAAAAAACCTAAATATACTAGTCTTTAGCAAGATTCAAATTAAAATCTTCCCGACTCTATATGAAATACTAGCTGCCTTAGTACTCAGAGAACACAGTGCAACAATCCTAATAAAACAGAGTGGGATCATTTAAGACTGAAATCCCCAAGAGCATTCAGAACCTGGTCTTTATACAGAATCACATTTTAGGGAGTAAAGTTGGAGAGTAAATAAACAAACAAAAATTCATCAATCATAAAGAGTAATTTTGGAGCTTGGGAATATAAAACCCAAATCCAGGAAAAATAACTAAAATATCTACAAGCAAAACGAGAGTGAGAGAGAGAGAGAGAGAGAGAGAGAGAGAGAGAGAGAGAGGGAGAGAGAGAGAGAGAGAGGAAGGGAAGAGGGCAGAAGGGAAGGAAGGAGCATAGAAGGGAGGGAGACAGAGGGGAAGAAAGAGAGATTTTTTTTTTAAAAGTTAAAGAATGATGTGATAGAGTAAATGAGATTTCTGTAAGAAGGAATTAGAGAAGAAATTAAAGCACTGTCATGAAAAACTGGAAAGAAGTAATACCTTCCCATGATATTTGTAACTAACTATTATAGACTTCCAGAAAATTAGAATGAATCAAATAGAATTTAATTACTTTAGGAGATAAAAAATGTTAAAAGTCAAAAGACTGAAAAATATGATTCTAAAATACATTATGTTTCAGGGAATAATTCAAGAAAAGGTAATTTGATTTAATGGAACACTTGCAAACCACAATCACACAAAAGCTCCAGAGGTCATATTTCAAAAAATCATGGAAGAAAGCTGTCTATATCTTTTAGAACCAGAGAACAAAATGAAAATATAAAGAATCCATTGGTCACTTCCTGAAAACAATAATAAAATGAAAATTCCAGACATGTCATAACCAAAATCCCAAATTTCCAGATTAAAGAAAAAAATTTCTACTGACATCCAGAAAGAGAATAAAAGAAAGATCAGGTAAGAACCCGGCCAATGTTACCTCTTTTCTCAAAGCATGTGAAATGTACTCTGCTTTCTGCAGATACTGAGTAGCCTACTTTCAAAAGGGCTAAATAATCTTTAATGGAAGGGCCCCACATCTTAATTTGAAACATCAACTACTTTTAGTCATCTAATCAAGTGGTAGAGAGGTGGACTTTTAATTAGCTACTAAGCTAGAAAAATGGTATGTTCAAAATGTACTCTCCACTTGGAGGAAACCTCTTCATTCCATCATTCTTTGCTGGGTTGGTGAGTGACATGCTATAAACCTGTGTATAGGGAGAAGCTTCAAGTCTTCTACCACCCAAAAATGACATGTGCCACATGAATATGTCTCCAAGATTAGTATTGTGTATGTGTGTGTGTGTGTGTGTGTGTGTGTATGTGTTCTTTCCTACTTTGGGGGAATGAATATTGGAGATGACACCAATCTCATAAATATCTTTAAAATATGTATTGTGGATCTAATTAAAGTAAGAAAGTGGAGCAAAGTCAAGATAGTGGAGAAAAGGCAGACACTTTCCTGAGCTCTCTCCAAAATCCTTCCAAAAAATTTTGAATAATGCCTCAAAATAAATTCTAGAACAATAGAACAAAAACAGGATGAAACTATTTTCCAGCCCAAGACAACTTAGATGGTGGGCAAGAAAGGTCTATTGCACCATTTGGACAGTCAGGAGAAATTGTAGGAAAATAATAAAACTTTTTTTGTTTAAAAAAAAAAAGAAATTTTACCGGAGATGTGGTCTTGGACTACTCATCTAACCTCTGACCTCCTCCATTTTCTTATCTATAAAGTGTTCATTATAATAGCATCTATCTCTCAGAGTTGTCCTAAAAGTAAAATGAGATACATGACATGTTTTGCAAATTTTAAAGTGTTATAGAATGTTCTTATTTTTTATTACTATTAATATTCTTTTACTTTCAATGGTAATGTTCATTCATGAAGAATAACTGATATGTATAACACGTTTTCATTGTATGAAATGGTGATGTAGATTTTTCAAGGCATTTTCCAAACTTTACAAACTTTATATATATAAATTCTATAACTATAGTTCTTATTAAAATATACTTCCCCTACTAATCCATTTTGTCTCTTGAGCCCCTATTCAAAATATTTTCTATTTATACAATCAATCAGTCATTGACAGTATGAAATTTTTCCTTCTTACACACAACCATTTACTTAATAATAAAGCAAAGGAAATGTTCATTTTAGATATTTTAGATGATTTAAAATATATTAAATCCAATGCACAAATAATAAAATAGATCACATTAAGCATATAAACCCAGATCATATTCCCCCAACAATATACTTAATACTTATGGCAAAGAGTGGGCATGCATTTATAAACCTAGTAGAGAGACACAGAGAAGAGGAGAACTCATGAGCTTAAGGAAATTGACAATTCTAGACTGCAGGCTTCAAGTTTATTGGTCCATTCAGCAACATCTCCACTATTCAAAACATGTAAAACTGCTTCTCTTCTCCCTTCTTAACTCTTGATGCCCTGCTATAATTAATCTGGGGCATCACTTCTTCCCTACTGGAAGAACCAGTATACATCCAAGGCTTTCTAAGGGGAATAATTGCAATTTGTACTTAAACTATGATGACTTTATAAGTAAACACAGCTGGGTGAACATTACATAGAAATTGCTTTAATTTTGAACCCTCTTTCCTCAAGGCTACCCGGGAGGTTTAAGAGTATCCTCCTGAGTGCTGTGGGGAATGTTTGTACTTATGTTCTTGCTATGCCTTCATAGCAAATATACCTTGTAGAGGCAAAATGATTTTTATTGTTTAAATGAAACCACAGTATTAATAATAACTGTTAGTTAACACTCTGAAGAATACGCTAAAATGGGGACTCATGTCAATAGCATTAGAGAAACGTTGTCACAACTCTCCCAGGTTTTTGTCAGAAAGCTAAAGGAAAGTATTATTTAGCTTTGCCCTGGGGAACTTGATTCCTCAGTGTGAGTGTGAATTGAGATGTAGATCCTCCTACATAAGGAGCCACAGTCAGGATCAAACAGGACTTGGCCTCTTTTCAGTGCTCTTTGTAATTTTGGAACCATCCCTTTTAAATAATTTTTTATGTGTTTTTTTCCTATTTACATTGTTGTAGTAACCCAGTGTATCTGAGTTGTGCTTTCTTTAATTTCATTCAGTTCATGATAGACTGTGTTCATCATATTTTTTTGTTTCTTAAAGCATACTAGTATTTCATCACATTTATTTACCATAATCTATTAGCATTTGTCAGTCAAGGAGCATCTATTTTTCAGTTCTTTGCTTCTACATAAAGTGTCTTTATAAAGGCTTGGCTGCATGTGGAGTCCTTTTTTTTTGTCAGTGGCCTCTTTAGGGTATTTTTCTAAGAATGGAATCTATGAGTTAAGGGGTGTATATACCTTAACCACATTATTCACATAAATACAGATGGTTTTCCAAAATAGTTGTATTAAATAATAGCTTTACCAACAATGCATTAGTATTTCTGATTTTCTCCAGCGTGAACTATTGTCTTCTGTCATTTTTGTCAATTTGATGATTATAGAAATAATATCTAGTCGCTTTCATTTCTCATCAGACACTTTGCTTAATTTGGATTCCATGAGTCTTTCTCAGGATAATCCCATCACCTGAAGGCTCTTCATCACGAATATTAATTCAACTTTGATATTTAATGCATTGTTAGCATCCTCAGTTGAATCTCTTCTCTGATTGGAAGGCAGAATAATAAAACCCTAAAGCCTCCCTTTATAGAGGACGCAGAATTTTTCACCTAATTTTATTTCTAATTAGGTATTCTGCTTAGTTTCAACTCTAAAGACAACATGACATCATTTTGGGTACCCTCGGGCAACAGTCATCCCCCTCCGTTTTCATCTTCCTTTTGTGTATCATCTTTCCAGAGACTGTTTTTCTTTTTATTTTTTTGTATCCCAAACATTTAGTGCAATACTTTACACATAGTAGAGGCTTAGTAACTATTTATTGATTATTAACTATTTACTACTCAACAAATACCTTCAAAATTATAAAATCAACTATAACAAATTGAAAATCACTCCAAAACACACATAACAGAGAGGGCATTTGATCTCTCTTCACACATTCTTTCTCATCTCAGTTGATCTAGTCAATCAATTAACATACTTAGGGAGCCCTAATTATGTGATTTCTAACTTAGGTACTGTCTTAGGAAGTAAACACACATGAAAATTAGTGTGATTTTTTTTAAAGGAGCTTATTCCCAAAGATTACTTTATGAACTCTGATCACCCCTCCATTTCCCTTCTCCAACTGGGCAAGAAGGAGGCAAACTTTAGACTAAACTATAAATCAGTCATGGTCTTTGAGGCCATCTAAATAATCAGATTTCAAAAATCTTTAAGTTAAGATATCAAATTCTTAAAATTATATGAAATATTTGATAGAATTGAAACAATAAGAGTAACAGCTGGCCAATTTCCTTTCTACCTTGTCTGAAGCCCCTTCCAATTATCGATTTGTTTATGTATATTCAAAGGACTATTCCATGTCTGTCCTTGATATGTTGAAAGGACATATTTGATCCCATTTGGACTATTGAAAACATTATACTATGACTACAAACTATAAACTTTTAAAAATATCTATTAGTCAATTCCTATTTATATTCTATTACTCCTGATTAGGTTAAAGAAAAAATACAACTGTCTATAGATAGATAAGTTAAAATTATAAATATACATTATAAATAATATAAATGTAATACTATGATTAAATCAAAGAATAATAAAGCTTTCTTAATACATATGCAGGATATAATCTAAAGAAATCATTTTGCGCAGGCAGAGCCAAGATGGCAGAGTAGAAAGATGCATGTACTCTAGTGCTTCCCTCACAGCCCACAAAATACCTGTAAATTTGACTCTCAATGAATTCTAGAGTAGCAGAAGCCACAGAACAGAGTGAAAGAGGTTTCCAGCCAAGAGCATCCAGGAAGGCCAACAGGAAAGGGATTAAAACCAAGAATCACCTACCCAGAAAAACTGAGTATAATACTTCAAGGGAATAAATGGATATTCAGTGACATAGAGGACTTTGAAGCATTCATGATGAGCTCAGAACTGAATAGAAAATTTGACTTTCAAGCACAAGCATCAAGAGAAACATGAAAAGGTAAACAGCAAAGAGAAATCATAAAAGACTTTAAATATGAACTGTTTATATTCCTACATGGAAAGATAATATTTGTAAATCTTGAGACTTTTCTCAGTGTTTGGGTAGATAGAGGGATTTTACACACACACATACACACACACACACCTAGAGACAGAGAATACAGGTTGAATTGAGTTAGAAGAGATGATATACATAATAGTAGGAGGAGAAAGGGAGAAATGGAATGGGGCAGGCTACAACTTATAGAAGAGATAAGAAAAATCCTGTTCAATGGAGGACAAAAGGGAGAAGATGAGAGGAGAAAAGTGAAACTTACTCTCTTCACATATGGCTTAAGGAGGGAATAACATGCTCAGTAACTTTGATATGAAAATCTTTCTTACACTACAAGAAAGTAGGGGAGGAGGGGACAAGGGGAGTGAGAGGGATGATAGAAGGGAGGGCAAATGGGAGAAGGGAGTAACTAGAAGTAAACACTTTTGGGAAGGGACAAGGTCAAATGAGAGAATAAAAAGGGGGGGCAAGGTAGGAAAGAAGACAATAGAGTTAGTATTATAAAACATGATTATTATGGAAGTCTTTTGCAAAGCAACACATATATAGCCTGCCTTGAATTGCTTGCCTTCTCAGTGGGGATGGGTAGGGAAGGAGGGAGGGAGAGAAGTTGGAATTCAAAATATTAGAAACGAATGTTGAGAATTATTATTGCATATAACTTGGAAATAAAAAACACAGATAATGGGGTATAGAAATTTGTCTTGCCCCACAAGAAAAGAGAGAAGATGGGGATAAGGGAAGGGTGGAGTGTGAAAGAAGGGAGGGTACATTGAGGGAAGGGGTAATCAGAATGCAATGTTTTATAGAGAGTGGGGAGGGGAGAGATGGGGAGAAAAATTATAACTCAAAATTTTGTGGAAATGAGTGTCGGAATCTAAAAATTAATTAATTAATTAAAAAAAATCATTTTGGACAGTTAGGGTTTTTTTTTAAATGAAGACAATATCTATTCTACAAAATACAGACTTTATAAATAGTGTTTATTATATTAAATATAGGCTTCTCAATAAATATTAAAGTTAATGCAAATAAAGTTAACCTAAAATGGATTATTTTAAGAAGTTGAACCATAAGTTTATTTTAAAATGAATTTATTTTTTAAAGAGAGTACTCTTATTTTGTTAAGTAGTATAGGGAAACAAAAAGAAGATATTTATTATTAAGTGTAATCAAAACACAGAGATTAACGACTACAAATCAATCATATAAAGAAAAATATATAAAATCAAATTGTTCATATTTCTTTACAGTCTTGAAACACTCTTTACTAAATATAGAATCACATTTCCTCATTTTAGTTTTCTCTTCAAAGTAGTCTTTAGGAGGAGGAGAGGAGAGGAATATGGATGGTGGAGTAATGCATCTGGATTCATACCTAGGCAGATGTGGGTTCAAGTCTTGATTTTGACATTTCTTGTGTGAATTTTACCAACGTGCTTGATGTCTCTGAGCCTCTGTTGCTTCATATGTAGAAAGAGGTAGAATAGATGACCTCTAAGATTGCTTTGAGCACTAAATCTATGATTCTAGAAGCTATGAAGTGAATTGAAAAGAGTTGGTGCTTGAAGTAAAGGGAAATTTGGGTTTCAATCCTACCTCCAATGCTTTATTTTATTTTTAAAAATAATGTTTTATTTTTAAAGTACATGTGAAGACAATTTTTGACATTGCTTTAAATTTTTTTCAGTTCCAAATTTTCTCCCTCCCTTTTCTATCTCCTCCCTAAGATGGTGAACAATTAAATATAGGTTATACATGTCACATCATACAAAACATATTCTCACATTAGTCATGTTGAAGAAGACAGACCAAAAAGAAAAACTAAGAAAAAATAAAGGGAAAATAGTATACTTCAATGTGCTTTCAGATACTATCCATTTTTTCTCTGGATATAGATAGCAATTTTCATCATTAATTCTTTAGAATTGCTTTGCATCATTGTACTGCTGAGAATGGCTAAGGCATTCACGATTGATCATCATATAATATTTCTTTTTACTGTGTAGAATGTTGTTCTGCTTCTGCTCACTTTACTTTGCACCAGTTTGTGTAAGTCTTTCTAGGTTTTTTTCCTGAAATTGGCCTATTCATTATTTCTTATAGTGTAACTTCATTTACAATCATATACCATAACTTGTTCAGTCATTCCCAATTGATAGGTAGCCCTTCAATGTCCAATTTTTTGCCACCATAAAAGAGCTGCTATAAATACTTTTGTGCATAAAGGTCCTTTCCCCTTTTTCTTTGATCCCTTCAGGATGTAGACCTACTAGTGGTATTACTGGATCAAAGGGTATGTACACTTCTACAGCTCTTTGGGCATAGTTCCAAATTGCTCTCCAGAATGGGTGGATCTATATCTATTCACAACTATACCAATAGTGCATTAGTGTCCCAGTTTCCACAAATGCCTTCCAACATTCATCATTTTCTTTCTCAGTCATATTAGCCAATCTCTTGGGTGCGAGGCAGTACCTTAATTTTGTTTTTGTTTTTTTTGATATGCATTGTTCTAATCAATAATAATTTAGAGAACTTCTTTTCACATGACTATGGATCTGCTTCTAATATTGACTACTGCTCTGAAGACTGGTAAGTCATCAACTTCTGTGAGTAATAGTTTCCTCACTTATGAAATGGTGGCAGGTGGGAAAGGTGATAATAAGGAAAATAATAATATTAATTCCCGGAATTTATATAGTGTTTTAAGATTTACAAAACACATAACAAATATTATCCTGCCTTATCCTTACCACAACCTTGGGAGTAGGTGCTAGAATTATTCTATCTTATAGATGAGGAAATGGAGGCAAAGAGAAGGTGAGACTTGACCAGTATGGCAGACCTCTAATTAGTATATGAATATGAGTCTGAATTTAGATTTTCCTGATTTCAGGCACATCATTGCCTATAACATTATTGTAATACAAGGCAGTTGTAAGGATTCAAAAAAAGTGTGGAGTGCTTCAAGTCTTAGATGCTATATATAAAATAGGAAATTAATATGATGAGTCACTACTACTGGTCACCTTTCTTCATTATTTTTAAAATGTAAAATAATTGTATGCGTACTCAATATAAATTACTTTGAAGGCAATGTAGTACTTATGCTTCAAAAGCGTATTACCCATGAAGAATCCTGCTAGTTCATTGCTTGCATTTTTATAAGCAGTATAATGTTTGCACTGCTACTATCACAATACTTCGTTTTCATAATAAATCTGGCAAAATATTATTTTATAATTTATTCTGCAATTTAGTCATACAATTATGTATTTGATTTCACTCACAAATTCCAACCCAATGTCTCATTTTGGTAAGGAGATAGTCATAGGTCATTTAAGGCTATGTGAGCAAGTTCTAGAAGACTCTCCTAATCTAGAGAAGTTTTGAATATAGTTTCAGCTACATCCTGTGTTTGCTCTCCAGGACCTAGTGTAGCTAAATATAGAGAGGTCATTAGGTAATTTATTTAAGTTGTTTGTAAGATGAGGTAACAGACTACTAGAGTTACTGCAACCCATCAATAGTGACAATTTTGGCATAATTAAAATTAGAGTCATTCAGAAGTCATAGCTGAATGGGTGGATCATAAATTGCTGTTGTTTATCTTTCATTGTCAAAGAAGATCATGACATCAAGGAGGGGACATTATGACATGCAAATGAATTTAATTTAAGGGGTGAGTATGCAAAGTCATCAGCTTCATTTTCTCCTGTGGAGCCATCTGGGTCCATCGGCAAGATATTGATCAGGGCAACTGGAAATGTTCCTGGATGAAGGGGGAGACTTAATCTCTTAATGGGCAATGCTCATTCAGTTATTAAGGCTAGGTAAGAAATGAGGCAAAGAATGTCCTGTTTTACCTAGTTGATAAATCAGTCTTGAAGGGGAAGACCCCAGGGTTTCTGGCCAAAGCAGAAATATTTGCTATGTGCACTCATTCTGAGTCATCAAAATCCGAACAATAAGCAAGTGAGACAAACGAATATATAATTCTCAGTTGAAGTCAACTAAAACATGTCTCTCTTCTGTCTCCATATTCACCTTGGCAATGGACAGTGGTAGATCAGAACAGCATCGCTGCAAGGCAGTGTGGATTCTGTTAGAAATTTCAGCACCACCTCCCAAAAGGGTGAACTTTTTATACCTCAGGCAGCAGGAAAGTCAAACCCCCTTAAAGGGATCAAGGAGCTTACACAAAGGAGGTATCAGTTCAACCACAGCTACAAGGACAATTGTAGTTTCTGTACCAGCAGAGCTATATGGATGAACAAGTACAGTCATTTTATAATAAACTTGACAAGATACTTTAAGTAAAAATATAATTCAGTGCTTCACTTCTATAAACATATTGGTCACAGCAAATGAGAGAAAATTATATTGAGAACTATGCTCTAGGATTAAGAAATGAAAGATATAAAAAGCTTATGAAGTATTGAGAACCTCACAACTATATGTCATGAATAGTTTATTCAGGGAGAGAGTCATGTTCCTGCATTTAGTGAGAAGCAAAGAACATCAAAAATGGTGGAGGTCATTTCAGAGTTAGCTCTTTGTGTTCTATCAAGTCATTGACTGCTTAGAGCAAGATGATAATAAATGAAAGGAAAGGATCAGGATACTAAGAAGGGGCTCTGCACAATAAGATGAACTCCAATCTGTCTTATTTAAACCAAAAATTTATTCTTAAAAATGGGAAACAGATAAAAATGAAATTAGTGACTCTAAATACTGACACTTTCAAAGGAAATTTAGTTGATGTCTAACAACTACCCAAATAAAAAATTCAATAGAGCCCAGAAATTAACTCAGTTGGTCAATTCTGAACCTCACAGACAAGTAGAGAGGCATGATCATCAAAGAAACACATTTTTTAGAGAAATACCTCATTCTCAGACATTTGACGAAGATGGAATGAATTTTTGTTTGGGCACAGTAACCTTAAATTTCTTCAAAAATAACAATAAATTCACAAATGAATATAATTAAAACTATTTTTCACTGAAAAAGTAATTTTAAAAAATCAAAAAAAGAAATTAGTAAGTCAGAAAAATTGAGAGAAACAGAGACCAATGAAATAAATATTTATTAAAAATGTTACCAATACAATTTAGTAAAAATAAAAATAGCAATCAACAAAATGATTTATAATAATAAAATCTTAATAGCTAAAAGAATATAATAATATCTATGTGAATGACTAGTCCATTAAAATTGTTTAGCAGTACATATATTTAGGGTTAAAACTGAGTAAAAAAAAGGTCAAGGCAGGATATTCTTTAGGAAAATGCTTGGTTCTTTTGAATATTGAACTCTCTTTCCCTGAAACAATAATTCATCACTTTACCAGAAATGTGGGAAGCCTGCATTGTAAAATACCATAAACTTTGATGGGTCATACTGGGTCAGGGAGAGCCAAAGAATAATGTACAAGCTTAAATAAAGTAAAGCATGTTATCAATGAAAACATGTTTATAAGAAGCGCCATGAATAATCCAAGAAATGCTCAATCAGAAAAAGAGATAACTGAGGAGGCAGAGCCAAGATGGTGGATAAGGAGCAGCCACCCAGTTAATCTCTACCAACATTCCCCTGAAAGCAACTTTAAAATGACATATCATATAAAATTTTGGAGTTTTAGAATCAACACAAAGTAAGGGTAAAACATTTTTCTAGGCTAAGAAACTAAAGAAGTCAGTAGAAGAAGTCTGTGAGTAGAGGCCTATATGGAGTTCACACATATGATGGTGGCAACAGTGGCCACAGAAGCAGAAACAGCTTTGGTAGATCTCAGCCCAGAGACCAAAACGGGGTAGGACAATGAGTTAGAAAGAATTTAAAGGGGACCCATTTGTAGTATTAGTTACGGCTGGCATGATTGGCAATTCACAAGGGAGCGGAAAAGAGAGGACTAGCACTTGCTGGTAGAGGGTGCCAAGGACTCTTCTCAGGTAAAAACTAGAGCACAGAACAGGAGGGCAGTATTCATATCTCTCCCAGGATCACCCCAATTTTGAAAACACCAAAATCTTGAAGTCTTGGAACTAACAGAGAGAGAGAGAGAGAGAGAGAGAGAGAGAGAGACTAGGCTAATCTTAGGACAGTGCCTCCCAACTTCAGTTGAGCAGAGCCCAACTTAAACATAGAGTTCAAAGGGAAGAAATAGACTAGATAAATGAGCAAACAATAACAACAACAACAAAATAATTTGACCATACAAAGCTACTGTGATGCCAGGAAAGATCAAGACATGAACTCAGAAAAAGACAATAATGTGAAAACAGAATAAAAAAAGCATCAAAGAAAAATGACATCTAGACCCACATCCTACAAGAATTCCTGGAAGAGATTTATGTTTTTAAGGTTTGTTTTTTTTTTAAAGGAGATTAGACTGGTAAAGGAGTAATTGGGAAAAGAAGTGAAGTGACATAAGAAAATTATGAAAACAGAATTAACATCATGGTAAAAGAAGCACAAATAATGCTAGAGAAAATAACACCTTACCAAAACAAAATTGATCTAATGGTTAAAAAAAAGGCATGAAATTGACTGAAGGAAAGAACTTATAAAAACAAAATAGGCCAAATGGAAAATGGTGCAAAATCTCAGGAAAGAAAATAATTCTTTATAAATAGAATTGGGAAGTGGAAGCTAAATCATTCAATGAGACCGAAAGAAACAATTAGTTAATATAAAAAGAAAAGTAGAAGAAAATGTGAAAATCTCATCTGAAAAAAAAAAACAACTGAACTGGAAAATAGATTGAGGAGACATGATTTAAGAATCATTGGACTATGTATTTCCACTGTCAAGCTATTTTATTGACAAAGTCCAGCAGCAAAAAATAGAAAGAGAAATTCCACTTAAAATGACTGTAGAGAATATAAAATACTTGAGAGTCTACCTGCCAAGACAAGCCCAGGAACTCTATGAGTATTACAAAAGAATTCTTTTTCTCCCATAAAAAGCTAGATATAAAAAAAAATTAGGAAAAATATTAATCACTCATAGGTAGTCTAAGCCAATATAGTAAAAATTACAATTCTACCTAAATTCATCTACTCATTAAGTGCTACATCAATCAAAGTACCAAAGAATTATTTCATAGAACAAAATGATAGTAGAATTAATCTGGAAGAACAGAAGGTCAGAAATATTGATGAAATCAATGAAATAAAAATGTAAAGGAAAGTAGTTTAACTATACCAAATCTCAAACTATATTATAATGTATTAATCATCAAAACAGTCTAGTACTATCTGAGAAATAGAGTGGTGAATCAGTGGAATGGTTTAGGTACTCAAGACACTGTCATATTACTGTAATGTTCTACTATTTGATGAACCCAATGATCCAAGTGTTTGGGACAAAAACTCATTATTTGACAGAAAGTACTTGAAAAACTAGAAAACAATATGGCAGACACTAGGTATGGACTAATATCTCATGCTATGCACCAAAATGAGGTCAGAATGAATATATGATTTAGACATAAAAGTGATACCATAAGCAAATTAGGAAACCTTGGAGTAGCATACCTGTCAGATCTATGGATAAGTGAAGAATTTGGGAGCAAAGAAAATATAGAGAGCATTACAAATATAAAATGGATAATTTTGATTATACAAAATTAAAAAGATTTTGTATAAAGAAAACTAATTCAACCAAAATTAGAAGGAAAATATAAGAAGGGGCTAGGGGAGGGGTGAGGAGTACACAGGTGTCTCTGATAAAGGCCTCATTTCTCAAATATATAAAAAAAGAGAATCAAATTTATAAGAGTATAAGTCATTTCCCAAGTGATAAATGGTCAAAGGACATAAAAAGGCATTTTTCAGATGAAGAAATTAAAACTATTTATAGTTATATAAAAATGCTTTAAATTGCTATTGATTAAAGTAGTACAAATTATGTAAAATCTCTGGTCTAAAAGGTTCCACATTTCATTTTCTAATAATATAGACAGACATAAATTTTGAGCTGTTATTATCTGACCTGTTTATTGGCAAAGTAAATTTAGTAAATTAGTAAAATTAGTGTTAAAATCAAATTTTTAGGAAATTTTTAGTAGGAGAAAATTTCTAAAGGAACTTGAGCCAGGTAAGAACTCCTCTGATACCACACCTGAACCACAAGACTGAATTAAATGTTTCCAGAGGAACAGAAGGATACATATCTCTGAATTTTATTTTTCTCTTTACTTTTTTCCCTTTGTGCCTTTTGTCTGTAAGACCTAGTTATCAAACATGATTGCCCCCTTTAATTTTATCAAAATGCAGTCTATCTTTCCCTTTTTCCCCTTATAAGTCCCATAGTTAGAAATCCTTGAAGTATTTGTTTTATCATTCAGGAGGCCAAACTCTCAACAGAATTAAATGGGGAAATGTGAGAAATTACTATTAATAACCAATATCTTGGGGAGATTTGTAGGTAGTATAGTTTCCCTTTTCTAAAGTTCTGATTTTAATAAAAAGATAAACTATTAACAACTAGTTAACTATTCTTCCAAAGCTGTGAAACCATGAATACCCTTTCATTCAGCAATGCCACTACTAAATCTGTATTCCAAAACTATCTAAAGGAAAGAGAAAGAACCTATATGTAAATAAATATTTATTGTAGCTTATTTTTTTGTGATAACTGAGAATTGGAAATGAGGGGATGTCCATCAACTGGAGAATGGCTAAAGAAATTTTGCTACATGATTTCAATGGAATATCATTGTGCTATAAAAATGATGATCAGGATAATTTCACACAGAAAAAAAACTGAAAAACTTTGCATTAACTGATTCAGAGTGAAGTGAATAAAACCAAAAGAACACTGTATACAGTAACAGCAATAATGTATGATTAACAGCTGTGAATGACCAAGCTAATTTCAACCCTACAATGATCCCAGACAATCCCAAAGCATTCATGATGAAAAAAATAGTATTCATGTTGAAAAACACTGTCTGCCTCCAGAAAAAGAACTGATGTCATTTGAATACAAACCAAAACATACTGTTTTCTTTCTTTCTCTCCTTCCTTCCTTCCTTCTATCCTTCCTTTCTTCCTCTCTTCCTTCCTTTCTTCTCTCTCTCTCTCTCTCTCTCTCTCTCTCTCTCTCTCTCTCTCTCTCTCATTTCCCTGCACAAATATACTAATACAGAAATGTTTTACATGATTCTGTAAGTATAACCTACATTAGATTGCTTGCCATCTCATGGAGGGGATAAATGGGATAGGAAAAGATAGAATATGAAACTCAAAACTTAAATAAAAAGCAATTATTAGACTACCTGAAATCTGAGCTCAAAGAAAGAACCTAGACATCACATCACATCACATCAAGGAAAACCACCCTAATATCTGAGATTCAGACTGTAAAAAAGAAATTGAAATAATCTATTGCTCATCTCCTGAAAGTGATCCCAAAATTAAAACTCACAGGAATATTAGAGTCAAATTCCAGAGCTACTGTGTATATGTTCGTCCTTCATTGCTGAAGAAGACCATGTCATCAGAGAAATGATGACATGATTTATTTTCACTTGACTTTGTTTTGAGTGAGGGAAGGCTGTTCAGGTCACCAGTCTCACTTCTCCTTCAGAGCCATCTGAATCCAGGGGTCAGATATTCATCAAGATGACTGGACATGATTCAGGGTGAAGTAATTGGGGTAAAGTGACTTGCCACACAAGTGAGTGTCAAGTGTCTGAGTGAGATTTTAACTTAGGTCCTCCTGACTCCTACACTGGTGCTCTATCCACTGCATCACCTAGTTGTCCTCTGGAGCTACTAGGTTGGAGGGAAAATACTTAAAGCAACCAGAAAGGAATAATTCAAATATTTTGGAGCTACAGGCAGGATCACATAGGATTAAATGGTTTCTATCTTAAAGGAATGGAGGGCTTGGGATATCACATTTCACAAGGCAACCTATCCAGCAAAACTGAATGTAATCCTTCAGGGAGGAAAATCAATATTTAATGAAATAGAGGACTTCCAAACATTCCTGATTAAAAGACTAGCGCTAAATAGAAAATTTTGTATTCACACTTCAGATTCGGGAGAATAAAAATGCAAGCATGACAGAGTATGAAGTTAAACTATATTCCTCTACCAGAAGATGATACTTCATCATTATTAGGCTAGTTAAAAGGAGCTTATATAAACAAGGTCATTGGTGTGAGTTAATTGTTTTGGAATGATCTCCAACAAAAACAAAAGGGTTTACTAAGCAATGAATAGAGAAGGAAGAAAATATAATGGGAAAAAAATTTCTCATATAAAAGAGATACATTAAGAGGAGATTTTTATGGAAAGGGTAATAGTAGGTGTGTGGCAGGCAATGATTGAAAGTCCCTTTCACTGGAATTGATTCAAATATCTGTATGCATCTGTGCATATATATATATGTATATATATATATACATATATATATGTATATATATATATATACATATATATATATATACATATGAGTGTATATGCACATATACACACACATTCAGTTGTGTACAAAATGTAATTTACCCAATATGGAAAAATGGGAAAATGGATAAGAGAAAGGGTGAAAAGTGACTAAAAGACAGGGTAGATTAAATGAGTCCATTGTAAGAAGCAAAATAGGCAATTGAGAAGTGACAGGATAAAAAGAAAGGAGAGAAGGAAAAACAGAAGATAATTGAATACAGGGTAATACACAAGTAGAAATCATAACTGTGAATGTGAATTATGAATGGATGGGAAAAAATGGAAGCAAATAGAAGAATGGATTAACCAACAATATATTGTTTAAAAGAAACACACTTGAAACAGAATAATATGCACAGAGTTAAAACAAATGGCTAGAAAAGAATCCAATATGCTTCAGATGAAGGAAAAAGGCAAAGAAAGCAATCATAATTACATATCAAGGAAAAACAATAATAGACCTAATTACAAGTAATAATCAGGGAAACTACATTTCACTAACATTCATTATAGACAATGAAGCAATACAAAAATGTAGCAAGTTTCACTGATGAAGCCCCCATTTCTCAAATATATACTGAGTATAGAACTGATTCTAATTCTTAAAAGTAAGAGCTGTTCCCCAAATGAAAAAGATAAAAGAATGTAAAGTTTTCAGATGAAGAAATCAAAGATATTTATAGTCACATAAAAAACATTTTATTTCACTATTGATTAGAAAAATGAAAACTAAAATAACCATGAGGTACCACCTTATACCTAACAGAAATGACTAATCCTGGAGGGGATAAAAGGAAATAGATATATTCAGAAATTGATGGTGGAGTAGTGAACTCATCCAAGCATTCTGGATAACAATTTGAAACTAGGCTCAATGAGTTGTAAAACTACATACCCTTTTACCCAGAAATACTACTACTGGGTCTATATACCAAAAAGAAAAGAAGAAAAAACCTATGTGTAGAAAAATATATAACTAGCTCTTTTTGTGATAGCAAAGTATTGGGAAAGAACAGAATGCTTATCAATTAGGGAATGACTGAATAAATTGTAACGTGATTATGATGCAGTATTATTGTGTTATAAGAAATTACAAGCAGTTGTTTTGATGGAAAAAATATCAAGACTTATATGATGCAAATGGAATAAACAAACCAGAGGATCATTGCACACAGTAACAGCAATGTTGAAATGATGATCAACTGTGAGTGTTGACTCCTCTGAGTAATGAAATAATCCAAGGCAATTCCAAATTCTATCCAACTCCAGAGAGAGATCAGATGAACTCAGGGTGCAAACTGAAGTATATGGTTCTTTATTTTTCTTGCTTCTTTCAAAATTGTGGGGGCAGAGTAGAAGGACAGACCTGTTCTAGTTTTCCCACCATAGCCCATAAAATACCTGTAAAAAAAATGACTCAAAAGAAACTCTAGAGCAGCATGAACCACAAATAGATATAGTGAAACAGACTTCCAGTCCAAGACATTCTAGAAGGCCAACAGGAAAGGTCTATCACACCAGACTCAGAGTGGATCATAGCCCAGTCTTGGCCCCACAGCACTTCACTTCACTGAACAGGACTGGAGCAGGCTTTAGGGAGTGGAATCATGGGTAGCAGCTGGGGTTCCAAAATTTCTCAACCCACAAATGCCAAAAACAGCTTCCAAGGTCAGTAAGAAAGCTCTTTCACCTGGGTGAGAGGGGAGCTCATTCCACTCCCAGCGATGGCACCAGGGTGGCAGCAGCCACTGCATCAGCAGCATCCACTTTTGGAGCCCTCAACCTAAAGACCCTGGGGGAATTGAAGAGATGATCTAGATCTCAGCCCTAAGTGGTGGTCTTTGGGGAGGAGGAGGGAGCTCTGGCATGGTAGAGCTTGTGGTGGTTGTAGAGAGGGAACTATACTTACAATTCCAGGGCAGAAAAAAGTGCTTATGGTTGCTCATAGACCAGACTGCAAGCCAGGAGAAGGCTAAACTCTTCTCCCTTGCTGTGCCACCTTGGAGGAACTGAGAATTTACAGGTCCCTAGAGTATACCCTCCACTTGACAAAGAAATCAAAAGTCAAGTAACTGACTGGGAAAATGTCCAAAAAAGGGGAAAATAAGACTATAGAAGATTACTTTCCTGGTGGAAAGGTATTTTCTTCCTACCTTTTGGATGAAGAAGAACAAAGCATACAATCAGAGGAAGACATCAAAGTCAAGGCTTCTCTATCGAAAACCTCCAAAAAATATACGATGGTGTCAGGCCATGGAAAAGCTCAAAATGGATTTTGAATTTCAAGTAACATAGGTGGAGGAAAATTGGGAAGAAAAGTAAGAGTTATGCATGAAAATCATGAAAACCAGATCAATAGCTTGCTAAAGGAGATCCCAAAAATGATGAAGTAAATAACACCTTTAAAATTAAACTAAACCAAAATGGCCAAAGAGATCCAAAATGCCAATGAGAAGAAGAGTGCTCTAAAAAGCAAAATTGACCAAATGGAAAAAGAGGTTCAAAAGCTCACTGAAGAAAATAGTTCTTTAAAAATTAGAATGGAGCAGATGAAAGTTAATGACTTTATGAGAAACGAAAAAATTACAAAACAAAACCAAAAGTATGAAAAGGTAGAAGAAAATGGGAAATACCTCATTGAAAAAACGACTGACCTAGAAAGTTGATCCAAGAGAGATAACTCAAAAATGATTGGTCTACCTGAAAATCATGATCAAAAAAAGAGCCTAGACATCATCTTCCAAGAAATTATCAAGGAAAACTGCCCTGATATTCTAGAACCAGATGGTAAAATAGAAATGGAAAGAATTCACCAATAATCTCCTGAAAGAGATCCCAAAAGGAAAACTCCTAGGAATATTGTAGCCAAATCCCAGAATTCCCAGGTCCAGGAGAAAATATTACAAGCAGTCAGAAAAACACAATTCAAGTATTGTGGAAATATAATCAGAATAACACAGGATTTAGCAGCTTCTACACTAAGGGCTTGAAGGACTTAGAATATTATATTCCAGAGATCAAAGGAGATAGGATTAAAACCAGGAATCATCTACTCAGCAAAATGGAGTATAATACTTCAGGGGAAAGTGGAATTTCAATGAAATAGAGGACTTCTAAGCATTTTTGTTGGAAAGATCAGAACTGAATGGAAAATTTCACTTTCAAATACAAAGATCAAGAAAAACATAAAAAAATAAATAGTAAAGAAAGCACTTCAGGAATTCATTGAAGTTAAACTGTTTACATTCTTATGTGGAAAGATGTTATTTATAACTCATGAGGCTTTTTTCAGTATTAGGGTAATTAGAGGGAATACATATATATATATATATATATATATATATATATATATATATATATGTAGATGTATATGGTTATGTAGATATGCATATATCAAATATTTGTTGATATATATATATATATGTATTGGCTGTATGTGTATATATATATATGTATATATATATATATACATACACACACACACACACACACACACACACACACACATACATATACACATAGACAGAGGGCACAGGGTGAGCTGAATATGAAGGGAGAATACCTAAAAAATAAAATTTAGTGTTGAATGAAATATACTAGGTGTGTGTGTGTTTGTCCTTCATTGCCCAAGAGGACCATTCCATCAGAGAAATGCACTTGACTTTGAGTGAGGGCTGTGGAGGGCAACAGTATCACTTCTCTTCCAGAGTCATATGAATCCAGTGACCAGATGTTCATCAGAATGACTGAATATGAGCCAAGATGAGGCAATTGAAGTTAAGTGACTTGCCCAAGGTCATACACCTGGTGAGTGTCAAGTGTCTGAGGTGAGATATGAACTCAGGTCCTCTTGACTCCTGCACTGTTGCTCTATCCAGTGCACCACTTAGCTGCTCCATGGAATGTACTAGGAGTAAGAGAAAGGGAGAGGTAGAATGCAGCAAATCATCTCACATAAAAGAGGGAAGAGTTTCATAATAGAAGGGAAGAGGGGGGAGATGAAAGGAAATGATGGCGCCTTACTCTCATGGGATTTGGCTTAAGGAGGGAATAACACACTCCATGGGGCATGAAAATCTATTTTACCCTGCAGGAAGGCAATGGGGAAAGGAATAGGAGAGGGAAGATATTAGAGGGGACAGCAAATTGGGGAAAATGATAGCCAGAAGGAAACATTGTTGTGTGAGGACAAGTCAAGGTATAGAATGGAATAAATTAAAGGGAGTATAAGACAGAGGGAAATACATGTCTTTTACAACATAACTATTATGGAAGTGTTTTGCATTGTTGCACATGTATGACCTTTATTGAATTGCTTATTTTCTCAATGAACATGGGTAGGGAGGGAGGGAGAGAATATGCAACTCAAAGCTTTAAGAATGACTGTTAAAAATCATTTTAGCATATAACTGGAAATTAAGTTATATAGGCAATGGAGTATAGAATTCTACTTTGCCCTACAGGAAAATAGATGGGAAGGGGGATGGATGAAGGGTGGATAATAGAAGGGAGGACAGACTGGATAAAAGGATGGATGGGATGCATGCTGTCCTGGGGTGGGAGTGGGGAGAAATGGGGAGAAACTCTTGAATTCAAATCCCTGTGAAATTGAAAGTTGAGAACTGAAAAATTACTAAATTACATATTGGAAGTTTTTTGAAATTACAATATGTCTAATGTAAAAATTTGTTTGGATTGATTTCAGATGTATACCTATATTGACTACCTTCTCAGTGAATTTGAGAGGGAGTGAGAAATTTTTTAGCACAAAATTTAAAAAAAAAAGAATGCTTAAAATAAATAAATAATAACATTTTTTAAAAGAGATAGCTCATTGTTTGGTGAAGAAGCACTCCTGAATGTTAAAGGACAGAGAGGACTATTGCTAAAACTTTGGGTGGAACTTCAATGAAGGATTCATGGGAATACATGGCAGTCAATCAATAAATATTTATTAAGAAGTACCTACTAAGTTCCAGACATTGTACTAAGCACTGGGGGTACAAAAAGAGTCCAATGATTGTTCCTGTCCTCAAGGATATCACAATATAATGGAGAAGACAATATACAAACAAATATATGCAAAGTAAGTTAAATATAGCATAAATAAGAAATAATTAATAGAAGGAAGGTACTATATTAAGACAATTTGATAAGTTTCCAGCAAATTATACCCTTGGATAAGAGTCATTGGATGAGATAATATAAAAAGGAATATGATTTTCATTACTAATATATTAACTAAGTAGTTTTTACTTACATAATTTTATTATCCCTGATAAGACAACTTATCAGTTGAATGAACATCTTAAGCATATTATTTTAAGCATTTTGTTAGATGATAAAGATAAAATCCTTATCTTTAAGCAGCTTACCATCTGTTAAGGCAAGCAAAACCTTAGTATATAAACAGTTGTTAGATAAAAGAATATGATCTGGACGTAAGAAGTATGAAACTAATATTATGAGACCTTGAAAAGCAGTGTGTTGGGGGAGGGAGGTGTGGAATCACTTTCAAGTTTGGAAGATAATGAAAGACTTTATGAAAGTAGTCCTATATTAAAAGAAGTAATGCAGGGAACCTAGTAAGTTGAGATCTCAAACCATATTATAAAGAAGCAATCATCAAAACTATTTGCCCCAGTTAAAAAATCCACAAAAAAAAATCAGTAAAACAATAGGTAAATAAGGCAATTAGTTGCATATTATTGCAAAATATTCAATAAACACAATGGCAAAAAATCTGGCGTAAGAAGTCCCTGTTTGAGTAAAAAAAAAAAGACTGGAGAACTAAAAAGAAGTCTGATTAAAAACAAAAAACAGAAAAAAAACAAACCTTAGACCAAAAGCTTACACTTTAGTAAATAGATCACTTATATGTAAGTGGTCATATATTATAATCATAGGGGAAAAGTTAACTTTCATAACTATAGAAATGGGATTAATTCTTAAGTAAAATATAGGAGGTGATTATATTTTTTTTATTTTTACATTTATTTATTTCAGTTTTCAACATTCATTTCCACAAAATTCTGAATTCCAAATTTTCTCCCCATTTCTACCCTCCTCCACCCAAAAATGCTGAGCATGTCCCTATCACAAATCTTCCCTTGCTTCTAGCATCCCTCCTTCCCTTATTCCCATCTTCTTTTTTGTCATGTACGGCAAGATAAATTTCTGTACCCCATTACCTGCATTTCTTATTTCCTAGTTGAATGAAAGGACAATACTCAATGGTTGTTCCTAAAACTTTGAGTTCCAACTTCTCTTCTTCCCTTCCTCCCCACCCATCCCCATTGGGAGGGCAAGCAATTCAGTGTAGGTCATATCTGTCTAATTTTGTAAATATCTTCCATAATATTCATGTTGTATAAGTCTAACTATATTTCCCTCCATCCTATCCTGACCCCCATTTCTTCTATTCTCTCTTTTGATCTTGTCCCTCACCAAGAGTGTTGACTTCTAATTGCTCCCTCCTCCCATTGCCCTGCTTTCCATCATCCCCCTCACCCTGCTTATCCTCTTCTCCCCCACTTTCCTATATTGTAAGATAGATTTTCATAATAAAATAAGTGTGCATTTTATTCCTTCTTTAAGTTGAATGTGATGAGAGTAAGCTTCATGTTTTCTCTGTCACCTGCCCTCTTTTTCTCTCCACTTAAAAGTCTTTTACTTGACTCTTTTATGAGAGATAATTTGCCCCATTTCATTTCTCCCTTTCTCCTCCCAATATATTCTTCTCTCTCATCCCTTAAATTCATTTTTTAGATATAATTCCATCCTATCCAACTCACACTGTGCTCTCTGTCTCTGTCTCTCTGTCTGTCTGTCTGTCTCTCTCTCTCATGTGTGTGTGTGTGTATGTGTTTGTGTGTAATCCCACCAAACTACCCAGGTACTGAAAAAAGTTTCAAGAGTACAAATATTGTCTTTCCATGTAGGAGTGTAAATAATTCAACTTTAGTAAGTCTCTTTTGATTTCTCTTTTCCTTTTAATGCTTCTCTTGATTCTTGTGTTTGAAAGTCAAGTTTTCTTTTCAGCTCTGGTCTTTTCATCAAGAATGCTTGAAAGTCCTCTATTTCATTGAAAGCCCATTTTTTTCCCCTGGAGTATTATACTCAGTTTTACTGGGTAGGTGATTCTTGGTTTTAGTCCTAGTTCCTTTGACTTCTGGAATATCCTATTCCATGCCCTTCAATCCCTTAATGTAGAAGTTGTTAGATCTTGTCTTATCCTGATTGTATTTCCACAATCCTCAAATTGTTTCTTTCCAGCTGCTTGTAATATTTTCTCCTTAACCTGGTAACTCTGGAATTTGGCTACAATGTTCCTAGGAATTTCTCTTTTTGGATCTCTTTCAGGAGGTGATCAGTGGATTCTTCCAATATTTATTTTGCCCCATGGTTCTAGAATAACAGGGAAATTTTCCTTGATAATTTCATGAAAGATGATGTCTAGGCTCTTTTTTTGATCATTTGAAAAAATGTTCCAAATTATTAGTATCAAGAGAAATGCAGTTTGTAAAGAACTATGAAATTCAACCTCATGCTGATCAGATTGACAAAGATGGTCAAAAAAAAGAAAAAAAGGAAATAGAAATATTGTTTTAAGGACTACGAGGAGGAGATATATTCTTGATGAAACTCCAAGTTGATTCCATCATTCTTGATAGCAATTTAGAACAGTGCTCAAAAAGTCACGAAACTTTACATATCATTTGACCTACTGACCAGGCATATTAACTTAAAGAGGTCAAAGATGGAAGAAAACACTTATGTATTGATATATTTATAGTACTACTTTTGTTGCAGTGTAAAAATAGAAAAAAGATGTGTATTCATCAATTAGGAAATGACTAAACCAAACATAATAGAATATTCCAATTTAAGAAATGACAAGAAAAAATGAATTTAGAGAAACTTGGAAAGATTTGTATGAAAATTCTTAATGAAATGAGCAGAACTCAGAGCAATTTACATGATGAGCAAAGTAATATAAAGGGAAATAAACTTTGAAAGATTTCAGAACTCTGAATAATATATTAACTGATAATCACAAGTTCAGAAAATTGTTAATGAAGCATGACTCTTCAATTAGCAAAGAAGTCATGAACTAAAGATACAAAAAGAGACATATTTGTCAGATGTCTAATGTTTTGATTTGACTTATTTTGATTACAAAAGTAGTCTTTTTAACAGGTGGTAGTGGGTTAGTTGATAATGATAGAGAAAAACATCAATAAAATATAAAACAGCAGCATGAAAACAAGTCCCCAGGGGAACATAAACAAACAGGGAGATGTTGTTACTACATTGTTAAATTAATATATGTTTAAAATTAACAGCTGCATTCTAGAATTTCATGATTTCATGTACAATCCATTTTTTTATTTATACATGTGTTGATCATTGTCAATCTCAAAAAAAAAGAGAAGAGAAAGAAAAAGAACTGGACCTTTAAGCTGCTTAGGAGAATGGTTAAGGTTTCAAGAGAGAAAGAAAGGAAAGCCCAAATGAATACTTGAAGTTGGGAAAGCATAAAACATTTGCTGAACCATAAAGTTACATCTAAAAGGATAGAGAGTAAGAAGTTAATTTCCTTAAAGTATGTCATAGAAATCATTTGATAAAAAAATGGAATACTTTCAATTACCATATATTACAACAGATTTGTTCATTTTCCAGCTTCTATTATGAATTTTGTAAGATTTTTTTTTCTTAAATGCTTCTACTCATATTATGGATTCATTTGGTTCAAATATTATCACTACTTCTTGCAATGTAAAGGGAATTTGAAGATCTTCCCTGCCTTTTAATAGACCCATGTGATCTGCTTTGAGCTTTGGCCCAGCCCACCATAAACCCTCTCTTGGCAAATGGGTGAAGCAGTAAACGAGACTGAGGGAGAGCTGGAAGAGAGAAAGGCAGAGCTGAGGTAGAACAGCTAGTGTGAGTGAGACAGGGAGGAATTTTGCCTAGGGGAACATATTTATAGGGAGGCATAATGGAGGGAAGGCTTGAGGATGTCAATGCTCCCTGGATTGGTGGTGTGTATAAACTCCTTTGTTACTATGGTGGATTTGGCTTTCTGCTATCTGAATAAATATCTTGAGGAAGAGAGTTATTTATATTTTGGGGATTTCCTCTGGAAATGTGCATGAATAGTTATAGCAGCTGCTATGGGTATCACATTGGGTTTACACTCCTCTGGTTTCACTCTCTAGATTCCAAACATTGGAGAACCATTCACTATTTATTCATGAACTTAAAGGAAAAAGGCAAACAAGTGCATTCAATTAATTCTATTTTTTGTCTGTACTTAGGATCTAGATCTAGATCTTCAAAACAGTAAATACAACAAGCAGCTTTTATTAAACAGGATCCTGAGTAATACTGTGCATATATGATACCTTTTATTAAAAATAAGTGAAAAATATTTATGGAACTTTATTTCAGAGTTCTAATAATATTAGATAATAAAAGAAGCTAGAATAGTCCTAAGCTTAAGTTTTCCTGTTTAAGAAGCTTATGGGCTATTTTGTTTTAATTAGACCTGTAGTTGGATGCTTTTTTCCCCTTTTTCTATTGGGACGCTCTCACATTTCCTGGAAAGGACACATTTCACATACATTATTTTGTTATCAATTGCCAATTTAATCAGTGGTGATTATCAAAATTGACTTGTCCAAATGTTTTCTTAAATTATTCATGTGCTCCCTAAACACATTTTGCATCTTTCTTTATATAAATTCCTATGCTTGGCATCTTCTCTACCCCCTTTCCTGCCAGTTGAATTCTCATTCATTATTTAGCACTTAATCAGATTCACCTCCAACATGAAATTCTGCAATCTTTGCTCCCCCAGCCTCCACTACTTACTCTCTTCCCATTAGGATCTCACATAGAATTTTGTTCTGTACTTTGATAAAAAAAAAACTCAGCAAATATCTATTTATTGTTATTTATCTGCATTGATGTCCTATGACCCCAGTATACCAGAAGCTCTATGAAAGAGCATATTTAAAACTTTTACTTGTCCAGAGCCCAGTATAGTGATCTGTACACAGAAGTTCCTAAAAAAGGTTTATTGATGAACTCAATTAAACTAATCTCTTTTCTGCCTCTGTCTGGCTGACTTTAGCCATCTTAAATTTATTACTAGTACCTCCATTAGCAAGTGGACAAGGAAATAAAAGTAAATGAAACTCAGATCAGAATTTAGTTTATAACTTGTTCAAAGCTCTGGATTTGTTGGAGGAGGAGCTTGAAACTAATGACTAAAATAAAGATTTAGATTATTCGTGGATTTCAATTATCTAAGCTGTCCCTAAGCCTTGTACTTTTATAACTAGTAACATATAGCCTTGTTGGAGCCTTTCTGCTTGCTAGTGTCTGTTGCCTCTGTTTTCATTTATTCTAATCACAGCATGATCAATGTCTTCCCCCAAATTATGGTGATGATTTCATGTCCTTCTTTATAGGAGTCATAGAGTTGTCCCACTTGTCTCTAGGACCAAATTTAAATTAGGCGTGTGATATTCTTGCCTTTCCTATGTTGGTCTAACTGCTTTTCTTGTTTATTTCATCCTGGATCAGGCTTATTAGCCTTTAAGCTCTTTCCACCTTTGGTGCCTACCTGTTCTGTCTAACTCTTACCTGTGGCTCCAAGAAGCTGCAGCATGCACAGTGGCCACACCCCAATAAATCATTTTGGCAGACAGGCCAAATCAGGTTGAAGGTAACCAAGGATTCTCAAACCCATTGGTGAGTTAGGGAGGTGTCTACCCCAAGTATGTGAAGACTTCATCTGGTAGAACTGGCGGATGAGAACAATTTGTTCCAACAGCCATGAAAGCAGTTGAAGCAGGAGATGTGGCGCTCTTAGAGCTTGGTTAGACACCAAAGACACCAAGGTCATCCACTGCATCCTGAGCCATTGCCAGCTATCTTGACTCTGTTCTGTCACTGGACAATGATGACTCAGGAGGAGAGAGTGAGGCTGATGACTTCGTGCAACTCTGCCTCACTTAAATACAATTTACTCATGAATCAGAAGACATCACCCATACCATTTCACTATTATACCTCAAAGTCCGGTGGTGACAGGCAAGTGATGAAGCAGCAGGTGCAGATAAATTGGGAGCTGCAGTCATGACCCTGCACACAGGCATCCCAGGCCATAAGGTTGTTTCTCACTGGAAGCAGCAGTGGGACTCAGCACTCCCTGGGTGTCTGAGCAGCCTTTTAAGGATCACACTGCTCACCTCCAGGTGTGAGGAAGGGGGCTAGAAAAGGCACCTGAAACATTGCCTGCTTACTCAACCCTGGTCTGGTTACCATAGCAGGTGGGAAATCCCACTATGTGGTTGAAACACACAAAAAAATGTACGAAAACATCTGCAAAGATGATGCCACTCACCATCGGCACATGGAACATGTGCACACTAATAGACAATACAAAATGCAGTAGACTTCAAAGAAAAACTCTTATTGCCAGAGAACTCAACAGGTATCCCATCCTAATAGCAGCCCTGAGTGAAACAAGGTTGGCAAATAAAAGCCAGCTTACTGAATTTGGAACTGTATACACCTTTCTCTGGAGTGGGCACAATGAAGGGGAATGCCATGAAGTTGGTGTGGGTTTTGAAATTAAAACTAATCTAATCAGCAAGCTGGTATGCCTGCCAAAAGGAGTAAATGACAGGCTCATGACAATGTGATTGCCACTCACAGGAAGACGCCATGCCACCATCATTAGTGACTAGGCTCCCACCATGACAAGCCCTGATGAAGTCAAAGAAAAACTTTATGAAGACCTAGAGACCCTTATCATCAATGTACCAAAAGAGGACAAGTTTATAATACTGGGTGACTTCAATGCTACAGTAGGCTCAAAGTACCAGACTTGGCAGGGAGTCCTAGGTAGGAATAGAGTTGAAAACAGGAACAGCAATGGTCATTTACTGTTGAAGATTTGTGCATCACATGACCTTCTCATTACCAACACTGTCTTCCACTTACCTAAACACAATAAAATTTCATGGATGTACCCTTGCAGCAAGCACTGGAATCTAATAGATTATGTGATTGCAAGGAGAAGAGACAGACAAGATGTGAGAGTGACAAAGGCAATATGTGGTGCAGAGTGCTGGACTGATCATAGACTTATCCTTTCCAAACTAAATATTCACATTCATCAAAGTGCCACCCCCAAGGCAAAATGACTACCAGAAGAATTAATGTCAACAAATTAGAGCTCTTCTATGAACATGAACAGTTTGCTGTTGACTTGGAGGGAAAACTGAGCCAATATACAGTTGGCAACAGTGGAGCAGAAAAGGAGTGAGTAGTTCTCAGAGATTTGGTGTATAATGCATTTGCTCATCTGGGTCAGAACATTTGCAAACACCAAGACTAGTTTGGTGAAAATGATGGGGAAATTCAGAAGCTGCTAAATGAAAAACGTGAACTCTATAAGATTTACCAGCAGGATAGTTCATTCACCTCTAAGAAGGCAGCATTTAATTCCATCAAAAGCAAAGGACAAGCAAAGTTTAGAGAGATGCAGGATTCCTGGCTCAGTAAGAAGGCAGATGAAATTCAGTTGTATGCTGATAGTAACAATCCAAAGTGCTTTATTGATTTCCTGAAAGCTATGTATAGACCAAATACTTATGGTGCATCGCAACTATCCAGTGCTGATGGAGCTACATTGATTAGTGATAAGAACATGATTTTAGAGAGATGGGCTCCGTGGTGTTTGCAACAGACCATCATCAATCAATGCAAAGGCCATTGACCGTTTACCTCAGGTTGAAGTGAATCTCTCCTCAGCTGAACTTCCAACTGAAGAAGAGGTTTTGAGGGCCATTAGGCTCCTTTCATGCAGCAAAGCACCTGGTGTTGATTCTGTTCCAGCTGATATTTACAAGGTAAGGGGACCATTACTCATATAAAATCTGACTGAAATTTTTCAGGTTATATGGTAAGAGGAGGTTATCCTCCAGGAGTTTAAGGATGCCTCCATCGTCCATCTCTATAAGGGTAAAGGGAATAGATTGTCCTCTGAGAATCACAGGCAGATCTCTTTTAGTCATTGCTGGCCAAATTCTTGCTAAGGTCCTCATTAATAGGCTGATCTTTCATATGGAAGATGGGCATATACCTGAGAGCCAGTGTGGCTTCAGAAAGGGTCAAGGAACAGTCAATATGGTGTTTGCTGCTTGACCACTCCAGGAGAAATGCCAAGAGCAGAACAGAGGTCTATACACAATGTTTTTGGATCTGACCAAGGCCTTTGATATTGTTAGTCATGAGTGCTTATGGAAAACTTTGTCAAAATTTGGTTGCCCAAAGAAGTTCATCAATATTCTGCATCAGTTTCATGATGGCATGTTTGCCCGGATTCTGGATAATGGACAATGCTCTCTTGCCTTCCCAGTCACCAATAGAGTGAAACAGGACTGTGTGCTTCCTCCCATGTTTTTTAGCATGATGTTTTCAGCCATGTTGACAAACCCTCTCATTGCAAATAAACACGGCATCAAGGTCATCTACCATACTGATGGTAAGTTCTTCAATTTGAAAAGGTTACAAGCCAAGACCAAAGTGGAGGGAGGGCTGGTGCATGATTTTGTGTTAGCACTCAGTGCAGCCTCCGAAGCTGAGATGCAATGAAGTATGTATCAATTCTCTGCTTCCTGTGCTAATTTTGGCCTAATTTTTAACACCAAAAAACACAGGTGCTCCATCAGCCACCACCACACCATCCATACATAGAGCCATCAGTTACACAACAAATGAAGAAGTTTTGAATGCTGTGGATAAGTTCACTTACCTTAGCAGTGTACTTTCCAGGGATGTACACATTGACAATGAGGTTGATAAACTCATTCCTAGAGCGCACTCAGTGATTGGGAGGCTCCGAAGAAAGGTTTGAGGTAGACTGACTACCAAACTGAATGTCTATAGAGCCATTGTGCTGATCTCATTGTTATATGCTTGTGAAACATGGACAGTCTACAAGCACCATGCCAAAAACTGAATTGCTTCTACTTGAACTGTCTTAGGAAGATTCTGAGGATCACCTGGCATGATAAGGTACCAGATAATGAAGTCCTTGCTTGAGCTGAACTGCCACATATTCAAACTATGCTTCAGAGAGCACAACTCCAATGGGCTGGCCACATTGTTCGAATGCAAATTCACACTTGCCAAAAAGACTATTTTATGGAGAACTTGTATGGAGTAGGCAATCACATGCTGGCCAGAAGAAATGACCTAAGGATACTTTCAAGGTCTCTCTCAAGCACTTTGGATTTGACTATGCAACATGGGAGACACTGGCACAGGACTACTCAGCATGGTGAGACCACATAAGAAAAGGTGCTGTGCTCTTTGAGCAAAGCAGAACTGAGACAGGACAAAGTAAATGCAGGATGAGCAAATTTGGGATATTCATCCCAAATATTCACATGGACTTTCTGTGCCCTACCTGCTGTAGAGCATTTCAACCTCCTATTGGTTTGATCAGCCATAATCGGACACACTGAAATTTCACTTTACAATGATGGTGTGGTTTTGGTCCTCTTTGAAGACGAAGGACAACAACCAATATGTATGTATGCATGTATACACCCAGAGAAAGAAATTCAGCTTTGTTCGCAGTGACTATCTGGATTTATTATTAATATTATTATATCTAGAAAATTGTAAGAATTCATGTGAACTAAAAAAATGATTTTGTCTGTAGTTGATATTTCTAGAAATAAATGGTGAAATTGCTCATATAAACCTTGCTTATAGTTCTGACATCACTATAACGGCTATATGACTGATATGGACATGATTTTTCATTACAAGTACTTTTGAATGGATAATTAATTTTTACAAATTAGTGGGATCAGATACGTAGTTGCTTTGAATCTATCTAAAGATGGCTAAACTACTAAATTATCCATACAGACAAAGAACTTCTCAGACTCTGTGTTCTTCATGAAGTCTCCGGGAAAAAATAAATGTAATTTTTACATTTATATATAACACAAGCCAAGATGGACTTTAAAAGGCAAAATAAAAGGTATTACTTCACATAATGAGCAACTTTATGCACTTTGCTTTTCTATGCATCAATAACTAGATCTCTGTTATATGTCATTGATATTTAGAAATCACAAATTACACTTATATTTCTTCAACAACTGGACTTACCATATACCTAGAAAGAGTGATTAATCAATAAAATAGTGATCAAGATGCTCTTTTTATCCAGAAACCCTTCTTATAGGCAAAGATTTCAAGACAAGAAAGGTAGTATATACTCCCAAACTTTCATGGTAGTGCTCTTTTGTGAAAGTCCACAGTAGTCGTAGCTTACATGAATTTAATGGAACATTATTACGTAGTGAGAAATGATATATCCAAAGAAGCATGAGAAGACATATATAAATGGATACAATCACAAAACAATATACACAATGACCACAACTATGGAAATGGAAAGAAAAAAGATGAAACTGAACACTGATTCCAATTACTAAGATCGACCCCAGAAAAGAGTTGAGAGATGTCTCTCTCCATGTTTTGGGGGACATGGAGGAAGTGGGGAGTATGGCATTCACTGTCTGACAATATTGATGTGCTGATTGTTCCTTTTGAATTTATTCTATTCCATTTCTTTGTTTCTCTTTTTTCTCCCTGAATTATAAGGAATGGTTTGCTCAGTAAGAGACATGGAAAGGCTAACTTCAGATATGAGGGTGAAGTAAAAATATGATATATTAATAAGAATAAAATTAAAAATGAATTTTTTACATAATCCATTATCTTGTGGCATTGGGAATTCTTGATAAGGATGCTAGCTCTGCTGCTGAAAATTAAAATTTCTGTGGTGCTTCTTATGATAGAAATAGGTAGTGTAGTAACTAAAATATTAGAATCTTGAAATCATAAGTTCTAATCTTTCCTCAGCTGCTTATTTGGTGTGCGACCCTTGTCTTGTTAATTGATAATGTTTCCTAACCTATAAAATGGAGATACTGAAGGCACTTACCTTACAGTGTTGTTGTGAGTACCAAATGTGGCAATATATGAAAAGCACTTTGTAAACTATCACTATCACTATTTAGGAATTTCCATAGTGTCTGACTCTTTGTGAACCTATTTTGAGAATTTCTTGGCAAAAATATTGGAATGCTTTGTGATGTCATTGTCCAGCTCATTTCAAAGACAAAGAACTGAGGCAAACATGGTTAAGTCTATAGCCCAGAGTTTCAGAGCTAGTAAATCTCTGAGGCCAGATTTGAACTCAGGAAGTTGAGTCTTCCTGACTCTAGGCCCAGTACTCTATCCACTGTGCCACCTACCTACCCCTTCCTATTAAGTGATTGCTATTACTTATATTTCTAGAAAGTTCCCTCTGGCATTGATTTGTTAACTAACTTGTCTAGAGACAATATATATTTGAGGCATATGTTGAATCCCGGTGTTCCTGCTTCAAGAATACTCTGCTATGCAGTCACTGTAGTAGGAGAAAAAGAGAAAAAAGAGGAGGCAGAGGAGAACAAGGGAAAAAGAAGATTGAAATGGCTAATCCAAATAATATTTGATACCCTAGTTGACACCCTCTCTTAAATAGTTCATTATATGTCCTCCATCCATGTCCGAAAGCTTAGGCTGTCCAATGTCTCTGCTAACAGAAGGAAGGAAAGTATCAAAGAGCTTCATCCCTGCCATATATTTATGTCCAGCATATTCCCTACCCAACTGACTTTATTTAGAAGTTGACTTGATATTCTATCAGGTGCTACTTCCTTCATGAATGTTTGGCACAGCTTGATTCAGTCACCAAATTTACAAGCTGCACCTTTGATCTCAACAGTTTGATGTACTGCTTTATCATCATCATCGTCATCACCATCATCATCATCATCATCACTGAATCTAATATTGTTCTATTACTTTAAGGCTTTCTGCTCAGTCATTTCAGTCATATCTGACACTTTTTGATCCATTTGGGGTTTTTCTTAGCTAAGATACTGGAGTAGTTTACCATTTCTTTCTCTAGCTCATTTTGCAGATTACAAAAGTGAGATAGACAAGGTTAAGTGACTTGCCCAGGGTCATACAGATATTACATGTCTGAGATGAGATTTGAATTCATTTCCTGGCTTCAGGCTGAGTACTTTATCCATTGTACCAGATGGTTTTCTTTATTTTAAGTTACAAATAACTTTATACATATTATTTTATTCCATCTTCATAACAATCATGTGAAATGAGTTCAGTTATTATTCCCAAATGTGGAAACTAAAGCTGTGAGAGGTTAAGTGAGGTGGTCAGGCATTATAAATGCAGGAACTCCTGCCTCCCAGTCCATTACTCTATTTGCTAATATCTTTCTACTATGGTAGTATATAATCATATGTTAACTTTAATAGAAGTTTGGTGTGTTTCTTTAAATCTGATTCAAATTGTCCTTTTTTTAAAATCACTGACTAATTTGTGATCAGCTTGTTTTCATTTTTTTATTTTAAATGTTTCTTTATTAATTTTTAGTTTTCAACATTCATTTCCACAGAATTTTGAGTTCCAAATTTTCTCTCCATCTTTCCCCTCCCCCATTGCATAACTTCTTGCATTCTGATTACCCCTTCTCTCAATATGCCCTCCCTTCTATCACACCCTACCCTTCCCTCATCCTCATCTTCTCTCTTTTCTTATAGGGTAAGATAGATTTCTATACCCCATTACCTGTATTTATTTCCCAGTTGCATGCAAAAACGTTTCTCAACATTCGTTCCTCATACTTTGAACTCCAACTTCTCTCCCTTCCTCCTTCCCCACCCATCTCTACTGAGAAGGCAAGCAATTCAACATAGGCTATAGATAGATAGATAGATAGATGTTGTTTTGCAAAAGACTTCCATAATAGTCATGTTGTGTAAGACTAACTCTATTCCCTCCATCCTATCCTGCCCCCCATTTATTCTATTCTCTTTTTTGATCTTGTCCCTCCCCATAAGTGTTTACTTCTAGTTACTCCCTTCTCCCATTTGCCCTCCCTTCTACCATACCTCTCACCCCACTTCTCCCCTTCTCTCCTATAATATACTATAGATATACTGTAATATATTATATTACAGTATATCTGTAATATACTATAGATTTTCCTATAATATACTATAGATTTTCCTGTAATATACTATAGATTTTCATACCAAATTGAGTGAGCATGTTATTCTCTCCTTAAGCCAAATGTGAAGAGAGTAAGTTTCCCTTTTCTCTCTCACATCCTTCCTTTTATCCTCCCTTGAATTAGCTTATTCTTGCCTCTTGTATGAGATAATTTACCTCATTTCATTTCTCACTTTCTCCTCCCAATATATTCCTCTCTCACCTCTTAATTTTATTTTTTTAGAAATCCTTTCTTAATCAACTCACCCTGTGCTCTCTGTTTCTATATATGTGTATATGTATATGTATATATATATATGTATATATGGATATATATGTGTGTGTGTGTGTGTGTGTGTGTATACATATATATATATATATATATATATATATGTATATATATATACACACATACATACATACATATATAGCCTGTATTGAATTGCTTGCCTTCTTAGTGGGGATGGGTGGGGAAGGAGGGAGGGAGAGAATTTGGAATTCAAAGTATTAGAAATGAATGTTGAGAATTATTATTGCATATAACTGGGAAATAAGAATGCAGTAATGGGGTATAGACATTTATCTTGCCCTACAAGAAAAGAGAGAAGATGAGGATAAGAGAAGGGTGGGGTGTGATAGAAGGGAGGGTACATTGAGGAAAGGGGTAATCAGAATGCAAGGTGTTATGGGGTGGGGTGAGGGGAGAGATGGGGAGAAAAATTGGAACTCAACATTTGTGGAATGGATCTTGAAATCTAAAAATAAATAAAACTATTTCAAAAAAGTAAAAACAACAACTGGGAGTAATGTACCTAGGAAACACAAGAGAAGTAAAAAAAGAACTATTTTGTCCTCTGGTTCTAGAATTTCAGGGTAGTTTTCCTTGATAATTTCATGAAAGAAGATATCTAGACTCCTTTTTTGATCATGGCTTTCAGGTAGTTCCATAATTTTTAAATTGTCTCTTCTGGATCTATTTTCCACATCAATTCTTTTTCCAACAAGATATTTCACATTATCTTCTAATTGTTTTTGTTTTGGGTTTCTTTTATAATTTCTTGGTTTCTCATAAAACCATTAGCTTCCATCTGTCCCATCCTAATTTTTAAAGAGTTATTTTCTTCAGTGAGCCTTAGAACCTCCTTTTCTATTTGGCTCATTTTGTTATTTGAAGCACTCTTCTCATTGACTTTTTGGGCCTCTTTTGACATTTGAGTTAGTCTATTTTTAAGGTGTTAATTTCTTCAGCATTTTGGGGGTATCCTTTAACAAGCTATTGACTTGATTTCCATGGTTTTCTTGCATCATTCTCTTTTCTCTTCTCCATTTTTCCTCCACCTCTCTTACTTGATTTTGAAAACCCTTTTGGAGCTCCTCCATGGCCTGAGTCCATCTCATATTTAATTTGGAGGTTTTGCCTGCAGAAGTCTTGACTTTTAGGTCTTCCTCTGAAAATCTAAATTGTTCCTCCTCATTGAAAGGATGGAAGGAAATAACTGCTCACTAAGAAAATAACCTTGTACTGACTTATTCTTTTTCCTTTTGGGGGGCATTTTCCCAGCCAGTCACTTGACTTTTGAGTTCTTGGTCAGGGCTGAGCTCAAGGCTGAGATTCAGATCATTGACTCAATTCACCCAAGGGCTTTAGGTGGAGGTATCCCAAGGCTGCCACTAGGGGCTGAGATTCAGATCAGTTGCTCAATTTCCCCTAGTGTCTCTAGGTGGAGGGTTTCAAAAATGGAAGCTGCTACTGCTGGGAATTCAGATGGATCTCCCCTCTCTTGAGTGAAGGGTCCCTCCCACTGACCTTTAAAGCTTTGTGGGTTAAGTAATCTAGGAACTGCTGCTGCCAGTGGTTCCCTGAAGTCCCTTCAGCATCCTATCCCTGCCAAGTCAAACTGAGCTCTGTGTTCCCTGGGCTGAGCTACCTGCACTCTGTGCTGCATAAACTCTTCTGATAACCTTGTTTTCAAAGTACAATTCGACAAGCTCTGAATGCAGTATGATACTGATATGATTATACTAGATCTTCACATTTCACAAATGACCCATTAGAACTCAGAAGAGTTTAAAATCTTCTTTATATAAGTAAAAACAAAAGTCATTCTAGAAATCAGAAACTAATTTCCCTGAATACGTAATTATATTGTGTCATTGCAATGTTCTTTATTTTATTGCATTACTGCTGGAAATGAAGGTGCATTAATTTGAAGTAAATAATCTCTAGAGTTCCTTAAATTGAAGGAATCCCTTAATTTTCTGGTGTTATTAGGTCATGAAAAAGGAACATAAATACATGTTACATGAAGCATTCTATTACAACTAACCTCAGTCCTGTCCTTACTATAAGACATTAAACTGCCTCTCAGTTTGAGAATTCATCTTAACTTTCGCAATATGTGCACAAGGTCTTCAAATAAACAAGAAGACTCAAGAGTATGGAAATAGTCTTTTTGTGAAATGTTCTGGTCAAGGCATGCTTATGCATTGCTTTTTTTTTTCTTATAATCAGTGGACAGTGGATATATTCCTAGGAAATTGTCAGCAAGGGCTTTTAATATTTATGCACTTTGCCACTGTGTACAGTGCCTTTGGCATTAAAGTATGCCTCTGGTAAATTCCATATTGCTTTAGGCAATGAGACTGATTTATTTTTCCTTTAGCAGTCAAATTCCCTTCATGCATAGAACTCCTTTTGATTTCAAAAGGAGACTTAAGAATGCAGGAAATCTATAAGAACAGGGAAAATGAAAAGGTAGCTTGTAGAATATTTTAACAATTTTTTTCAATGAGACAAAGGGCACTCAGACCAATCCAGCTATCTTATTTGGGGTTGTTCTATCAATTGGATAAACCAGAATCATTCATATTTCTTAAAAAGACATTACATAATTATTCATATTCAAGAACTTATTGATTATAAATATAAAGTGAGACAAAAAAATGTGGAAATATACAATTACCAAAGGTATTTGGCACTGTGATAGGGGAAGATTCAACACATTCCAATTTGAACAGGAATTATTTATGAATTGTAAGTTTCTTTAAATGCAGCTATTTGTAGGTGACACTATGCTGGTTGCATAAAGCCCAAGAATATTATATAGCCTATTGCAACAGATCTAGTACTACCATAAAAGAGTTGGCATTAGAGGTAAGGCAAACAATCTTGTCTTGATTACACATGTAAAATCATACAAGACATACTTCCACATTAGCTATGTTACAAAAGAAAACACATTTAAAAACAAGAAATACTCCAATTTACACTCAGATTTTATCAGTTCTCTTTCTGAAGGTGGCTAGGATTTCTCATCATAGAAAACTGGAAATCTCTTGGATCATAGTAGCTAAGTCATTCACAGTTTATCCTTGTTAAAATATCAAAATGATAGGTGTGAGGTAATATCTCAGAGTATTTTTTTCAATTTTCATTTCTCTAAACCACAGTAATTTGAACTTTTTTTTTCCATGTGAATTTAGGTAGCTTTGATCTTTTTTTTTTGTCTGAAAACTACCTGGTCATATTTTTTTGACCATTTCTCAACTGAAGAATGGCTCCTATTGTTATTTAGCATATTCCCCTCTATATTTGAGAAATGAGGTCTTTATCAAAGAAACTTGCAGCAATTGTTTCCCAATTTCCTTCTTTCCTTCTAATTTTGAATGCATTAGTTTAATTTGTGTAAAAACTTTTTAATTTCATGTAATCAAAACTGTCCATTTCCTTTCCCATGATCCTCTCACTATCTCTTATTTTGTCATAAACTCTTTATTCATAACTCTGACAGGTCATTTCTTCCCAATGTGCCCTTACATTTCTTATAAATGAACCTTTATATCTAAATCAAGGCCCCATTTTAACTTCATTTTGGTATACAGTGTGAGATGTTGGTCTATGTCTAGTTTTTACCAAACTGCTTTCCAGTTTTCCCCTCAATTTTTTTTTAATATTTTATGAGTTCTTAAACCAAAAACTGGAATCTTTGAGTTTATCAAGTACTTCATTCCATTGTCATTTATTACCGTATATTGTGTACTTAATCTATTCCTTTTATCTGTCACAGTATTCCTTAGCCAGTAGTAGATTGTTTTAATGATTATTGCTTTGTAATATACTTTGAAATCTGATAATACTAAGTTGACTGTGTAAATTTTTTCATTAATTTCCTTGTTATCCTTGACCTTTTGTTTTTCCAGATTAATTTTCTTATTATTTAGTCTAGTTCTATAAAATAATTCTTTGGTACTTTGGTTGGAATGCCACTGAATAAGTAAATCAACTTAGGTAGAATTGTCTTTTTTAAATATATTGGCTCAGTCTACCCATGAACAAAAATTATTTAGATCTGCTATTATTTGTGTGAAGTGTTTTGTATTTGTCCTCATATAATTCTTGGGTTTGTCTTGGCACTTCCAAATATTTTATATTGTTGTCATTATTTTAAATGGAATTTCTCTTTCTTTCTCTTACCACTGGGTCTTATTGTTAGTATATAGAAATTATGGTGATTTATGTGGGTTTTTTTTATATCCTGCAACTTTGTTAAAGTTGTTAATAATTTCAATTAAATTTCAGTTGATTCTTTTATACTATCATATCATTTGCAAGGAGTGATAGTTTTGCTTCCAAGGTGCCTATTTTTGTTCCTTCCATTTCTTTTTCTTGTTTTTTCTTGTCTTTTTTTGCTAGCATTTATAGTGTTATAATGAAGAATAGTGGTGATAATGGACATCCCTGCTCTTTCCCTGATCTTACTGAGATTTCAAGCTTATTCTCATTACAGATAATTCTTGCTCTTGGTTTTGGATGTATACTACTTATCATTTTAATAAAGCCTTCTTTTATTCCTACATTTTCTAGTTAATAGAAATGACTTTTTTATTCTGTCAAAAGCTTCTGTATACATTGATGTGATTTTTGTTGTTTTTTGTCAATTATGTTTTTAAATAGCTCAGCATTTTTGCTACGAATCCCATCTAGTTGCAGCATATGATCTTTATTAAATATTACCATAATCTATCCTTCCTAAAATTTTATTTTAAAATTTTCTTTAAGAAAGGATCCATAGTTTTCATTCTGATTTTGCTCTCTCTGGTTTAGGAATCAAAATCATATTTGTGTCATAAAACAAATTTGTTAGGGCTTCTTCTTTGTTTATTTTTTCAAATAGTTTATATAGTATTGGGATTAACCATTCTTGTAATGTTTGGTAGAATTCACTCATAAATCCTTCTGGTCCTGTGTACTCCTTCCTTAGGGAATTCACTGATGGCTTGTTCAATTTTTTTTTCTAAGATAGGCTTATTTAAGTAATATATTTTCCTTCTTTTCATCTGCACAACTTTTTGTAAATATTCATCTATTTCTCTCAGAATGTCAATGTTATGGGTGTATAATTGGACAAAAGGATTCCTTATAATTGCTTTAATTTCACCTTCATTAATGGTAGCTTAACCCTTTGTATTTTTGAGATTGATAGTTTGACTTTTTTAATCAAATTAACAAATGGTTTATGTATTTTATTGTTTTTACACAAAATTGGCTATTAAATTTATTTGTTTGCTCATTTTTTAACTTTCAGTTTTATTAGACTCTCCTTTGATTTTCAATACTTCTATTTTGTTGTTTATTTGAGGACACTTGTTTTTATTTTTCAAGTTTTTTAAGTTACATTTCTAATTCTTTGATGTAATCTTACTTTCTTTAACTTCACTGATACACTTTATGTTAACGTTGGCCTCTGTTCCTGGCTAGGGGAGTGGGGTGGGAAAGGATACAGTCCAAGCTTCAGACTTTTTTTTTTGCTCTGCTATTTTCAGAGCTAGTTCTGGGTATTTAAAAATCTTTGGTACTTCCAGCATGGTGTGATCTGGAAAGAGGTGCAGTCCCTGTTCTCCTGGTGCAAACTCTGGTCCTTGCCCATGATGGACTCCTTATCCCTTAGCATTAGAAGTAATATTTCTCCTTGAGGGTTCTGCTCCATCTTGACGCAAAATGCTCCTCTCTGTCTTTGAAATGTGACCATTTCACAAAATATGTACAGGCAATGGAGTTACCTAACAGCTTGCAGTCCCATGTCCACCGATAGCATAGGAGTTTCCCATTATCTCTTTATGTTCACTTGCCAGATCCTCCTATTGCCTCTTGCTTGAGAGCTCATGAAATTAATACTGCTTCTGTTGTTGCCACCTTTTGCTGCCAGTGGTTTTGCATTCATGTGGTCTCAGGGCCACCCTCCACCTAATTCCTGGAAGTACTGAATGTTCAGTTATAATAATGTAGACTTGCAGTTATGAAGACTACATAAAAACTAAAAGTAAACACAAATATTTTAAGGAGCAGCCATAAATAACAAAGAAGAAATAGACACAACAAAAAATACCACTGACCTTTTCCATTCTATAAAGTCTTCAACAATATTCAGCCTGAAGCAGGGTCATTCCAAGGGTTGAGGCCTCCTAATTACGTTATGATGTAAGGAATCTAGGCCATGACCAACCTCCTTAGGTCTGGCAATTCCCTCAGAGACTGGCCAAAAAATCAGAACCATGGTCAGAGGACACTTAAAGCTTTAAGCCTCAAGTCATGTGTTCATGTATGGCACTAAACAAGGAGCCTGGAAATGTCCAAAGTGATGAATCTGAAATAAGCATGGTGTGCTTGAATTTAAGTCTTTGGTACTTCCAGCATGGAAAGGAGAAAATGAAATACACTAAGCAGAAATGACGTAAAAGAAGCTTACTATTTTTTCGTAATTAAGATACATCAGAAGAAGAATGTACAACCATGGAAAGTGGGATGGTAAAAGAGAATTCTGGATCAGAAAGAGGAATATTGAATAGCATACCCAAAGAAATTTTAGGGTAGAAATACATTGAAATCCAAAAAGAAATAGGAAGGGATGGGGAGATGAAAGTGGGGCATTTAGAAGAAAGGGTAAAAAGAGAGGAAGGGAATTGTAATTATCAAAAAATAAAAAGTAAAAGTTTCATGTACAGAGGACAGATCACAAATCAAATATTAACAAAAAGAAAAAACTGAGTAAATCTCAGAATCTAAGGTCTAGAATAAGCAAAGAGAAAAAATATATATACATGCACACACTCATATATCCACACATATGTGTGTGTCTGGGTTTTTTTGTGTATGTGTATTGAATGGCAAAACATATTAAACACCTAAAGAAAAATTTAATTCGAACACCAGGAGAAATACATATAACAACAGTAATTGTTAGTAACTTTAATATGACTTTTTAGACTTAGAAAAATCTATGAAGACGAGAAAAATGAAAAAAAGTGAAATTCCAAATAAAATTTTTTAAAAGTTTGACATTTTAAAAATAAGTGCTTAGTGATTTTATGACATCATGTACATTCCCTACCATATCATTCTGATTTCTTTTTTCCAAAATCTTCCATGCAATGCAGAATTATTTTATCAGATAGAAAATATTTCAGCAAACTAATCGTTATAACAAAAACTCTTGCAGTATGTTTCTCAACACTCGTCAGTTTCCCCCGGCCATGTTAAGATATGGGGAGGAGAAATCTTTTTGTACATGTTCTTTGGGATCAATCTTGGTCCTGATAGTTTGGCAGCATTCAGTTTTGATTCTTATGCTGCTTTATTTTCTATTCACATTGTTGTTATTGTGCATAGTGTTTCCTTACTTTACCTTCTACCAGATCATGTAAGTTTCTCATGGTTTTCTTTTTTGTTTCTTTCCTTTAATATTTCATTTTCCCACAGTTAGATGTAAAAACAATTTTTGTCATTCATTTTTAAAATGCTGAGTTCCAAATTTCTCCCTTCCTACCCCCCCAACCTCTACTGAGAAGGCAAGCAATTAGATATAGCTTACATACATGTAGTCATTCAACACATTTCCATAATAGGTATGTTATGAAAGAAAATATAGACAAAGTAACTCAAGAAAAATAAAAAATGTAAATATATATGCTTCAATCAGTATGTTTCAGAAATCATCAGTTCTTTCTCTACGGATGGGTAGCGTTTGTTTTTGTTGGTCCTTCAGAGTTTCCTTGTATAATTGCATTGCTGAAAATAGCTAAGTCATTCACAACTGATCATCTTAAAATACTGTTGTTACTTTGTACACAATATATTTCACTTTGCATTAGTTCATGTAGGTCTTTTCAAGTTTTTCTGGGATCATCTTGCTCATTACTTCTTATAGAAAAATAGTAAGCCATCATAATCACATTGCACAGCTTGTTCAGCCATTCTCCAATTGACGGGCATCTCAGTTTCTAATTCTTTGTCCCGAGAAAAGAACTGCTATAAATATTTGTGTGTATCTATATCTATAAATATAGATGTATATAAAAATTTCCTTTTTAAAAAATCTCTTTTGGTATACAAACCTAGTAGTGGTATTGCTAGGTCAAAAGGTTTGTGTGTTTTGAAGCCCTTTGGGCATGGTTCAAAAATGCTCTACAGAATGGTTGAATTGGTTCACAACTCCACGAAAAGTGCATTAATGTCTCATTTTTTTCCCACATCCCTTCCAATGTTTGTCATTTGCCTTCTCTATCCTATTGGCCAATATAATAGATATGAGTTAGTACCTCAAAATTATTTTAATTTGCATTTCTCTAATCCACAGTGAGATTATTTTTTTTTTCATATGGCTATAGATAGCTTTGATTACTTCAGCTGAAAACTGATCATAACTTTTGATCCCCATTTTTCAATTGGGGAATGGCTGTTAATTTTATAAATTTGACTCAGTTTTCTACATGTTTGAGACATGGGACCTTTATCAGAGAAACTTCCTTCAAAATGTTCATCATATTTACAATTGCTAACTGTATTTCCCTCCATCCTATCTCCCCCATTTATTCTATTCTCTCTCTCTTTTAACCCTGTCCTCCTGCCTCCTCTTGCTTCTGACTAGTTCCTCCCTTAATTGGCCCTCCCTTCTAACATCCCCCCTCCTCCTCTTATCCCTTTCCCCTCCCACTTTCCTGTAGGGTAAAATAGATTTCTATATTCAATTTATTGTTCATGTTATTTTCTCTTTGAGCCAATTCTGATGAGAGTAAAATGTACCTACTTCCCCTCATGTCTCTCCTTCCCCTCCATTATAAAACATTTTTCTTGCCTCTTTTGCATAAGATGGTTTATCCCATTCTACCTCTCCCTTTCCTTTTATCCCAATACCTTCCTTTCTCATCCCGTTAATTTTATTTTTTAGTTATCATCCCTTTATAGTCAATTCATTCCTGTGCCCTCTGTCTATATGTACTCCTTCCAATTGCCCTGAAAATGAGAAAGTTCTTATGAGTTACAAGTATCCTCTTCCCATGTAGGAATGTAAGTAGTTTACTAACATTAAGTCCTTTATGATTTTCCTTTCTTGTTTGCCATTTTATGCTTCACTTAAGTCTTATATTTGAAAGTCAAATTTCTGTTCAACTCCAGTCTTTCCATCAAGAATGCTTGAAAAATTCTCTTTCATTTAAGGTCCACTTTTTCTCCTGATGGACTATACGCAGTTTTGGTGAGAAGGTGATTCTTGGTTGTATTCCTAATTCCTCTGCTCTCTGGAATGATTTATTCTAAATCCTCTGATTCTTCAGTGTAGAAATTGATAAATCTTATGTTATACTGACTGTGGCTCCATAATACTTGAATTATTTCCTTCTGGCTGCTTCCAATATTATCTCCTTGACCTTGGATCTTTGTAACTTGGTTATAATATTCCTGGCAGTTTTCATTTGAGGATATCTTTCAGGAGATTATCGGTGTATTCTTTCACCTTCTAATTTACCCTCTGGTTCTAAAATATCAGGACAGTTTTCCTGAAAAATTTCTTGAAAGATTATGTTCAGGTTCTTTTTTGGATTGGTCCTTTCATGGAGTTCAATAATTTTTAAATTATCTGTCCTGTACCTATTTTCCAGGTTAATTGTTTTCCAATGAGATTTTTCACATTGCCTTCTATTTTTTCATTCCTTTGGTTTTGTTTGGTTGCTTCTTGATTTCTTATAATGTCATTAGCTTCTACTTGCTCTATTCTAATTTTTAAGGAATTATTTTCTTCACTGAGCTTTTCTATCTCCTTCTCCTTTTCGATGAATTCTATTTTTTGGAAGCATTCTTCTCCTCACTGACCTTTTGTACCTCTTTTATCATTTGGTCTACTCTGCTTTTAAAGATGCTATTTTCTTCACTATTTTTGTACATCTCCTTTACCAAGCTGTTGCTTTTCTTTTATCACTCATTTCCCTTCCCAATTTTTCCTCTACCTATTACTTGATTTTCAAAATCCTTCTTTAGCTCTTCCAAGGCCTGAGACAAATTTACATTGTTTTTGGAGTATTTGCATATAGGATCATTGGTTTTGTTATCTTATGAGGGTGTACTTTGATCTTCATTGTCACCCTAGTAACTTTCTATGGCCAGGATACTTTTTCTGCTGTCTACTAATTTCCCCAGACTATTAATTGGCATTTAACTCTTTGTTAATGTAGGAATCTACCTCTAGGGTGGTTGGCATACTGCCCCAAGCTTCAGGGGTTTTGTGTAGCTGATTTCAGAGATACTTTTAAGGACCTGCAAGTTTTCAGTTCTTCCAGGGTTATATGATCTAAAGAGAAGTGTTCACCAGTTTCCTGGCTATTCCCTGAACTATGCATGATCATAAGTACTTTCTTTCTGCCTTGGAACTGTGAAGAAGGTCCCTGCTTCACTGCTACCACAAGTTCTGCTATAGTAGTGGTAATCCTCTCCCTGGAACTGCTTTCCAGGACTGAAACCCAGATTCAAATATGGACAAAGCAACAGAGTCCTACCTGAATGCCAACCAAAAGACCCTGTTGCTCAATCCATCTCACCCCCCAACATCTGTGGCCTGAGAGTTCCAGAAGCAGCCACTGTTGCTGCTGATTCAATGACTTCCAAAGCCTGTTCCTGGTTTGCTGGCACCAGGGCTTTGCTGGCATGACCTGTGCTACACTCTGCTCCACACTCAACCAGGCATGACATACCTTTCCTACTGACTTTGTAAGTTGTCTTTGGTGTCTGTAGGCTGAAAGATCTGGAAATCACTACTAGTTCCATTGATTCAGTAGAACTTTAGGCCTGTCCCTGGTCCATTGGGGTCCATCTGTGGTAGCTTGACCTGTGTTAGACTGCACTCTTCTCTCACTTTTGTGCAACAGGTATTTCCTGCCTTCTAAGTTGTCTTGTGCTGGAAAATTGTTTCACTCAGTCTTTTTGTGTGTTTTGCTACTCTATGATTTGTTTAGAGTCATCATTTAAGGGTATTTGGATGGGTTTGGAGGTGAGATCAGGTGAGTCCCTGCCTTTACTCCATCTTGGCTCTGCCTCCTCATTGTTTCTTTCAAAACAATAATTTCCATTGAATTTATGCACCATAACTTATTTGGGCATTTCTAAATCAATGGAGAATTATTTTGTTTTCACTTTTTTGTTACTAGGAAAAAATACTTCTTTAAAGAAGTTAAACATGATAGACCTCTGGCAACTATTAAATAGGAATTTTAAATATGTATAAATGTTTGCATTTACTAGGGGAAAAAGATTCCCAAAATTATACACAGAAGTCAATAAGTAGATAAACAAAAATACACTTTAAAAAAATTACAAACTCCCATTAAAATAATTGAGAAAAATTTGAAGAAAATTTTCTGTAATAAAAGGAGGATAACTAATATAATCCTGAAAAATGAATGGGTAAAATAAATTAGAAATGACAAATAATTTTACCTATGAAAATTATAACAAGGAGATAATATGCCAAAATATGTGCTAAAGAGACAAAGCAATCCATGGAATCATATTCATCATTTAAAAACTAAAGCAATAAAATATATATGAATTGGGCATGAAACTTAAAAAAAACTAGAATGATAACCCATTAACATAACTACAAATAAAATATGTTTATCATTAAAATAAAATAGATAATACATGAACATTTTTAGAAATTACTTTAATTAATAAAATAGATTTTCACTTTGAAAATGCAAATAGAATAGATCAATAATCAAGTAATCTTATGCATTAAAAATAGGAAAATATTATGATACAAAAAGAAAGTAAAATCAAGCACATTACTCAAATAATAGTTTGCAAAAAAAAAAGAGAGAAAAATGGTATTCTACCAAATTCTTTTCATGAAAGAATTACTGTTGTGATACCTAAGCCAGAGTGAGATAAAATGGACAAAGAAAATTAGTTTTAGAATAGTATTCTTAAAAAATATTATGATAAAAAATATTAGCAAAAAGTATATATAATCATATTAAGAATATTTTAATCTGACCAGAGTGATTGTCAATTCCAGTTTAGAATTTAAAAGATGGAACAGTAGATAGAGAGATGTCCTTGGAGTCATAAAGATCTGGAATCAAATAATGCCTCTGATATGTACTGGATGCCTTAGTCACCTCTGAAAGATTTTAAGACTGGGCATTTTCTATAGCCATAAATTTATATATTTTTGGAGTAGGCAAGTTTGGTTACCTATACCAAACTTGCCTACTCCAAAAATATATAAATTTATGTAAATACACATATGTGAATGTATATGTGTGTGTGTGTCTGTGTTCCTGCTTATACACATACCTATATATGTACACATAATAGTATGCTATATGATACAATCAATGTGACATGGCATGACTAATATGAAATATGTATGTATACATGTGCAATATATTACTTCCTTTATTTTAATTTGTAATTTATTTCATAACATTTTTCAACTCTTTCTGTATGCTACCCTTTTTTAAATGGTCTCTGGATATTATGGCCTTATAGTCAAGATTACATGTGTGATACCCCCTAACACTTTGGAATCAGTTCAAGAACTTTCATTCTTGGTAATTGACATCACAATTGGCAAGTTCCGCTTTCTTGAACTTGCTTTCCATGGCTTATGTTCATACTGAAATCAGAACTAGGAGATGGTACAGGACATATGACCAGGCATGTCCATTATGAGTTATAGCAGTCAGTCTCAGAAATGAATTCTAGAACTAACAAAATCAAAATTTATAAACATTATATAAGGTCATTCACTTTTGATTTCATTATTTTCTTATTTGTACAAACTTCAAATTAAAGGAAAAACAAAAGAGTACAATGGATTCTTGTGATTAATTTTTGAAGAGCATATTGTACTATGTTTGTATGGTATCCTAACCTCATCATAGTACTTATTTTATTTTAACCAATTATAATTATTATTTAAACAAGAGTCAAAATCTAAATTTTAAGGCATTTCAACAGCTGTTGCTACATTAAGACCTGAAACCATGGCATTGAAGTTTATGGATATATACTTATTATTGAAATCTCTGAATATTATTCTTTTTGAGAAAATAATATAATGCTATACTGTATTTGGTGCCTTGAACAAAGAAACATATTATTTTTGAAAAATCAGATTTTGATTTGAGACCCAATGAGACTTAGAATGAAGTGACTTTTATGTCTGCTAATACTTCAGAATTGGTTCAAGAACTTTCATTCTTGCTTGCTGATATCACAACTGGCAAGCTGTGCTTCCTTGAACTTGCTTTTTTTCTCCCTTTGAAATGAGCCAGGTGTGTGTGTGTGTGTGTGTGTGTGTGTGTGTGTGTGTGTGTGCTGGGAGGATGAGAAGCAAGACTATTCTGTGAAATAAATCTTAGCAAGCCCATTGTTTTTACGAACTGCCTCATGCTACCTGCTGTCTCTTTATATCATCTACTTCTAAAGTAATATATAATCCAGGATAGCATTTCATTTCTTCCTGGGGGAAAAATATGTGGTTTTTCAACACTTTCTCAAAGAAACTTAATTCACAGTTTAGAAGGGAATCATGTCCTTCAAATATTTTTCATATTTTATTATTCTTATCTTAGAACATAGGGCTAATCATTTTTCACAGAAGGTTAGTGCTCATCCAATTTCATGGGGTTATTGGTTCATATCACAGATGTAAAAATGCAAGTGCTGGTTATTTCATCTTTTCTAAAAATACAAACTACAGTAGGTCAGAGTAATGGCATTTGGCTTATCTCTCAAACACAAATATAACTGGGGGACCACTGGTGCATTTAAGGAAGGAAGCACCAATTTCTCATGTAAAACTCTAAAGTTATTACAGGTTTCTTTCTCCCGTACTTCTAAATATGATATTACTCCTGACTACCTGTGTCCTAGTCTTTTAACTATTAAAAAATACAGGTAGTTAGTAAGCTTTGGAAATTAATTCATCTAAAGAGTAGATTACTTTTCAATATTACTAATAATCTAAATTCTAAGACACTAGTCTCCATCTAGTCACATACTATTTTCCCAAATGTTATCTTCTTGCATTAATAACTTATAGAAAATTAAATAAACTTTACAATTTGGAAGAAGTAGATTGCATAATGTCACTGAGCTATCAGTATTCAGAGAACAGAACAGGATGCATCAGTACAGAGCTGGATTGGGGGTAGGGAGCCTGCTGCTCACAGGGACCATTAATTATATCCTTACAACAGGTTAAAGGTGAAAAAAAAAGAAATGGTGAAGACACTGTCTGGTGCTCTCTTTTATATCTATCAAAAAGGGGTGGCTCCTCCAGTAAAGGTCTGATTTCCTAAGAATTCTAGCTAGGCAGTCTTCTTCAGAGCATCCTAAGTATCAGGAGCCAATCAAGACTTCAGTTACTGAAAATTGGTTATGAAGCCTGTGCCCTCTTAAAAAAGTGCCAACAGGCAAGTTTTGCTTTTTTTTCATTCAAGTAAGGAAGAAGCCCAATCATTAAATCATTCATGGAATTTATGAAAGTTTTCTATCTCTGATAGACATCATGGTAGGCACTGGGGGATACATAACTAAAAAAATAAAGCAATCACCTCGTTCAAGGTATTTGCATTCTTTAAAGGGGAACAGAAGATATAAATACAGGTAAGCATGCATATATGTATAATATAATCAAAGCAAATATAACACAATTAGTAAGAGATGGTGCTTGCCATTTGTAAAAATCAGGAAAGACTTTACATAAAAAGCATGTCTATACACAATCTTGGAAAACAGAGGCAAATTCTGCTCTTATAGTGATAGGTGATCTTCTAACATAGTAGAAACATGAAATGGAATGTCCCATTGAGTATTCTTTCTTTTTCTTGATACTGGTAAGTTTCCAATTTCCAATCAAAGAAGGTTTTAGTTTCTTCATCTGTAAAATGGTGAAGGGGTGGGAGGGTAGTAACCAAATGGCCTCTGAAGTACCTTCTAAGCTTTATATCTATCATCCCATGATTCTTTTCAAACCAGAAACTAAGGGTCTAGTAAATACGATGTTTATTTGTTTATATATATATATCCTTGTTTCTGACTGGTCTAAAATTGCGACAAGATTAATAAGTTTTGTACCCTGGGAACTCAGCGTTTTCTAGTGCACACTACTTTTTAATGAACACTTGAAAGTCCAGAGTCCAAAGCATATTAAATAGAATCCAGGGAAATTCTGTCTTGCTGTACCATGGTAGTTGGGTTACGTGGCTAAGAACCATCACTAGAAGAATGACTGGTACCAAAAAATGCAGTCTACCTGCTACATAGCTCTAGCATATTTTCTAATGACATTTCTGATGTCATTGGATATTCCTAGTTCATTTGTTACAGAGAGATTAGTAGGATGAATTCTGCATGGCTTTCATGCCTGAAAGGGAATTCTGAAAATGTCATCCCATTTCCATTGCATTAGGCATTTGGATGCCACATAGCTTTCCTATAAATGCCAAGACCATCTAAACTTTTCTATCAAAAAAAACATCATTGACTCACACAGCTTTAGAGCTGGATGATATCTAGAGATCAAATTGCTCAGCCTTTCATTTTATACTTGAAACAAATAGTTGTTCAATTGTTCATATTTATACAGCTAGTGAGATACTTAAAATTGGGGGTTCTTTGTTATTTTCAAGCATTGTACTTATGCCACTATACTTGTTCTCCCAAAACTCTACTTCTCACAGTTTCATTGATTTAGAGATTGAAGGGAGTTTTGAGGTTATTTAATCCAGCTCCCCCATTTTAAAAATGAAATAACTAAGCCTCAGAGAGTTCAGGTCACTGACTTGAGTCTGTAAGTAGAGTGGTAGAGCCAGAAGTAAACACATATTCTCTGATTTGAAACCCAGATCTTTTCTACTATACTATAAATTAAATTCTAAGTCAGTTTGGACTTTTATAAGATTTTTGTAAGCAAGATCACAGCTGAACAGTTTCCATAATGCATTTCCATTTGTCAACAAGTATTTAGCTTGTGAGAGTACTAAAGAATACATCTCGACTGTTCATTTTTCAATTCAGAAGGTCATAGTGAGGCTCCAGATGATGGTGATTATAGATTTCGGTCATAGTAAGTTTACAAAAAAAGCAGGTTCCTAGGTCATAGAATATAATATACACCTTAGGTTAGGCCTCACTAGCCAGCATGCTATTAATCTTACCAAAAAACTAATATTTCCTTTAGTATCTTATGACCTTTTAATTGTCTCAAATAATCTCCTTCAACATAAATGAGATGCCAAAATAAGAAAGAAAACTTTTTACTAGCTAAACACTTTGAAAAATAGGCAGTCACTCATGAAAACAAAGGGATGAATAGAGGTGAGAAGAGGTATTATGATGAAAACTGATTCTTCAACACTTAGGATTGACTATTTTTGTGGCACATAACCTATCTCTGGAGGATGGCATGATCTTCTATCTTGATAGCCACTGGTGATGCTAAGTATAGGCAAATTCATCAGATTTCTACTATAATCAGCCATTATTATACATTCAGACATAGCTCAGGTCAAAGAATGCAATCAATAAGAATATAACCCAAGGTTCGAGTTTGGATATTTGCATAAGCCTCTCCTCCACAGAAAGGAGAAAGTTTACTCAATGCTCCAAGCTTATGAGAAGAGCAGATATAATGAGAGCATGGGAATGCTTTTGTTCTCGTTTTCAGCTTCAAGAAAGGACACATGTGAATTCGAGTTCTCTGCAGGGAGAAGTGCCTAAAGAGACAGACTTTGGTAAGAAACTGGCATTTAGATAAGCAAATGTCTTGATTATGTTTCAAATTGTCAGCTTGAAATGCTAGAGACTTTGAGAATTTTTTTTTCTTTAGTGATACTGGGGAATCTCTCTGTTTCTGTCTCTGTCTCTGTCTCTGGCTCTCTCTCTCTCTCTCTCTCTCTCTCTCTCTCTCTCTCTCTTTCTCTCTCCCTCTCTCTCTTCTCCTTCTCACAGGGGGACAACTTATTTACTCTGTATATTATGTATTATATTATAATATGCATACCTCCTTAGGTTTCTGTTTGCTATTGGTTTGTATAAATGGGTTTATCCTCTACCTCTATTTTTTTAATCTGTGTACCTAGAATTTAGAGTGAAGGGAATCTGGCCTTCAGATATGATTTGGAGTGTCCCTTCCTCATTAAGGGATAGTAGTCAGGAAAACCATAAATTTCAAAAAATTCTTCCTCCTAGGCTAGCAATATATAAGGGGATGAATAGATCTTCTAGTCTGGTGTCCCCGTACTGAGAAGAACAGAGCTAGACAGTGTCATGGATCCAGTCTCTTGATCCCATAAAATAACCACTCTCCCTTAGGAGGGTATAGTCAAAATTACAGAGATAGCTACTTATACTTTCCTGTAGTCTGTAGATACTCATATAGACATAAACAAAATCTACAGAACAAACACCACCTTGTATGTAAATACATAAATTGATATCTTCATATATTAATAGTCTTGAATGTAGGCAATTCCTGGCACACTCAAATCTTTAAAGATTTAAACTGCAAAACACACAATAGTAATAATAACAGCTAAACATTTATATAGAAATTATTTTGAGCCAGAAATTGTACTGATTGTTTTAATATTATTATCTCATTTTATCCTTTAAATAAACTTTATGAAGCTGTAAGTGGGGAGGAGCTAAGATAGTGGAGTAGAAAGATTCACATATGCTAGCTCCAAACCCACAGCCCATGAATTTCATGTAAAAAGAACTCCCAACAAATTCTGGAGCAGCAGAAGCCACACAGCAACAGAGTACAGGAGATTTCTGTTCCAGAGAGCCCTGAAAAACCAGCACTAAAGGTCTGTATGCACTGGACCCAGAGCAAAGCCCAGGTCTGCCTTGGCCACATGGCACTGAGAGGAGTAGATCCGAGTAGGCTTCAGGGATGAAATCTCCAGCAGCCACACAGGTTCTCCACCCATAAATGCCAAAGGTCAGTGAGAGAGTCATTTTGGCTGGCTGAGAGGGGAGGGGGGGTGTCTCCATAACTCAGGCACCCTCGGGAGGTAGCAGCAGAGGCAGCAGCAGACTGGGGCTTCCAAAGCAGGCAGGAGCTGAGATCCATTATTGAGGGTCTCTGCATAAACCCCCTGAGGGAACTGAGCCCCATGTAGCGGCCCTGCCCCTACCTGAGCAACTGAACTTAATCTCACACTGAATAGCAGCCCTACCCTCACTGAAAGCCCTGAGGCTGAGGAGCAGCATTTGAATGTCAGAACCCAAGCATTAGCTGGGAGGAACTGGAGGCAAGGTGGGGGTGGAGAGGAATCTTAGAAGTCAAGTAACTGGCTGAGAAAATGCCCAGAAAAGAGAAAAAAAATAAGACCATAGAAGGTTACTTTCTTGGTGAGCAGATATCTCGTCCCTTCCTTTCTGATGAGGAAGAACAATGTTTACCATTAGGGAAAGACATAGAAGTCAAGGTTTCTGTATCCCAAACATCCAAAATAAATATTCAAAGGGCTCAGGGCATGAAAGAGCTCAAAAAAGATTTTGAAAATCAAGTTAGAGAGGTGGAGGAAAAACTGGGAAGAGAAATGAGGGAGATGCAAGAAAAGCATGAAAAGCAGGTCAACACCTTGATAAAGGAGACCCAAAAAATGCTGAAGAAAATAGTACCTTTAAAAATAGGCTAACTCAATTGGCAAAAGAGGTTCAAAAAGCCAATGAGGAGAAGAATGCTTTCCAAAGCAGAGTTAGCCAAGTGGAAAAAGAGGTGCAAAAGCTCAC
>CM053773.1:120622334-120656451 GCA_028658325.1 Potorous gilbertii
TTATTTGGTGTTTCCCCAATCAGCCCTGGGTTTAGCTTGTTAAGTGTGGGGGAGGTCACAGTCTGGTCACAGGAGATCTCCTCAGCAGACCTGAGGCAAAGGCAAGCTCAGGGGCTGGTAATCCCAGGTGCCCTATTGTCTTTCTGATTCCCCTGGACAGCTGAGGCATGCCTAGATGCTAATGCGTGTTCCCACCCCTCCTGGGGCTCCTCTCCTGGAGCTGAGGCTTGCCTGGGTCCTAGTGCAAGTTTTCCCTGCCATGGGTCCTCTGTCCTTCCAGTTTGCCTCTGCCACCATAGGAGAAATCCCCCTTAGCTATTTTCCTTGTCTCAGATATTATGAGACTACTGGCCTCCTTCTGCTGTTTCTGCTGATCTGGGATTTTTCTGAGGAAATATTTTATGGTTCTTTCAGGGTCATCAAGCGGGGAAGAGAGAGCATTTACTGATCACTCCACCATCCTGACTCCCGGAAGTTCAAGTAGGTCTCAGGAGCTGCTGAGCTGATATCTGGCGCTTGGCATATCTCACTGACTTGGTTCAGCTTGTCTCCTGCTCTTGGTGTTACTCCTCTGGTTCCTCCTGCTGCTCAGGTTTCTCGGGTCCCTTCTGCTCTGCTGCACTGGCCACAATGTGCTGTGTGCTGGGGGCTCACCCCCGCAGAACAGACCCTCCCCGTGGATCTTCCAGTCTAACCTGAGCTCTGAAACTGTCACCTTCTGTCTCCCACTGGATTCCACACCTCCAAAATTTGGTCAGATTCTCCTTTCAGAGGTATCAGAAGGAGTTTGTCCGAGAGCTTAGGTGAGTCATTGCTCTCACTCGGCCGTCTTGGCTCCGCCCCTTGCGGTTTTTAAATATAGGTCTCAATGAATCAAAATCCAGTAGTATATCCACTGTGCAACCAAATTGGCTTTAGTGTATTACCAAAGGAAATATTTCATGGAACAAATGGCATAACTGATAACATAAGGGAATATTTTTTCTTTTAATCACCATTGCATATAATGTTTGCTGAAAGTTTTAATTAGATACTGCTTATTGTTTTATGGAAAGTTCCATTTATTCCTACGTTCTCCAGTGTTTTCAATAGGAATGGGTGTTATGTTTAGTCAAAGGTTTTTTCTGCATCTATTGAGATAATCATGTGATTTATGCTAGTTTTGTTGTTGATATGCTCAATAGCTCTCAAATCTTCTTCCCTTCCCCCTTGGTTCTCCATCCCCATTTCCCCCAAGCCTCTCCCAATTTCTCCCAAGTCCTTCTTCCTTTCCTTCAACTTCTCTACCCTCATTCTCCTCTAATTCTTCCCAGTCTCCCATCATTTCCTCCCAGTTCCCCCCAGTTCAATAGAAATAGGCTTGAGAAAAAGTGTTTAAAGTCACATCTATGCAGCAGAGAAAATTCAAGTTTGTCACATTCTATGTAGATATTTTCAAAGAACATTCTAATATTAAGACACTGCCTTCCATTTTGAATTTTTCAAACAAATTAGTATTCAGTCACTTATCAATAGCAAAACATAAGAGACAGATGTCCTGTGTGATCCATTAGTATGTACATAATGCCAAGAAGCCTAGAGGAAGACTGGGTAGACAACCTGAGGAGAATTTATATGATGATATGGAGTCATACAGGATGGCAGCATGCAGATGTGGTAAAATCTGTGCCACCGAAGGAAGTGCTCATGTTGATGAGATCACAAATCTGTTGTAGGGTCAGAGTAACAACGTAGTCCAGCTTTGTGGCCATTATATAATTGCTTTGTTGACACACCTACTATTTAATACCCTATATCAATTGCAATTCCACTGTGTCACCAACATAATTTCCCATTACTTCACTTGATCTTTCACAGATCTCTATCTTGAGCCTTGAGTTCTCTTCCAAGTTCCAATTCCTGCAAAGCTAATGTGATTTAGATTGCATTAAGAGGATGATCATAACTGGGAAAAGGTGGATGGTTTTACTGTTTCCTGTTCTGGTCTAACAATATGTGGAGCAAAATGTGGGGAGATGAAGCTTGAGATAAAAACAAGCAAACCAGTTCTGTCTCTCTCTAGATATATCCATGTGTATGTATGTATGTGTATATATATATAGTGTATGTGTGTGTATGTGTATATATGTATATGTATACATACATACACACAAACATATACATATACATTTTATATATACATACATATATGCACACCTATCTATTTATACCTACATAATGTGTGTGTGTGTGTTCATCCTTCATTGCCGAAGAAGACCATGCCATCAGAGAAATGATGGCATGACTTGCACTTGACTTTGTTTTGAGTGAGAGAGTGTTGTGTACATTACCAGCCTCACTTCTCCTCCAGAGCCACCTGAATCCAGTGAGCAGATATTCATCAGGATGACTGGAGATGACCCAGGATGAGGCAATTGGGGTGAAGTGACTTGCCCAATGTCACACAGCTAGTGAGTGTCAAGTGTCTGAGGTATGATTTAAACTTAGGTTCTCCTGACTCCTGAATGGGTGCTCTATTCACTGTACCACCTAGCTGCCACCTACATAATATATACACACAATGTGAATATCTATGTCTCTACATATATAAATGTGAAAGAGGAAGCTGGAGATGAAGATAGGCAAACTAGATATGTATCTATATTTATATGTGATATGTGTGTATATGTGCCACACACACACATACATGTATATCTATCTAGTGGGTGAGAGGGACCTTGAGATGAAGGCAAGTAAATCAGCTTTTTCTCAATGTATATGTACATATATATTAATGTATGAATATCTATCTAGTGTTTTAACATTTCTTTTATTATTTAATATCTCTCTATGCATGCATGTATATACACATATGCATATGTGTGCATCTATGCATATATGTATGTGTGCATATACATGCACATCTATACATACTTGTAATTTGCCTGTCTTCATCTCAATTCCTCATTTCATTTTGCTCCAGATGCAGCACATATTACATATGTGTATGCATATATGGATATAGATATAATATTAAGCAACTAGGTGGTATGGTGAATCGAGTGCTACCCATTATACATATGAAATTATGCAAAACAGTGCCATATTTGCCATGCTAGGAAAGAAAAGAACAAGTAAGAAAAATAAATGATAGAAAATATCCTACAATCTTCCTCAGAGTTCTTCAGTTTTCTCTCTGGAGATGGATGATCTTTTTCATTATTGAATTTTTATGCATCATTATATTAATCAGAGTAACTACATTTTTCATTGTTCATTTTCATTATAACATTGCTGTTATTATGTACACTGTTCTGATTCTGCCCACTTCACTCTGAATCAGATCATATAAATATTTCCAGGTTTTTCTGAAACTATTCACTCCTCCAATTCTTACAACATGATAGTAATCACAATCATATTCCAAAAAATTTTCAGTCATTTTCCAAGTGATAGACATCCCTTCAGTTTCCAATTCTTCACCACCACAAGAGTTGCTATAAATGTTTTTCTGCATATTGGTCCTTTTTCTTTTTCTTTGATCTTTTTGGGGTACAGATCTAGTAGTGCTATTGCTGAGTCAAAGAGTATATTTGGTTTATAACCCTTTGGGTCTGCTTTCAAATTGTTCTCCAGAATGGTTGGAGCAGTTCACAATTGCACCAACAGTTCCTTGATGTACCTATTTTCCCATAACCTCTTCAGAATTTGTCATTTTCGTTTTCTGTCCTATTAATCAATTTAAGGAATATAAGGCAGTACATCAAAGTCGTTTTAATTTTCATTTCTCTGATTACTAATTATTTAGGGTATGTATTCAAATGTTATTGATAGTTTTGATTTCTTCTGAATACTACCTGTTCATGTTCTTTGACTCTCAGTTGGGGAATGGTACATATTTATATAAAATTGACTAAGTTCCCTAAATAAATAAAAATTAGATCTTTATCAAAGAAACTTGTTGTACGAAAGCCTACTTCTTTTACAAAGACTAGTAATGGATTTGTGGGCCTCAAGATCTTTATCTTTTACCATCTGAATTTTGGGAGCACTTAGTAGGTTGATCATAGTACAATATTGCTGTTCCCATATATAATGTTCTGCTTTTGCTCACTTCACTTTGTCTGAGTTCTTATAAGTCTTCCCAGGTTTCTTCTGAAACCATCCTTCTCATCATTTCTTACAGCAAAATAGTATTCTATCACACTCATATACCACATATTGTTTAGTCATTTTCCAACTGATGGGCATCCCTTCAGTTTCCAATTATTTGCCATCCCCAGAAAACAAAATAAAACAAAAGCTGTTATAAAATATTTTTTGTGCACGTAAGTCCTTTTCATAGTTTGTTTTGTATCTCTTTGAGATACAGATCTAGTAGTGATATTGCTGGATCAAAGATTATGCACAGTTTTATAGCCCTTTGGGCCATGTTTATAATTGTTCTCTAGAATGATTGGATCATGTTCATAACAACAGTGCATTAGGGTGCCAATTTTAGGGCAATTATATAAATGACTTTTCTTTTTTCTAGAGCAGGAGCCTATGATCTATGAACATTTTTATGTTTATTTGTTTATAAGATTTTGATAAACTATTTCAATATAATTTGTTTCCTTAGTAATACTATGCGTTTTATTTTGTGCAGTTAAAAACATTCTGAGAATATTCTTCACCATACTGCCAATAGAGTCCATCATATACACACATACAAAAAAAAAGCCATATATACATTTAATAAAATTCTCTGGAATTTCATATTTTTAACCTGATCATCATATTCAGACTCTGGTCCCTGGGCCTTTGGAAAATTTTAAAAGCTGAGGAGGGAAAAACAAAAGCTAAAACTACGACATTATCAACAGCGACAAAACCCAACAAAACCAACTAACTAAGGAGGTAGAGAAAAAAGAAACAAGCATTCATTAAATGATTATTCTGTGCCAAGCATTGTGTTTAAGCCTGGGGAAACTGGTCTCTGTCCTCGGCATGGCTTTTGTGTAGCATGAAGTTAGTGCTGAACACCATGGTTTAAGAAGGTAATTGCTAAACTGGAAAGTATCCAAAGGGCAACTAGGGTAGTGAAGGGCCTTGACTCAATCCTATAAAGAATGATTTTTTTATGGGAAAAAAGAAACCTTAGCAGGGACATGATAGCTATTTTCAAATATTTGGACAGCTGCCACGTGGAGGAGTATGGGACTAGTTCTATCCGATACTAATAGGCAGAACTAGGAACCAGTGAAATTTACGGACGAACAATTGAATTTGTCAGGAAAAACTTTCTAAGAATTAGAGGTGTCCAAAAGTTGACCAGTTTGCCCTGAGAGGTAGCACTCTTCGGAGTTGTTCATGGAAAGGCAGGATGATAGTGAACAGAGCAGTAGACCTAGGAACAGGAAGCCATGAGTTAAAATTTGGCCTCAGAATCTGTGCGACTCTGGTCAAGTCACTTAACTGCAGTTTGTCTTAGATTCCTCAACTATAAAATGGGCAAAATAATAGCCCCTATCTCACCGTGTCATTTTGAAGATCAGATGAGAAAACATTGGTTTGGCACATAGTAGGTGCTTAAGAAACACTTTTTGTCCTTTTTCATTTCATGAGTTGTAATAGATGCCCATGGAAGTTCCTTTCAATTCTTCAATTTTGTGATTGTTATTCTCTTATTGTGGGATGTATGTATGTGTGAGGGTCTATGTAACCCTGTGTCACATCTTTCTAACCTCTGTTCCATGGCTGTCCATTTAGACCTCAGGAACACCTCTCTGAACCCAGATGTTTCTGTTACAAAGTCTATTTTCTTCCCAGTTGCTCTCCATACCACTTTTTGTTAATTAATTTGTTTTCAGTTTTCAACTGAAGTTAAGTTTTCTCCCCCTCCTTCCCTCCTCCACTCCATTTCCCTGTTCCTTCCCTCCCCAAGAGGGCATGCAATCTTACATGGATTCTGCACATATATTCTTATTAAATACACTTTCACATTAGTCATGTTACATAGAAGAATTAAAATGAATGGGAGAAACCATGAGAAAAAAACAAAACAAAAGAAAACTTAGCAAAAGGTTCTCTGTACTTCTTGCACCTTATATTAAAGAGATACAAACAAGAAAGAAGCAACATGAGACTACAAATAATTATGAATAAGGGATTCCAATAATACACATGACATATAATACGTGCATAAATAGAATCTATAAAGATAAATTGTTTTAATGGACCAATAACTAAAAATAGTATATGGCACCCATGGAGCCCTTCAACTTGCCATTGCTAAACAAAGCATATAGTTCTAGGGTAAAAGACATTCAAATCAATAGTAACTTGAAGTGAAATTTGCTTCTTTTACCAGAGGATATTCTGTGAGCAAAATTTCTCACTATATTTAAATGTGCAATTTTACTAGAAAACCCTTTGGCAGTGCCCTTTAACATTACTGACATCAGTGGCAAAGACTCAGCAAATGGGCTCATAATTCCCAATCTTGCTGTAACACTCACCATTTTAGAGTCAGATTAATTTCAATAATATCCAAGAGACAGCATTATGATACTTGAAAGTTCAACATATGATTATCTTTACTTTCTGCTGAAACTGAAGGACATAAAAGTGATGCTAATGAGACAATTTATCTATTTTCTTATTTATATTGTACCATCATCTTGTGACTCCCACATCTTTCCATTTAGAACATTATACTATACTCTAGAGACCATCGTAGACAACATAGGGAGAAATCGTTTAGGCAATTAGGGAGGTGAAAAAAATTTAGCATTTTTATTAGTCAACATGTATAATCTGTCTCCCTCTCCATCAATTTTTGAAAATACTTCCAACAATCATAACACCTTAACATTCCTCATACATTAAAATAGGTTTCCAACTTGAATTAAGGGAAAGAAACCAGACAAAATCCAGGTAGTGTTAGTGATCTTTTACACAGAAAACAAAGGGTTTATCCTGAATTTTAACAAATAAAAATCCCTCTTACTTAGTTTTTCAGTGTTCTGCCATCACATTGAATTATGACTTGTGAACATAATTATCTTTAAAGAAAAAAAAAAGAAGGAATGAAAGTACTTTCTCAATCATCAGGAGATTAAAGTATATTGAGAGTAGTTTCTGTATGAAGTGAGAGACCTTGTGTTATAATAATATCATTAGAATGGAGTCAGAAGACCTGGTTTCCAATATGAGATCTCATCTTTAACAATTGTGACCTTGGGCAAATTGCTTCCCTGAATTTTAGCCTCTAATGGGTAAAGCAGGAATCATAGTACTTGACCTAACTACTTCACAGTTATTTTTTGTGTGGAAATAAAACTACTTTAAACAAAACAAAACTTGACCTAACTACTTCACTAGTTTTATAGTTTGTGTTAACAACAGCAACAATAACAACAACAAAAAATACCCCAGCAGCAAACAGCTAGTAATTATATAACACTTTGAGGTTTGTGAAGTGTTTGACATACGATAACCCTTTGTTCCTCACTATAACCCTGGGGTGGGTGTCATTAGTTCCATTTTACAGATGAGGAGACTGAAGCATAAATAGGCTAAGTGACTTGCGTGTGGCCATATAGTTGGGTACCTGAGGTCAGAGTCAAACCCTGGCCTTCCTGATTCCAAGTCCTATATTCTACCAACTCTGCCACCTAGCTGTCATGTGGGACAAAAAAAAAGATAAACCTTAAAATATTACATAACTATGAATAATTATTAAGTGTATTTTACTGTGTTCTAATTCTTTGGAAATTGGCCCTACTCCCTCAAAGAGCTATCTTTTGAATTTCTATAGAACTTATTATTCTTTCCACATCACACTTAATCATATACAGTCTGGTATAACCATTTGCCTGCTTTGCTAGTGTGCATTTCTTTTAAGTGAGATCATAAATCCTTTGACTTATTTGGGCCTGTCTCATATTTTTGTTTTATGTATTTCCCATAGGACCTAGAAAAACAATAAGCACACAGTAGGTGTTCAATAAACAGTTGTAAAATTGAAATGGTTTCCTAACTTTTGAGTTATTAAATTTTAACTTAAACACCACATTCCATTCTCTAGTTATTTCAGAGAACAGAACTTACACTGAAATTTAGTATTCATCCAAAGTGGAAAAATTGCTTTTGCTTTTGTTTTGTCTAACATAGTTATATGAAATACTTTAATTTTTTGTAACATGTTTGTTTATTTTAAACAACATACTTCCTTTAGTAAGTCCATTTGTAGAATTCTGTAATGCATCCTAAAAATGCCAAATGAGCTCATCAGAAACATCTGTGCAACTAGTCATCTCTAGTAACAAAAGAACTCAGCTTAAAGATAACCAGAAAGGGAGATAACTCCTGGGGGTTAGATGATTTTGTATGGAAGTAGCTCTGCAAAGAAAACATGTCCAGCTCAACTTAAAAGGGCTCGATCCAGAAAGAATTTGCAAAATCCTAGCCATTTGGAAGCCATGAAGGGTTATAAAGATAAGATGAAAAATAATTTCTGTCTTAAGGGGCTTATATTCTCCTGGAGAGACTGAGCAAGTACACAGATGCATAAATTCAAGATTATGCAGAGAAAAATTACCATTTTAGGCAACAATTCTTAATGTTTTACATGCATGCATATATATTCATATATGTATGTACGTATGTCATGGAACTATTTGGAAGTCTGGTAAAACCTGTGGATCCTTTCTCAAAATAATGATATGAAATGCATAAAATAAGATTCATGGAATTACACTTATTACATCTGAATAAATTATTCAAACGATAAAAAAGTCATAGACTATAGATTAAGAATCTCTTTTTCAAGAGATCCCCTCCATTGGCAGCTGAGCTAAGCCTTGAAAATACAGATTCCAAAGGGCAGAAGTAGAAGTAAAGAGGTAAGAGATGGGATATTTGGACAACAAGTGGTCTAGTTTATTCTACATGTAAAGTACAAGAAGAGTCATAAGAAATTAATTTGGAAAAGATGTAAATATATTATTTTAAATATTAAGCTGAGGCATTTGTATTTAATCCTAGAAACAATAATGGTCCAAGGAAGTTCCTTGAGAATGGAATAAGACAATAACACAATATTCAAGGAGGTTATTTTGTAAGCTCTATGGAGGATGAATTGGAGAGGGGACAATACAGTGAACAATGAAGAGGCTAGTGCAGTAGCCTATGTGAAAAATGAGAAGGGCCTAAAGTAGACCATGGTCAAGTAAGTAGAGAGGTGAGAATGATTAGATGGATGGATAGAGTGATGAATGGATTCATGGATGGGGGAGTATAAAGGCCAGACTAATAAGACTTGGTAATTGCTTAAAATAGAGAGTAAGGTGAAATGAACTTGAATGTAGGATAGCAGAAGGGTGATAATGACCTTACCTGTTCAGATGAGTAATAGTAGCTTAAAGATACTATTCTATAATCTCTATGGGAAGGACCATTGAAGCTGGTATTTAGGTAAAGTATAAGGAGGTGTAATGGCAATTTAAATGAGAAAATCATTTCCATTCATGAATAGGCCTGCTTAAATCACATGGAAGCCTAAGTCACATGTGATGGGAGAAGCTTGCTGTATAAATGGAACAGGAAGGGTAGAGCAGAGCTGGGAGGAAGTTGGTCAGTCTAGTCAGAGCTGGAAAGGCAAGCAGGTAGTTGAGCTTGTGAGCTTTGTTTGTTTGCGGGAAGACCCCAGCAGGGTGGGGAGGCTTGGAACTGTCTTTGTCCCCAGCAGGGCCAATAATCTGTATTTGCCTTCTTGATTACTATGATGGATTTGACTTTCTGGTATTGAGATTTGGCTTTCTGGTGTCTAAATTTTCTTCTGCCTGCTATTTGGAGAGTCTGTTATACTTTGTGATTCAGAATTGTGCTGGTGTATTCTTGGGCGCCATGAATATGGAGAAGCAGAAATAGAAGTTAGGACAATTTTGTTTTATGTCTAAGCTTTTTGGACATCCAGGTAACAATGTCAAACATAGCTCTGGTGATGAGGGATGGACATTCAGGGAAGAGATTAGTGATGGAAATACAGATCCGAGAGTGTATAGAGACATGCAAAACCATAAGAGCAGCAAACTTCACTATGATTGAAGGTGGAGAGAGGAGGGAGCCTATGACAGAGCTTTGAAGGATAGATATCCACCACTAGCTGAAATAACATTGATAATGCTCCAATAGAGGAGTTTAAGAATAGAGTTAGAGGGGTAAAAAGAATACTAGCAAAGAGCTGTGTAATGAAAGATAAAGAGATGAGATTATTCAGAAGAAAAAGGTCATAAGAAGAATGTGAACTGAGAAAAAGCAATATAATATTAATAATCTTTTTCTCAGTCCTCATCCTTCTTCTGACCATTTTAACTTAGTGTCTGGCATATTATTAATGTTTAATATACACTTCTTGACTGACTGGGGGGGAAGGGGAATTATTGCCATTACTTCTGACTACCACTCACTTCTTGCAAACTGGCTTCTAATTTGGAAGCCAGATTGCAAGAAGAGAATGAGAATATTTTTCCCAGTCAGTCAATAAGCATTTATTAAGCACTTACTGTATCCCAGGCTCTCCTCTAAGGGAAGAATTGGTCTCTGAAAAGTCTTTTACTTGGGGAAAAAATCAACCTCTTACAAATAAATGGCATGGTTAGATAACAATTACCCTGAAAAAGATCCAGGGATGTCAGCAGACTACAAGCTCAACATGAGTCAGCCATTTGGTGTGGCAGCCAAAAATGCTAATAAAATCTTGGGCTGCACTAAGAGAAATAGCTTCCAGGAATAGGCATGGTTTGCTTAATGTGTTCTGCCTTTGTCAGAACTCATCTGGACTATTGTATTCAGCACTGGGTAATAATTTAAATTTAAATTGGAGATTGTATAGAGAGGGGCAACTAGGATGGTGAAAGGAGGGACTTTAATGTGTATAAAGCTGGGTTTCTTTAGCTTTGAGAAAATATGTCCTAGCAAGGGCATAATAGATGTTCTCAAGTATTTGAGGAATGTTGATGTGAAAAAGTCTTGTTCTATTTTACCTAAGGATTGGAACCAGAATCAAAGCTTGTAAGAACCTGGAAGAAAAACTTCTAATTATTAGTGCTGTTCCAAAGTATAATGGGTCACCTGGAGAGGAGATAGTTTCCCCTTCTTAGAGTTATTGAAGTTGAGACAATATTCCTAATTATATATTACAGTGTTATACTTTTCCAGAAACAGTGATAGGATGGTAGAAAAGGAGAAAGTAGGTAACAAAAATTACAAAAGAATTTGACTATAAAGTAGAATTTTATTCTTGGTACTCAAAATCTGAATCCTTTTCCAATGACCAATAAATTGATACACTACAGGAAGAATTGAATGGTATGACCATTTATATGGTTATTATCAACAACAACAGAAAAAATAAATCCATTGCTTTGGTGAAAGGATGACTCACAGATTCTTCTTTGAGAACCAAGGAAAGAGGTTGGTGGAGTTAGCACTCTCATGGGCCCCAAGGCATATGACTTCATGGCCCATCTGTCATCTCCTCTCACTGTGATAATGATGTGGTTTTATAGAAAGATAACAGAAAAGTTAATACAACTATACCACAAACAGTTGTAATGTATACTACTATAGAAAAAACAAGCCTTTTCATATTAAATCACTATATATATATATATATATATGTATAGATAGACAGACAGATAGATACATACATATATACACAATGATTTCAAGGTATAGGTAGTAGTAATAAGCAAGGATATCATCAAATAGACTGGGAAACATGGAGCAGAATAAAAAAGGAATGAGAGGCCAAAAACATATACTCTAATAAATCTTCATAGCCATATATCATGGATGCTATTATTGAGAAGGAATTATACTATACCTGGAAAGCACCAAACAACATCATATGTGCATGGGTATATGTATACATGTATGTGTGTGTGTATATATATAAATATATTCATACACATGCACACATATACATATATTATGTATATATATACTTACATATGAGAACATGCAATATGTAAATATATATATAAATATATATATAGTATGTGTATATGTGATGGCTTTGATTCAATAAAGTAAAAGCTGCCTTAAAAATTCTCTTCCAAAAGGTTTATTCCACTCATACATTAATATTGTTACTTTTTGAAAGTTAATTCAACAAATATAACCTTTTTTTTGATACTTGTCTAATTGTTTCCTGCTATCTGTACTTCCATCACTGTTGACATTGCTATCACTCTTTTTTTTTTTTTTTTTTTACCTTTTTGCCTTCCACATGTTAAACACTCAATTACCAAAACCTGGTATTTCATGGCACATAATATCCCCTCATCCTTTGAATCTCCACTAGAAAGAATTTAAACATAGACTATGGAAACCTCTTTTCTATAGAATTTTCTGCTACCAATTTCCCTATGAGTCACAAGTGCTTTATCCATATTAGCAATTTAATCATTTGGTGCCCTTCCTCTTCCAACAAAGTTTTAACTTAGAAACTCCATCATGCTGTGCAATTGATACTGAGTTCTTAAGGGTTATATCAACGGAGTACAATTTCAGAGAGATCCTACCAACCTAGTAAGGAGTAGGGCATTTTTCCAGTGGTAGACATATGCATATGCTATTCAAGGACCAGTTTATTTAAGTTCAAAGAGGTTTATAAACAAAAACCTGAATTTAGTTTTCCTGGCAAGGATAATTCACAAATAATGTCAATTTACATGAAGAAGGGTTATGATCTTTTGTGTGGAACAAAAAATAAAACAACCTTTATTCTTGAAAAAAATGCCTTTTTTAATTTATTCATTGATTCATTCAATCAATCAACAAACATTTATTAAGTTCCTGTTAGGTGCCTGGAACTGCTATGCACTGGAGATACCAAGAAAAAAAAAGAAGACCAAAATGAAAATCCTTGCCATAAGGGACACTGCGTGTGTGCGCACACACATACATATACACACACACGTGTATACACATTTAATACAAGGTTATTTGGGGAAATACTATCATCTGACAGGATCAAGAAAAGTTTCATGTAGGATATGAGACACTCAAGGTTTGAAAGGAAACTTGTGATCCCACTCTAAGGGCTTTCCTTTTTTAGACTTCAACAGAATTATAGGACAGAATGGTGAAGGTAAAGATAAGGAAATATAAAATGAGGTCCTTTCAGATGAAAATGAAGCAATCAAATGAAGCACTGTGTATTTCAATGATACTTTTTAACTTGTTCCAGAGCATGGAATGCTTCATTACTTTTATTCCTACCCACTTATTTTCCTAAGACTCTAACAGGCATCTGGAAAATCTATCTGGCTAGTCTTCATAAGTAAGAGTAAATGACCCAGTCCTGGATCAAGAAGATTGCTGGCTTATAAAGATGCTGAGGAAGTCAAGGAGTAGAGTTTTCTACCCATCCTAAGTTAAGGATTTATGAAAGATCACAATAGCACTTTATCTGAAGTGAATACCATAGCACCTCACTAGAAAGAACCATAAGCTAAAGTTGGTGAATACTCTATCTGATCATAAAAGTATAAACTCAGAGTGTCCAGTAGATTGATATAAATAGAAGAGATGGTCTTCTCCATTAATAGCCAGCCTAGAGGCCAAACAACCTACTAGGTTATCCTGGCAGAAGCTAGGTATATCCTAAGGAATTTACCTGACTCTTCCTGGCAATGCTGTGGAAGAGTGAACCTACCAGTTAATTAACTGTAACTTCAAAATGCCTTCCCCCCACCCCCTTCCTGTTCTCTATGACAAGGCAATATAATATATCATAAAGGAACTAGAAGACCTGTGTTCCAATCTAGCCTTTGGCAAAGGTAGCTATTGTCTTTGGGCAGACTTAAGTCATAGATTTTTCCTCTGTAAAATGTAGATAATGAGATTCATTTTACTGATGTTATGGAATTGCTGTGAGAACACAAGCCACTTCCTCATTCTAGCCCCATACCATAACAATATATGAACAAGAGTCCTGGTGTCTTTGGAGACAGCTAGAGTACTGAAATGGGAGTCAGAAAGACCAAAATTTAAGTGTGGCCTCAGAAACTTACTATCCGTGTAGCTCTGAGAAAGTCATTTAATTGCTGTCTGCTTCAGTTTCCTCTACTGTAAAAGGAGAATAATGACAAAACCTACCTTGAAGTTTGTTATGAAGATCAAATGAGATATTTGTGAAATACTTAGCACAGTGCTTGACATATATATATATATATATATATATATGGTTTTATATAAATGCTTCTTTCTTCCTTTTGCTATATCCACTGGCATGACTAATCCATCATGGATATCAGAATCTATAGTGATCTTCCTGAGTATTCTCTAAAGAGAAAAGAGATATTGACATCCTGTAGTTTTAGAGCTGTAAATTGTCTTGACCACTTGCTTTCCTACCCATGTGCTTCACTAACATTGTACTTTAAATTTCTACCACTCCCTCTACCCCCAACACACAGTTGTTTTATTTTTTTTTGTAGAAGACTATGTGACAGATTTTTTTTTGGGGGGGGAGAGAGGTTGTAACAAATTTTTAATGCTGTTTTGAGTAAAAGACTTTGCAAAACCTAAGTCTTCTTGTTGATTTGTAATGGGAGCTCATGAACTACTTTGTTAGATCTACAGCAAACCACAGAATTACCCCTTAAATCTGAGATAGCATCTCTAGGTATCCAACCTGACAGTGCTAGTGTGAATTGAGGGAGAGGGCTTAGAGTAGAGGCTGAACTAAAAATGAAAATGCAACTAATGCATGGGAGGCAGCCTTTGTAAAGACACAGAGAGAGAAGATGAAATGACACAAGTACTTTTTAAAGTTATGATCATCTAATATCTAGGAAAAAATTGTATATATATATATATATATTTAATTGAAATAACAAACACTGATGTGGAGGTTAACTTTATATGACCTTGGTTTTGGTTCATTATAAAACTAATGAATGAGTTTGCCAGCTAAAATTGACTAAACTCTTAATATAGAGTTTCCAACACAACTTTTAAAATTAGATCATCATGATTTGGATAAGAGCATAGTCACATGGATAGAAAACTGGCAACAAGGCTGGAAACAAAAGATAAGGATAAATGGCAGTGCCTCCAGGAGCAGGAAGGTGTCTAGCACAATTCCTAAGAGAATAGTATTTGGTCTACTCTTGTTAATATCTTTATTAATGATCTGGGAGAGGGGGTTCACAGCTTGTTAATATAGTCTGCAGATGATACTGGAGTGGGAGGTGTTGCAAACATCAGTAACAGGGTAGAAACAATCTCCATGGATTTAAAGCAAAAAAAGAAACACAGTGATAAAATCAAAAGGGATGATGAGAAAAAATAATTTCAATTTTGAAAGAGAAAGGAGGATGGGGGGAGGCATAACCAAAAGGTCTTGGGAATGATTATGTTTTAAACAATTGTGAATGGTTCAGTTTTTGTGAAATCATTCACCTTCTTACTTTTCTTCTTCACAAGGGTTTCATCCTAAGGGACAGTGATATTAGTGAGTAATTAAACTTCAAGATTTTTGTTTCACACTCCTGTTCTCCTTGATAAGGCAATGTAGTACAGTAGAAGGAAACAGAAGATTGTAATTCAAAGCTGGCCTCTGATAATGGTGTTTGCTGTCCTTGGGCAGAGTGGAGACTCAGATTTCTCATTTGTAAAATGGAAATAACTTTATGCATTTCACTGTTGTTGTCAGAATAAAAGCATAAAACTGTATGGGAAAGGACTTTGGAAATATTAATGCTCACAAATAGAAATATAATATAAACTCTTTGAAGACAAGGATTATTTTATGTTTATCTTTTCATCCCCAACACCTAGCCCAGTTCCTGGTACATAGCAGACATTTTAAAAATGCTTGTTGGTTGATTGGTATTGTACAAAAACATATGATTATTCTCACTGTGAGGTAATCTGGGAACAGTCTTTGTGAATTACAAAACACCCCTTTCCAAACAGACCTGGTATTCACGAGGCAAGACAGCTGCCTTAAATGAAATACCTTCAGCAAATATATAAGAAGTTAAATCCTAGATGTGGTAAATCTGTAGGTTTACACTGATAGACCTAAGATTGAGGCAGCCTAGGTGGCCTTTCAGTAAGCTTTGTTAACACATTCCCTTCCTCCTTGCTCCCATTAATAGTTTGCCATTTAGAGTTCACCTAAAATGAACTGCTGCAGAAGATTTGGCTCTTGTTAGAATCCTTATTGATACCTAGGATTTGAAATCAACCCACATAACAAAATAGAAAAATTTATTATACTTAACACCTGGTTTTGCCCTCAGAAAGCCAAATTAATCACAGAGTTTAATGTAGTTGGAGGTGGATATGAAAAGGAAGGTACTGACAGACAATCCATTCATAATCACTTCCCTCCTCTGAATGGTTTAAAAACTGTGTATTTATCAGGAGGTATTTTCCCTATGCAGAGACTCACTCTATTGTGCTTCTATTGAACATGGTCTTTTTCCCCTCCCCCCCATTTTCACCATCATAAAACAGAGCTGATTTAATAATTATGAAATTGATTTTTTTCCAACAGTAAAAATAGAACACTTTTGTGATGAATGGAATTACTTAATATTTTCCCACCTGCTCCTTGTCTTTTTTACTTTCAGTCTGGCAGCTGTGATATATATGGGGACAACATGACTCACTGAACTTATTACCTGAAGTTAAAGATTAGGCTTTTAAGCAAAATTTTCCCATAAAATGAATGCCACTATTTTCACATTAATGACTTGAATAATACTTGCTGAACTAGTTTGGTAACAAGAAATGAAGTACACAAAGGAAATGTTCAATTGATCTGATATTCTTTGTATTTGATATATTTTTCCCCAGAAACTTTGGAATTCAGTTGGAGAGGACTTAATTGTTGTTGGGAACAGAATCCTTGGAAGGAAAGGTTTCATGTTTATTTAATCTTATAATCCCTCTAATCTTATCTTACATGAATGTTAATATCTTAAAATTCAACAATGTAAATCGATTTCTTTAAATGGTGATATAAATAATTCTGCCTTTAGGAAATTATTGGGCATTTATTATGACATGATTTTAGTAGGAAAGACACCAAATTGTATTTGATGTCATGGGATTCTGAATTCAAATCCTACCTTCCTTTGTAACCAGGTGCTAGTTATTTAACTTCCTTTGGGTCTCAGTTTCCTCTTCCATAAAATAAGAAGACAGGAATAAATGATCTCTAAGTTTCCTTTCAGCTTCAAACTTATGATTCTATGATAAAATGATTTGTTAATTTTTGTTACAATATTGAATCCTAGAGTTGGAAGTCAGCTCAGGGAATATCTAGTCCAACCTGAATCATGACTTCATCTATAATGTCATCTACCCTTCACCTAGTAATAAGAAACCAACAAACTTCATTAATAAGCACACTCCATTTCTGAACAGCTACATTTTTTTATATTAATCTTGAATTTTTCCAGTTCTGTTCTGTCCCAACAGAATAATACTAATTTCTCTCTACATAACCCTTCAAATAGTCACTGTTATTTCCCTAAATTCCCCCCCACACACACACTTTCTTTTATCAAGGGTAAATATCTCAGTTTTATCCTGGCCTCCTCCTTAAACCAGAAATCCTGGGAGGAATTAACCAACCAAAATATGAAGTCTCAGAAGTGGAGAGCACTTCCAAACACGAGATGTTGTCCAAGGGTGTAGTGCCAGCTTCAGAGGTTGAGAGGATTCTATGGCTCGATAAAGTTTCAGAGAGATGAATCACTATTATAGACTCGGGAGGAATAAAGACACTTTGGCCTTGGGTCTCATCTTTAAATTGAAGGTCTGGAAGGAACCAGACAATCAGAAAGTGTGGCCTCAGTGGTAGAAAGTACTTCCAATGTAAGAATGCACAGAATACATGAAATAAGAGCAGAATGTGTGGAAAACTTTCTCATTCTCTGAGATGTATTGCTGATTCCATTCTACAGGACTTTCTCTTCCAGACCCCTATGCATTACCTTCTTCCTCCCCTTTACCTATTGCTACCACCTACCATTAGAATGCAAGATCTTTGAGGGCTCCTTTATTTCTATTTCCATTCTGAAGTCCAGAACAGTGCCCCAAACATAGTAAGAGTTTAATTTTTGTTCCTCCTTCAATCTAGAAGAGGACTGATAATGTCACAAAGGTGATGTCTTGACTTGCTCCTGAACTGGATTTCAGTGAACAGAGTTGTGCAAAGTCAATAGCCTCACTCTCTCCTCCACATTGATCAGAAACCAGGAGCAAGACAGAAGTCAGGATGACTGGTGATGACCCAACTCTTGAAGAGCTTAAAATCTAATGGGATGTGATGATGACACATAAACAAAAATTGAAAAGAAAGGTAGACTGAAGGTACCCAGCACAAGGATGTGGTGAAGAAGTCAACATATTCCAAAATCAGTGCTGCCAAAGAAGTCAAAAAAATTTAAAATTAGTGCAGAAATGATATTATGAGATCTTTGTCCAGTTCCTCTCCTTAAATGGAGGAGTTTAGTTCAACCTTCTATTTATATTGTCAGAGGATGCTAAAGAGGATGAGTAAGAAGGCTGATTGGATCTTGCAAGATGTTGAAATTTCCCAGTTTTGAGTTTATTGAGGGCATAGTGGAGAAATTAAATAACTACAGCATTATTAATAAGGATATCATCTTTTCTAAGTTTTAAAACATCATATTTGTTTTCTTGAATTTTTAATCTTATAGATAGCAGAACTTCTTTTGTCTTTTTCTGTTGGATGTGGTCTGAAAATTCTTGTACCTTATCCATTCTCATTTCTCAAGGTTAGTTGTTTTTTCTGGAGATTTCCCCTCATTGTTATTTGCCCCATAATATGATACATTCCACTGGGGTTTTATCAATATCATTGATTTGTATCTTTTTTAATCTGAGTTCTTTTTTTTTAACCTACTTGTGAATTGCTTTCCTTTTCCTTCCCACCCCCTGATTTGCATTGTTCTTTCATTATCCTACTTTCTATGGTTGTTGAAGGATCAACTGAAATAATACATTTCTAAAGCACTACAAAGTGTCTAGCACATACTAAGTACTGTAGAAAAGTATTATTGGTATGATGGTTGGCATTTTGCAGTTGTTTTGAGATGGTGAAGGGAAAGTAGGATTAATCATGACTGCTCATTCTGCTTGAATTTTGCTGTTGATTTTTTTAACCAAAGCACATGGTTTTATATGTATCCTTATAATCATTCTTCTTAGCTATGATCCCAGGTAATCCAGAGTTTTTATATCTTGACATCCTTCCTAGCTTCCCATTACCTACTCTAAACCTGTGATTGTAGAACAAGTTCCAGAGTATGGTCCATGTTTTACTCTTTGATCATAATATGAATCGATACCGCCCTGATATTAATTAGATCTCAGGTAGAACACCATAGGAATTTGTCCTTAGTCTGTAGTCTTCAATGTGCTGAAGAAATATCTGATCTTTTTATCAAACTGGTGGATGTCATCTTGGTTGAAGAGTAGGATCTTGGTAAAAAGTTGAAATGAGCATGAAGGAGTTAGAGGGCAGTGGGGTTAGTTGGGAAAACAAGAGAAATATAACGTAGGGCAAGTAGAACAAAAGAGAAAAGAGAAAACCAAGCAGTCATGTCAATAAGCATTAATTGATCACCTAATTGTATGATAACAACTATTCTAAGCAATAGGACTTCACAAAGAGAGACAAAAAACAGTCCCTGCTTTCAAGAAACTCAGTCTAATGGAGAAAACAACATGCAAACAAATCATATGTACTGAATATATGTGTAGAACCAAGATAAGATTGTGTGCCATCTTGGGGAGGGAGGGGGAAAAATTAAAATTTATGGAAGTAAATGTTGAAAACTGAAAACAAATAATGAATTTGGGAAAAAAACAATATACGTACTGGAAAAAATAGAAATAATCAGTAGATGGAAGTCCTTACATTAAAGGGGATCAGGAAAGATTTCTTGTATATGGTTGAATTTTAGCTAGGGTTTGAAGGAAGCAAAGGAAACTAAGAGGTGGAGATAAGTAGGGAGAGAATTCCAGGCATGGGAAACAGCCAGTGACTATGTACAGAGACGGGAGATGGAGTTTCTTGTGTGAGGAATAGCAAAGGAAGCCATTGTCACTGGATCAGAGAGTGTGTGGAAGGGTATAATGTGTAAGACTAAAAAGGTAGAAAGGGCCAGGTGATAAAGGACATTAAAAATTAAACAAGATTTTATATTAATCCTGGAAGTGATAGGAAGTCAACGGAGTTTACTGCTTAGGGGATGGCATGATCTAGTTAGACAAACAAGAAGTAAATAACTAAAGATGAATAAGGGACACATTTAGATATATTTAGAGAGGAGCAAAAGTTACTTATGAATAACTGATAGAATCTAAGTGACTACTTTTATACTAAATAAATTTGAACACATATTCCCATAATCCTCTTTCTTATTCTCAAAAGAATAAAGATCAGATCCTTTCTGGGGATGGGGAAGGGGAAATAGGGGCTCATAAGGGAGCTTGTTGCAGAAAGAAGACTGAGGCAAAGTTACTCGACTTGGGGGATACTCTGAATGTGCCTAATTTAAGGGTTATATCTTCTGAAAGAGTTTCCCTAGATAGAACATTTAGGGGCTAGGAAATGTCTCCATAGCAACTGTGATAACCAGAGAATCAAGTCATATCTTTGAGTAGCATTGATTTTAGGAGAAAAGTAATTTTCAGGCTCAGAGGAGCTCAGAAATTGCCAAATATCCCGATGTGGGTTGTAACCATAACTTAACTATCAAATCAAAGTCACAGCATTCATTTATAATGTTATGAGTGGCAATCAATGGTTGTCTGTTAGATATTTATTTTTGGTTGCTCACATTTCTTTACATCTTCACATACTTTTTTTAACATTTATTTTAAAGTCAAACTACCAGAAAGCTTGATTGAAGCTGTCATTTGTCAAAAGTGAAGTAATACTTGAAAGGTGAAAAGAAGCAATGCAAAAGAAATTGTGCTATTAATTATATTTTCCTGATACTAATGCTCATGTTTGACCTAGTAGTTGTAATTACTGGAATAAGGAGCAGTAATGTTTAGGTACTGGGTTCAGGGACTCTGACATACTCATAATTCTACACTGAAAATATTGCTGAACATGGGAAACATAATTTAACTTTCAGTGCCTTAAGTCAGGGCTTCTTAAACTTTCCACTTGCAGCCCCTTCAGAACTTCTTAAACTGTGGGATTAGGAGCACCCAGCTAAAGAGGTACTGCCCTAGGCTAAATAAAACTGATTATAAATTATAAAAGTGTTATCTATCTTCTTTTACGGAGATAGTGTTGAGGCTACAAGTCAAATTATAGGTCCTGACAAAAATTACAGGTTCTGACAAAAACAAGCAATGAAAGAAAGAAAGAAAGGTAAGGCAAGGTAAGGAGAAAAGAAAAAAGGAAAAGGGGGAAAAAGTTACTTAGTTTCAAGTATGGTAAAACCGTGGCAGATATTTCATTTATTGTATTCTTAGTGTCTAGCATGGTGCCTTGAAAATAGCAGATCTTTAATAAATGTTACTGAATTTGAATTTAGAAGATAGTGTTGGTAATTCTGGTGGAAGTTCCATTTAAAAATTGTGTAATTTAATCCTACATGTTTTCTCTTCTCCTAGCATGGAAAATGGAAAGGGATGAGAAGATGAACTGGTGTCCATCCAAAAGAAATAGATGAAAAGGAGACTATAGCACACATCATATCTGAATTGTTTAGGGATTCCATCATGTTTAGTCTGAAGAAGAGAAGACATAGGAAGGGTATAATAGAAATGTTCAACAATATGAAGAGCTGATACATGAAAAGACAAGATCTGATTATTAACTGAACTCAGCTTTCAGTTAACATCTCTGCTTTTTTATTCATGTTGTCTCTCATGCCTAGAATGCACTCCTCATCTCCATTTCTTCACTTTCTCTAAGGTTCAGCTTGGATGCCAGAATCTTATAAGAAATCTTCCCTGATCTACTTCATACATACATGCATGCACGTGTATATGTATACACACATCATATGTAATATACATACACATTACATATGTACACATAGATATGTATACACATATACATGTGTGCATACATATATATATGTGTGTATTGTAAATCTTTTATTTATTGCAAACTCCTTAAAAGCAGAAACTATTGTTCATTCTTGTCGTATCTCTTCAGTCTCTTGTACATAATAGTAGTGTCTTGTATAGGGCCTTGGGAGCTTAAGCAATTCTTGTTAGATTGGATTATAAATATTTATTCCCTAAAAGCAGAATTAGAAATCCTTCATTTTTAAAAAGGACCAATAACATTACAAGGTGATGTCTTGACTTGTGTGTGAACTGAATTTAAGTGAGACAGCTATGCGAAGACTCTTCCAGAGTCATCCAAGTCCAGTGGAAGGAGGTAACTCAAGATGACTGGTGATGGTTCTGGATACAGTGGATGACCTTGGTGTCTTTGAGGTCTAAGCTCTAAGTACTCCACAGTGCCTGCTTCAGCCACCTTCATAGCCATGGGAACAAATTGTTCTCATATACCCATTCTGCCAGGGGGATTCTTCACATGCTTGGTGTAGACATCTTCCTAACGTACCAATGGATTTGAGGCCCATCAGTTATCCTCAACCTGATGTAGCTCATCTGCCAAGACGATTTTACTGGAGTGGAACTGCTGTGCATGCTACAGCTTCATGGAGCCACAGGTGAAGGGTGAGTAACAGATAGACGCCAAAAGTGGATGCATAACCCTGAAAAAGGTTAGCAAGCCCTCACATCAGAGGTGTTAGTCCTCCCTGAACACCCCTGAAACAATAGATAGAAGTGGTTGAGAGCTAAATGTACAATCAATAGAAGGTGGGTAAGAGGAGAGTCCTAATAATCAGAGAGCAATTCAATTCAGTTTTAAAAATCCAGAGTGCTTAGAATTAACAACAGAATTTTGAATGCAGGCCAGTCTGGACTGGGCCCTAACCTGGGAATGGCCAGAGCAGAACAGAGCATTTTAGAGGAAGGTGTGTCAAGACACAAAGTAATGGGTGCAGTTTTATTTCAGGGTAGAAAACAATGTGCAAGAAAGGAAGCCCTGCTTCCTGAGAAAGTGAGCTTAGCATGTTGGGGTATAGGCAATGCTTATATACATAAGTGGGCTGGACTATGATATGATCATTCTTAGGTCTTAAACAGCAGTTTCCCAAGGAAGTCTCCTGCATGGACAATGCGGGTGTTCCTGGATCCTGTCGCTTGTCTCACAGCACCATACAGTCCTGATACATAGAATTGAAATTGCGAGCTAGTCAAATGCTTGATTCTCAGGTCCCTGGGAAATAGGGGACAGTGAACACCTGGGGCTTGGCAAAAGCAATACACTTTGCCAGAGTGTGAGATCATCCAGAGAGCAAAAGATTGTTGTTGTGCCAAGTTCAGGGCATAGCCTGCTTGCTGGGCCTTTGCTCTGGGAAACTGGGTACCTCCAAAATATTTTGAAATTTCCCCTTCTTATTCAAAAGAAAGGGGTCTAAAAAAACCCCTGCCTTTATGGCCAATAAAGGAGAGACAGATAAGCCAGGAGAAGCCAGGACAAGATGTTGCCCAGGGAGGTTAGTTTCTAAAGGTGACCTATTAGGGCCCAGGTATCATCACTAGTCATTGTTTACTTACTAGCAAAAATGGTTGGGGGTGGTACTTGAATCAGGGATTTTGTGGTTGGGAATATAACATAGGTTTAGTTTCCCAGCCACAAAAGACTAGTTCAATCAATTCAATAAAGTTATTCACACATAATTACATTAAGTCAAGTACAGATCAAACTCCTTAGAGAGCTGAAAATAGACTTGTTCTGAGAAGGGAGATTTATGTCACCAAGGTAACCAAGAAAACTTAAACATTAACATCAAGTCCCATCTAACAGAGGCGCAGAGCTAATAGACCCAGGCACCAGGTGACTGAGCTTATAGTCAATGGAGTAGTAACCTGGGAAAAGCAGCAAACTTGGAGTCAGAGAGATCTGAGTGCAAATTCTCTCAGACATTGATTAGCTGTGTGGCCTGGGCAAATCATTTAAACTCTTTCAACTAAAGTTTCATTTACAAACTGGAGATAACAACAGTACCTGCCTCACAAGATTTTTGTGAAGACCAAATGAGATAAAATATGGGAAGTGTCTTACAAACCTCTAAAAATATTCACTATTTTGAAGCATAGTATTACATACAGAAGCTAGAATTTTGCTGGAAAAACTTACATTTAAATTCCAACAGAGAATCAAACCTCTGCCTTTATGTTAGGGATTTTGATAACCGGGGGCTCGGTGCTATTGTGATTGTATAGTAAATACATAATTGTATGAAGGACTTCTTTTTGTCAGATTGAAAACTCCACAAAAGAAGAAAAATTAGTCAAATGAATTGTTCTGTGGATTAATTCTGGGCTAACATTGAGGTAAGTGCTGTAACAGGAAGGGTCTGACTAAATATCTAGCCTTTGATATATGAAAAGCAGTGGCCTGGTGGGAGTCGGGTAAGTCCTGAATGAAATGCAGCTCCACCCTTTCCAGGAGGAAGGAGAGAGCAACGTTCCTCAGGGTCACTGTAATGTTGTACTAAGAATTGAGAATTAAAAGACAATAAAGAAATAAACCCCATTGTCCTCAAAGGAGCAGTTATTCTACTAGGGACATACAACTTCGAGACGAATAAGTAAATATAAGTTTACTTGTGGCAGGAGAGAACAAGTGAGACAATGGGAAATGCCCCAGTACCTGAAACAACACCTGATTTTGATATAGATTATTAGAAGGGGAGAAAAAAAGCAGTTAATTCCATGCATGAGATGGGGGAGGGAGTTGGAGAAGGTACCACTTAGAGGCAGGATGAAATGCCAGGTTTACTTTGGCTGTAACATTGAAGGGGAAATTCTGAAGGGAATAATATGAAATGTCTGGAAAGGTAGGTTGAAGCATGATTGTAGTAAGGTTTTCAATACCAGACTAAGGAATCTGTATTTTACACCGATGTCCACAGGAAACAGCTGAAGATCTTTTGAGTAGGGAAGTAACGCCATCAGACCTATGCCTTGGGAAAATTATTTTGGCAACTGTATGAAAGGTGGAGGGGTAGGGCCTGAAAGTGGGGTAAATTGGAAGCAAGATAGTACAAATCATTCAAATGTTAAAGTCGCCTTATGTATAAGCTCTGTCCATATCTGATTCACTGGTAAAAAGGTATTTTTAAAGATATTTGAGTAAGGTAAGGCTTAGCATTACTGTAAATAAAAATTGAGCAAGATTGCTTTGGAGAAAAAAATAAAGTGAATACTGTTTTAATTATTTTAAGATAACATAAAAGGCTAAGTTGAGAAAGAAAAATATATGATTGTTTTTGTGAATAGAAGACACAATTCCTTCACTAAAGTCCTACTCTCATGACTCATCATAGCATTGGGTAGACCCTGCATTATCACAGGTCAGGCCAGAAAAGCACAAGCTCATACATGCTCTGCTAAATTGGAAAGACTTTAAAGGCTGAACCTCACTTGTTTTATCTATAAAATGAGTCAGAGAACCAGGAAGAAATACAATGAATTCCCCTCCCTCCCCAGAAAAAGAACCGGAAGAAGAAAAAGAACAAGAAAAAAACCCCAAGAAACTAAAGAACAAAAACAAGTAAAAGAATGATATAAACAAGATAAAATAACAAAAATAAGAAAAAGAATAAGAACAAGAATCTGAAGGAAAAAGAAGAAAAAAGGAGGAAACAGAGGAGGAGGAAGAGGAGGAGGAGAAGAGGAAGAACAACAAAAAAGCTTTTATTTATATTTTATATTTGTGTTTTTATGTGACTGGGAGGTGTGGCTACTTCAATGAGAGGCTGTCCCCCCCGATTCTTCACTCTCCCCTCCCTCCCTCGCAATTTCTCTTACTTCTTCACTGTTGTTAAAAATTCCTTCAATAGAGAACAAAGTCTTTCCTTGTAAAATGAATAATAATGTTTCCCAAGAAAATAAGTCTGAAGAACTTCACACCTCAACTTAATTTACTGTAAGGTGTAAATGACTGATATCTGAGGGTTGTTTTTTGTTTTGTTTCTGGTTTTTCCCACAAAAAGACGACTTGCATGGAAGGGAAATTGCAGAATTTGAGAAAGAATGAAAGGAAATTAGAGCCTGAAGGGAGGAAAGAATGAGTGTTGCAGAAGGTGCAAAAGGACAGAGAAAAGGCAGGAAGAGAAAGAGGATGAAGTAATTCTCTATTTCTGGGGAGGGAGTATTTTCTGCTTCTCAATTCCCCTACTCCCTATAAACACAAAAAATCAACTAAACTCCACAGACAGATCGCACATTTTTTGTTAAGTACATGCTAGTAAACTTTTTTCTTTCATTTAAACACAATTTCTCTTTTCTTCTACACTGGTATCTGTAGTACATTCAGGTGACTTTGGCAATGCCATCTTTTGCTGGTTAAATTTTCTTCTGCTTCTGATTAGACTTATTGAATAGTGGGTACACCTAATTTGTTTAATTTGCTTGTGAGACACATAAAACCAGGAACTTCACATTTTTAGAAACTTTTTCTCCCTTTTCTTTTCAGAACCAGACTAGCACTTTGGCATGTAAATGTAATTTGACCATAGTCTGAATCCTGCATTTTCCTGCTGGCTATCATGTGGCGCATGCTGTTTGCTCTTCTATCCTCTTTGGCTCAGTTCCTTTCTTGTGTGAAGCTCCTCTAGGGAATTTAGAGGCTGGTCTACCACTGGACTATTTGCTGACAGCATTCCATTTTCTCCCCAAGTCAGCTTGTGATCTTATGCTGAGTCCTTGTAATCCAGTCTCTTGCACATGCCAATCTACATATAAAACTTCTGCGAGTATGCACATGTGAATAAACGCACGTCCTCCTGTTGTCTGTACATTCCTTGAAAATCCTGCAATATGTGTGCAGTATCTGGCAATCATAAAATGTTCCCTTAGATGAAGGTGGAAGAAAAATGCTCAGGGTCACCAGAAACCCCAGTCTCAGTGCCAACTGGATGTGGGTCTAAGCTGTAATGAATTGGTAGAATAATGACCTTCCCCGCAGTTAAATGTTTCAATAGCTCCTGGAGTCCAGGAGACTTTCAGCAATCCTTTTGTCATGTTCAGCTCCAAAAGAGGTCAAAGTGATTTCTATTTCCAAACGAAAGTTAAAAAACAATCAAACATTGATTGTGGGCAATACACATGTGTGCTCATAGGGGCATGAGAATTACCTCCTCTTCATTCACTCACTCACACATAAGCACTTTATTAAGTACAGGCTAGTAAATCTTTTTCTTTCATTTAAAAACACTAGCACTGGAAGTTGGGAGAATCAGGAAAGGCTTGATGAAGGAGAGAGTGAGTGAATTCTCTGAAGAAAAGTCACTAATGAATGACTGAACAGGAAGATCCCCCTTTCTTGTAACATGCTTCTGAAACTGACCTCCCTACCAATCTAAAAGTCCAAGTTTTATAATTGTATTATTTTGCTATAGAAGAGAGGTACTATCTTGCCCAAATCAGTTGTCTTAGTCATAGAAGTAATTTTGTTCAAAAGTTGTGGTTTTCTAATGGAGCTATGGAGAGAAAAGTGAAATTAGAAGGGTTAAAATGTTGGATACATTAGCTTATTGCTATTTTTTGTCATTAATTTAGTCATTTCTACCTCAGATAATATTTATGGGTAATTTCAAACATAGTGTTCTACACATTTCTCACTTTAGCCAAGACATGATTCACTTACTTCACAGAGATCCCTATTCATATGTGTGTGAAAGAGATTTGAGAGATTAGAGAGGCAATACAGCGGGGATAACATAATAATTTATTGTCTTTGGTATTAGAAAGACAGAGATTCAGATCCTGCCTTAGACATTTACCAGTTGTGTTATCTTGGTCAAGTCTTGAACCCGTATTATGTTATAAATTTGAGTTGACTTAAGAAGTTTGCCCATAATGACAAAATCACCTTTCACAGAATTTGAGAGTTGGAAGGGACATCAGCGACTATCCAGGCCAAACCATATATAACTTTGACATACCAAACTACTGGACATCCAGCCCCTGCTTGAAAATCTCCAAGGCTTATCTTGGCAATGTTGTTTGGAATGGTGAATGCAGGTTATATCTACTGACTGGCTTTAATCTACTAACTAGACGATTAGGGCTTTAAAAAATACACTCCTCTGGCTGTTCCCCACACTAATTCAATATAGAAGACATGAGATGCTAGCTGGGGCCTTGTATATGGTGCCTGACTGAGAAGAATCATTTTGTATAGCACAGCTAGGGGCTGTCATTCTCTGCAGCAGAGTCAAGATACTCCCAGAAAATAGTTTGAGAAAGAAGTTGCCTTTGCTTTGACACACTGGTTCCTTAAGAGGGTATTAAACTTGGTCTGAAATCTCATAACATTGCCTTGAAAATGCTGGCAAAGGTTATCATTCCTTCTAATCTTGGTAAATTTTTCATTCCTCTAGCAATATGCTACGGATTTCGTGCTAAAACTTTGTCCGATGCTATCAGACTCACTTGTCCTCTTTGCAACATGCCCTTAAGAAATAAAATACCAATTCCAAAATTGTAATATTGTACAGGGATATTCCAAGAGCACAGCATGAGAGTTTCTTGAAGAATGATTGAATATAAAGAGAGAAAGAGCTCTCAGATTCGTGGTTTCCTCCTGCTCTCTGAAATTTTGATGTCATCATTTTTGTCTGCTTATTATGGAGAAAAGAAAATCTCAATGAGAATTCCACAGATTACAAGTTGTTAAACAGATATATTGATTTCCAAGGTTTCACTCTGCAGGAAATAGAATAAAGCTCAATGCCAACAAAAAGCAATTTAAAAGTAGAAACAGGATATTCTATAGTTTCCCAGAAACTTTGAGAAAATAACCCAATAATCCTTGGATGCTTAACATAGGGAGGCAGTGTTTAAATGGCTAAACCTTTAGAATAGGTGTCAAGTGGCAACATTCCCATTTCTTTTTCTCACTTACAAGATGTTTTTTCAAAGGCTCAAGGTTTTGTTTTTTTCCCCTAGTACACTCCATTAGATACTCACTCTTTCCCTCATTTTAGCATTCATCTTTTAACATCATGAAAAAGAAAACCTTAATTACTTTACTGATCTGCATTAAGGAAAAAGGAAAGCCAGTCCTAGGGGGTCTTCCCTCCATCCCAAAGTGTCCCTCTGAAGTTTTAGCTTACTATAGTCCCTGGAGTTATGGGATTTTCTTGCTTACAACTGGAGTCGAGGTCTAGGTGCAAGCCAATCATTCCAAGAATGTAGTGGAACAGTTCAAGCTAGACTACTTGAAGGAACTCCACTGTAAATGAGAATGTCTTGGTCTTCTAAATAACATACTTACAACCAAGGTTAGAGGCATATGTAAATCTCTTTTGTTTCTCTTTCCAATATGCTTTAGTCCCAAGAGATACCATTTATGAGTTTTCATACTCATGCAGTCTTAATGGTCATGAATATCACAAGAATACTGTTTGGTTGCTTTAATTAAGTAAGTTTTATTGGTAAACTTTGCTTTTTTCAATTTTTTTCAATCTTGTTTATTTCCTAATATTGCCTCCCCTGCTGCCATGTCTACCAAACTCCATCTAACAATAAAGTTAGATGAAATTCACCTATGAAAACAATACCCAAGTAGCACATCCAACATTCAGCACCTGGAGTCTCTTCCTCCTCTACTAAGGTGATGGAAGTGTGGATCATCATACATTCTCTGAACAATATTGTTGAAATCTGATAAATGAAGTTAAGGGTTGCTGTGCCAAAATTATGGAAAAAAATTGAACCCATTTGAAACTCAAAAAAACATTGAAACTCAAAAAAACTAAGAATTTATTCCATATTTTTTAAAGATATGGCAGATATAATAATAATTACTCAAAATTATATTGTGAATATAGTTTCATTTTGACATTTTAAGGAATGGGTAATGTTTTAAGTAGGGGATGTGAGATTTCTTTGAATTTTCTCACTCATAAGGGAGTTAGAATGCTTTTCACTCTCCATGAAAGATTTAATTTTAATTAGTTGTTGGGATCCAGAGCATTGTCAATATGAATTAATGCCCACTGTAGCCTTGCAGAGAAGTTTGTATTATAAACGAACCCTAGGATACTCTGCCTTTTGCTTCATGTTCAAAATGTTCAGACTCCTTGGAGCCATAATTTTAAATTCTAATAGGGTTGATTCAGCCCTTTGTCTTTCCAAGATGGATCCAGAATTCTATCAGTTTACTTTCTAGGAGGCTAGTGTTTGTGAAAGCTTAGCCATGAGATATAAATATTTAATTTATGTAAAGATGAATTGAGAGCTATTTTTACAAAGTTTTGTGTTGTTCTCATTGTTTCTCCTCCAAAATTCAAAGGTACATTAATACCTAGGAGGATGCCAATGGCTATATCCTGACTCCTTTCTTTTTTTAATTCCTTAAACGTTAGTGGTGATTTTGACTCAAGCAGGATAAGTGGGCATAGTTCACATCTTTTCTTCAAAAGAAAAGTTGTGCTATAAATAGCAACGGCTCTCTCTATAATATATGCATATATAGCTAAACCTATGTAACGTATAATTTTATGTCCACTTGGCATCAGTTTATATGTTTTAATCTTTAAGTTCCAGGCATGTTTCACTGGTATATTACAGAAAATTTCAATTGGGATATCAAAACTAGCCCTTCCAGGCATAACAGCTTCAATGATTTAGACTTGTAATCAACTGAGTGTATACATTTCTGCCTTAAGGGAAAAAAATTTAGTTATTACTTAATTTAATTAAACATATACACCATCCTTGCTATTATTGTAGAGTATTAAATATAGTAGTCTTTTCTCCATTCTCAAATGACAGAATACAAATGGGGATATAAACACACCTATATAGACAATTTAGGAAGAAAAAAAACATTCATTTTCTTCCTCCTCCTCTCTGGCTATTAACTGTACAAGGGGTTTGGGAGTTCTAAATAGCATAGGGTGAATAGGACTTTCTCCTAGGGTACCAACAGCTTGAGGGAATACACTTCCATACCAAAAGAGCAAAATTCATTGCACCATTCCTCCAAGTCATCTTATGATATTCTAGTAGTGGGAGACATATCTACCCTCAGCTGCTACCCCCAGGGTCCTATCACCATGAATAAATTCCTCTCCATTGGGGGTAACTATCATATTCTAGAACAGGCAAGCCCATGGCAGGATTTTCTTCTGTGTCAAATACAATTATCCCAATGGAATTAACTCCTCTACCCCTACCCTCGAAACCCACCCGGATAGAGTAACTGCTAGTTTGGGCCCTATAAAGCAGCATGACAGATAAAATACTACATTTGGAATCAGGAAATCTCCAAGATTCAAATACACCCTCTGACACTTATTAGCTGTGTGATTCTTAGTGACTCCCAGGCAACTCTAAAACATTAAATGTTAACCTCAGTGAGGTTGATAGAGGGAGTTCCCACAGAGATGAAATCACAGAACCTTAACACATAATGTGTTTAATTTTTTCTCATTTTCCTCTTGACATAGAGAAGAAAGAAGAGTACTCCTAACTATTCATTGATATCTCTGTTTTCTTATGTGTTGGATGGATTGAATTCTAAAAACGGAGAATGAAAAGTAGAAGGTCATTGTTTGCATTACTGTCTTTATAATTTTGGGATTTATATAAAGGTATGCATGGTGCAGGAAATTGAAGACTTTACATGAAAAGATTGGTTGAACCAACGGTCTCTCTCTTTTGGATTTAACTGTAGTAGTGACTACCGTTTGAAGTCGGTCATTAAAACATTATGCAACATATGTTTAGCTGAGAAGTCACCAGTAGAACTTCGCTATTGAGTTGTATGAACTCCATCACTGTTTAGGTTGCATACCTAAGGATATCTAAATAAAAGTGATTGTCCAGATTTCTTGAAGCTTCCAAATGAATCAAGCCAGTTATCCTAGAGAAATTTCCTTTACATATCCAACTCTTTGCATACATTTTGCTAAGACTTGACTGTACTAATAGAAGTATGAGATTCTCCTATTTCATTTTCTTTAGTCTTTTAATAATTTTTTTCCCTGCCACATTGTGGATTTCATTGTCCTGGTTCTCCCAAGATTTAGACTCAGGTCCTCCATGGGTAACAAAGAATCCAATCTATGAATTGCAAATAGGCCAGTATGACTGGATTGTAGAGGAATAATGTATATGAAAAACTTGAGTTAGGAAGGTGGGGAGATTGTTTTATATCTTAAATGCTAAATGGAGGAGTTTATATTTTGTCCTAGTGGCAGTAAGGATCCATCAAAGTTTGCTAAATGACAGGAATAAAGTGGTCAGAGGTATGCATTAAGAAAAATGACTTTGGTGACTGTGCTGAGACAGCTTGTGGTAGGAAAATACTGAGACAAGGAAACCAGAATAGTGGTGATGAAGGCCCTAATTAGAGTGGTATCTGTGAGAGTAGAGAGAAGGGAATATCCATGGGAGACATTGTGGATGTAGAAACAAGATTCAGCAGGTGAGTAGAAGTATGGGGTAGATTGAGTAAAGAGTCTAGGATGATAATGAGGTTGTTAACCTGGTAACTAAAAGTATAATAGTGACCTTGACAGAAATAGGAAAGTCTAGAAGATTAGAAGATGGATAGGTTTGGGAGATAAATATAGATTTAGATAAATATATATTTAAAGATGTATATGTTTGTGTATATATGTATGTATGTATGTTTATATGTGTGCATGTATGTGTACGTGTGCATGTATATGTATGTGGTTGGTTGTTGTCCTTGGTTATCGAAGAGGACCAAGATGACAGAAGTATGATAAAGTGACGTTTCAGTGTGTCTGACTGTGGCTGATGAGACCAATATGAGCTTGGAATGTTCTACCACAGATTGGGCACAGATAGTCCTTGTGAACCTTTGAGATGAATACTCTAAATATGCACATCCTGAGTTTCCTTTGAGCTGTTTTAATTATGCTCATAGAGCACAACACTTTCTCTGATGTGGGCACACCATGCTAAGGGGTCCTGTACCAGTGTCTCCCATGTCATACAATCAATTCCAAAGTTCTTGAGAGTGTCCTTCTATCTCCTCTTCTGACCACCATGTGATAGCCTGACCCATGTGAGTTCTTCATAAAATAGTCTTTTTGGCAAGCATCCATTTTGCTTTCAAACAATGGCCATCCCATCAAAATTGTGCTTTCTGAATCATAGTTCAAATGTTTGGCAGTTTAATTTGAGTAAGAACTTCAGTGTCTGCTACCTTATCCTGCCAGGTGATCATCAAAGTCTTCCTAAGACAATTCAAAGGGAAGTGATTCAGTTTCCTGGCATGGCACTGGTAGACAGTTCATGTTTCACAGGCATACATGTATGTTTATGTATGTGTGCATGGGTATGTGGATATATACATGTGTGTATGAATATGTACATTTATACATACATACACATATACAGTGATTGGTACAGAAGCTCATATTCATTTCCTTGTAGAGGGCTGACTTAATGAAAGGATTGTCAACAATAACTCTTTTATATGCACAATTTTGTTTCATTTTTGTCAACATACATGAAGTTGGTAGAAATGTAATAAGATATGTGATGATGTCACATATGGCCACCAGCCCATTTTGATGCATATGGAAGGATAATGTTAATATTGCCTATAAAATTAAATCACTACTGCTATTACTGGAATTAAATTAAATTACTATTCAGAAATGCTTTTGAGTTAATAATAGCAATCTGATCAACTAAGAATAACCTTTAACTAAGATTGAGCTACTTTTTAAGCAAAACCTATGGAGGAATCCAGTGAATTCTTCTTGTAGGCAAGATATATACACCTCATACACCTCGTCATTTTTTCGGAGTTTTATGATGGATTTCTGCAGAGCAGACCACGTCCTCCTTATAAGTAATTCCCTCTATTTATAAGATGGCTAACTGGAATTAGGTGTACAGACTTAGGTTTATCAAAATTGTTAAATTAACTGGTTTCTGTAGGAATCAAACCAATAACCTTGCCCTCACCAAGAGTAGTGGACTCCTCTAG
>CM053773.1:120656951-120672249 GCA_028658325.1 Potorous gilbertii
GAAAACCTATCTTACAATACAGGAAAGTGGGGGAGAAGGAGATTAGCAGGGTTGGGGGGCGCTGATGGAAGGGAAGGTAATGGGAGGAGGGAGCAATTTGAAGTGAACACTCGGGTAGGGACAGGATCAAAAGAGAGAATAGCAACAATGGGGGCAGGATAGGAGGGAGGGAAATATAGTTAGTCTTACACAACGACTATTATGGAAGTTATTTGCAAAACTACACAGATATGGCCAATATTGAATTGTCTGCCTTCCCAAAGGGTGGGGAGGGAGGGATGGGGAGATGTTGGAACTCAAAGTTTTAGGATCAACTGTTGGGTATTGTTCTTGCTACTAGGAAATAAGAAATACAGGTAATGGGGAATAGAAATTTATCTGGCCCTACAGGGCAAAAGAGAAGATGGGGACAAGTGAAGGGAGAAATGATGGAAGAGAGGGCAGATTGGTGATAGGGGACATTAGAATGCTCATTGTATTGGAGTGGGGAGAGGGGACAAATGGGGAGAAAATTTTGGAAATCAAAATTTTGTGAAAATTGAATGTAAAAAGTTAAATAAATCAATTTATATTAAAAAAAGGTTTGGATAAAAGCATGTATGATATGCTTATTCAAAGAGAAGATGAAATTCAACAGGTAGGAATACAAAGTTTTACACTTGAGCACAAAGTGTCAACTAAATAATATGACTAAATATAGATAGATAATAATGGTTCTGTCTGAAAATATCTGGGAGTTTTAGTCAACTCCAGCCTAAATGTGTCAGAAGACTAAAGATGCAATCAACAAGCTAACATATAGGGTTGCTTTATGAGTGGCATACCTTCTAGGAATGGGGAGGAAGACAAATATTATCTGTCTTCATCAGACCACAGAAGCCTTACTTCTCCTTTTCCCCCTTTTATGTATTGTCTTCACATAGTAGAATATAAGCTCCTTGAAGTTAAGTACCATTTTTTGTTTTGTTTGTTTATATTTCTATCCCAAGACTTTAACATATTGACTGACACATATAATGTGCTTAATAAATGTTCTATCCATATCTATCTATCTATCATCTCTCTATGTATCTGTCTATGCATCTATCCATGTATCTATCTATCTGTCTATCTATCTATCTATAAAATTATGCCTCTGGGAAGTTAGTTTTATTGAATCTTAACAAATCACAAATGGTTTGACATCACACTTGGTTATAGATTTTTTATTACTTTACGACAAGTTTAGCTGAGGTATAAATAGAATGTCATATCCGTTTAAGAGGGAGCAACAATACTGATAAAATCATATGCTTCTTGAAGTATTGAAATAATATAAATAACAATAATACCTTTACACAACCCTTTACACATATATATATGATATAATATACACAATATTTATAATATGTATAAATATTACACTTATATAATATTTTACATGCATTTCTTATTTGACCTCATGCATTCATATATGCACATATAGGTAGTACATGTGTCTGTATTTTTATTTATTAAAAAGGAAATAGGTTCATTAAATTAAATTCAAAAGGTTCATAGGGGCTAAATGACTAGTCCAAAGTTGCATGGCCATTGGTTGAAGCAAGAATTGAAGCCATGTCTTCACACTTCATTCTAGTGCTCTTTGAAATATTTAAGACAACTTCTATCATCTGTGCTACCAATATTGTAGACTTATGGAATGCAAGAATAAATAATAGTGTCACATTTAGAAGTGAAAAATGAATTCCTAAACAACAACTACAACAAAGAACAATTAGATCCAGCAAATTATCAGGGAACAACTATGTGGAAGTAGAATAAGAATAGAAAAACACAAAATAAAAAGCCTAGTTACCAGGTTGGACTATAGACTTGAGATCAACACATATCTCAACAGGCTAGATTAATGATAGGCTGAATCTTACTGAGATTAGAGAGGCGTGTAATGATCCATATTGGGGTTTAAAAATGAGTACCTGAGTACAGAGTAGAAGATACACAAGTCGTCAATAGTTTTTGTGAAAAAAGAGTCGGACTTTTAATGATTTATAAATTCAATGCAGATCAACAGTGTAAAACATAAAAAAATAAAATTTAAGAAAAAAAATTGGTCGTATTTAAATTTTGATATTGATCTCAGAATTTATCCATATTGGGAATCCCTGGCATAGGAACTCCCTCAAATGACAGAGAATATTACCATGGCTGAAACTCATTCTTAGCGAATCACTTGGGACACCAAGAGGTTAAATGACTTTTCCCAAGTATTAGAAAGGCATAACCTGAACCCACTTCTTCCCCACAGTAAGGTTGTTTCTCTATCTACTGTGCTATATTTCCTTTCCCTATTGAGGGAGGCACAAATCCTTCTGTATTCCATATTAAAGAACCTTAAATAACCTCAGAACAGATGCAGACTGCATCTTATCTGTACCCTGATAAAATCTTAATGGAATAGATACTCTTTTATTGAATTAAAATTTATTCAAATATTGTATGGTATCTAAACTTTGTATTTTTCCCAACACCTATCAATGAGTTCAACATAAAGTAAGCATTAATAGGTTTGTTGTTGTAATTGTTCATTGTTACTTTAGGAAGCATATTAATAAATTGGATTGAATCCTGAAAAACCTAACATTTCAATGTCTGTCAGATATAAGAAGTATTAAATTTGTTTTGCTTAGCCCCCAAAAGATAAACTTGGGCAAATTGAAGGGATGCAGAGGCAATTTGGGATTGAATATAAAGGGAGAATTTACTAAAAACAGGACTATCAAAAATGGAATAGGCTTTCACTGGAGCTAGTGGGTTCCCCTTCACTGGTAGTCTCTGGAAAAGGCTGGATCACCATTTATGGGGTATTTTTCAGGAGATTATTGCTAGGTGGAGTCTAGATGAAACATCAGTTAGGGGTCCTTCCAAGTATGAGCATGTTATACTTATATGATTCAGAAATAAGAATGAAAATTATACCAAAGATTCAGTTGAAGAAACTTAAGATAATTAGACTGGAAGGGAAGAATTAGCAGAAATTTGATAGCAATATTCAAGTATTTGAAGAGCAGCCACTTGGAAGCATTAGATTTGTTTGACCCCAGGTTGTTGAATTAAGAACAACAGGTGAAAGGCAGATTCCAATCAATATAAAGTTAACAAAAAGAATCTTAATATTTTTGTTGTTATTATGTCATTTTTAGTCATATCCAACACCATATAAACCCATTGGAGGTTTTCTTAGCAAAGATACTGGAGGGGTTTGCTGTTTCCTTCTCTAGCTCATTATACTGATGAAAGAACTGAGACAAATAGGATTAAGTCATTTGCCCAGGGTCACACAGCCAGTAAGTGTCTGAGGTCAGATGTGAAACTCACAAACATGATTTTTTCTGACTCCAAACCCAACATTCTACACACTGTGCTACTTAACTGCCCCCTTAATAATTAGAACTGACTGAAGCAAATGAATGTTCTGCCTCAGGAAAGAGTGAGTTTCTCCTCATCGGAAGTCTTTACATAGAGACTAGATGATCTTGTGTCAGGAATGTTGTTCATGAGATTCCTCTTCAGTTATGGATCAGACCAGGTGAATTCTGAGATCCCTTCCAACTCTGGAATTCTGGGATTCTATTTTTAAAGCTTAGCCCTTGTTAGGGAATGAAACCAAACTATTAACCATTAGAGAGTAGCCAATGTTGACTCCATTTTTGTGGATCTACAAGAAAAATGCTTGATGAACATATGATTTTTAAATATCTGATTTATGATGCACTGAAGTAGGCAAGTACAAGTAGAATAAAGCTTTAATAAAGAATATTCAAATATAGGATTGAATGGATGAGGAACAGGAAGAGTAGGGTGTGTGTGGAAGATAGTTATCAAAAATGGTATAGTAGTTTTGGAGCAAAGACTTTCAATTCACTACAAATTTCACTGGGAGAATTCTGATTAAATAGTTTAAAATGTCTCCTGAGGAAGACAGAAGCAGTAAACAAAATTATATGAGAAAAAGGTAGTTTAATTACTGAAACATTTTCCCACTTTCTCCCTCTCTCAATCTCAATATATTTTAAATACATTTTATTGATTATTGATATTGAGTATTCATATTGATCTGCTTGGCAGGATATCAACATTTTTTTTTAATTCTCTTTCAACTTGAGGAAGAAAACAACTGTGGAGGATTATTTTAGGTCCTGATTGCTCACAATATGTTAAAAGGAGTTTGGAAATGTTGGGATGAATGATGAAAGGTTTATGGGGTGCATGTGGGAGTTGGCAATGCCCCTTATGTACCAGAATGCTAAAAAAAAAAAACCTCTCTTAGTAAAATACTAAAATTGCCAATTTAAGTAAAGAAAATGAATCCATTGTACTTGGTGCTATGCTCAAAGTAGTTCAGGGAAAAGGAGAACTTGACAAAGCAAGGAGAAAATAAGATTGAATCCCTTTTGGACAAGGGATCACACAATCACAGAATTTCAGAGTTTAAAGTAATTGTAGTTGTTATCTGGTCTAGCCAATACCCAAAGAAAAATACCTGTGAAATCATACAGAATTATAGAATTTGAAGAAAATTTTAAAGTATTGAAAAGGACTTCAATGGCCATTTAGTCCAACCTGCCGGGTTTTTTTGTTCATGTTTTGCATTTCCAAGATACAGAAAAGAAAAATGAACAGGAACCCAGTGCAGGGCTGGAGATCACCAGTCAAACTGACATTAGATAACAGAACCAGGAGAACATTGTAGACAGTAACAGCAGTATTGTTTGATGAAGAAAAGAGAATGATTTAGCTATTCTCAGCAATACAATGATCCAAGATAATCCCAAAAGCCTAATGATGAAACATAGCATCCACCTCCAGAGAAAGAACTGCTATTGATTGAATACAGACTGAAGCATTCACTTTCCTTTATTTTTTATTTGAATCTTCTTGTACAAAATAACTAATATGGAAATGTTTTACACAATTGCATATATATAACCTATATTTGATTGCTTACCATTTCTGGGAGGAGAGAGAGATGAGAGAGAGACAGAGAGAGAGACAGAGAGAGAGAGAGAGAGAGAGAGAGAGAGAGAGACAGAGACAGAGACAGAGACAGAGACAGAGAGACAGAGAGAGAGAGAGAATTTGGAACTCAGAACTTTAAATAAAATGTTTAAAAACTGGGAAAAAACTCCCAAAATTTACATTAGAAGAATAGCAACTATTTTTTGAATCTAGACATCCAACTAGTTTTAAATATTCATGATTGTATTATTCGTTAATAGATAGCTCTCCAACTTTTCCGTGAGAATAATAGGTGATACTTTGGCCAAAGTTTATTTTTTTTTTCTATAATCTAGGTAAATTCCATTCAAAATATTTCTTCCTTCTATTAATTTATTACAATCACATTTAAAAAAGGGAATAAATTTAATCTGCCATGAATTCTACTCATTGAAGCCATATTGATATTCTATAGTTGTCACTTGTTTTCATGGCTATTTTGCAAACAGATCTTTATTGATCCCTTCTAGAACTTTCCCAACCATCATACTCAAGGTCATTGGTATATGGATTCCAAATATATTCTATTTCTTTTGGGGGGGGGGCAAATTCAGACATTTTCTCATCTTCAATCTTTGCTGTACCTCTCTTGCTTTCCCTGAGCTTTCAAAATTCACTGCCTCTGACTTAGCAATCACCTCCTGTTATTTTGGGAATGGATAGAGTAGATTATCTGGGCCAGATGACTTAAATTCGCCAAGATGAGAGAGGAGGAAGGGAAGTAAAAATAGCTGGGGCTTTCCTGAAATGATGATCAATTTGGAGAACATAGGCCTATGGCAAGAATTCTGTCATGGAATGATCTCTGGTTTGGGCAATGAAGTGGTTGAAGAGAAGGATGCAGAGGAGGTGCCTGGATGTTAATTGTTGCAATTTTCACCTAAAATTGTTGTCATTGTTCACCTAAAACAAAAGGTCCCATTACTTTTTTAATCCTCCTTTCTTCAAAATGTATTTTAGAAATCATCATTTGTTGTTTTTAGTTTCCCACTTTAGCATCCCTGGAATAAGTTTACAGGCTCATTACTCTCCTATGTTCATGGCTTGCTTCATTTTCTTGCTTTTTTTGTTTTCTGGTGGTTTTTTTTGTACATTTCTTTTCAAAGCCTAAGTTGGTGGGTGAGATTTCCTTTTCTACTCTTAATCTTTTCAGAAAAATCCATTTTTTTCTTCCTTACAAGAATGGTTTCCTTTGTGCTTTCAGAAGGTCCATTGTGATCATTTTTTATTCTCCCTGGGCTGACTTCTGAAGTGTTGTAGTCCCTAGGATCCTATTTATCTTTCCTCTAAATCCTTTCAAATATATTTTCCCAAAATCTAAGGGAATGCTGGACCATGTCCAAATTTCCTTTTTCTTCATCATGAATTTTAAGATAGAGTAGTGACTTCCCCACCCCAATTTTCCATAATTTTTCATATCATCATCCAATTCCTCCCTCTTAGTAACAATTGCATCAAGAATCTATTTTCCCCTTAGTTGATAACTCCAACTTTTCAAATTTAAAATTGTTGTGGGGTAGAGCCAGGATAGCAGAGTAGAAGCAGGAATCTGCTTGAGTTTTCCCCCAAACTCCTCAAAAAAAATCTGTAAAAATGACTCTAAACAAATTGTAGAACAACAGAAGCCATAAAATAAAAGGGTGAGAAAGATTTCCAGCCCATGACAATCTGGAAGGCTGAAAGGAAGGCTCTATTGCACCAGGCTCAGAGCAGAGCCCACCCCACCATGGGCTGCATCTGAACAGGCACTGGAGCAGGTCTGAGGGTACTGAATCGCTGGCAGTAGTAGTAGTCTGCAGGCATCTCAAGCCACTATAGCTTCAAAGGTCAATGAGAAACCCTCTAATCTGGGTGAGAGATAAATGTAGTCTACCTCCAACCCTGACCCCAGGGAGGCAGTAGCCACTGCTACAGTGGTGACTGTTTCTGGTGCTAACAGCCTACAGACAGTGGGGGAATTGAATGGCTAATCTAGTCACATTCCTGTGTGGTAGTCCTGGGTGATGAGGAGTGCTGGTAATGCAGAGCTGGTGGCAGCTGTAGAGAGGGAACCCTGTTTACAATTCCAGGGCAGAAAAAAGTACTCTTGGTTGCTCACAGATCAGAACACAGGGAAAGAAAGGCGTAAACACCTCTCCTTTGATCATACCACTTTGGAGGAACTGAGAATTTACAGATACAGCCCCAAAAACCCCTGAAACTTGGGGCACCTACACTCTCCACTTAACAAAGAAGTCAAAGTCAAGTAGCTGTCTGGGAAAATGACCCAAAAGGGGAAATAATAGGACTATAGAAGGTTATTTTCTTGGTGAAAAGGTATTCTCTTTAGATGAAGAAGACCAAAACATACAACTGGAGGAAGATCAAGTCATACAACTGCAGGGAGATAGCAAAGTCAAGGCTTCTACATCCAAAGTCTCCAAGAAAAATGTGAAATGGTCTCAAGCCATGGAGGAGTTCAAAAAAGGTTTTGAAAATCAAGTAAGAGGAGTAGAAGGAAAATTGAAAGAAAAATGAGAGTAATTCAAGAAAATCATGAAAAAGCTGTGAAGAGTGTACTAAAACAGATCCAAAAATGCTAAAAAAAATTAATACCTTTAAAAATAAACTAATCCAAATGGAAAAAGAGATCCAAAAACCAATGAGAATAAGAATGCCTTAAAAAGCATAATTGGCCAAATAGAAAAGGAGATCCTAAATCTCACAGAAAAAAATAATTCCTTAAAAATTAGAGTGGAGCAAATGGAAGCTAATGACTTTATGAGAAATCAAGAAATTATAAAACAAAATCAAAAGAATGTAAAAAATAGAGGACAATATGAAATATCTCATTGGAAAAATGGCTGACATGGAAAATAGATCCAGGAGAGATAATTTTAAAATTATTATTCTACCTGAATACCAGGATCAACAAAAGATCCAAGACATCATCTTTCAAGAAATTTTCAAGGAGGGAGTGGAGTGAAGATGACAGAGTAAAAGGATGGACCTGCTCTAACTCTATGCCCATAACCCTTAAAAAAATCTGTAAAAGGTGACTTTAAACAAATTCTAGAGCAGCAGAAGCCATAAAACAACAGAGTGAAAGAGATTTACAGCCCAAGACAGACTGGAAGACTGACAGGAAAGGTCAATCTCACTGGGCTCAGAGCAGAGCATAACCCAATCTTGACTTTGCTGCACAGCAGGGACAGGACTGGAGTAGGCTTCAGGGCACAGAATCACAAGTAGCACCTGTGGTTCCCAGATTTCTCAACCCACAAATTCAAAAGACAGCTTCCAAGGTCAGTAAGAAAGCCCTTTCACCTGGGCAAGAGGGGATTGCTGTCTGGCCCCACTACCAGCCCCAGGGTGGCAGCAGAGTCCACTTTTGGAGCCCTTGGCCTAAAGATCCTGAGGGAAATGAGCAGCTGATCTGGGTGTCAATTCTGAGTGACTGTCCTGGGGTGAGGAGGATCAATGGTGGTGGAGCTGGTGGTGACAGTGGAGAGAGAATCCTACTCACACTTCCAGGGCAGGAAAGAGTGCTTGTGATTGCTCACAGGTCAGAGCATGGACCAGGTGAGGATAAAACACCTCTCCCTTGATTGTGTCACCTTGGAGGAACTGAGAAATTATAGGTCCTTAGATTATATACTCCATTTGATAAAGGATTCAAAAGTCAAGTAATTATCTGGAAAAATGCCCCAAAGAGGGGAAAACATAAGACTATAGAAGATTACTCTCCTGATGCAAAGGTATTTTCTTCTACTCTCTCAGATGAAGAAGAACAGAGTATACCATCAGAGGAAGACATCAAAGTCAAGGCTTCTATAGCCAAAACCTCCAATAAATATGCAATGGTCTTAGACCATGGAAGAGCTCAAAAATGATTTTGAAAATCATGGAGGAAAAATTGGGAAGAGAAATGAGAACAATGTAAGAAAATCATGAAAAATGAGTCAACAGCTTGCTAAAGGAGACCCCAAAATGCTGAAGAAAATAAGACCTTTAAAAATAGACTAACTCAAATGGGAAAAGAGGTCCAAAAAGACAATGAAAAGAAGAATGCTTTAAAAACAGAGTTTGCAAAATGAGAAATGAGCTTCAAAAACTCATTGAAGGGAATTTTTCTTTAGTAATTAGACTGGAGCAGATGGAAGCTTATGGAATCTCTTTATGAGAAAACAAGAAATTTTAAAATGAAACCAAAAGAATGAAAAAATTGAAAGCTACGTGATATATCTCATTAGAACACCAACTGACCTGGAAAATAGATCCCGGAGAGACAATTTAAAAATTGTGAGACTACCTGAAAGCCATGTTCAAACAAAGAGCCTGGATGTTGTCTTTTATGAAATTATCAAAGAAAACTCCCCTGTTATTCTAGAACCAGAGCGTAAAATAAATTTTGAAAGAATTCACTTATCACCTCCTGAAGGAACTCTCAAAAGAAAAACTCCTAGTAATATTGTAGTCAAATTCCAGAGCTCCTAGGTCAAAGAAAAATTATTGCAAGTAGCCAGAAAGAAACAATTCCAGTATTGTGGAAATACAATCAGGATAACACAAAATGTAGCAACTCCTGCCTTTAGGGAGTGAAGGGCTTTGAATATGATATTCCAGAAGTGAAAGGAACTAGGATTAAAAGCAAGGATAACCTACCTAGCAAAACTGAGTATAATACTTCAGGGGAAAAAATGAAATTTCAGTGAAATAGAGGACTTCCAAGCATTCTTGTTGTAAAGATCAAAATGAAATAGAAAATTTGCCTTTCAAATATAAGAATAAAGGAAAAAATGAAAAGGTAAACCAGAAAGAGGAGCCATAAGAGACTCATCAAAGTTGAATTGTTTACATTCCTACATGGAAAGATGATATTTGTAAGTCATAAGACCTTTCTTAGGATTAGGGTAGTTAGAAGGAATATATATATTCATATACACATACATATACATATATGCATGCATATATACAAATACATATGCATGTATGTGCATTTGTTTATACACACATACACATGTATACACATATATACATTTGTGTACGTGTGTATATATTTGTGTATATATATGTATATATAAGTATACATAGATTTATAGAGATAGATAGATAGAAAGATAGATTAGATAGACAGATAGATAGAGGGCACAGGGTAAGCTCATTATAAAGCAAGAATACCTGAAAAAGAAAATTAAGTATTGTGAGGAATGTCCTGGGAGAAAAAGAAAGGGAGAGGTAGAATGTAATAAATCATCAACATAAAAGAGGCAAGAAAGAGCTTTTATAAAAGAGGGGAAAAGGGGAAAGGTGAGAGGAAATAAGTAAGCCTTACTCTCATTATATTTGGCTTAAGGAGTCAATAACACACATTCAACTGGTATTGGAAATCTATCTTACCTTGTAGGAAGGTAGGAGGGAAGGAGATAGGGGAGGGAAGATAATAGAAAGGAAGGAAAATAGGGGGAAGGGATAATTAGAAGCAAACACTATTGTGGGGGGAATAAATCAAGGGAGAGAATGGAATACAAGGAGGGCAGGACAGGAAAGAGGGGAATGTGGTTAGTCCTTCAAAACATGACTGTTATGAAAGTGTTTTCCATGGCTACATATGTATGAACCATATTGAATTGATTGCTTTCTCAATGAGGGTGGGTGGGGAAGGAGGAAAGGAGAGAATGTGGAACTCCAAGTTTTAAAAATGAATGGTAAAAACTTTTTTTCATGCAACTGGGAAATAAATTGTACTGGCAATGGGATATAGACACCTTTCTTGCCCTACCAGAAAATAGAGGGTAGAAGGGAGGGTAATAGAAGCAGGGCAGATTAGGGAAAGGGGTAATTGGGGTATATTCTGTCCTGGGTGGGTTTAGGGGAGCAATGTAGAAAAAATTTGGATTTCAAAACCTCGTGGAAGTGAATGTTGAAAACTGAAAATAAATGAATTATATTTAAAATTATCAGCAGAGATTTGTATAATTAAACTCCCTCCTCATCATTATATCATTCTCATGCGTCAGGCTTGGGATCTATTTCCCAAACTCCTAATTGTTCTCTTTCTGTTCATGTGTTCAATAGAATGTTCATAGAAGAAAAGAACTGTTTTCTCCCTCCTTTAATCTTAACGAAAATATTCTCCAATATGCTTCTTAATCTAGTTCCTAGTTTTCATTTTATTAGTATATCTTGTTTCAATATTATTTTCCTTCTTCCTTTTAATCTATCCTCTGCTTTTTCAGTAAAATATATTCACCCAGAGTCATGGTCTAGTCAAACATTTCAACTAGACAAGTTTTAGTTATACCTATGAAGTCAAAAATTATCCCTTTGCATTAGAAACTTAGTTGCTTATTTGTTGCCTTATTTAGGGAGATTTGTGTATACCCATTTAGGACTGAAGACTCTTTCTTGAATTTTGCCTTATGTGTATTTTGGGGTACCACAACTGCTATTCATTGTCATTTTTATATGTGTGTGTGTCTGTGTCTAATCTCTTTCATGACCAATTTATTTATAAAGTCTTTTCCCATTATTTTTATTTCATACTTTTTTTGCATAGATTTTCAATTTACTTGGCAAATACATTCTTACCAGCATTTTTCTGAAAAACTTTATCCTTGGCTAAGATGCTATCACCCTATGGTCCAGGAATCCAAATGTCGTTTTCAGATAGCATCTATTTAGTCAATTGTACACTTCAAAAATTATTTTTTTCTCTTCTATATCTCTTGGCTTTGATAGACAAATGTCAGCAAAACACAAATCGAACTCTTGTGGACTTCAGTTTTTCTTCAAGACTTTGTAATTATTGCTGATACATTTTAGATTCTTTTTCGAAGTGTTATTGGTGTCCAAGTGACATTTGTGCAATTTACAAGTACAATTTTTTTTACTATCTTATAATTGTATATTAAAATTTGAATAGATCATAAAGGCATTTAGACCAGTGCCTTCATCTTTCGGACAGGGAAAATGAGGCACATGAAAGCTCCATGGTTTGTGTAATTTACCAAGACTGGATTCAACGCTAAGTCTTCTGATTCCAAATCCCTTATCCTTTCTATTACACACTATCACTCAAGGACTCCAATAGTGTAAGGCCCACTACCTCACAAGGAGTTCATTCGTTTTTAAATTGCTCTAATTATTGGGGAATTTTTCGAGAAAAATGTCTAAATTTGTATTTTTCAAATTCTACTCATTGTTTACATTTTGGTCCTCTGGACTAAGCTTAATGATGCCAATCCCTATATGGATATTCATACATGCAATGCACGCATACATGTATATGCATATTTATATACATACATGTATGTGTGTACATGCACACATGTGGAGGTGTGCATACATGTATGTCTTCACATGTGTGTATATGTGAATATGAAGTGTGTATGTATATATGTATGCATATACACACAGACATATACATATATAATATGCATAATACACATATATAATACACACTATATCTAAATATATGTGTGCATATGTATGTATATGTATGTATGCATATATATGTATGTATTATCTCTGTGTGTTTACACACATATACATATATACACATATATACACATGTATATGTATATATATTCATTATATATGTGGGGGTGTGTATGTGTGTACAGCTTTTCTAATATTTGAGCTCAGTTAGCATAGACTCCCTTACATGTTGATTCTTCATAGTAGGCATACCTTCAAATAATCCTAATCTAATCATTTCAGTTTTCCACCACTGGATGTTCTTCAGATTATCAATGCCCTTCTTAATGTGTAGAACTCCAAACTAAACACAATAACCTGGATGCAATTTGATGATCAGTACCACATCTTCATTCCTTTGGACTGGACCTGTCTTCATCCAACTCAACATCTCATTAAAATTTTTACTAGATGAGATTTGTTTTGGAGGAACTCCACTAAATCCTAGCTCTGCTTCTTACAACTTATGTGATATGGGACAAATCTTTCCATTCCCTTGGGCCTTTGTTTCCTTCTCTAATAAAAAAAATAATAAAGTGTTTGTCTAGATAAAATTCAGTTTTTGAATGTTAAATAAAACTCAGCTCTAAAAATGTAAAATTCTATGACAAGAAGCCCAGATTGCAATTGATTTCTCCATATTTCTAATCCAATATATGATAAGACAAAAAGAAAGAGATGTCCCCAGAGATCCCATTCACATAAAGTTATAATTCTGGGGTCCTGACGAGATTCTCAAAAAGTAGAATGAAATAATGAAGTTAGGCAAAGTATTTGGGTAAGCACCTAATTAAAGATGACATCTTTGTGGAAGAGGCTGAAGCAAAATGAAGAATTTTGGGGAAAAGACACTAAAACAAGAAAATAGTGAACCATGGGAGTTTTCAAGTTTATTCGGGATGAGAAATTGGTAGAATGGAAGGTGTGCTAGCTCTAAAGTCATATAATCTGGGTACAGATACTGCCTTTAACCCTTAAAACCCAGATGACCATGGACAATCACTTAATCTCCTTGTGTCTCAATTTCATCACCTGGATAAGACTGGAGGGTTTCGGATATCCCTTTCAGCTCTTGAATTATAATCTATGTCTATAATCATCATCTGTGGTCTCCTACTTTGGGGCTATTTATAAAATAGTCTTCAGAGAGATATTTAAATCCTGTTGGTTCAAGGCAATATGAGAGTTTGGAATCTAAACAAAAAATCAGTTTAGAACTATAGATGGATGACTGAGTAAGCACAAGAGATTTAGTTTGTGGTGGTTTTCTGTTTGTTTCTTAAATCTAGACTATCAACAACAACAACAAGAAAAAAAGTAAAGCAAGCCTCCAATTTATAAAGTTTGCCAATTTACAAGGTTTATATGTTCATGCTGTAAATTTAACAGTTAATTTTCAACTGCAGATTTGAGCAGGCTCTACCATACCCCAAATGATGGTTCTAAGTGTCCATTCAAGTTCTATATTTAAAATCTTATGATTTAAGACACTAAGAGTTGGGGGTGAACCCTACATTCAAAACTTCCAAGTGGAACCTCATTTGTTTTTGAATCTCCAAAACCCTTTCCTTATTTGTGCTGGAAAGAAGCACAACCTTTGATGGTGAAGAGCTCATTTTTGTTGATACCTTAACTTTTTGGTTGGCCTTTTAGCTAGTATTTTTTTCCTGTGAATTATTGTGCATCTCTGCTAATCTTAATATGACTTCTATACCATAATTGTTTACCAGAGAATGTGCTTTTAAACTTTCATTTGGCAATTGTTCTCTTTTTCCCACAAATTAACATTTAAAACCCCTTGAAACACCTGAGGTTTTTCTTAGACATATTGTCCTGATCTTTTATGTTTTACTAGAAACTAGTATGCAAAAACAAGGGTTATTATTAATACACTTTTTCATTTCACTTCTCATTATAAGGTTTTTAAATGTATAAAATTAAATACATGGGATTATAAAGCCAATATTATATAGATACCAATTTATTTTGAAAGTTCAGAGATCCCAAGTTCTACATATACCAATCTTCACAACCCTCCACAGTGAGTTGCCAAGCACAACCTTAGTTTCTTCAAGTCTTTTTTTCAGCTCTCCTCTTTTTCCCTCCACTAAAATGTCTCCTGCTTGCCTCTTCTATGAGAGATAATTTACCCCATTCCATTTCACCCTCTCTCCTCCCATTACATTTCTTTCTCACCATTTACCTTGATTTCTTTTAAGATAGGATCCCATCCTATTCAATTCACTCTGTGCTTTCTGTCTCTGTGTGTGCATTCATGTGTGTATGTGTGTGTGCGCCTGCTCATGCATGTAAATTTGTGTGTGTGTATGTGTGTGTGTAATCCCACCAACTACACAGATACTGAAAAGTTTCAGGAATTACAAATATTGTCTTTTCATATAGGAATGTAAACAGTTCAACATTGGTAAGTCCCTTATAACTTCTCTTTGCTGTTTACTTTTTCATGCTTCTTCTCATTCTTGTGTTTGAAAGTCAAATATTCCTTTCAGCTCTGGTCTTTTCAGCAAGAATGCTTGGAAGTCCTCAGTTTCATTGAAAGACCATATTTTCCCCTGAAGTATTATACTCAGTTTTGCTGGATAGGTGATTCTTGGTTTTAGACCTAGTTCCTTTGACTTCTGGAATATCCTATTTCACGCCCTTTGATCCCTTAATGTAGAAGCTGCTAGATCTTGTGTTATCCTGATTGTATTTCCACAATACTGGAATTGTTTCTTTCTACCTGCTTGCAATATTTTGTCCTTGACCTGGGAACTCTGGAATTTGGCCACAATGTTCCTAG
>CM053773.1:120672749-120685274 GCA_028658325.1 Potorous gilbertii
CTCAGCCTCTGCCGCAGCGGCCGCTTCCCAGGGGGTCCGAGTCCCGGAGATCCCCCGCTCCCCTCTCAGCCCGTCTCTCTCACTGACCTGTGAGTCTGTGGGTGGTGGGACCTTCGCGGCCGCCCGGAGATTCAGGTCCCTGCTGTCTGCTGGGCTCTGCTCACTCCTCTCAGTGCCGCGTGGCCGGGCGGGGGAGGGGAGCGCTCAGCTGGGCAGGGCTGTACTCTCGTCCAGGGTACCTTTGCGGTCGGTTTTTCAGGGCTCTCTGCAACGGAAATCTCCTTCACTGTGTTGCTGCGCGGCTTCCACTGTTCCAGAATTTGTCAGGAGTTCTTTTTACAGGAAATCTATGGGCTGTGGGTTCGGACCTAGCATAGGTGAGTCTTTCTACTCCGCCATCTTGGCTCCGCCCCAGCTCATTAGCTCTTTACGTGCTTGCTGATTACCACTTTTTCTCTCTCTCTTGAGGGGTCTCTCCTTGTAGAGAGCCTGGAATCTTCTATGTATCTTCTTTTAAATGAAGCTCCTGTATTCTGCGCAACTCTCCTTTACACAGGAATTCAGTGTTGAATAACTTTTCTTTCCATCAATGAGAAGACTGCAAATGTAACAAGGTTGAACCTGGAATTATACTCAAATTTCTTTCATTTTCTCTCAAACTCTGGGATAGAACAATCATTTTCCCCCAGGGTTTTCATCATTCCCACCACAGCCACCAGTTCAACCATGTTAGTGAAAATCAGATCTGCAACAGCACTTCCCCTTGTTCCTTAACCTTGTGAAGGAAGAAATAATCAGTAAGGCAAGTCAAGAAATTATTAGCTGTTTTTCTTTATTTCAGAAAGAAAGCTTCAGATGATATCTGGGTAATTGAAATTCTCTGAGATGAGTATGACATTCTTCTGTGATAGGATTATGACCTGTTCGCCAAATCCATAGTATTTTCTATGTTCAGATGGTCAAGTACAATGGAGAATGACAAAAATCTCTATTGTTTCTCCTTCTCCCTCATGCTTTCCCCCGATAGTAATTATGTTCACCTCACCCCATGGTGGCTAGATTTCGCTTCAACTTTTGGGATTTATGGATAGACATTTGAATTTATAGATTTTCCTACTAGATCCACTTTTGGATTTTGTTTCCTATGTGTGTTATCTAAATGTTTTATCTGATAGTCTTCTTTTTTGTAATTACTCTTTATGTTCTTTTACTTGGTGGAATATCAGAATATCCTTGGTGAAGTACTTCCCCTCACCCAATCCTTTTCAGCTCAAAGGTTTGGTTAGATTTACAATATGTCTGGCAAATACATTCTTACCAAATGTTTTAGGTTCAATCTATCCCTTCCTATGAAGAGTCATCATATCTTTATTTTTAGTTGTCAAGAAGCTAGAATCATTTACCAGTTTTTTATTGAGCAGTTCAGGGCTCCCTCTTCTCCCCTTCTCTCTCACTGTATATTTCTTTAGGTTGGTTTTTGATAAAGAGATAACCTTTCTCCTCACCAAGTCCAAACCCTCTACACGTGATATCGATCTCATCCTATTCCATCTTCTTCAGCAAGGTGCCCGCATTATAACTCTGCCCAAATCTTCAAACCCTTCCTATCTACTGGTTCTTTCTCCGTTGTTTACCAACATATCAACCCCACTCCCCATTCTCAGAAAACAAACAAAAAAAACCCAAAAGACCACTATATCCTAGAGTATCTAAGAGCTATAGACCTATATCTCCTTTCCCTTTCTCTGCCAAATTTACAGAAAAGACTGTGTACACACATTTATTGCCTCATGTATTGTTTATTAAAGTTGTCATTCAAATGAACCTGTTTTTCCAAAGAAAATGATCTGATTTATAAATCTTATGGTCTTTTCTCAGTCTTCTTTGTCCCTTTGCAGCATTTGATACTGACTATCCTCACCTCTTGGATAATTTCTTTCATTTTCTTCCCCTGATATTACTCTCTCTTTGTTCTTTTCTTATGTGTCTGCCTGCTCCTTTTCAGTTTCCTTTTTTGGATCATCTATGTCACTCCTAATATTTGTAGTTGTACCCCAAATCTCTGTTTTGGACTCACTTTCAAATGTCTATGTATTCACTCTTATTTGTCAACTCTTAGCAGCCACTTTCTGTTACTCATACATTGCATTCTACCACTCAGTACCTTTACAATAAGGCCCATTATGCCTGGAATATTTGTCCTCTTCAAACAAATCTCATATATTATCTAGTTTCTTCCAAAATTCAGTTCATGTTCTCTTCTACATGAACCCTTTTGTAACCCCCTTCATCTGACCTAAAATTCCCCTTTCCCACAGAACTATCATATATATCTATACTGCACAGACATGTATATGTATATATACATGCATATTTATATTTATAAACATATATATATTATATTCATTCTGTCTGGTCTTATATGTACAAGTTTCCCCCCTCCCCTTAGAATGCAAGCTCTTTGAAAGAACTTTTTCTCATAAAAGGAAAAATCCTTTTATCCTCAGTGTTTGATAACAAACGACAGTAGTCTTCTTGTTATTCTTTAAATGAGACATTCCAATTCCACACATTTTCAGTTTTTGTCCATCATGCCTGGAGCTCTATCTCTCCTCTTTTCTGTCTCCTAGACACTCTGATTTCCTTCAAGTTTCAGCTAAAATCTCATCTTTTCCAATATGCTTCAATGATAGTGCCTTCCCTCTGTGGATTATCTCCAATTTATCCTGTCTATTTCTTGTTTGTACATAGTGGTTTGCATGTTATCTCTTTCACTAGATTGTGAGCTCCTCAAAATAAGGGACTGGTTTTTGTCCTTCTATGTATCCCAGCACTTAACACATAACACGGTACCTCTACGATCTTAGTAGTAGAAGTTTAATAAATGCAGACTTAGCTTGCTAATGTTCCAGAGTCTGGAAGATGGAAAGCCTTTAAGATGCTGACTGATTAATATGAAATTAAATTTTATGGAAAATGATCAGGGACAGAGAAAACAAAATAGAAAGAAGCAAAACTAAGAACCACAATGACGATGAGCGAATATTTAGACTGGGTAGCAGATGGGATAGAGAGGCTGAAATATAAAAGGTAGTGGGTGATTGATGGAAAGGAAAATAGCTTGAACAGCACAAGAAATGAGAAAATATGATGATTACTGCTGAGAACAAAAAGGGACAAAAATTAGCCATGAAAAGAATAGGAAAGGAATAGAAAAGATATTGGCACATTTTTGCTGTGAAAAAAATGGTAGTTGTCCAATGGTAGGTGATGTGGATATTCAGGGAATTTATCAGCTGAAATTGATTAAAAAAATATACAGAAGATAGAAGCAAAGATAGGTAAGAGGAGATGAATACTAAAACATGGCATAGCTCTGTAACACTAGTGTCAAGTGCTAAAACTCACCATAAGCTATAGTTAGTAAGAGAAGCTAATAATAAGGAAATTTTATACACACACACCTAATTGTGTGTATCAAAACAATGATCATGCACACCTACATATAGATTTGTATGTCTGTATGTTCAGGAAAATAGAGGTTCAAAGGGGGATATTACTTATTCTTAACATAGATAAGATTAAGATCACTAAGGGAAGAAGGCAAAGTTGTACAGACCTTAATTTTCTTCTGTTTCCTTACCCTGAATAAACTTTGTTCTGATCTGGAAAAGATAAAAATGACCAATAAGGAAGAAATAACTCAATATAAATAAAGGGATTCAGTATTAAGATATCCCCCAGCTGCCCATAATCAATTCAAGTCACATAGCCCATATAGATTACATGTTTAGTTACTGAAAGAATTGGCACTTCTGTCTGAATTCCTGAAATACTGTCTAAAAGATTTTGGAGAATGGTATAGGAACTGAAAGATTGGAGAAGGAGAAATGTCATTATTTTCACAAAGAAAAGAAATAAAGAATGAGATCTGCAGTCTAGGCCACCAAAGTTGACTTCAATTTATGGAAAAATTCTAAAATGTATTTCTAAAGAGAAAGTTAGTGAATACTTAGAAAACAATGATCACAAAGAGCCACTAATTTTTTTTGTTAGAATAGGGTACTATGATTGAGTAATCTGGTTTTGATTTAAAATACAGCAACTAAACTGGTTGATCAAGAACATGAAATAGTTTGACCTAGATTTTAGAAAATTTGATAGAGTAAAATTTTTTGTGGAAAAAAATATAAAATATGTCATGTGATAATTCAGTGGTTTTAGAATCATTTGACTTTAGTGAAAGAGTACATATAAATGGTTCAAAATGTTATTGATAGGTGTTGGAATTCTTCATGGATCTAAGATTTGTATATTGTATAAAATTTCTGCCAATGATTTGAATAGAATGAGATGGCATGCCTATCAAATTTGCAAAGGACAAATTGGTAAGCCCTACTCAGATTACTTCTGAAGTCTTGTGTTGAGTTGGATCACTGTATTTGAAGAAGATAATAGAAAAAGTATTCAGAGGTATATAATTGTGGTGGTGGAAGACTGGATGTTTGAACCCTATAAAGATCTGATGATGAACCCAGTTAATTTTAACCATTAGAGCCATCTTTGAGTATATGAAATACTATCACACACAAAAAAATTTTAGTCTTGTTCTCTTTGGCTCTAGAGGACAGAATTAGGAAAAAAGAGACTGAAGTTATCTTGCTATCAAGAAAAACTTCCTAACTAGTAGAAGTTACAAACAAAAAGTGGAATAGCCTTCCTAGGGAGGTAAATGCTTCTCTTTCATTGCAGGTATCTCTCAAGTAAAGACTGGATAACCACTTGCCTTAGTTGGTATGGACTAAACTAGAGCTCCCCTTATGACCCTTTTCAATCCTTAAATTCTTAGATTCTCTGGTTCTGGCATAGAGCAAGGAATATAACCAACATGTAGGAGATGAGATAGCACAAGGGCAAATTAGAAACATAGCTATAGATATATTAGGTGGGAGAAAGGAAATTAGGTAAGAAACATACACAGTACAAAACAGATGAGTAACTAAATAAAGGTACCCCTAGCAATAGGGCTGTCAAACAGTAGAACTTCGAGGACTAGTACTTCTTTCCTTCTTTGGATTTTTTTTTCTTTTTTCATTGCACATGTAAAATAATGGTACTTAAAATAATGGTAATTAAAATAATAGTAAAGGAAGTAAAATCCCAGAATCCCAGAACAAAGAAAATTCCCAAAGGAGACATATCAGTTAAAAAGTTGGGTAACTGTTTACAGTTGAATGCAATGCCCTAGGAGAAAATGTAAATGTGTATCTTTTAAATCCATTCTGAAAATGGATATAGATTTGTCCTCTGAGAATTGGAATTCAAATATTGAGGTTTCTACTTACTTCCTGTGTGACCTTGGGCCATCACTTAACATCTTTGGGTCTCATCAGAACAATAATGTTATAATAATATTAATGACAGCAACAAAGACTTTTAAGGTTTGAAAAACATTTTACAAATGCTATCTCGTTTGACTCTATATTTTGATATAGGTTGTATTGTTATCTCAATTTTACTGTGAGAAAACTGAGGACCAGAGAGTTTTAAGCAACTTGCCCAGGGGCATATAGCTAATAAGCATATGAAGCAAGAATTGAATTCAGATATTCTGGACTTGATTATTATTCCACTAACAAGATGGTCTCTAAGATTTGTTCCTAAGGTAAATCTATGATCCTGCATAATTGTGAATCTATTCTGTAAAGATATCCAAGTGTCATCTTGTAGAGAAATTGATTCTTGCATCATATAAGCAAAGACCTTCCAAGTAAATTTCCACATATACCGTTAAAAATTTGTAATATTTCTTGTCATGAATCATCAGAAAACTGAGAGAATATTCTTAGATATAAATTGAGGTACTCAAAGACATTGATCAGAGCCTCTGCAATTGGAGTTGTGCATGTGGAAGTCATTTTGATATCAAGTTTCTGTATATATTTAACTGAGAAATACTAATCAACACAAAATTAGAATAAAGGTGATAGATGAGACAGTTTTGGTGGGGAATAGACCTTGGAAACATTTCATCCACCAGAATGTCCACTGAATTTCACATTTGGCCCAGGTGCCTGAGCCCCTTTTCAGTTAATAATCCTTTCACTGTGGCCCTCATTGTCTGAACCTGGTTCCACCCTAAGACCACCATTCCTTAATTCCTTCTAAAACCCTTCCAGGGGCCTATCTCCCTGGCTTTCCCTGGGGCATCTGTCACTTCTGGGTCCTTCTCTGTTACCTCTCAAACACCCCAGACGACTTGGCCACTCTTAGATCCTTCCCACATCCTTTCTGTACATAAGATCCATCTTACCTCCATTAAGGTGCTCCTTGAGGATCTGGCCATTCATGTGGCTTCTTAAAATCTTACGCAACCCCATTGATGTTCTAAAAAACCTTATCTTTGACTGAAAGAAAGCTTGAGTCAAATACATTTGATGCAGGACCCACATATCACTATTTAAAGGTCCTAGCACCTCTAAAACCTCAACAATTCTGTTTGGGTCTGGGAAGTTATTTAGCTCTGTTGAGTTTAAATATCTTCTCTTCATAATGAGAGCGTTAGAATGAAGTGATCACTTATAGTTCCACATCTATATGATGATACTCTAAAATACAGCATTCAGTTACAAGAAATTCTATCCAAATTATTTTAAAAAAATACCTGTTGGCCCTGAAAAAATGGATAAAAGCATGAACATTGACTCTGATTATTATCATTTCTAATAGGTTTACTTTATGCAAAACCATTGCTCCTATAAGGGAGGCAAAATAACTCAGAAATCATCTGAGGAATGAAAATGTAATCTCAGGCCAAATAGGAAGATATGGTAATATTGATTTTAACCAAAGGAAATATTACACGTACACATACACACTCACACATATGTAATGCTTCAATGACTATTGAAAGTATTCTTTCTACTTGTGGACATAAAAATTCTTTTTTATTTATTATTTGTTGATTTATTTATTTTATTATTTATTATTTATTTATTATATTATTTATTATTTGATGATCCTAGTTGCTTTGGACAAAAATATTCATTACCTAGTATTTATCCTTTCGAAAGGAAAATGCTAAAGAAAATTCATTTAAAAATATACTCTTGGAAATGTTTGTTGAAATGGAATATGAATACCCTTCTTATGTAAATTTATATTTCTTGAAATCTGACTGGCAGATGTTTTGAACAGTAGACTCTTCTAATTACATAAACATAATCCAAGTTAAATGAGAAAAAGGTATAAAAAAAGACAAGAACAGGAACATTTGTCACATAAAAAATTTCATCTTTTTTCGTCTTCGTCCCTGTAACTACTTCATTGTGGAATTTAATTTAACACATTTAAAGAAGTAGGGAATCTCTACCTGGAACAGTCTCTAGTTGAAAAAAAAATAGGCTGAGTGTCTGACAATTCAATGTTATTCTGCTAAAATAACAAAGAGAAACAAACATTTATTTAGTTACTGGGGGTTGAGATTTTCTTCAATGGAGGGACATGCTCATTTACTTTATGTAAGTATCTTCACTTGTTTTTTCCTTAATAACAAAAGAATAGTACTCTTAAAAGCCTATGATTTTTTTAAGGAGTTTTTAGAAGAACAAATCATTGGGGATCATTGACGTTATCAGACCTTCTTCATCTTGATAATTATCAGGTAGAGAATGCTTGTTGAGTTTTTCCAAATTACTCTGAAGGCACTAATGAGTTTGTCTATACAGTGTCTCTGCGAGTCAAGTCAGTGTTTTCCATTTTATAAAGAGAAAAACCACACAAGGAGCTAAGAATGCAAGTTTCTTTGTGTTTGGGATCAGGCACAATAGTTTTGGCGTTTGGCATTTTGTAATACAATGATCCTGATAGTCAACAAATGCAGCTTAAAATCAATTAGTGCACAGTGGGCCAGTTCTGACAAACAAAATGATTGTACTCCAACTGGTCTAGGCAACAGGAAGAAACGCTAAGTCCACAGAAGAGAATTAAAGCAAAAAGTGACTATATCAGAACAAATTTGATTTGATTACTTGACAAAGTGTCAAGTAACCTCTAATATACATAGGTTCTCATTAAATATATACATGTATTCAAAGAAGTAATCTAAGCTCTCTAAGCTTCAGTTTGGTCATCTCTAAAATAGAAAGATGAGATTAGGTGATCACAGAGAAGACTCATAGAACTTAAAGGTCATCTGGCCTAACTCTGTCATATTCCCAAAGACAAAGTTGAGGCCAGAGAAGTTAAATGATTTGACTAAAAGCACACAGGTGGCAGAGACCAAGGTCCTCTGCTTCCAACTTCAGTACTTTCCAATTCCAAATCCTGAATTTCTAAACTATGACTTGTAACTTTGACTCAGGCTTAGGCAATAAAATATTTACTCCAAAGAAAATAAGTAGCTTAAAGGGGATAAAAAGGGGGTCAAGACATGAATATATGTGAGAATGATAAGGAGAAATAAGAAAAAAGGAATAAAGATTATTAGTTGGGAGAAAACTGGAAAAATAATCTTTCATGAATAAAATATATTTTCCATTAAAAATAAGCGTATTGTACATAGAATGCAGTACTTTTTAACACCTTATGCACCTAAATATAATTTTGGTCAAGGGAGTATTTTTAGGGGTGGGGGGAACATCATCAGGACAGGATTTATTCATTCAACAAATATTTATTAAGCACCTGTTATGTGAGGAATACCATGCTAGACCCTGTAAGAAAGATACAAATTTTTAGTTTTCCTTCTCTTCTTGTCAAATATACACTGAAATAAAAGCTAGGGCATTTTAAATATACACTATGACATATATAACATGAGAAATGAAACTCAAAATATTAGGTGATGTTAGGTTTTGGAAAACAGATTGTTATTGTGAAGATGGTTATTGTGAACTGCAGTATGGGTAACTTAAGGAAGGAAAACACAGTGCTTTTTCAACCAGTAGAGGGAGAACTTCAGTTTAGCAGCTCAGTGAGGGGAGTAAAAGGAAATAAAATGACAAGAGTTGGGTCCTGACACATTCTGGAGGATATTGAATACCATCATGAGGAATCCATAGTTGATCCAACTGACAATAGAAAACCTCTAAAATTTTTTAAGTAGGTAGGTGACATAAGAGGATGAAAAGAACATAAAATGGAGCAAGAAGGAACCTGAATAATCATCTAGTTCAACATCTTCATTGTACAGATCAAAAGTAAGATCCAAAAAGATTAAATGACTTGCCTAAAATCAGACACAGGAAGCAGAAGAATCAGTTTTTGAACTCAGGTCTGTCAACTCCAATAGAAGGAATTTTTCTTCCAAACCATATGACCAGATATGTTTTACAGGAGAACAAAGCCAATCATCCTAGTAGCAGTATATAGGATAGATAGAAGCAGACAGAGGGAAGATATAGGGAAGACCTTTACAAGGATGATTGCAATAATCCAGTTGGGTGATAATAAGGGTCTATGCTAGGGTGATAGGAGCAGAAATAGAGAGGATTGTAGCAACAAAGCAGCCCTGGCAGATCCTCATGATGTCAGTTCACTAAGTAGAATTTCTAGCAGTAAGTCAGTTTCATTCCTCTCCTTCTCTCCTGCTCAAAGGTATTTTTCCTTAGAAAATATACAAAGTGCAGGTTCTCCCGCAGGATGGTTGGACAATTTCATCATTACCCTGTAGTGAAGTCCATTTCTAGCAGAAGAATTGGGCAGAATTATAAAATTGACCTTGGAAAGCTGAAAAGAAGAAAAACAATACTATTCTCCTATAAATAACTAAATTTATTTTCTGTCTCAGTTCCCTTCTTTAAAACCCACAAACTATCCTCAAAGCTACAGAACCCATCAGTGCCTCCATGCTCAGTCTGCAGTCTAAATCAGCACTGTGGTGCCCCAGAAGGCTTTGCTCTTGTCAGTTACAGTGAGTAAAAAATCTGAAAGGACTTGTCAAGGGGTATCAGAAGTGCTGGAGGCAAGCAGAGAAATTAAACAGGCTTGAGAGCTTTGGGGGAATGTAGGCTGTTCCTGGGAGAGCTGTTTAGAAGGAAACAAAATGTGCTATTGGTTTCAAATAACAAAAGAAATGCCAAGAAAAAAATGGCAGTAGCTTTTGGGGAGAGCAAAGAGGGAATTCTTGCTTGAGAAAAAGTACCTACATTTCTCACCTTGCTCCCTAGAAGCAGGCTATTTACCTACAAATGATCCCTTCAGAGTTGTTCCCCAGGGCAGATTAGAGCTACTTCCATAGGTGAACTGATAGCCTGTGAATGCCATGCTCCATTAAATGTCTAAGATAGTCATATTATCATCTAGCACATTATTACGTCTGCATAGTGATAAGTTGTAAAAGTAAGAAAATTTAACTGTGAAGTCTGAGGGAATAATTAAAAAATACTAAGGGAAGTTGCCATATATCTGAATAAATTGGCAAGTCCTGGCTGGAAGCAGGGATGTTGACTAGTAACTTTTGGAGATTTTTTTTCTTCCAGTTTTTTACGCTACTATATGAAGATAAATGTATAATTTATAGTTAATTTTTTCAGACCAAAGCAATATTTAATGTGTCTTTGAGGCTTACTAATATCTATTGTCAACAAGTCACAGAGTTTGGTCAAAGACAAACATGATGAGGCTGTGTTCGTTGTTTTATTTCTCTCAAAGCTGGCAGCACACGTGCATGAGAGATAATGGTTTGGAACTGAGAGATCAGTTTGGGTTTTGTGCACACAGTTCAAAAATCCTGATGTCACTTCAACATCATTTTACCTCTGAGAAGAGGACATTTCCTCTTTTATCAGACCACCCCCAGGACTTGGGCTATCTAGACAGAAGAATGTGTCTCCACCAAATCTTCCCTACCTTAGATTAAATTACTTGCATGATATTTGGGGTCTGACCAGGATAAGGAGAGTCAATGCAATTTCATTATCAGCAACGTCCTGAAGAAAAATTGAACTTTGGAAGAAAAGGGCGGAAGGAAACTCTGAATCTTCAAGATAATGATTATCAAACGTCATGTTTCATGCAATCTAGAAAAGAAAGTAGGATTACAAAGAGTCACAATAGATTCACCAAGAAGAAATCATGCTTGACTAACCTTATTTCCGTTTTCACCCTTAGAATTGCTGGTTTATATAGTAGATGAGAGGAGTGCTGTGCAGATAATTTATTTCAGTCTTAGAAAAACTTTTTATAAAGTATCTTATACTCTTCACATGGAGAAACTATGGAAATATGGTTTCAATGATAAAATAATTGAATTATGAAACATTCGCATGAGAAAATGTCAATATGGAGTATCCCAGGAATTTGTGCTCGTTCCTGTGCTGTTAGACATTTTTATCAAAGATATGGATGGGGGGGCGGAGTCAAGATGGCGGAGTAGAAAGACTCACCTATGCTAGCTCCAAACCCACAGGCCATAATTATCTATAAAAAGAACTCCCAACAAATTCTGGAACAGTGGCACCATGCAGTAACAGGGTAAAGGAGAGTTCCATTGCAGAGAGCCCTGAAAAACTGCTCCCAAAGATCCATCATGCACTGGCCAGGAGCAGAGCCCAGCCTTGCCCTGGCCATACAGCATGGAGAGGAACAGATCTGAGCAGGCTTCAGGGATGGAATCTCCAGTGGCCGCGAAGGTCCCTCCACCCACAGACGCACAGGTCAGTGAGAAAGACTTCTGGTCATGCTGAGAGGGGAGCAGGGTGTCTCCATAACTCAGGCTCCCTCGGGAGGTAGCAGCAGAGGCAGCAGGTGGCCAGAGGCTCCCAGAGCAGGCAGGAGGTCGCAAGGACCTCAGGTCCCTTAGTGAAGGTCTCTGCATAAACCCCCTGAGGGAACTGAGCCTGGGAGGTAGCCGTGTCCTTACCTGAGCACCAGAAATTAAGCTCACGTTGAATAGCAGCCCCACCTGCCACTGAAAGCCCTGAGGCTGGGGAGCAGCATTTGAATCTCAGACCCCAAACACTAGCTGGGCAGATCTAGGCCAGGGTGGACAGGAATCTCAGAAGTCAAGTAACTGGCTGGGAAAATGCCCAGAAAAGGGAAAAAATTAAAACCACGGAAGGTTACTTTCTTTGTGACCAGGTGATACCACCCTTCCTCTCTGACAAGGAAGAACAATGCTTACCATCAGGTAAAGACATAGGAGTCAAGGCCTCTGTATCCCAAACATCTGAAATAGATATCCAATGGGCTCATGCCATGGAAAAGCTCAAAAAGGAGTTTGAAAATCAAGTTAGAGAGGTGGAGGAAAAACTGGGAAGAGAAATGAGAGAGATGCAAGAAAAGTGTGAAAAACAGGTCAACACCTTCATAAAGGAGACCCAAAAAAATGCTGAAGAAAATAACACCTTGAAAAATAAGCTAACTCAATTGGCAAAAGAGGTTCAAAAAGCCAGTGAGGAGAAGAATACTTTCAAAAGCAGAATTAGCCAAGTAGAAAAAGAGGTTCAAAAGCTCACTGAAGAAAAAAGGTCTCTCAAAATTAGAATGGAACACATGGAGGCTAATGACTTTCTGAGAAGCCAA
>CM053773.1:120686561-120710070 GCA_028658325.1 Potorous gilbertii
CAATAGGACAGAAGGAGAAAGTGTATGAGAAGACTGAGAAATAGAAAACAAACCTGGCACAGAAGCATGGCATTGTAATGTTGGAAAACTTCAAATATCTGGACATCAGTTTGTGGCCTTGTTCTGCCCCAAACATAATAGATTGGAGATTCTTGGCTTGACTTCAACATGATTGCAACCATTCAAGTGTAGCAGAAGAGCCAAAATAATGTTATTCTGGACATAATTCTGACTTATATGGGGCAAGTGGTTACTGAAATAGCAATAGTAGGAAACATTGGGAATGGCAGTTTCTGATGGAGAGGCAAAGTGAGACTTTCCAACACTCAACCTGAGGATGGGGAAAGGATGAGAAAAAGTGGAGAAAAGTGGAAATCAACAGTCGCATATTTTACAGAAGAATTTTAACCAAGAGTGATCTGAACTTGTCAAAAATGAAATTCTGAAAATCTAAATATAAACAATTTAGAAGAAACATAGGAACCTCCTAAAGAGAATAATATGAATGCATGGGAATTTCTTGGCTAGATTATTTGGTGTTTTTGTTTAATGTATAGAAAGGGGAAACAAGGACAAATAACAGAGTGAGTACAAAAATGTCCTGAAAAAACAATTTCGGGAATACTCAAGTAAAGAGTCAGCTGGTGACAAGAAGACAAAAGAAGTAATAATATCCCTTTTTGAGATATGTAATAGAGTGTTAAGTTAGTTAACATGATTGAAAAAGAAAATGAAAAATGCTGGTGGGGATGTGGAGAAATTGGGACACCAATGCACTCTTGGTGGAATTGTGAACTGGTTCAGCCATTCTGGAGAAAAAATTAGAACTATGCCCAAAGGGCTATAAATTTCTGTTGATCCTTTGACCCAGCAATACCAATATTAGATCTATATTCTAAATTGATTTAAGAAAAATGAAAAGGATATATATGTGCAAAAATATTTATATCAGCTCTTTTGTGGTGGCAAAGAATTAGAAATTCCTACATGAACTGATGCAAAATGAAATGAGCATATTGTATATAGTACTGTACATAGTAATGGCATTATTGTGATGGTCAACTGTGAAACATTTAGGTATTCTTATCAATAAAATGATCCAAGATAATTCTGAAGGACCTCCAGAAAGAAAACTGATGAACTCTGAGTGAAGATTGAAATATAATTTTTCACTTTATTATTCTTGTTTTGTTTGCAACATGGATGATTTGCAAATATGTTTTGCATAATCTCACATATAGAATTGACATATTGCTTATCTTCTAAATTGGTGGAGGAGGGAAGAAAAGAATTCAGAACTCAAAAAAATTTTAAAGATGAATGTTAAAAATCATTTATGACTGCTCATAGAACAGAATTACTCTATACATTCAAGTACCACAATTTGTTTCAGCATTTTCCAATTGGTATACATTTATTTTGTTTCTAGATCTTTGCTAATGCAAAAATTGCTTTGACCTATTTCTGATAAAATTCTAGAACATATTGATGGGGTGCTTGGGTACATGTGCTTGGACCCCGATTCTAAAGTCACATTTCTCCCTAGCCTCAAAACACTATCCCAAGCAGTTTCTCCGCAGCTCAAGGACACAGCCTGACCAAGCAACAACTGTTATCTCCCTTTCTGATACAGTAGCCACTTGCACCTATAGAACTTATTAGTCTGAACCATCTGTTTACTGGTTGAGCAGGCTGTTCACTGGGTCATAATGATATTTACTACTCACTGACCAATAATATGTATCCTAGACTTAGATATAAGCATACTCCCTTACCTTTCTCTTATCTAACAAGATATTGATGAGAATAGCCTGATATTTCTTAGTCAGCCCTGACTGTTAGTTGACAGTGACATTTCAGGCCTAAAACCACACTTCCATGTAACACCCTATTGGGCTATTTCTTGATGAACTCTGAGTAAAATACCTGTGCAGTAGATACCAAAACTAGTCACTCCTTCACCATTCTCTAATTCGGCCCTGGAATCACCTACTTAGCACATTTGGCACATACTTAACTATAGAATATCCTATAACCTATATAAACTTTACCTGTACCCCTGTAAGGTTGCAGATTCCCTAAGAACTCTTGCCTGGTGAAAAATGTAATCAATCTTTACTTTGACCTCTACAATGCTTGAGTCCATGAATTCTTCTCCAGATGCCTCGTGCAGGGAACTCCAGCCTTGGAGTTCCTGTATCACCCTACTTCCAGCCCTCATCAATATGATTATTGTTTTCATTTATTTTTTGTTTGTTTGTTTAGACTTGGTCTGCCTATCTGGATCAAGATGAAAATACAGTTGCTATTTATAAGCCAACCAATCTCACTGGACTTGGCTTTCAATATGCCCCACCTATTCCAATTCACTTCTACTTCAACAGCTCTGTGACCCTCTGCTCTTGGAAGTCAACCATATTAATACTGGGCTTAGTGTGAAAATCCAATCAGCTCAGCACCCTGCAGCTCTGCACTCCTGAGCTCAAGTAGTACACTATACTCAATCTCTTTAGGAGGAGATTACAGATGTGACCTGGAACACACTATTATTAAAGGTGTATTTCATAAACATTTAGGAAAAAACCATTGATTACTATAATCCTCTGTGAACTTACCAAGGATAGTTCATGACATAACTTCATTTTATTTTTGGTATAATAAGGAAATCAGGAGATTTATAGATGAAGTATACCTAGATTTTAGTAGAGCATTTAACCAAGTCTCTCCTGTGCTTCTGGACAAGATAGGGAGATCTATGGGTTAGAGTGCTAGACTATAACACACTTAGGTACGTTTGCATCTAGTTGAATGGATAATCCCAAATAATGTTTATTAATATTCAACTAAGTTCAACTAAGAAGTCTAATGGATTACTTTCAGTATGTGTCCTTGACTCAGTTCTGTTCATTCTTTTTATCAGTGACTTGAATGAAGGTATACTTATAAAAAGAAAATATAGATGAGACTTTTGGAGGGATAGTGAAGGAAGACATCTACAAATGGAAATAAAAATAATTAAAACTTGACAAGAGGAAGTAAATTATCAAGACTAGAATAGTGAATTGGTCAGTACCTACTCTGCAAGTTATATTCCTAGAGAACTGCTGAAAGTACTGAGAGGTTAAATTAATTAATAATTGATATGTATCAGAGGCAAGACTTGAACTCACATCTTTTGAGATACCCTTCTATGTACTATACCATGCTGCCTCTGTACATAAGGTAAGTGATAGTGATAGAGCACCTAGCTGCTTCTGATAAGTTCAAATCACCTGGTCCAGATAAAGTACCTCCTTGAAAATTGAAATAATGGGCAGATGTGATTGCCGAACCAATATCAATTATTCTTTTTAAAATTTAGAGATGAAGAAATGTACTATTTTCAAAGAATAAATAAATAAAGAAAATTTAAAGGATAAAGGAATGTTAGAAATCATCTAAACTCCTGATATTATAGATGAGAAAAATGAGGTCAAGGAAGGGCAAGTAAATGTCTTATGGCTATAGATGTTGTAAGTGATAAATCTGGGGTTCAAACATGGATCCTAATTCCAAATATATCTTTCTTTATAATCCAAAATACTACCTCTGGTGATGTTATATTTTTCAAAAAAAAATGGAAGAGAATGAAATCTTAATCACAGTCAAGTGAGTTTGACTTATCACCAAACGTTCTAGAATGTATTATAAATTACATAGCAATTATTAGAGCCACTATGTCTTCATCAAAAAATGGGTCAATTAACTCCATTTATTTATGTATTGCATGTTTGCTTTTTTATTTATTTTGCTTTGTATTCTCTTTCTATCCTTCAATTGATTGGGAAAATGCTACAAATATAATTTATAGAGATTTCAGCAAAGCATTTGAAAGTCTCTTCTTTATAGGTCGGAATCATGTCCAAAATAATCAATCGTTCATCTCTTCCTCCGCCTTGTAATAGATGAAATAATGTTTGTCAAGTCATGAATTTCCTTTTCCTTAGTTTTCTCAGAAAGAAGGCATGGCCACACCCATCAATGGTTGCCCTTCGTGTGGGGTAGGGAAGGGTATTTTTTCTGTAATCAATGGGTCAAGCCATTACAAAGAGTATTAAGTGATATAGATATAATGCTCAATAGAATAGAGAACAGAATTACAATCACGTTCAAGATACAAGGTAAACAAACATTAAAATAACAACTCATGGAGGAAGAAGGCAAAAACAGCAAAAACAAAAACAAAACATGTAGAGATTCTTGAAACTCTTAGAGGGAGAAGTTCCATTTCTAAGTTGTGGTTTGTTTCAATTCCTATAATTGGGGAGTAAGAGATCAAAGAAAACCCTAGTGAAGAACTCCTTCCTAGTGTTTTGCAAATGTTGAAGCACTATGTAAATTCTCATTATGTTTTCGTTACCTTCTATTCTGTATGTCTATGTTATTGTCATCCCCAATAGAAGGCAAAGTCGGCAGGGATTACTTTATTCTAATTCTAGAAGTGAGTAGAGTGCCCGGCACATGAATAGGAAACTAGACCAAGGCAGAAAGGAACTCCTGACAGCTATACCCCAGAGCCTTCTGTTTGGTTTTTCTTGTTTTCATATAGACACATATTGCAGATTGTCTTGAATTATTTGCTCCCTTCACTCTGAGTAGGAACCTTCTATCTTCTTTCTTCTGTTTTTGACAGCCAGTATACTTGTACCTTTTTTCTGGCCCTGTCAAACACATTTGAGCATTTGGAGTGTGCAAAGAAAGAAATAGGAACAAATCTACAGGAGATGTGAGAATGTGAACAGTTTTTTTTCCCCACCACATGTCAGGTGGAGCCATCTTTCAGCACAATAAAAGATGAAAACATTTCCAATATTACATTTTCACTTTTTTTGTATTTCTTGACAAACAGAGCAGAACTGATATCTCCAATGTCAATAAGAAGATTAATTGAAGTAATTTCCTTGAAAAGTATTTAAACATCCCCAGGGCATTATTTTATAATACCAAGTAAGACTTCATTTGAGTGTGTAATATGTAATTTCAGTGCAATGTGATTTTTTTAAAGTCAAAGAAGGGAATCTTCAGTTATAGATGGAATGATTACTTACTGATCATGTTGTAATAAAGATTCTTTTCGGAGTATTGGTTAGAGTCTAACCAATATCCCCTTAGTAAAAGAAATCCCCTTAATAAAAGAATGTGTTTTATAAGGTTTGGATTCAGTCAAAGAGTCACACTTGAGGACCTAGAGGGCCATATGTGGTCTCGAGGTCACAAGTTCTCTAGTCCTGGGTTAGACTACATGACTTGGAGGTCCCATCTAACACTGAAAAACTGTGATTCTGTAGAATAGCAAAGGCCAGCCACTAGGAAGCAATTAGGTAGCAAAGTGGACCAAATACTGGACCTGAAGTTAGGAAGAGTGTAGTATATGTGCTCATGTTGTTTTCCCCTCCCTTTCCCTCTAGAATGCAAACTACATTACCACAATGATTGTTCTATTACTTCTAATTCCAGCAATGGGCACAATGCCTGACACAGAGACAGGCAGTTATTATATATTCATTCATTGATTTGTTGACTGATTTAGAGCTGGAAGGGAAGTTAGAGTCAACTAGACCAACTGTGTCTCAAAGAAGTGATGCCAGGAGACAGTAAAAAGCAAGGGTAGTGGTGGAAATCTGGTCCTTACATTACAAATTCAGTGACCCTTCTATGTCACATTTCTTTCTCTATATTTGCAATGATAATTTTATGTCAGCTATTTTGCAGCCATGATATCTTTGAATATAGATTTCAGTAGATAAGACTCATTTCCCATTGCTCAGATGGGGAAATAGAAGCTCCAATAGATGAAATGATGTATCCATTGTCACATAGCTTGGGTTTTGAGAGATATTTTAGTAAGAACCCATTTTATTCTACAGGTAATTCAGTCTTCTCCTGCTACTTTGATTAGAGGCATAAGAAATCTAACAATGTGCTCTTACTTAAAAAGAATCCATCATCATTAATAAATGAGTAGCCATAGTTTCTTTTTCTACTCTGTTAAACTTTCTGTTTGCAATTATTTTAGATTACTTTACTGAACATATTATTGAATAATAAAATACCTCTTAAGTATTCTAACAACTAGCTGGCTTGGAATAAGAGTTTTTAGTAAAGGGAACCAAAATGCTGTGTAACTCTAATTTAAATACCTTCAGGCAGACTGAAATACAATCAATGACATGCCAAGTGGCAGGGGCTGACCTTGTTGTAAAGATTAAAATAAGCCACCTCCTGTCCAGGTTCCCTTTGTTAAATTTAGTTTGGTTAAGGTTGTCAAGGTGGATGGATAGACCACTGAGATGGTCCACCAGAATGTACACCTTGGGTCATGCAATTACAAAATGAGGAAGGCTAGTTATGCAGTCTGAACAAGCACAACCTGAGTTCTGTATTAGCATACTTTTTACGTTAAATGGCCTAGAGGAAAGTACCTGAATTTTAGATATATCCTTGTATAATTCATAGGAGGTCAGACATAAATGTTGCTTGAGTTGCTAAAACTTGCATGAGCTATGGCCTTCAAACTGCAGTATGTACATACATTTATGTTAGGGCAATCAAAGAATTAGAATAATGCTTTTGCATAATTAAAATAAATATTCTTTGTTCTTTATAATGTAAATGACTCCTTGTAACTTCAATATATGTCTAGAAATATTCAAAATCCTTATGATATACCAAGTGGCTAATCCTATCTTACCTTATCTAAAGTCCTATCCTAATGATTAATTACAATATAAATAACCTACCCTGGGTTCTTGAAGAATATGATACAAGTATGTAAATTCTTGGCAATGAGTTCTATATCTGATCTCTGAGACAAAAACTAGAAACAAGTAAAAACCTTCAGAGTCCAGCTTCAGACTTTTAGGTTTGTGATTCATTATCCCTGCTTCCAGTACCTTATGATCTGACTGAGCTAGACTCAAACAGTACAACTATCTCCATTCCTGACTCTAAGCCTTTTCTCAGACTTTACTACAGGTCTGGAATACCCTTCCTCCTCATATCCACTTCCTAGAATCTTTCCCACAAGGTTTAACTGACGTGCCATCTTTTATATTAGACATTTTCTCATTCCCCAGTTACTAGTGCTTCCTTCTCTAAATTATCTTTTAAATGGCTTATGTATACTTACATGTGTGTATGTTGTCTCCCCATAAAGAACGGCAACTCTTTGTGTGAACGACTTCTGCATTTCTTTTAATTGATCATTTCCCCAAAGTAACAATTATTTTGTTTATTAATTAATCTGTTCCTCCTACTACCCCCAACCCAGTGAGTAAATTTAAAAACAAACCAAAAACAAATCCCTCAATATATATCTACATAGTCCAACAAAACAAATATGGGGAGCAATTCATCTTCATTCTTTTTGACTGGTGTTTATCAACGTATTTATCTGTGCCTTAAAACTTTTTGGAGTTTTTAAAAAATAATACCATTATTGTATAAATTATTCTCCTAGTTCTGCTCATTTTCCTTGGCATCAGTTGCTAAAGTTCTCAGTTTTCTTTAAAAATGTGCATTTCATCATATCTTATGGCATAATAATATATCTTTACATTCATATTCTATAATTTATTTAACCATTAACTGAATAAGGTAGGACCTTAATTTCTGTTATTTGGCCATCACAAAAAAGATCTGCTATATATATATATATATATAATTTTTTTTTTTGGACACATAAGTTTTTTTTTAATTTTCCTTTGATTTGCAGTGGTGGTGTAGCTGGGCCAAAAGGTATGCACAATTGGTGGTAACTTTCTGGCCATTGTTCCACATTCTTTTTCAGAAGGCTGTACCAATTCAGAATTCCATCAGGAGTACACTACTATGCCATTCCCCTCCTCTCCACTGTGCTAGCATTTGTCATTTTCCTCTTTTGTGCACTAGGTGTAAGATAGAACTTCAAAGTTATTTGTATTTCTCTAATATTAATGTTTTAGAAGTTTTTCATTTGTTTGTTGAAAACTTACTATTTATATCCTTTGATCCTTTATCTGTTGGGAAACAGTTCCTAGTTTTATAAATCTGAGTTTTCTAGATCTTGTAAATAAGACTTCTATCAGACATAATTATTGCAAAGATTTTTCTGAGCTATTTGTTTCTTTTCTAATCTTTGTTACATTAGATTTGATTGTACAAAAGATTTTAAAATGTATATAATCTAAATTGTGTCTTTTTATCTTGTATGGTCCTCTTTAACATTTGAGTAATCATGAAGTGCTCCTATCTATAGATGCAAAAGGGAATTTCTTCCTAGTTCCTTGAATTTGTTTATGATGTGGCTTTTTACATCTAAATTACGTATCTATATGGAATTTTTGTACTTGCATGGTGTGACATCCTGTTCTAAATCTAACTTTTGACAGATTGCTGTTCATTTTCCCAGTAGTTTTTTTTAATTGAATATTGAGTCCTTCACTCACTAACTGGGGTCTTTGTGTTTATCAAACATTATTATACTTTATTTCTATATGTTATGTAGCTAATGTGTTTCACTGACTGTTCTACTCACTCATTTTTTATGATTTAATGATTAGTGCTTTAGAGTATAGCTGGAGATTTAATACTAATAGACCATTAGATTGTGAGCTCCTTGAAGGCAGGGACTGTCTTTTACTTCTTTTTCTATCCTCAGCACATGACATTCAATAAATGTTTATGGACTGATTGATGTATAAACTTTCTTAACGCTTATTTTCATTATTATGCTTAACATTCTTTAGATGTTCCTCCATGTGAAAGTCATTTTTTTCTAGATCTACACAATGTTCTTGGCAGTTTGGTATAACACTAAGTATGTAAATTAATTTAGATAGTATTATCATTTTCATTTCATTGACTCAACTATCCAAGAACAATTTTTCTCCAGTTGTTTAAGTCTTTATTTTTCTAAAGAATGTTTTTAAAATAGATTTATACAGTCCCAGAATGAATTTTGGTAGATAAAACCTTGCATATTTATTAGCTTCCATGTTTATTTTTTTGAAATTTTTCTTTCTAGCTCTAATTTTTGTTAGTTTTATATGTAGGAATTTCTCTTCCTATTTCCTCTCCAAGAACCCCTAGCTGCATTCAACCTTAAGTATCACCTGATAATCACACACACACACACACACACACACACACACACAGAGGTGTATATAGATATATATAATATATCTATATACACCTCTGTGAGTGTATTACTTAGATTTCTCTCTGTGTTCTTCTTTCTGTTTCTTTCTTTTCCTTCTCTATCAACTACATAACTATATCTCCCTCTCCATTGTTTGCATCCCTTTCCATAAGATCATATGACTCCATATTGATAGATGGTATACAGTACCCAATAGAAAGCTGGCTTTGATATGAGGAAGAACTGGATTCATGTTTGGTCTCTGATGTATACTATGTGACTCTGGGTAACTCATTTAACAACTCTATGTCCTAGAAAAAGGTAAGTCTATCAGTTGCCAATAAAGTCTATCAGTTACATTAGAAGAAGGAATTTTCTCATATGTGAGTTTACCATGACTATCCAATCCTTATTCCATATTTTATTTTATATTTTTTGGAAATGATACTTTATTTTTTCCATGTAAAGATAATTTTCTCCATTCATTTTTAATAAGATTTAGAGTTTCAAATTTTCCCTTCCCTCACTTCCCTTCCCCTCATCAAGACAGCAAGAAATCTGATATAGGTTATACATGGACAACCATATTAAACATATTTCCACATTAGTTATGTTGTGAAAGAACAATCAGAACAAAAGGGAAAAACCACAAGAAAGAATTTTTTTTGAAAAGTGAAAATAATAGATTTTGAACTGCATTCAGACTCCATAGTTCTTTCTTTGGATTTGGAAAACATTTTACATCATAAGTATTTTAGAATTGTCTTGGATCAATGTAATCCTGAGAAAAATTTTCTGTCATAGTAGATCATCACATAATGTTGCTGTTATGGAAGACAATGTTCTCCTGGTTCTTCTCATTTCATTCAGGATCAGTTCAAGTAAATCTTTGCAGGTTTGTTTTTTTCTTGGGATCTGCCAGCTCATCATTTCTTATGGAATAATAGTATTCCATTACATTCATATACTGCAGCTTCTTCAGCTATTCCTCAATTGATGGGCATTCCCTCAATGTCCAATTTTTTGCCACCACAAAAAGAGCTGCTATAAATATTTTTTTACATGTGGGTCCTTTCCCTTTTTTATAATTTTGTTGTGAAACAGTCTGAGAAATGGTATTGCAGGATTGAAGGGTATGGAAGTTTCATTGCCCTTTGGGTGTAGTTCCAAATTGCTTTCCAGAATGGTTGGATCAGTTCACAACTCCATCAACAATGCATTAATGTTCCAATTTTCCCACATCTTCTTTAAAATCTATCATTTTCTGTTTTTCATATTAGCCAATCTAATAGGTGTGATGTGATCCCTGAGTTGTTTTTATTCATGTCTCTGTAATCAATAGTGATTTAGAGCATTTTTTTCATGTGACTGTAGATAGTTTTAGTTCCTTCCTCTAAAAACTGTCTGTATCCTTTGACCATTTATCAATTGGTCAATGACTTGTATTCTTATAAATTTGAATCAGTTCTCTATATATTTTAAAAATGAGACTTTTATCAGAAATACTGGCTATAAAATAATGTTCCTAGCTTCTTGCTTTCCTTCTAATCTTGTTTACGTTGGTTTTATTTGTGCAAAAGCTTTTAAATTTAATTATATCAGAATCATCTATTTCATTTTTTTTGTAATGTTCTCTATTTCTTATTTGGTCATAAATTCTTCCCTTCCCCTTAGATCTGACAGGTAACTTATTCCTTGGTCTTGTAATTTGTTTATGGAATCACCTTTTATGTCTAAATCATGTAAACATTCTGGTCTTATCTTGGTACATAGTGTGAGATGTTGGTAAATAACTAGTTTTTGCATACTATTTTCCAGTTTTCCTAGCATTTTTTGGTCAAATAGTTAGTTCTTATACCAGATGCTGGAGTCTTTGGATTTATTAAACATTACATTACTATAGCCATTTACTACTATGCATTGTGTACCTAATGTGTTCCACTGATCCATCATTTAATTTCTTTATACCAAATAATTTTGATGATCGCTACTATATAATCTAGTATGACTAGGTTATTTTCCTTTACATGTTTTCATTAATTCCCTTGATATTGTTGACCTTTTATTTGTCAGATGAATTTTGTTATTATTTTTATGGCTCTATAAAATATTTCTGTAGTTTGGTATGCCACTAAGTAAATTAATTTAGGTAGAATTGTCATTTTTATTACATTATTTTGGCCTACACATGAGCAATTGATATGTTTTTCTAATTGTTTAAATCTCATTGTATTTGTGTGAAAAGTGTTTTGTAATTGTCAATTATATGTTCTTGGGTTTTTCTTGGTAAACATTTAAATTGTCTGCCGTTATTTTAAATGGAATTTTCCTTTCTATTTCTTCCTGCTGGTCTTTCTTGGTAATGTATAGAAATGCTAATGACTTATGTGGGTTTATTTTGTGTCCTACAACTTTGCTAAAGTTGTTAATTAGTACAAGTAGCTTTTTAGTTGATTCTCTAACCTATCATATCCTCTGCCAAGAGTGATAATTTTGTTTCTTCCATGACTATTCTAATTCTCTCAATTTCTTTTTTTCTCTAATTGCTAAAGTTAACATTTCAAGTACAATTTTGAATGGTAGTGATGAAAATGGGTATCTTTGTTTCACCTTTGATCATTTTGGGAAGGCTTCTCTAGCTCATTCCCATTACAAATAATACTTGCTGATGGTTCCAGATAGGTACTGTTGATCATTTTAAGGAAAATCATTTACACTTATGCTCTCCAGTGTTTTTAATAGGAATGGGTGATGTATTTTTTGAAAAGCTCTTTCTGCATCTATTGAGATAATCATATAATTTCTGCAAATTTTGTCACTGATATGGTGACTTATGCTGATACTTTTCCTAATATTGAACCTTCCCTGCATTTCTGGTATAAATTCTACCTGATCATAGTGTATTATCCTCATAATAAGTTGCTGAAATCTTTCTTTGCTAGTATCTAATGTAAATTTTGGCATCTATACTCATTAGGGAAATTGATCTATAATTTTCTTTCTCTGTTTTGACTCTTCCTGGTTTAAGTGTCAGCACCATATTTAAATTATAAAAGGAATTTGATAGGACTTTGGTCTATTTTTCCAAATAGTTCATATAGAATTAGAATTAATTGTTCTTTAAATGTTTGGTAGAATTTACTTGTAAATCTATGTGGCTCAATGGATTTTTTTCTTAGGGAGTGCCTTGATTGCTTGTTCAATTTATTTTCCTAAACTGGATATATTTAAGTATTTTATTTCTTTGTATTTAACCTGGGAAATATTATTTTTGTAATTATTAATCTATTTCACTTAGATTGTTAAATTTAATAACACATCATTGGGTAAAATAGCTCCTAAGTATTGTTTTTATTTTCTTTTCATTGTTGATGAATTCACTCTTTTCATCTCTGATACTGGTAATTCAATTTTCTTTCTTTTTTTATACTAATTTTATTTGTTTTCAGTATTTTACAATCATTAACATATAACATATTATTTTCCCCTCCTTCCCACCTACTTTCCCCCTCCCTTCCCAAGACACCATGCAATTTTATATAGGTTCTATACATACATTCTTATTAAATGCATTTTCACCATAGCCATGTTGTGTAGAAGAATTAAAATGAATGGGAGAAATTGTATAACAAATCCAAACATAATACAAAAGAAAATGATCAGCTACACACTGCAATTGAATTCCAAAGTTCTTTCTCTGGGTATGGAAAGCATTTTGCATTAAAAGACCATTGGAAATTTTTTTAAGTCCTTACATTGCAGTGAAGTTCCAAGTCTACCAGAAAAAACTCTCGCACACCGTGGTTGTTGTTGTGTACAAAGTTCTCCTGGTTCTGCTCTTTTTGCTCAGCATCAGATCATAAAAGTCTTTCTGGGCCTCTCTGAAGTCTTCCTGATCATCATTTCTTATAGCACAATAGTATTATATTACATTCATATACCATAATTTATTCAGCCATTTCCCAATTAATGGGCATTCCTTTGAGGTTTTCTTTCTTTAAGAAAAAATAAAATTAGCCAAAGTTTTATCTATTTTTATTGTTTTTTTAAAAAATAAAATAGCTCTTAGTTTCATTTTTATTTCAATAGTTTTCTTACTTTTAATTTTACTAATCTCTACTTTGTTTTTTCAAAATTTCTAGTTTTGTGTTTAGTGTGTAATTTTTAATTTGGTTTTTTTTTTACCTTTTTTAGTTGCATGTCCAATTCATTGATCTACTCTTATTCTATTTTAGTCATGTAAACAATTAGAGATATAAAATTTTCCACAAGTACTTATTTAACTGTTTCCCATAAATTTTGGTATGTTACCTCATTATTGTCATTCTCTTTGATTTGCTGTTTGACCCAGTCATTTTTCAACATTAGTTTATTTAGTTTTCAATTAATTTTTGGTCTGTCTTCCCATGGCCCTTTATTACATGTAATTTTTATTGCATCATGACCTGAAAAATGACACACTGAATATTTCTGCTACTCTGCATTTGATTATGAGGTTTTTATGCCCTAATAGAGGGTCAATTTTTGTATGGGTACCATAAACCACTGAGAGAAAACTATAGTCCTTTCCATTTCCATTCAATTTTCTCCAGAGATCTATCATATGAAAATTTTCTAAAATTCAATTCACCTCTACTTCTTGTTTATTTTGTGGTTAGACTACTCTAGTTGGGGAGGTTAAGATTTCTCATTGGTAGAGTTTTGCTGTCTATTTCTTATTGTAACTCATTTAACTTCTCCAAGAATTTGGATTCTATAGCTCTTGTATATATGTTTTAATAATGATATTACTTATTTGTCGATGGTGCCTTTTAGGAGGTTGTAGCTTCCATCCTTGTCTCTTTTAATTAGATCTATTTTTGCTTTTACTTTTTTTTATGAGATCAGGATTTCTGCCCCTGCTTTTTATTATTTTAGCTAAAGTATTAATAGAGTATGCTCCAGTTTTTTATCTTTACTCTCTGCGTGTCTCCCTGTTTCAAATGTGTTTCTTGTAAAGAACTTATAGAATCTGTTTTTTAATCCACTCTTTTATTTCTTTCTATTTTGTGGAAGAGTTCATTGTATTCACATTTACAGTTATAATTACTGTGTGTTTCCCTCCCATATTTTTACCTCTGTTTAAACTTTTCTCTCTCTTCTCACCCTGTCCCACTGCACCAATGTATTGGTTCTGATCACCAGCTCTTTCAAACTGCCCTCTCTCCTACCATCCTCCATCCCTTTTCTCTTCCCTTTCCCCTCCTACTTCTCTATAGGTTGACAGATTTATTTAGTCAATTGAGTGTGTATGTTATTCCCTCTTTGAGCCAAATTCAATGACAGTAAGGTTCCAACAATGCTCCCTCCTACTCTTCTTTCCCTCTATCATGATATTTCTTTTTCAACTCTTCAGGTGATAAAATTTACCCCTTTCTACTTCCCTGTTTCTTCTCTCAGTACAATTCTTTTTTAGCCACTGAAATTTTTATATAATCACATCAAAGTCAACTTATACCCATAACCACTATATATATATTAATTCTAATTGTCCTAATAGAGATGTGGTTCTTAGGTCTAACAAGCATCATTTTCCATGGTAGGGATATAAACAGTGTAATCTTATTGAATAACATTTTTATCTTTCCTGTTCACCTTTTCCTACTTCTCTTGAGTCTTGAATTTCTATGTCAAATTTTCTATTCAGCACAAGTCTTTTCGTTAAGAAAGTTTGGAAGTCCCATATTTCATTGAATGTTCACTTTTTTCTCCTTGAGAGTTTATGCTCAGTTTTGTGGGTAGCTGATTCTCGGTCATCATCCACGTCCCTTTACCTTTCAGAACATCATATTCCAAACCCTCTGATTCTTTAAAAGTAGAAGTTGCTAAATCCTGTATAATCCTGACTTTGGCTCCTTGATATTTGAATAGTTTCTTTCTGGCTGCTTGCAGTATTTTCTCCTTGACCTAATAGTTCTGGAAGGTCCTTTTCAAGAAGGAAAGGCAAACACAATAATATTCCTTGGAATTTTCTTTTGGAATCTCTTTCAGGAGGTGATTCTTTTGATGACCATTTTGCCATATGATTCTAAGATATCAGGGCAGTTTTCCTTAATAATTTCTTGAAGTATACTGTCCAGGTTCTTTTTTTGTATGATACCTTTCAAGTAGTCCAATAATTCATATATTATCTTGCCTAGATTTATTTTATAGCATTTTTCAGTAGGTACTTTTCATTTTTTTCTATTTTTCACCCTTTTGATTTTGTCTGGCTGATTTTAATATCTTATAGAGTCATTAGCTTCCATTTGTCAAATTCTAATTTTTAAGAAATATTCTTCAGTTAGCTTTTGTATCTCCTTTTCCATTTGGCCAATTTTTCTTTTTAAAAGAAGTTGTTTTCTCTAGTCAATTTTTGTGCTTTCTTCACGAGACTTTAACTACTTTTTCATGATTTTTTTTATACTTCTCATTTATTTTCCCACTTTTTCTTCTGCCTCTCTTATTTAATTTTTAAAATCCTATTTGAGTTCTTCCAAGGGCCTTTTCAAGTGTGAGACTAATTCATATTTCCCTTTGAGTGTTCACATTTAGGTATTTTGACATTGTTGTCCTCTTCTGAGTTTGTATTTTAACTTTCCCTGTCATAATAGTAACTTTTTATGGTGAGGGCTCTTTTTTGCTTTTTTGCTCATTTTTCTAATGTATTGAATCACTTTGAAAGTTGAGCTCTGATTCTGGGAAACAGGATTCACTCTCCCAAATTCCTGGTGTCAGGGACCAGAATCCTGGTCGCTGACTTTCTGTGATGAAGTGATGGCTTCTGGTCTGAGGCTGATGGCTTGCCTACTGTGCTGGGGTGGCTTGGCCTAGTCATACCTATTGTATCAGAGGTTCCAGAGCTGGCAGTTTGCTTTTTGCACTGAGGCTGGAGGCCTCACAGCTGGCCTACTGAGCCACTGGACTGTTGACCCAGGACTGTGAGGCCACAGATTTCCTATCTGTGACTGACTGTACAGTGCCTTCCCTGAGTTCTGTCCCCTTTTACCCAAGTGAGACAGACCTTTCTTGAAGTCCTCCCAAATTATCTTAGGCTGGAAATCTTTTCCACTCTATCTTTTTGTGGGTTCTGTCACTTCAGAATCTGTTTAGAGTCTTGGTTTAACATTGTTTCCAAAGGAAACTGGAGAGAACTTAGGCAACTTCCTGATTTTTCTCCCCCATCTTACATTTGCCTCTCCTTCCCTTTTTTTATTTAACTTATTTTCCATGTGCAGTTTCCAATATACATTGTTTACTGCACTAGAAAATTATTTTTCATTATTTTTGAAGGATTACTTCCTATAGTTATTATACTGAGTTGTTCCCTCAGAACACATTCCTTATAGGTTCAGGTTTTAAAATAACATTTTCGTCTAATCTGGTGTTTCTCCTTAGCCATAACTGGTTCTATGATGTTGTTAGGCTGATCCACTCAAGCTCATAGATATATACCTGCTGTATCTATGAAACAAAGTCAGACAATACATTATTCAAAGCAATAGACATTGATTAAAATAGAATGACAAAGTAATAACAAGAAATGGACTAATTTATTAAACATTTTCCTATATATTCCTGCAGGTGCCAATTGAAACTTAAGTAACCCTTTCTATCCCTAACTCAGTGGAACAAAAGCACATGAATTCACTTACAGAAAGTGGCTATGGAAATTGCTCCCAGGAATTGGGATTACTACTACCTTAGCACCCTACGTATAAAGCACTGCAGAGATTTGTTTTATTTTATTATTTTTCTCAGTGTAGTATCTTCAATCCAGGGAATGTTCACCTCTTCTTTTAATGTAGTCACTTAGCATCATCTGTGTTAGCCTTGGAATGGTTTAGATGCAGTTGTCTTTTCTAGCCTCTGTTGTGTTCCTTACAATAATCTCCTCACTCAGCCTTCTCTGTGAGACACGTCATCTTTTTAAATTGTGAGCAATGGAAGAACAGCTACACAATCAGAATCCATGGTGGGTGACATTACAATGGAAAAATGGCATAGCTATATGAACAGACTTCTGGGAGGTATAGTGCAAAGCGAATTATTTTCTTATGAGAAAAACTCTTTTGGCCTTGAGCAAAGCACTAATGTGGTGTCTGTGTGCAAACATTTTTTACATAAGACAGGCATTTGAAAAATCTTAAGCACATTCAGAGGAATGGTGAATAAAAATGATGAGTAGACTTGAAGCTAGGTCATTAGAGAAACAGTTAAGAAAAATGGAGAGGGGAGATTAAGCCAAGATGATAGAGTAGACCAGCAATCCAGATAAACTCACCCAATGTTTCCTTCCAAAGAAATTTAGAATGATGTGTTAAATAGAATTATGGATCGGCAGAGCCAACAAAAGCCCAGGGAGAGACATTTTTCCTATGACTTAGGAGGTCAGCAGGAAAGGTCTGTGACTTCAGAGTGGATGCCAGTTATAAGCACATATCACCACAGCACCAGGAGTGAGCCTTAGAAGCCACCACAAATGGGACAGTAGCAGCTTTTAGAATTCTCCATCTAGAGATGGCTAGGAGGTTGGAAAACTGGACAGAAAGAGATTACAGGGTACACTTTGCTGGCACTGTGTGTAGCCAACACTAATTGGCAACTCTATTGCCCTTAAGTAGTTTTGAATCATAGCTCCAGGGTAAGAGAGGAGTCCTTGTTGTCAGTCACAAGGTAGCAGCACTCACAGTTCTAAGTCAGAGAGGAGCATTGGAACTTATAGTTACAGGAGATGAAGGGATCTGATCAGGTTCAAGACTACTGCTAGCACTTGTGACTGCAGGGGCCATTTTTGGGTAAAGACCAGAGCAGGGACCAGAAAAGAAGTGAGCATATGTCTCCCCATAATATACTACATTGGAAACATTGAAAACTTAAAGTTCCTCAGATGTAGCTCAGGAAATAGTAGCATGAAATATCCTGAATGGAGGGATAGTGTCATTCCAACCCAAAGTGATCAGAGTCCAAATTTCAAAGTCAAGAAATGAGCTGGAAAGGTGAAAACAACAAAAAAGTAACTTGACCATGAAAATTGCAGTGGCAGGGAAGAACAAGACAAAAACTCTTAAATGAAAACAACGTTGTGAAAACAGATAGAACCAAAGCCTCAATAAAAAAAAAAGCTGATTGAATAAAAGTCCATCAAGAAAGATAAAACTAGTGGAGGAAAAAATTGGGAAAAGAAACTATAGTGATATAAGAAAATTATGTACAGAGAAATAATAGCTTGGTACAAGCACAAAAATACTTTAGAAATTAACACCTAAAACATCAGAATTGGCCTAATGGTAAAGGAGGCACAAAAAAATCACTGAAGAAAAGAAGATGTAAGAATTTCTTAAAAGACAGACTAGGTCAAATGCAAAATGAGGTACAAAAAATTAATTGAAGAAAATATTCCTTCAAAATTAGTATTAGAAAAGTAACTACTAATGACTCCCTGAGACATAAAAAACAATCAAATAAAGTTAAAAAATGAAAAAAAATAGAAGAAAATGTGCAATATCTCCCACCCCCCAAAAGTACTGACCTGAAGAATAGATCAGAGACATAATTTAAGAATTATTAAATTATTTGAAAGCCATGAGCAAACAAACAAACAACAAAACAACTAGATATTATGTTTAAAGAAATTATAAGGGAAAAAATGCTTTTATATCTTGGATCCAGAGGGCAAATAAGCAATTAAAAGATTCCATACATTATCTCCTGAAAAAGTGTCAAAATAAACCTCCCAGGAATATTTAGCCATATTCCAGAGATTCCACATCAAGGAGGAAATATTACAAGCAGCAAAAAAGAAATAATTCAGATATCATAGAGTCACAGACAAGATCACACATGACTTAGTTCTTCCATCTTTAAGGTACATAGGACTCGGAATATAATATTCCAGAAGGTAAAGGAGCTAGGATTATAACCAAGAATATCTTACCTATTGCTGAGTATAATATTTTAAAGGAAAAATGGATACTTAATGAAACAAATGACTTTAAATCATTCTTGATGAAAAGACTAGAGTTAAATAGAAAAACTGAGATTCAAACACTAAACTTGAGAGAAATCAAAATCAAAATTGAAAGAAAAATCATTAAAGGCTCAACAAGGTTAAACTGGGTTATGCTCCTATATAAGAAGATATATGCAACTCCAAAAGAAATTTATCACTATTTGAACAGTAAGAAGGATGGATATGAGCTGATTATGTTGTCATGTTCATTAAAAACATGAAGAGGTTAGAAAAGGGGGTGCATTGAGAGAAGTGGAAGGGAAATAAAAAATAAGGGAAATTATCTCACAGAAAAGTGACTCACAAGGAAGACCAGTGCAGGGGAATGAAGGGTGGTTGGTTAACTCTTTTACCTCTCTCATCAGAATTGATTCAAATCTACCTACCTACCTATCTTTATCCACCTATATGCACACAAACACACACACATATAATGTATATGGATTATATATAAATGTATATATATATATATATATACACATATACATTGATACATACACATTGTGTGTGTGTGTGTGTGTGTGTACATATAGTTCAGTATAGAAATCCATATTACCCATCAGGGAAGTATTTAAGGAATTGGATAAAAGGAATGTGAGAGGTAAAAAGAAGATGGATTAAGTAAGGCAATGATTAGAAGCAAAATAGATATCTGAGGAGGAATGGGTGAAGACAAAAGAGAGAGAAGGACAAAAAGATGACAATAGGAAAGGAAAATACAAAGTAATTATAACTGTGAATATGAATATGAACTCACTAATAAAATACAAGTGGATGCAGAATGGATTAAACCCATAATCTAACAAAAATTTTTTAAAAGACATACTTGAAACAGAAAGACACACATAGAGTGAAAATAAGGGACTGGAAGAGAATCCATTAGGCTGAAATAAAAAAAAAAGAAAGTGTAGCAATTATGATCTCAGACAAACAATAAGCTGAATAGACTTAATTAAAAGAGATAATCACAGAAACCAATTTTGATATTACAGCAAGTTTCTCTGATAAAGTTCTCACTTTTCAAATAAATAGGGAACTAATTTAAATTTATAAAATAAGATCCTTCTCCAATTTAGAATCAAGTAATATGAACAGGAAACTTTCAGAAGAAAAAAATCGAAGCTATTTACAGGTTTTTGAAAAAAATGATTTAAATGACTAATGATTAAAGATTTACAAATTAAAACAACTCAGAGGTACCATATCATACTTATCAAAAATGACAAATGCTGGTAAGGATTTGGGAAAAATAACTACACTAATGAATTGTGAATGAAGTTATGAACTGGTTCAACCATTCTAGAGAGCAATTTGGAGCTATACACAGAGGGCTAAGAACTGTACATACTCTTTGTTCCAGCAACACTACTACTAGGTCACTATCCCAAATAGAGCAAAGAAAGAGGAAGAGAGCCTATGTGTACAAAATTCTTTATGGCAGCTCCTTTTGTGGCAGCAAAGAATTGGAAGTTGATGGAATACTCATCCGTTGGGCAATGCTTGAGCAAGTTGTAGTATATGATTGTGATGGAATATTATTGTGTTGTAAGAAATGAGAATGATTGTAGAAGCACCTGAAATACCTACCTGAACTGATGCAAAGTGAAATGAGTAGAAAGAGTATGGAAAATATTTTACATAATTTCACACATATAATGAATATCATATTTCTTACCTTTTCAGTAAATGGGGAAGAATTTGAATATTTTTAAATTTAAAAATGTTAAGAATGAATGATAAATTTTAAAAAGAGAAACAGAAAGAATTTTTTTTGAGGTGGAGAGTTGAATTGATTTGAAAATATTCAAAAAATTTTTGTTGCTTATTCTACATGATTACATAGAGAGAACCAATGCTTAGATATTGTTCAGAAGTTTATTTCAACTCAATGTTGTCTGAAGATTGATTGTACTTTTGTTAGGGCATGCTGAAAAACAAAGACTGGGGGACACTTGTCAGGAGACATTTACTGGTGGGGAGGTGAGCTAGGCTCTCTTTTCAAAGATTTTACTATGGAGTTAGAGGTAATTGTTTCTAAAATCTTGTGGGCTACATATTTTGCTTATTCAGGTGTATTGATGCATTACTGTACTTTTTAATTCATATGTTCAGTCTGACTAGCTAGTACAATTGAGGTAGACCTTCTCGGAGACTTCCATGAGGGAATAACAATTCTTTTCTCACCCCCGAATCCCACTGACTGTTTTCCTTTATGTTATGGAACTCTGGCTGAGCTTGGCATAGAACTCTATTCCAGCAAAATATTGGATTAATGAAGTCTTACTTAAATAAAATGACGAGAAACTTACAGATTCTTCTACAAATTCAGAAAAATAAAATCATGGGACTGTTTACTTTCCAGGTCTCTACATATTGGAAGCCACTCCAAGAGAGCACCAAATTTTTCACTGAAGGATTTAAAAATCTTTAAAGAACATTAAGAAGTGCTTTAAGAAAGGAGCAGGTACATATCACAAAACAGTGTGATCTGGTAGATACTTACTTCTTTGTAGTATAGTCATGAATTCTAGTCTTATATTTATTTCCTTATATAGCTGAAAGAAAGCTGGAATTGAAATAAGATGATATGTTTACATTCTACTTTAGCAATTTAAAAAAAGCTATTTGACTTTGAGTAAGTCACTTCACCTTTTTTGGACCATCATTTTCTTCTTGTTAGATGGTAGTGAGGTAGTGTAGTGGTTAGAGTGCTGCACCAGAAGTCAGGAAGACTCAGCTTTTTGAGTTCAAATGTGACCTCAGACACTTATTAGATTTGTGACCTTGGGCAAGTCACTTAATCTTGTTTGTCTCAGTTTCCTCATCTGTAAAATGAGCTAGAGATAGAAATGACAAACTACTCCAGTATCTTTGTCAAGAAACCTCCAAATGGGGTCATAAAGAGTCAGACACAACTGAAAGACTTGAGTGGTGAGGGTCTGAGGAGTGTCTTAGGATCCTAGAGGTGGAAAGAAGCTTAGAGGTCATTTACCCCAATACCCTCATTCTACAGATGAAGAAGCTAAATGCTTCAGGGCTTTGTCCCTAGCCTCACAGGTGGCAAATTGAAGAGGTTTGTCTTGAATATGTCTTTAGACCCTAAATACAGTGTTCTTTTCACTGTACATGTTACTTTACTTTAGTTAATAGCCTCAAAAGATCCCAGTCTGCAAAGTGATAAACTAAAAATGTTGGCTAAATTGCAATTATCATGTTGATATGGAATGTAAGCATAAGAGACAGTTTAGACTGGTGCATAGAAGGTCGTCTCCTATTCAAAAAGACCTGGGTTCAAGTCCTGACTGTGGACATACACTGTCTGTGTATGTCCTGTGATGATTCCCTGATGACATAACTTGCACTAGACTTTGTTTTGAGTGATGGAGGGCTGTGCAGGTCACCAGCCTCACTTCTCCTCCATAGCCATCTGGGTCCAGTGACCAGATATTCATCAGGAGGACTGGAAATGACCCAGGATGAGGCAACTGGGGTTAAATGACTTACCCAAGATCACACAGCTAGTGATGTTCCTGCCTGTGGACATACATCTGGGCAAATCACAATCTCTCAGTGATCTGAGCAGCTCCCTAAGACAAAACTTCAGAGAAGAGACTGTCTTGCTTTGCCAAAGATTTGCCTTTGTCAGTAAAATCACAAACCCAATCCCTAAACCCTTTGTATATCCTTCCTCAGACCTTCTTCACTCTAAGCACCATAAACTTCTTGCTATAAAAGTTGTGGAGGGCATCATCTCTTTCTTAACATGGTAAAGATTTACCAAGACATAAAGTTCTTGCCAGAGTTCTTTTAGCGTAGTTGCCTCCTCTGTACTTGAACAAGAAAGCAGGCATTATGATTCTCCATGTCACATTACTGTCTCATAAGGAAGGAGAAAGTTTTAGACTTCAAAGAGTAGAAATGATGAAGCTGTGTCTGCCAGCCAGGTAAGGGGAAGAGTGAGTTAGGTGTCAGTTGTTTAAGTGTGTGTGTGTGTGTGTGTGTGTCTTTTGTTGCCAAAGAAGATTATGCCCTGATGACATAACTTACACTAGATTTTGTGTTGAGTGAGGGAGGGCTGTGCAAATCACCAGTCTCACTTCTCCTCCAGAGTTATCTGAATCCAGTGACCAGATATTCATCAGGATGACTGGAGATGACCCAGGATGAGGCAATTGGGGTTAAATGACTTACCCAAGATCAAACAGCTAGTGAGTGTCAAGTGTCTGAGGAGAGATTTGAACTCAGGTCCTCCTGACTTCTGTACTGGTGCTCTATCCACTGCACCACCTAACTGCCCCAATTGTTTAAGTAGTGAATGTGGC
>CM053773.1:120717162-120728528 GCA_028658325.1 Potorous gilbertii
AGACATCTTATTGAAGGAAGAAATATAAGCCTGTTTTGTTCTATGAAGTTTTTTTTTTTAGTCAATAAACAACAAATACAGAAGGATCTTTTTTCTCTTTAACATTAATTAGATTGTCTAAGAAGATGTGTTCTATTGTAGAAAATTCTGTGTAAAAGATCGTTTATTTTCATCTCATAATTTCATCAGACACTTTCAGTCTTAACACACTTTTTTTTACAGTGTTGGTATGAGGAACAACTTCCTATATTCATACATATACCTAATAGCTTTCTGACCCACCCCTCTAAGTACTCTCAAAGAATTTCATGGGAAACTAAATTGACTTCTCTTTATTCATAGTCTCAGTATATATCAGAATTAGTGCTTGAACTTTGATTCTTCTTATTTCAAGGAAAGCTTTCTATTTACTATACCACATTGCCTCCCTGTCAAAGATCATCACATACCACACTTGGGAGTCACATATCTTTGAGATGTTCTAAAATTAGTCTTACCTTAAAATGAAAACTATTAACACATGAGTATATATATGGCTCAGGGGAGAGATTTCACCAAAGAGACAGTAAATAATGAAGATTTCTCTGAAGCTGCTCATTTTTTCCATGGTGATATATGGATTATACCACCATGTCAAAGAAGATCCACCAAGGGCTTAGAAGGTTGACAGAAAAGTATGATCATTCATTTTCCATGAGTCATAGGCCTCAGATCTAGCCACCAGGAATTTGTTGTAAGTTATTCAACATGACACTAACCTCAAGTTCTATTAGAGTGGTTGTCAAAGGTTTGGCACAGTGAGTAAATGCACTATTAGAGTCTACAGAAAATGACAGTGATTTATTTGTAGGGAAGCAACCTGGGAAATCTACCCTTTCTAAATTTCTTGTTCCCTGATTGTCAAGGTTTTGTTAACTTCCCAAGCCAAAAATAGCCTCTTATTATATGTCACTGCAGTTTGCCGGACTATCCATTCAATTTGTAAAATATCACCCTTTAGTTTTAGGTCCCTCATTTTAATATCTTAATTCATTCAAAATATTAGCTCAACATTTACATGGAGTTTAAATTTTTGAGAGTCTTTTTTTTTTATTTATGTTTACTCTGTATATTGAAATATTGCTAGGGCTAGACTTGTTTATTCTTCCCTAATGTCATTACCTACAGACAACATTTCAAGTTGTGGTAATTACTGATTGCCGATGTAATTGCCATGGAGCCTGTTCTCCTGGCACACTACAGAAAAGATTAAGAAAATTAAAGGTACAAATGGAAATTGGTTACAAGTGGGAATGCAGAAATTCTGGGCCTTATTATTTTCATCCAGTAAAAAAGTGTTCCCAGAGAGATCCAAATAATGAGACTGCTCACAACAATCTTCCAGATGAGACAATGACTATTAAATAACACCAAAGTACAAATGAATTGAAGGCAAATTTTTATGGCAAACAATATCCAAAGGGTGTGCAAGAAGCATCATTAAAGGAAAGACACTCCAGAAGTGTAAAAAGAAATATTGATAATCTTACTAAGAATGCTTAGTTCTATTATCCATCCTTGTTCCTTGGGACGCAATAACATATATCTATTCTTCCAAGGAAGCCAGTGAAAAGAAACATTCTCTTTAGTTACTCTTGTAGAACAGTCACAATTTTCTTTCCCCCATAGGACCTCTAGTTGCCTATCCACTAATGAGAAAATTGGACTTCATTAAAATAACATTGAATATTACAGAATTATTTTTGCCTTGCAGAAATGGATATACAGCTAGAAATGGGCTTAGAGATTCTTGGGTCCAACTCTCATTTAAGAAATGAGGAAAGTGAGGTCCAGAAAGTTTAAATATTTGTTCAAGGTCTCACAATTATTGGTTGTCAGAGTTAATATTAAAACTCAGGTCTCCTGACTCAGTCTGGTAGTTATTCTACCGCACCACACAGCCTGTTCTCCTTGTTACCATTTCTATGTGATAAAAGTTCTCATGTGAATCCCATGAAAGGATTCATTTAGAAAAGCAAATCGTTTCTTGGATCTACATCAAGGCACTTTAACCCATGGAAAGTGCTTATTATTTTTTTTTAATCTAGATTCTGTTGATATGAGGTTACTCAATATAAGTAATATAAAGTTAAGTTCTCAATTGATATCATGAGAGAGAATTATTTTACTTTTTTTTCTCTTCTGTGGGGTGGTGGTGGTGGTAGGGGAGGATGGGGGGGGCAGAGATACCAGTAATAGGGGAGTGAATTTAGAGATAAACCTTGAATATTTGCTCCCAATCAAATCCATTGGTTTCTGCTGTGTGCTTTGCTGGCCCGATTTCCCTAGTGCATAAATTGCTCTTTGAGCCACCCATTTTGCAAATTGCTGCTTCAGTATATTCAGCATATTTGATAATATTGTAGTAGCTGGAGTACTTAGAAAATACCCCATGGAAACTAAGTGATATTATCTTCAAAAAAACCTCAAAGAGTTGATGAAGTTTCTAAAGGTGTTGAGTACCAATGAGGGAATAATATATGGGAAAACCCATACAAATAGGTTAGACAGAATGATGAAATGAATGAAAGTCAATTTTTAAAGTAACTGAGTAAGTTTAGCTAGGAGAGAAGACTCAAGAGTTGACCACGATCGATATCTTCCAAGGCATGTAAGTCTCTCATGTGGAAGACGAATTTGAGTTATGTGAGGCCATAGATGGCAAAACTAAGAACAATGGAAGGAACCTGTGACATTTCAGATTTAGATTTGATGTAAGTAAACATATCTTAACAATTAGAGCGATACAAAAGCGCTACAAAATGCCATAGGGGCTATTGGGTTTCCTTCTATCATAGTCTAGATGAGCACTTGTTCATGCAATAACAAGGATTTTTATTTTTTCAGGTATGAATCACAGAAGGCCTCTGAGGTCCCCAGCAATTCTGAGAGTTAGTGCTTCTGATTTTGAATCAGACTATCTGATACACAATTGACTGCACCAAAGCTTTGTAAAAATGTGAGGCAAAAGCAAAATGAGCCAAAAATGCTAGCATCGTGTTTTGAAGTGGACCTAATGATCCTGGAAATGCTACCCATGTGGTTAGATTCAAAAAAAGCAATCCAATCAGTCTGATTCTTGAGCGAACTGATTAAGGACTCACCCTTGAGTGTGGCCTGCATAGCCCATGTTCATTATGCCTCAGTTCTTGAGTCACATATGATTCTGGGGACATTGTGCTTCTGGAATTAGGAGTTAGAGAAACCTTTATACAGAGATTTCCATCAAGGAGGCTAATTATTGATGGAAGTATCATTTGTGGAAATGACAATCTGCTTATTTGGGCCTAAACTCAGTTCCCTGACTTCATTTTATAGAACTGCCACAGAGACACCAAGTACTTTTTTTAAAAGAAGAAAAAAGTCAAAAACAAAAAGCAAAGAAAACCTTTCAGGCATAACAATCAAAAATTTGAAGTAGCCACTTTGAGGTAAAAGACTTCATATCTCATTACTAATACCCTGGGACATTTCATCTTCAACCCCATCATAAATGATGTACCTTTTCTATAGGAGAAACTTAAGACAAAAAACTGCAGTGGAATATAGTTGTTATCATAAATGCAAGACAAAATTATACTATTCATTACTCTAAACCTTGAATATCTTGACACTAGTGATTTTAACATTTCCCTGACTTTAATTTCATATGAAAGATACCTGTAGTATTAGTCAACATCTCTGTACTGCTCAGCTATAAGAAAAATCAGATCTTTTCATCCTTTTATGCATGAATATTTTGCTTCCCAAACATAATAAAAATATTGTTTTAAGTCATAATTTTCTTTAATGTGAGTAACCAGAAAGTACTTTAGGATTCTTTCCTATGAACAGATTTAGAGTGATGATATCTAGCATTGCATATTAAAATTATTTTCTTAAATGAGGAAATCAAGGAACCAGAGGGGTAAAAGATTATAAGCACTAGGTTCAATATTATTGGAAGAAGAATTGAAAGTATTATGGTCCTTGTAATATGCTACAGACCACTTGCATAAAAGATTAAATAGAACTTGGGAGAGCCAGTCACAATGCTGTCACAGAGGCCTGGCACAGTTACTGTTTGGAGAGTCCAATTACCCAGCCATCAGCTGTCCTCCATAATCAGAACAGTTAAACATTTATCGGCCTTTGCTAATGACAATCTCATTCTTCAATAGGGGGAGGAGGCTACACACAGCTCTGTGGTGAATTTTATTCTCACCAATAAGAAGTTGATGACTACTGGGGAAGAAATTATGACAATCTTGGAGGGAAGTAAAGACTCCATCTTGGAATTTGTGAAAGAGAAAGGGGAGGAAGCTGGCAATACTTTCAAGCAAATCCTAGATTTTAGGAAAACAGATTTTAAAAGGTTCAGAGAAATGATAAGTAGGATTCCAAAGAAAAATTTTCTACAGGGGTGAGTCTGAATGTAAGCAGAATAGAATGAAATTCTGAAGACAAAAGCAGGAATAAATCTGATGAAGAGGAAAAGAAACTGAAATAAGTGAAAAAGGAATAACATGACAGGCTTAAATTATAAGAAGACGTATCCAGTAGGTGGAAGCTATAACAGACAAGAGATGATAAATATAAAACTTGGAATGGTCCTTGTTAGACTAGTGTCAGGATCTCACTTGAGACTGATCAGGGAAGCATGTATAGCTGTGTTACTTAAAAGAAAAAAAGATCAAAGAAAAGGAACCACTTGTGATCACAGGACAATTCAATTTGTTAGACACTTATTAAAGTCCTATTACATGATAGATGCTGTTCCCAGAGCTGGGGATTCAAGGGCAAATAGGGGACAACTCCTTTCTTCAAGTGCCTTACATTCCATTAGGGGAAAGAAAATGTGCAAGAAGGTAAATATAAAATATGCAAACTATATTACGTCGAAACTAATTTTCAGGTAGAAAGTCATTTGTAGGAGAGAATACTTCTACTTAATCAATAAACATTTGCTAAGGGCTTACTATGTGCCAGACACTGTGCTAAGCACTGTGGCACAGAAAGAGGCAAAGAGATAAAAATTACAGTCCCTGACTTCAGGGAGCTCATATTCTACTAGGGGAGACATCATGCAGCAAATATATGCAAGTTACCTATAGGATAAAAAGGAAATGATTAACAAAGTGAAGCAGAAGGCTTCCTGTAAAAAATGGGAATCAAGCTAGAAACTTTATGAAATGAAAGAATGGAAAGAGTTCATTACAGGAACATGGGATAAGTTGTGCAAAGTCACAAAAACGTGGGACGGAATGATGTGTGTGGGAAAAATCAAGCAGACCATTTTGGTTGCAACTTATAGTGCATGAAGGAGAATAATGTATTATGATTCTGCAAAGCTAGGTTACATCCAGTTTGTAAAGGGTTTTCAAGACTTAACAGAGTGTATTTAAATTTTATACTAGAGACAAAAGTTACCTTCTAGAGCAAGGGAATAAAATGGTCAAGGCAGTGTGTTATATTAATTTGGCAACTCTATGGAAGATGGATTATACAGAAGAGAGATCAGAAGCAGGGAAATCAATTAGGAGGTTTCTGCAAAAGTTCAGACAAGAATCATCAGGGCCTGAATGCAGATGACAGTCATGTGAGTGGAGAGAAGGGAAAAAATGTGAACTGCAGAAATATAGAATCCACAAGACTTGAGAAATACTTGAATGTAAGTGTTGAAAGAATTAAAGTTAGAAGGAAGCGTCAAAGGCTATAATTTCAAAGTCATGAACCTAGAAGGTGAAAGGACAGTGATGTCCTCAAAAGAAATGGGGTTTGTTTATTAAATGCTTCACTCAAAACGATTCCATTTCCAGAAAAATAAATCATTCAATTGCCAATATTTTATTTAAAAGCCTACTTTGTGTCTGACACCATTATGGAAAGGAGACATCCCCTGCTTTCAAGAAACTTAAATTCTGCTTGGAGGATGATTGAAATACATAGTGGTTCAGTTTTTGTTTTCTTGCTTTCTTCTGCATTTTCAGTTTTGTGCCAAGGAGAATGATCTTTACAATGAAAAGCACAGAGAAAAAGAGAGGAAGTTAATACTCAAATCAAGATCAAATACAAAAACCGTTTTTTTGGCATGTAAAGTTTTTCATAAATTGAATCTTTTCTACTATTCCAGTCTTCTTAAACCTTCTTCCTCTCCATTCACTCTAAAATCCAACCACACTAGTCTCCTTGTGTTCCTGGATGTAATCCATTCCTAGAATATTCTGCCTCCTCTTAGTTTCCCAGGATTCTTTCAAGAATCACTTCAAACCTCACATTCCATGGGAAGTTTTCTTGATCAACCTGAAGCCCGTCCATCTACCATCTTGTAGGTACACAGGTATTTGGACATTTTTTCTCATGAAAAGAGTGTCCTTGAAAGCAAGGGTTATTTTGGCATTCCCTTTAATCCTTAGCACAGTGTCTATTCATTGTATGTCCTATTGGTTCCCTGACTGGCATTCTGCATGACTGATAGAAAGGAGAATATTTCAGTTTCTGAAGGAACAATTTGATGTGTTAACCACGTCACTGTCAGTGATCATTAAAGATCATGGAGAATGGTTGGAAAAATCAATAGATTGGAAAAGGTCAAATGTCCCAGTTAAAAAAAATTAAGGCATAAAATGGAGTCGGTAAATTATAAGCTGAAAACCCAATTTCAATTCCTGACAAAATTCTTCAACATATTATTATATGTTAAAGTTAACATATAATTAAATTAAATTAAAGTTTAATTAAGAATTAATTGATAATCAAGAAATTAATTAGTTAAAGACCAGCCAAAAAGCAGAAATTCTTCCAAAAGAGCCAGCAAGGCTTCATCTGGAATAGGTTATAGAAGTCTATCATAGTTTTCTTTTTTTAGCAGAGTTTCTATATATTAAGATTAGGGAAATGTTACTGGTATAGTATACCTGGATTTTAACATGGCTTGAAAACATCTCCTAAGTTATTCTGAAAGAAAAGATGAAGATATGAGATAAATGTTAATGCAGTTGTAGAACTGGACATGTACCTGGGTCTAAAGAGAAGTCTTCAATATTCTGATATCAGATTAGAAGGGGTCCTCCATTAAAGTAACACAAGGATTTGTGTTTAACCCAGTGCTACTGAATATTTGATTTTTTTATCAATAACAATGAAAGAAAGGCATCAATGGCATTCTTATCAAATTTGTAATTGACTCAGAGTGGGCAGGGATAGATAGAAAACTGTATTATAGACACAGAATCCAAAAAGTTCTCAACAGATTAGAATCTTTGGGGGAATTTAATTTTGAAATAAAAATAAATATGAAGTCTTACACTTAGTTTCAAGAAAAAGTCAGCTTCACAAGTAATTTTTAAAATCACAACAGCACAGCAGCAATAATAATGTCTTCCTCTTGATTTCAAAAAAGTCATCTTTACAAGTATAAAGTTGGAAAGAGATATCTAGGTGATACTTCCTCTGAAGGAGATCTGGAGATTTAGAGTGCTACAAACTCGATTCAGCAGTATGGTATGCCAGCCAAAAACAAAAGTTGCATCAAACTCAAATAGAAATGGTGGCCACTAACATGTACAGAAGGAATCCTTCAGACCACACATTGATTTAGAAAACCACATATCAACTTCTCATTGTTTTACTGTATTTTTATTTATTTTGCTAATATTACAGAATTACATTTTAATCTGATTTGGCTAGCATTCATGAATACTGTAGGAGATGTGTTTGACACACCTTCTGGCACACAAGACTCTGGCTTGGTTCTATCCTATCTGAAGTGTTACTAATTCTAAATGTCATATTTTATGGAGCACATTGATGAGTTGAGTAGTACCTAGATGAGGGCAACCAAAATGGCCAAACAATCAGTCATCAGTCATTTATTAACACTATCTGTCAGTCATTGTACTAAGCACTGGGGATACAAAGAAGGCAAAAACAATTCCTTTTTCCAAGGATCTCAAAGTCCACTGGAGGAGCCAACATGCAAACAACTATGTAGAATACAGCACTCAATATAAATTGGAAGTAGTCTTAGAGAGTAGGCATTAGCATTAAAGGAGATTACAAAAGGCTTCTTGCAAAGAGTGTTATTTTAGCAGAGATTTTAAGGAAACCAGGGAAGACAAGAAGGAGAGAGGAAAGGGGAAAATATTCCAAGCAAGGGAGTCAGCCAGTAAAAGTTCACAGAATGAAGTGTCTTATGCAGGAAAAAGCAAGGAAGTCAGTGTCAGTTTATTACAGAGTAGATAAAAAAGGAATAAAGTAGAGTTTGCAGAGAAGAATAAAGTGTATGAAACTGAAAAAGGCAGGAAAGGGCAAGGTTATGAAGAGATTTGAAAGTCAAACAGAGGATTTATATTTGATCCTATAGATAAAAGGGAAACAGTGAAGTTTATTGAGTAGGGGAATGATATGGTCAGATCTGCACCTTAGGAAGAACATTTTAGTAGCTGAATTGGAGGCAGGGTGGAATGGAACGAGACTTTCATCAGGGAGATTAATCATCAAACTATTGCAATAGTCTAGATGTGAGTTGATGAGAGCTTGAAATAAAGTGGTGGCTGTAGCAGAGAATAAAAGGGTCCTGTGCACATGATTATGAAGCTAAAATTGATAGCACTTTTCAGCAGATTGGATATGATGAGAGCTGGGAGTTGAACATGACATCTGTGTTATTAGTCTAGATGACTAGTAGAATGATAGTAACCTCAATAGTAATAGAGGACTTAGAAAGAAGATAGGATTTGGGATGAAAGGTAATATTGGATTGACTGAATTTAAGATGATCACAGGAGATCCCCTTTGTGACATCACATAAGCAATTAGGTATGCCAGTCTAGAAGTGATAGATTGATAAACAGTTGTGAGAATTATCACAATTGAATCAATGGAGCCTAATGGGATCTCTATACAAGACATTGCAGTGGGAGAAGATGACCCAGGAGAGCCTTGGGGAATATTTGCAGTTCTAAGAACTAGGGTTGCTTATCTTGGAGAAGAGAAAAATTAAGTGGGCCATTAGAGATGTCTTCAAGTATTTGAAGGGCTGGTTCACTGAAGTGGGTCACTCAAAGCTTGTGGCTGGATAGAATTTGTTTTCTCCCTTCCTGGAATCTTTATGTCCTGGAAATGACCCCGAAACAATAGTGGCTGATGGCATTGTCTAGAGAAAGGCAAATTCAAAACTCCACAAATTTTCCAGTAGAAAAGTAATGCTTTGCCTAAAAGAAATTTCATGAATACTCCACAAAAGGGAGGAAAGGACTTCCAGGCTCTAGGAGCTGTGAGTTACTTTGTTGCAATATATGCTTTCCAAGCTTGAGTCTATTTCCCCTAGATTCTGTATATGTATATACATATACATGTATACAATGGTGGGAGGTTGCATTGCAGAATTTTTGTAGATGTTTTAAACCAACTGTTCTTACAATACAAATTTAGTATATACTCCTTTCTAGAAGTTAATTAAGTCTATCTGAATAGTCAATATCAACTGATACTCCCACGGGGAAAGATACTGGTAGAGCCTTTTGAACTGAATTAACAAGAAAGATACCTTCAACCCCTTAAGGTTTCCTCTGTAACCCTGAGGAAAGAAGTTGTAGCTGACCTTTGGGGACCCATCCTGGGGGACCCAACTGAGCAAGCATTAGGAGAATAGCTATATGGCACAAACTACGTGAAAGAAAGGATTCTTAGTCAGGCATCGCTTGTACTATATGGCTTTGAAGACACCCTCTAGGTATGCAAGTCTGTGCAGATCTAAAGGAAGTTATCTAACATTGCAGCTACCATGCCTTGTTGCTAGACTTTATCATTAGAATGAATTATTTGGGGAAAACACCTCACATTTAAAAAAAAATGATCAACACTTTTCATTGAAGTTCAGTTCAATGCATGCATAATTACTGCCCTCTTTCAACCCTGAGGATATAATTTCCTATTTATCTGAATGAATATGAAGAATAAAATGCAATATCTGGGCGAGACAGATCCAGACTATGTGGAATAATATTATAGATTCAAAATTGATCTTTCTAGTGGCTAAACTAGCAAATAAAAAGGAAAATCGACTATATGGCATAATTTTAATACAAACTCTGAAATAGGTCTCACAGAGATATCCACTAGAACCAAGCAATAAACTGAACTAAGACTAAATAAAATGGGATATTTAACTTCATTTTGACAAAGTCACTCTGATTTTAAAACTTGTCCCATTAAATGCTGTAGAAAAGGACACAAGTAAAGTACAGTAGCTGTTGCCTAGACCTTATATCTCTAATCTCCCCTTTTAATGGTAAGATTTTTCTCTAAATAGTTTCAAAAAGAGGAGAATGGAAGGAGTCAAATTGATCCTAACACTGTGTAAGAATCCTTTGCCCATCTAGGATCTGTCACTCATCTCTAAGTTTTCTAAGATTAAAGAACCAAGCATCAAGTACTGTGGAATTCCAAAAAACCTCTTCTCTGAGCCCCAGTAGAGCAACTTCTCCTCATAATTTCCTTTCTACTTCAATTTCTGTGACTGACTATCTTGGGTACTAAAGTTGATAGGTGACATGGAACATACAAATAGATTTATTATCGGTAGTAGTGTATTAAATGTAACCTAAGTCAAAGCAATTCCAGCTCTAAGTGAAACGTTTCAGCCAATTAATTTCACTATAAAATATTTTGGTAAAAAGTAAATTCAAAGGACCATTTATCAGCAAGAGTCAAAGTCATTTTACCACTGAGCTGGTCTTTGATGAGAAATTGGATTTTCACTCCTTGCAACCGAGAGACTATAGAATATATTTATTTGGAACACTAAAGTTCTATAGACATGAGCCTGAGTCTGCCAATGGGAAAATTCCATGGTCAGGAGTCCTTATTTCAAGTAGGAGTATGAAGAAGGTCAAGCTCATTTTATTTCTTCTCCACTGACTTTCATAATGGCTGTTTTTGTGATCCTTGTATTTATTCTGCATGTACAAGTGCACACACACATAAACACATATTCACATATGTATGTATATGTATGTGTGTGTGTGCGCGTGTGTTCTCTTCCCTACATTTTGGAAGGAGTGACTACCTCATGCTTTGTTTTTGTATTTACTATAGTGCCTGACAAATAGTACTTGTTTAATAAATGTTTATTGACTGATTAATTGGAAGATTAAAAAATGATAGGGTAACTCTAGTGAAATCTTTAGAGAAAGATGTCCAATTTTCCCAACTTGCAAATCATTTTATTATTAGTAAAATAGTTCCCCAATAATGCCCTTTTCCTTGTTTCCTGAGAAGGCTGATGATCATTTTGAAATATTTGTGCAAGGGTGTGCTAGACTTTGGTAGTACAAAAATTGGAG
>CM053773.1:120728628-120740376 GCA_028658325.1 Potorous gilbertii
CTTTAGAGAAAGATGTCCAATTTTCCCAACTTGCAAATCGTTTTATTATTAGTAAAATAGTTCCCCAATAATGCCCTTTTCCTTGTTTCCTGAGAAGGCTGATGATCATTTTGAAATATTTGTGCAAGGGTGTGCTAGACTTTGGTAGTACAAAAATTGGAGAGATATCATTTTGGAAAGGAATTGAACAAGGGCTTCTTCGGTCCAGTTTTGGAAAAAGTTGTTCTTCTTTACCCCACCATTGCAGAGGACTTTTTCATTCAAGAGCAAATGATGGGATCCTTGCTTTCTTCCAGATGGGAAATGTGCTAGAAAAGAAAAGACTTCCAAGGAAGGCATTTATTTTTGTCCTCTCTGATTTGGGGAGTTGGGGAGAAGAAGAAAAAAATTTCATAAGCCTGTCAGAATGGTGAATCATAATGGCATAATTTTGCCATAATGGCAAAAAATAAACAAAAACAAAGATAGGACTGCTGTAGAGATTGTGATAAATATGGAAGAGATGGTTATGCTTGTCTTTATTTTTTTTTATTTATGGACTTTAGAATAGATAGTTCCCACATTGTATCTTATACAGACATACTCTGTTTAGCATTGCCCTGACCAATATTGTTTTGCAATAATGTGAATTAATATATAAGAACTCAAACTCCATTTTAATGTAGTATATGTAGTAGAGTATATATGTATATATAAATGTGTAGGTCTACATATCTATACATGTATATCTTTATTTAAGTCTATCTGTTTATCATTCTATCTAGACTCTAGGGGGCCTTGTCACAACTCCCATTTGCAGCAATAAGTTTGGTTCCCAGTATTTATTATGTCTGCTCACTGTATTCTGAAGGTACAGTCTAAGGGAATGTCTTTCTTAGTGATATACAGCTCTTGATTTCCTATCCTTTGTTATCATTAGTTGATATTGGTCAACCAAATTGAATTATTTTTAAAAAATAGATATTTATTCATAAGAACAATTGATAGAAAACACCTCACCCTCCAAATCCTAGAGTCCCTAGAAAGGGGGCTCAAGATAAGGAAGCACATATGATTAATTAACTTATTCAGTGCCACACCAATCAAACGACCCAAAAATTACTTTATAGAGCTAGAAAAAACAATATCAAAATTCATCTGGAAGAACAAAAAGTTCAGAATATCAAGAGAATTAATGAAAAGAAATGTTAGGGAAGATAGTCTAGCCATACCAGATGTTAAATTTCATTATAAAGCAGCAATCATCAAAATCACTTGGTAATGGATAAGAAATAGAGGAGTAACTCAGTGGAAGAGGTTAGATATACAAAATGCTGTAGTCAATGACTATAAGAGTCTACTACTGTTTAATAAACACAAGGACCCCAGCTTCTGGGATAAGAACTCACTGTTTGACCGAAACGGCTGGGAAAACTTGAAAATAGTGTGGTGGAAACTGGGCACAGAACAATGCCTGACACTGTATACCAGAATAAAGTTCAAATGGGTGCATGATCTAGGTATAAAGGCTGATACTATAAACAAACTAGGAGAGCAAGGAATAGTTTATTTGTCAGATTTATGGATAATGGAGAAATTTATGACCAAATGAGAGACAGAGAACATTATGCAATTCAAAATGGATAGTTTTTGCACAAAGTAAATGCAACCAAGATTATAAGGAAAGCAAAAAATCTGGGAAATAATTGTTTACAGCTAGTGTCTATGATAAAGGCCTCTTTTCTAATATATACAGAGAACTGAGTCAAATTTACAAGAATACAAGCCATCCTCAAATTGGTTGTCAATGGATATGAACAAGCAGTTTTCAGAGGAAGAAATTAAGGCTGTCTATATTCATATGAAAAAATGCTCTAAATCACTACTGATTGGAGAAATGCAAATCCAAAAAACTCTGAGGTAACACATCACACCTACAAGATTGGCTAACATGAAAAAACAGGAAAATGATAAAGGTTGGAGAAGATGTGGGAGAGTTGGAACACTCATTCATTCATGGTGGATCTGTGAGCTGATCTGGAGAGCAATTTGGAACTATGCCCAATGGGATACAAAAATGTGCATACCCTTTGACCCAGCAACACCACTTCCAAGAATCTATCCCAAAGAGATCATAAAAATGGGAAAGGGATTCACATGTACAAAAATATTAACAGCTGTTCTTTTTGTGAAGGTCAAGAACTGGAAATTAAGCAGATGCCCATCAATTGAGGAATGGCTGAACTAGTTGTGATATATGAAAGCAATGGCATACTATTATGCTATAAGAAATGATGAACAAGCAAACTTCAGGAAAACCTGAAAAAACTCAAATCAACTAATACTGGGTGAAAGGAGCAGAATCAGGAGAAAAATTATATAAAGTAATGGTCACAGTGTGTGAGGACTTAACCGTTCACAGCAATGCAAGGACCTAAAACATTTTCAAAGGACTCATGATGCAAAATGCTATCCACATCCAGAAAAAGAACTATGGATTCAGAATGCAGAATGAGGCAGACTATTTTCTCCTTTGTTATGTTTTGTTTTGTTTTTCTCATGGTTTCTCCCATTTGTTTTAATTCTTCTATAAAGCATGACTAATTTGAAAATGCATTTAATAGGAATGTATATGTAGAATCCATATGAGATTTGAAGGTGGCGTGAGTGTTGGATAGGTTGGAACTTATGGAAGTGATTGCTGAAAACTGAAAACAAATAATAAATTAGGAGAAAAAGAAAAGGAATCACATATGACTTTTACTAGAAACCTGAAGATACTCAGATATGGTATAGTTCCTTACCTCCTCCCTTGTCTTTCCCAGAATATACTTCTTTCATGCTATCCAGTTTCTCCTTGGTTTCCAATATAGATAATGCCTTAAGTAGGATGCTACTGATATAGGGGGAGACACAAAGGAAGATGAAAAGTCCAAAATCATTCACTCTTCCAAAGTTCTTGAGGTCTTTGTTTGGGCAATAGAAGCTTTCTCCGAGTTTCATCAGGAACGTTTTCTCCTCTCCACTGCCAGGTCCTCAAATCTACTCCCAACTAGATCAGTGACTTTACTCAAATCCCAGAAGTCTAGACCACATCCCTCAGACAATCCACAGTGACTGTCAAAAGGGAGCTCTCCTTAGTTGGTTCACACCTAGTGAACAAATGAAAAATTTATCAGGGCATAGCATTTTATCACTTACTTTAAGTGGAGTGGGATCATTTTATTGACAGACTCCAAGGCCCCAGCCCTTAAAATAATATTGCAAAGCCTCACTTCAGCCATTTGACCAGAAGGGTATAATGCAAACCCACTCTGGAATTCACCAAATGCCAGCTGTCCTCTTCATTTTCTTGGTTATTAACAGTATATGTACATAGTATATGTACATAATGTAAATATGTAAATAATCATTGTTCCTATGGAAGTCTTCTAATAACAATGCTTTAAGTAATATTTTATTTTCACATAACAAATGACCAAATATAGGGTAGACCAAAAATAAGCTTGTACATAATGAAATTAGAAACTTAGAGAGCATTATTCCATAGAATACAAGTTCTACATGGATATGTCCACGATAGTCATTCCAATCATAGGAACGTAAACTTTAGAGCAAGAAAGTACTTTAAAGGTCATTAAAGTCATACTTCATTTTTCAGATGAGGAAACAGAGGATCAGTTTCATGAAATTACTTGTCCAGGGACACAAAATAAGGATGAAGGGAGATCATCAAAATGCTAGAAGACTGTTAATGTAGAACAGGGACAGATTATGAAAAGCTTTAAAGGCCAGTGGATTTCACATTTGACACAGGAGATAATAGGGATCCACTAAGCCACTCGTCTAGTTTGGTCTTTCCAAAGCTTCCCTTAAAGAATTTAGTCTCCTCCTGGGCCAGTAGCGGCTCCTGGGCTGCGGAGACGCTGGGGGCCCAGCTGTGGCGCCCTGTGAGCGGATGGAGTACGGGAGCTCCCTGGGGCAGGTGTGACCCTTTGTCCCCTTCCCCCGGGTGACTGGAAGGCTGCTCCCACCCCAAGTTGGTGGAGAGACATGAATAAACATAAGGGCCAACGATCAGTGGTGCTAGGGGCCTTGTTCGCGCTCATCACCCTCCTCATCCTCTACAGCTCCAACAGTGTCAGTAACGTCTTCCCCTCTCGTCCTCTTCGAAGTCACTGTCACCGGACACCAAACCTGAGGAAGTGGGCCATTGCTGACAGCTATGTCCCAGTCCTTGGCAACAAGACACTGACCTCCCACTGTCACCAGTGTGTGATCATCACCAGCTCAAGCCACCTTCTGGGCACGAAACTGGGGCCAGAGATTGAACGAGCGGAGTGCACCATACGCATGAATGATGCACCCACCACAGGCTACGAGGTGGATGTGGGGAGGAAGACTACCTTTCGGGTTGTGGCTCACTCCAGTGTTTCCCGTGTTCTACAGAGGCCCCAGGAGTTTATCCTTAAAACCCCAGACACTGTGTTCATCTTCTGGGGACCTCCCAGCAAACTGCAGCAACCCCATGGCAGCCTGCTCCGCGTCATCCAGCGTGTGGGTCTTGCCTTCCCCAGCATGGCTGCCTATGTCGTCTCCCCCCCTCGAATGCGCCAGTTTGATGACCTCTTCCGTGGCGAGACGGGCAAGGACAGGGAGAAGTCTCGATCCTGGCTGAGCACAGGCTGGTTCACCATGGTAATTGCTGTGGAGCTATGTGACCGCGTCCATGTCTATGGGATGGTGCCGCCCAACTACTGCAGCCGGCAGCCCCAGCCCCACCGGATGCCCTATCACTACTATGAGCCCAAGGGGCCAGATGAATGTGTCACCTACATCCAGAATGAGCATAGCCGCGAGGGGAATCACCACCGCTTCATCACTGAGAAGAGGGTTTTCTCCTCCTGGTCTAAAGCCTACAAGATTACCTTCTCCCATCCTTCCTGGACATAAGGGTATCTCCTGGACAATCAGGTCTCAGAGGATGACTTTAGAGGAAATCCTAGGCCTAGAGACGCTGGGGGCCTTGGACCAAGAGCTGAGAGAGGAGGCATATAACATGCCCTTTGCCATGGACACAAACCACTTTGAAAGTTCTCAGTGACCCTGCCCACTGAAGCCTGGGCCTGCTCTCTCAGCAGGTCTTCTAAGTGAAGCAGGGCACAGCCTCCTGTTGTCTCTGATAGCTGGGTTTCTTTTGTCCTGGCCTGATGAGAGAGCCAAGTACAGTCCTTAGCATTTCTGTGGCCCTGCACTTTCCAGGGATCTTTCTCTTCACTCCATACAATTTGGTAGTGTTTGCTTCTCCCCATTCTTTGGCACATAAAATGGGAAGAAAAGGAGAGAGAGAAATGGTTGTATCCTGTAGGGGATTCCTGGTCTGAAACCCTGGGTTCCATCTGTTGCTAATTCCCTACTGGACCTTGGGCAAGTGACTTTTCCTCTATGGGGTCTCATTTTCTTCCTGTATAAATTGAAGGGTTTGGACTCAATGATCTCTAAGGTGTCTTCTAGCCCAGATACTTTAAGATTCTATTTGTGACCCCATGCCCTTTCCTTTCCCTCTCTTCCTCAGTTCCCATTCTATTTCTGGTTCTGGGCAGATGTGAGCTGGGAACTAATGAAGAGAGAGCTCTGCTCTATCAGGATAGGCAAAGGACCTCTCCTAGACCCCTGCTCCCCAGTCCTCCCAATACTTCTTTCTTTCCAAGGCTGTTGTGATTGGCAGGGAAGGGGGAGGGAAGCATACCACTCCTGTGTGGGGATAAACATCCAGTGGGCTTCATCCCCTCCTCCCTGTCCGCTTTACAGCTGCTAATCTTTTTGACAATTAAATCGAAGAATTTAGTCTCCTGTCACTCTCCTTAAAGATGTAGTTAATAGAACTAATGTGTGAAGTTTTGTTGTTTTTTTTAATGGACAGGAATAGGAATTTTTTTCTTGAATACCAGGCCATTATTCTCTAATAACTTTACAGGTAATCCACAAAATGGGCCTCCGACTATGTTTTTCTCTCTTCCTCTCTTGTCTATTCATTATTAAATATGCAAACCCTCTGGAAAACAGTTTATAACAGTAACAATGAGAGTTGCCAATTAGATAGTGTTCTGAGGTTTTTAGAACGCTTCACACTAGTCATTCCATTTTATCCTCAAAATAACACTGGGAGTTAGATAATTTTATTTTCATTTTGGTAGATGGACAAACTGAGGCTGAGTCACTAGATTAAGGAGACAGAACTAGTTAAAGCTTGTCATAGGATAGGAATTCAAATCTTCCTTTCTCCAGGTCTGACACTATACAGGGCACCATTTACTTACCAATAATGAGATGAGGTCAGTGGAATAAAGTTCTGGATTTATCTTATGAAGGCATGGATCTAGGTTTCAGCTCTTTCACTTGCTCTTTGTGATGTTAATCACGTGAACTTCGTGTCTCTGGGACTGTATTTTCTCTTGTATTTGATGAGATGATTGTACTAGATGGGTTCTAAAATCCCACCCAGTTCTACAGCTATGATTGCGATAATATGAATCCACAGCATCCCCAACAAACCTGGCATGAGCTTGTCACCTTTATCCATTTAAAGATATCCTCCATCCCACCCCCACCTTCAACCTCTAGCCCAGGGAAATAGTTGGATTTTGAAATCTATTCTGCAGTTTGTATCCACTTTAGAATAAATTTGCTATTCAATTTGGAGCCATTCCAGAAGCTTTGGCTGCTGGATTAGTTAAAGTACCTCTCTCCAACTTCATAGAAGACCATGTAAGACATTTCTGGATTGGATTTTATAGGTTTACTGAGACCAGATTCACCTACCTACCTGAATGGAGATAGGACCAGACATTTCCTAGGGGTTTGCATGGAAAGCAAGGCAATTACATTCAAAATTTAGCTTTAGTTTGTTTGTCTCCCTGGGAGACTCCCATCCTAGTATTCAGATACATTTGTTGTTTAGATGTCCTGTTTCCTAATGACTCCTTTTCCTGCCAACTCTATCCTTTGTTGTTCTGAATTCTTTAATCAAATTTTCAATTTAATCAAATAAATATTTATTAATTCCTTAATATGCATAATCCTTTGTGATAAGCACTGACTTACTGTATGTAATTTTTGTGTTCAAATTGACTTTTTTCAAAGAAAGAGGTTTGAGGACATCGCTTCTAATATACTTCATTCTTAACTTGTCCACACTACCCTTAGCCATATATTTAAAGGGAGAGTATGGATCAAGGCAAAATCAGACCTCAAAAATATTTCAAACTAGGAAAATTACTGGTTCCTGCATGAATAAAGTAAAAGATGAAAAATCATTAATTAATTGCTTACTATACGCCTGGAACTATGCTGAGTAATGAGAGCACATAGGAATTAAAAAGGCACTCACTGTCCATTAAGTACTTATGTTTTAAAAGTGAAAAACTATATTGACATAGACATATATACATATACACATATAACATATGTACACACATACATACATATTTATGTTTCTATTTACAGCTATGTATGGTGGCTAGCTATGTGTCTTTTGTCAATGGAAACAAAGGGATAGTTAGTGGAATGACAGAGTGATTGATTGACACATTTACTCCATGACCAAGGAAGAAATTGTGCATGCAATTGTGTGTGTGTGTGTGTGTGTGTGTGTGTGTGTGTGTGTGGTATTGGGGAAGGCAACAGACAAGGGGCAACCAGTTGCTGTAATATGATTTGAATATAACTGAGGGGTAACAATGTCAGTTCATTAGTCTGCTAAAAATGGTGAATGTATCTCATTCTCTGATCAAGCCCTTCTTAATGAATCATGGTATTCTTTACAGATTTTTCACTTTCTTACAACTGAACATCTAGAATAGAAAAAATGTCCCTTGTGAAAATATAGATCACTTTTGGTTCATAAGAGCTATCAGATCAAATCAATCCATAAAACTAGAATTGCCACAAAGATAACTAAAAATATTTATGCAAATAGACAACCATACATATGATTGGAAGGAAAACATCCCAGGATACTGAACCCAAAAGCTTAGGGAATAGTAGTGGCCCCTCCACACCACCAAAACTGCTTCTAGCTCAACAGCCAAAGCCAGCATTAAGAGGAGAAATCATTGTAGAATAAGGACCCAGCTTCCTCACCCATGAGCAACATCTACTGACCAACTCCCACCAAAAGGCAGATAAGCATGAGAGACCTGGGAATGTCACTGTTCCCCTGACACCATTGGCCTTCATTCCAGACCAGTCCTTGCAGCCATCATCAGGGGAAGCAATCTGGTTGAAAAGAGCCAACCATTCCCTATCAAGAGCCATCCAATTGCTATATACAGAGTAGGCAAGCTAGCTAAGCTGGCTAAGCAAGGGACTCTGAGGGAGAGACAGGAGGCAGCAAGTGTCATACAGTTCAAACCACCACCACCACTTTGACCACCATATTCCCTCAGATGCCTATGGAGATATATGCATCTAAAGACAGGAGTCTTTATAATAGTCATGTTTGCAGCACAGTACCCACTGCCATAACCCTGGGAAGTATCCCAGTGGAAATACTGCCTGAACAACTGTTCCTAAAGGTAAGTTGCTGCCATACCCTAACTGAACCTGAAACCTTCAATAGACATTATCTCCTCTATTACACTGTGAAGTCCTTGAGAGCAGCGATGTTTTTATCTTTGTGTCCCCAGTGCTTTGCACACAGTAAGTTTGCTTTATTTCATTTAATCATCCATTTATCATATTCAGGTAATATTATTTTATCCTTTGGGATTTTTTAAAGGAGATTAAAAACAAAATCTACAGACCCTTTTATAAAGAAATTAAAAAAGGAAAGAAAAGAGAAAGACTTCCACAGATTGGAAGAAACTTTTAATTGTCCTTCTTTAGGTCCAATTTTATTTTTGGACTTTATCTTCTTTACCTTCTATCTTTACTATCTTTATCTTCTATCTCTAAAAAGGTGCTTTATTGAGTACATGTGAGCATTTCTCAGAATCCATTCAAAAGTCTAATGAAGGAAGATTATATACTGTCATAAACAACAAATATATCTTTGTCAAAACTGTGTATAGTCCCAGGTTTCCAAGGGCAACTCAGGATATATTGATGAAGCTGATGGCGATGATGATGATGACAAATTACATTAAAGTAGCTGTCCTCCTCTAGCTGAAAATGAATTAAATAGTATTCATCATTTACTTTCAGCATTTCCATCTCTACTCCACATGTTTTTTCCATTGATTCTTTCTTCTCTTAAATTAGAAAAGGCCCTAGTCTGCGACCAGCCTGGCCAATCTTTTTTCTCCCTCTCAGTTGTGCATTCCAAAGTTATACAGCCATGTGGGCAACATTAATTTTTAAACATTAACAGTCAAGTCATGGTGTGGTGTGGTAGATAGATCAGTCAACATGGAGCCAGAAAGACCTGTGTTTGAATCCCTCCTCAGACACTTAGTGTCTGAGTGGGACCAGGAGCAAATCACTTAGTTTCTCAATCCATAAAATGGAGAAAATAATATCTATCTCACAAGGATGTTGTAAGGGTCGAATGGGAATATGTATAAGGCACTTTACAAACTTTGAAATATTAGGAAAAAAACATTGACTATAAGCTATTCCTATGATATAATTCTTTGTATCCCTCAAAAATGTCACACAGACAAAAAAACCTTAAGTAGGAAACAATTGTGGAGATTTGATGTGTGATGATGTCAGTGTCTGCCAACGCCATTACTTTTTGGCCTTTTATAAGGAAAGAAAAACTAATCTGGATATATGGAGAGTAGAAAAGAACCAAACATGGCATGTAAGGGAGAACTGAGGAAGAATTCTCATTGTAGTGGAATCATATTTTTTTCCCTCTGCATGCTCCATTTCCCCTTTATTAGTGTTGTCATCAGATTTTACTTCTATTGATGCAGAACTAAAACCTAACTGGAAATTTTTTTAAAGCAGAAATTTTAGAATGAATGAGGCTTAAAAAATAAAAGTTAATAAAACTTTGGAGTAATGCGCAGTCAAATGCTCTGAGACAGGAGGAATGGATAATCAGAGAGATGCTGAGTAACACATATTACAGGATTGAATGCAACTTTGTGTAAAAGGATAGAGTGATAGTTGAATATGCATGAGAATGATAATTAAAGCAGTGCATGTTGTATAAAAATAGGAAAAACAAGGTGTTTAATGTGCGCTCATTTTCTCTTCCCCCAGGTGCCTGTATAGCTAATAAATAGGCAATGGGAATAAAGTTGCAAAAGTTATTGCCTCTGTTTGAGGACACCTCTTACCCTACTTACTCAGAAGAAACTGGCACTGAGCTAGGGAGGTCATGCAAATCTCAGTGGCTCCTTCCAAAGAGGAACAGAGGTTTATACTGATACTGGTATCAGATGTTCACACTCAACTGTTAGATAAGAAGGATTAAAACGATGTGATGTGTTCATCCTCTGTTGCCGAAGAAGACCACGCCATCAGAGAAATAATGACATGACTTGCACTTGACTTTGTTTTGAGTGAGGGAGGACTGTGCAGGTCACCACCCTCACTTCTCCTCCAGAGCCATCTGAATCCAGTGACCAGATATTTATCAGGATGACTGGAGATGACCCAGGATGAGGCAGTTGGGGTTAAGTGACTTGCCCAAGGTCACACAGCTAGTGAGTGTCAAGTGTCTGAGGTGAAATTTGAACTCAGGTCCTCCTGACTCTTGCACTGGTGCTCTATCCACTGCACCACCTGGCTGCCCCAAAAGGAACGATTGAGGCAAGATCAAAGAGTTGGTACTGAGATCACTTTGAAAACAAGGCTGTTATTTTATTTAATCTTATCTGAGTCATTTTCAGATTCTAGAAGATAGATACCCATATCTAAATGATTTAGTTGTACATGGATAACATAAATAGGTCAGCGTCAATAGTTTCATAATCTCTATGTATCTTCTTATATTTTATGAACATACTACGGATATTTATGCTATCAAAGTTAACATATAGCAGGGGTAGTGCTTTCTCAATTGAGAAATACACTAGGTTAGACCAAAAAACACAGATGACTTATGAGTCTTGCACTTTTAAAAGCAGCTGCTTATTTTGGGTGCAAATCACTTATTGATTATATGAAATAAAACATAGACACATTTCAGACTTTCTTTTGTGATTTGGAATAGAGTTCCAGTATATTTGACAGATTTCTCAGTGTTGACCAACATATGTTCACAAAGAAAAGGCATTTTGTTGTAGTCCTTGTGTTTAGAAAAAATGACAATAGTAACAACATCCATGAACACAGTTATTTTTAAGTGATATGTATGTCTTTTTTTGATACAAGAAAACAAAATAGACAGTCTTGTTATCTGTCTGTGGGGGAGTGGAGGGATGCAGAACTAGGCCTAATGAGTAAAAGATTCAAAAAAGAGATTTTATCTTAAGATAAGAAAGAGCTTTCTAAGAATTAGTGATGTTGACCAATGAAATGAACTGCCTTGTGAAGTGGTGCCACTAGAAATAATTAGTACTGTCTAAATGACTATCTTTCAGGAAACATGGAGGAATTTTTGACTAGCTTACTTTAAGACCCTACAATCTATCCCACCTTTATCTACTCTGCCAAAGCTAACAGTATTTCTAGGGAGCCAAGATGGCGGAGTAGAAAGACTCACCTATGCTAGGTCTGAACCCACAGCCCATAGATTTCCTGTAAAAAGAACTCCTGACAAATTCTGGAACAGTGGAAGCCGCGCAGCAACACAGTGAAGGAGATTTCCGTTGC
>CM053773.1:120740876-120784903 GCA_028658325.1 Potorous gilbertii
GTGAATAATACTCTGGGTTTGGAGTCCAGAAGACCTGAGTTCACATCCTTCTTCTTGCATTTAGCAATTGTATAATACTGGAAAATTTATTTAACTTCCCTGGGCCTCAATTTCCCCATCTTTAAAATGAAGTTCTTGGACTTAATTGCTTCTAAACTTTGTTCTAGCTCTAAATCTATTGTTATTATTTATGATCCTGTGGCCAGTTGATATCTTGACCACTTGTTCTTACAGCTGAGGAGATTGGAGATCCAGTGAGGATGTGACTTGTCCAAGTTCATATGGACAGTAAGCTTCAGAAAGGGATATAAATTCAGGTACTTCAACCTTAGAATCGGTATTCCTTTTATAGTACCATAAAGCCTCCTGAGAAAGTACACCACCTTGCTCACAAAATATCATACACACACACACACACACTCCACACATTGATTCTTGGAATTTCATTGTTATCTCCCACCAAAAGCCTCTTATTCTACAATTAGACAGAGAAGACTTGAAATGCAAATATCAGGGAAGACATAATGCATTACCAATGAGTTTCAGTCTGAGTACCAGCAATTGCATATGTGTGCTGCAACAGAAAAGAAACTATAACAATAAGGAGAGTCCTGAGATCCTGAAGGAAAGGGTGCTACACATGACATAATAGCAGAGCAGAACAATTAATAAATACTCAGATTGAGTTGGATTGAATAAAAAGATGCTATTTCTAGATTGAGTCTTCAAAATAGGCCAAAATATAACAGTAATTTCATTTACGCTTAGAAAATTGCTTTCAAAAAGGTTATTCTGTGATCATTTCTGAAGAATTTGGAGATAAAAAACTATTCCAGAATCTTTAGTTCCAGTAATTCTCTAATTGGCTTTAGATAAATTCTAAACCAAATCTATTTCAATTCACCAAACATTTATTGTTTTATGCTCGGCATTAGAATTCTCCATCTGCATGTTGCTGTACATGAGTTTTATACAATTATGCATTGATGGTATCCCCATGTACGACAAATGATTATTCAAACAAAAAACTAGTGAGATGAATGTGTGTTCATGTCTCATTCTAAATGTATAAATGTGAGCATAATTTGCCCTGTACCAACACAGCCAGAGATGCCCATCAGCAATAAGAAATAATTCACAAACATTCCCACTTAAAAAGACACTTCACAATAATCATCTACATATGGGTCCCTTGATAGCTGAAATGAAATCCATCCAAGATGAGGTAGCTGAACAAATGGTTATATTATCACAGCACTGGGAACCAAACCAGAAAAGTAAATTACTTTTAATAATTTACTTTGATTTTTGTAAGCAAAAGGTTACAACCTGTTGAATATAGATCTTCTCTGGGAAATAGTCCATTCATCTTTAACCACTTGTGGGGTTAATTAAATTTGGATACAGATGAGTATAGGAGATTTTTGTGACATATTCTGCCCCTCTTTTATGATAATTATTCTATGTGACTTCCATACAGTAGGTAACTTTATTAATGTATATATTTATTTGACATTTTCTTTCCATGAACATCTCATGAGCTTTTGTTTAAGGGAGGAGTCAGAGTGTCGTTAAACCTGCTATACATTTGCCAAAGGCAAGTCAATCGCTTCTTCTACAAGTCAGTGGCTAAATCTTGTTACTTCTTTCTTAACAATATCTTGTGAATGTTTCCCTCTTCCCGACTCATATTTCCCACTTCAGTGAAGGCCCTCACCAGTTCTCACCTGGATTGTTTCATTAACCTCATAATTATTCTTCCTGCCTTAAGTCTGTTCCTACTCCAATCCATCCTTGACACTTCCTCCAGAATAATTTTCCCAAAAGACATGCAAGTTTTATTATGAACTTCAGGTGACTCCTTATTGTCTTGAGGACCAAATACAAAGTTTTCTCACTAATATGTAGGGCTCTTAACAACCAGGCTCTTTCCTATCTTTTCACTATTTTCCCAATATTTTAGCCCATTAATCCCCATCACTAAATCAGTCATGATAGCCTATTTTTACCCATGCCATGGCATCTCCCATCTCACTATTTTTCACTTGCTCTAACCTATGAATGAAATGAATTCTTACTCATTTTCCTTTCTTGGACTCCTCCTCACCTATTTTTTTCCCTTGAAAATTCAACTAAATTGCTATCTTCTCCATGAAACCTGATCCTCCCGGATGCTAGTATCTTGAATCCAATAGACATTTTACATTCCTTTTGCAGATATTATGTAAACACCACATACTGTCTAACAGTAGACTACTAGTTGATCCGCTTGCCACAAATCTCTCTCCACTCCTGTGCACCCTGCCTTTAGCTGCCAAAATGGTCTTCCTAAACCACAGTTCTGACTAACAGCTCTCCTACCTACTGCTTCCCCCCACTAAATAAAATCCAGTGGATTATCACCTCCTGAATCAAAAACAAAATTATTTTATTTGATTCTTCTTAACTACTCCGTTATTTTCCAGTCTTCTTATACCTTACAGTTTCCTACTATGCAGTCTTGAATCCGGTGACAATGGCCTCCTTGTTATTTCTCAAACTAGAAACTCTATTTTTCAACTCTAGGCATTTTCAGTTGCTGTACCCCATGGCTGGAATATTTCTCTCCTCATTTCCCTCTCTTTCCTCCCTGACTTCCTTCAAGTCCCAGCTAAAATATCACTTTCTATAGGAAGCCTTTTCCAATTCCTCTTACTTCTAGCACCTTCCCTCTGTTGATTAATTTCCTATTCATCCTGTATATAGCTTGTTTATAAGTAGTAATTTGCATATTATCTCCCTTATTAAATGGTGAGCTTCTCACAAGGTCAGGGACTGTCTTTGGCTTTTCTCTCACCCCCAGTTCCTAGTACAGTATCTGGCCCATAGTAGGAACTTAGTAAAAACTTATTCATTGACTGACCAACTGACAAGGGTAGGGAATCTGTAGCCTTGAGGCCACACCTGGCCCTCTAGTTCCTCAAGAGCAGCCCTTTGACTGAATCCTCTGTTTGGACCACATATGGCCTCAAAGCCCCAGGTTCCTCATCCCTCACACATCAGAATGTAGGCTCGAGGGAAGGAAATTTTTCATTTTTGTTTTTGTATCTCCAGCACTAAGCATATAATGTATTTATATTGATTAATATACTATGCACTGTCTACTTACCATACTTATTCAAGATACATTGTGATAAACAAGCTCAGTTCAAACAACTTCATACCAGAGTATGGAGAAAAGACATTCATCTATATTTTCTTTCTGTTACAGACAGTTAGTGATTTTCCCTTTGGGGAAAAAAAAACAGCTTCTTAACAACAATATGCTTTTAATGAAGCTGTACAGCTCTAAATTACAAAATAACATTTTCAGAAAAACTAAACCTGAGGGTCAATTGGTAATGGAGAGGCTCTGCAACTAAGAATTATGCAAGATAATTAGCATACAAGGTGTCATCCTCGACATGCCTGATAAAAACAAAAGGTAATCCACACTCATGGGGAGATAAAGGGCTAATCAGTGGAAAATCTGTGTGCTTCATTGGTATTCATATAATATAAAGATGCCTAGAGGGAGGTCCTCTGTATATGTGATTTATCTCCTTTGCTGAATGTATAAAAGGAAAAAAAATCAACAAGTATGGGAGGTATTGGATGAATTGCAATCTGTATAGTTGAAGGGAGGACCACATTGTTGAGCTGGTCAATTCATTTAAGGAACTACAATAACAATAGTCATTTACATAGAATTTTAAAGTATGCAAAGTGCTTTATATTCTAATATCTAACATGATCTCATTTGGTACTTTAATTATCTCATTAAGGCTCCATAGTAATCCCTTCTTGAAAAATTAGCAAACTAAGACTCAGAAATGTTAAGTAATTATTCCAGAGTCACACAGCTAGGGAGATTTGAACCCAGGCCATAAATAACTTCAAATGTTTCACACCTTATATCTGATCAGTAGATGGTGGGGGGAGGGGAGGTTTATGCAGGAAATAGACTGCATTGGACTTCATATCAGACATGTACATATGCATGCATGTTTATTGATATATAATAAACCACATATTTATGTAACATGTGCTACATACCATAGGTAATATAGAATTTTATATGCATAATTGCAGCACCTAGTATATGTTTATATAGAAAAGAGGGGGAGAGCATCTATCTCATACTATGCACATTATATAGTATGATGCATTGTACTACATACATATGTGTATGTATGTGTATATGTGTATGTATATTTGATTTTACAATATGGACTTATGTAGAATTTTCTAAGCAAATTCATGACATAGGTCTGGAATTCAATGCCATGTTTAATGAAAAAAATTATTTTCTATGTCCTCTAGTAAACAAAGTTGAGATATCTATTTCACATACTTTATTTAAACAACAAATAATAGAGTACCTAGTCTGAGTCAAATGTGTGAAACAAATCACCAGGGAATTTGTGAGACTGTTTCTAACCTTGTGTCCAATATACTCATGAGGAATAATAATTAAGAAGCAAATGAGTTCGTATCCATGCTTATTTTATAAAGAAAATTAGATTCCAATTAATTTAGTTTCCTTTGTAATCCTATGGATTTTGTTTTATGCATTTAAAGTATTCCATCAATGGGTCCAGAGTGGTCCATGACACATAAAATTTGAAGAATCTCCTAATTAGAAGGTTTCCAAGCAAAAGACCGGACAAGGTTAAGAAAACACAAGTCTCATCTCTTCAAAGCAATTATCCACAGATTAATACTTCCCTATCAAAAAGAAGGAAGAATATTGATGTTATTATAGGATTAAATTTTATTGACAGAAATAAATTTGTAACTAATAAGACTACATTGCACAAAGGAACAGACATATGCAATGTAACAGGAATATGAAATGGATTTGTCTAATGTAACCGAAAATGGCTTATCTCTGGATGGAGCTTACGAAATGGCTAAGATCCAAGAATAAAATCAAAAGATGCTTCGTGGCATTATCCACATGAAATTAATTTAAAGATATGTCAACAAGGAAGTTCCTAAAATGGCTGAGTCAATAGCATTTGTTTGTATAAAAAGAGGGAGTTATGATATAAATGGAAAGATCAGGCTATTACCACCAGGGAGTACAGAAACATTATTCTAAGGAGTCAGGAATTATTAGGGCAATGCAGATTATGCAGTGAAGCACAAGGAACTATGAAGCACATCACAGCAGGATGCACAAATTTAGCAGATAATAAAATACCTAGAAAGACAGGAGATGATTAGAATTATGCACTAGAAGCTCACTATATTTTGCAAACTAACAGATCACAAATCCCTCTACTATAAATACGAACTCCCAAATATCCTTGATATAAATTATAAATTATACTGGAGTCAAAGCCCCCGCTACAGACAGAACTGTTGTGCATAATTGACTATACATAACCTTGATCTATATAAACATTTAACAATAACATTTTAAAAGCTGTCACTAAAAGTTGTTACCAAATACTTATAATCTCCAAACTACATGGAATTAAATGTTTTCAAAGTATGGAGATCTAGTGGAAAAAATTTTAAACCCTGTGGGTAAAGACAATGCATCTCATGTCTATTGTCCTCTTTGTTATTGAAGTTCCAAAGATTTTGGCATAGAGTCTTCTGAAGATGAGCCTATATCCAAAAAATCATTCATTTATAAAAAGCACTCATTTTTGCCATTTGTGTAATAGTTGGTAGAACATATTTATTTTTTTAGAAAGCAAGAGATCAACCTGTCTTCAGACCTTTTCTATCTGATCAAATTATAAAAAAAAGTGATTATAAAATATCAATCATAAAGATAGTCATCACGTGCTATTTATGGTTATTTTGAAATATGAAGCCTACAGATTTCAGATGTGGTCAATTATTTTCCTTCCAATATGAGTTGCTTCCCTGAATATGGACATTTACAACAGCAATCCCTTCCCATTCCACATGAAATAATAATTTGAAGGGTTATTTCTGTTTAAAACCTAGTAATACTCTGCAATCAAGACAAACATCTCTATTCTGACTTCTCATGAGAAAATTGAGTTAGCTTACATAATGAGTTGCCTAAACCTTTGCATCTTTGCAGAAGCAATAAAACAAATTAAATTTTAAATTTTTGGACGATGAATATGTATAGTTCATAATGGGGTGAGGAGGTATGGGATTCAGTTGATTCATTCTTGTCTGGGGTCAAAGAAGTCCCTGATAACAGCTCTTACCAATTTTAAGAAACACTAGAGATCTGGTAAGAAATTCAGTTTTTTTGAGGTTTCTAGTCTGATTTCCAGATAAAAGACACCTAAACAAATTCTGAATAGCTTTAGAATTTGAGAATGCTTACTTGACTGATCTAAATATTAGATCTTTTGATGTTTTTCATTCAATCTTAAGAAGGAGCTTATTTTAAAATATTTAAGCCACAGTATAGTAGATGTCAGAGCTGAAAATGGAGAACCCTTGGTGCAACATTAAAAAAATGATAAATGAAAACTTATCTACCCAACTATAGGGATTCAGGAGAAATAATAGGGGCTCAAGGTGATGGTAAACTCAGAGTTAGGCAGGAAGAAACAACATTTCCCTGGATGAAGGGACTTTGCAAGACACTCATGGAAATATTGAAAGTTTACGGTTAAAAAAAAGAACTGCTTCAATTCATGGATAGCATAGTTATAACAAACATATAAAAATAAATAAAGTATGACGATATATCATATCTATATCTCTGGGACAAGTCTGTGTATGCATTATATGAGAACAGAAAAAAATGCTGGATTAAGGGACAACTAGGTGGTGCAGTGGGCACTCTTTGATAGAGTCAAAGAGTGAGTTCTTGTCCCAAAAGCTTGGGTCTTTGGTTTATCAAAACAAGATTTCTATGATCATTTTGTATATGAATTGTATGCCTAATCTATTCCACTGAACTACCACTGTTTCTTAGCTACTCCCAGATCATTTTGATGATGGCCACTTTGTAATACAGGTTGATATTTGGTTTAGCTAGGATACTTTCCTTCGTAGTTTTCCCATTAATTCCCTTGAAATTCTTGACATTTTGCTCTTCTAAATTAATTTTATTACTTTTTCTAGTTTTATAAAATAATTTTTGTAGTTTGATTATGTCGCACTGAATAAATATATCAATTTAAATAGAATTGTCATTATTTTAAAAGTTGTATTTTCTTGGACTACCCATGAGCAATGGATATCTTTTGAGTTGTTTAGATCTGACTTTATTTATGTGAAGAGTGTTCTCTATGTTCCTATTATCCTTGGCTATTTTATTTTAGCACATAGACTCTCAAATATTTTATATTATCTACAGTTATTTTAAATGAAATTTCTCTTTCTCTTGGTGTTGAACTTTTCATAATATATAGAAATGCTGATGATTCATGTGAATTTATTTTTTTATCCTGGGTGTATATTGCCCCCTCTTTTGGCCAGTCCCAATAAAGGTAAGGTTCAAGTGATACTCAGTCACCATCAAATTCCCTCTATAGCTGTAGATACACATCTCTCAATATATGTTTATGTATCTATATACAAGTATATCTGTTTCAGTATGCAGGCATGCACTTATATATGCATGTACAAATGTATGTATATATGTATGTGTATGTGTATATACACATTTAGGTATATCTAACACTATAAATATAATTGTAATGTAAGTATCTATAGCTATATCTATATATAAACTACAGAGCCAGCACTCTGCATCTAGCCTTTCCTCTCTATCTCTGACCATGACTCTCCACAAAGGACTTGGATCACAACACATTTGTGGCTACATGGTTATTTTATTTAACACCAAGAAGGTAGTATAAAATAGGTTAAGCACTTGGACATAATCCAGAAATATTTATTTCACTCCTACTCTGTGTCAGATACCAAACTGGTGCTGAGAATCCAAAGACAGAAATGGAACTCATTTTGTTCTCAAGAATGGAAACGCTAACTATTTAGAGCTATCTGCCTCAAAACATCCCTCAAAACCTATCTCCACTTGTTGTCTCAGATTTTCAGGGTGACAGGAAGATGTTTCTGAACCATTCACACATGCAGATCACCTGAGACAGGGACCTTGCATCAAAGACATGGGCTATGCTAGGGAAAAACTTGGGGAGAGCAGTGAGATAACACATTCTTCCCTGTTTCACTCATTTATCAACAAGTTCTTCAGTGGCTGTTACCTGTAGGACCCATTTTCTTTTTTTATTGTCTAGTCATTGCCTCTGCCACAACATCTGGATCTCACTGAATAGTGTTTGCTTATAACCACAGTCTATAGACATAAATACAGGAAGCCATAGTCTGTAGTCCAAGTTAATTTATGGATGCCAAGAATTGCTAATCTGATTCTGACTGCCTGGTCTACTTGATAATCAGCAAGCCTAATTCTACTATTCCACCAATTCCTCAAACTTTCCATATGTCGAGCAGTTGTTCCTAATTTAAAGAGCAGCAGAACTTGGATCTAGATGACCTCAGACTACTAGCTCATTTTCACTGTGTACTTGTCATTTTGCCATCTGTCCCTCTGTTCTTATACCCATGTCGTCTTGATATCTTCCCCTCTGCCTAACCCTCCCCACTCCCAAATACATTATACATTTCATTTTCTGGGCTCAATAATCAGATTAATAATTCCACATTACCACTGTTTCTGGAAAGATCCTGTCAATACATCATGCCCTGTGGACGAATTCTCCATCCCTATAACTTCCTAGATACTGCATTCCCTAGACATTATATATATGTGTGTGTGTGTGTGTGTGTGTGTGTGTGTGTGTGTGTGTGTGTGTGTGTATCTATGTGTGTGTATATATGTATACACACACACACATATACATGGTGGTGGTGGTGGTGGTGGTTGTCCCAAGTTCTTGAGGAGGATCAAAATGGCATCACCATGATAAAGTCAAGTGTCAATGGGCCTGACTGTGACTGATCAGACCAATATGAGCTTGGAATGCTCTACCACAGATTGGGTACAGACAATCCATGTGAACATTTGGGGTGGACACTCTAAATTTGCACATTCTGGGTTTCCTTTGAGCTGTTTCAGTTCTGCTTTGCTCATAGAGCACAGTACCTTCTCTGATATGGGCACACCATACTGAGAGGTCCTGTCCCAGTGTCTTCCATGTCACACAATCAATTCCAAAGTTCTTGAGAGAGACCTTGAAAGTATCCTTGTATCACTTATTCTGACCACCATGTGATTGTGTGCCCCATGTGAGCTCTCCATAAAATACTCTTTTTAGCAAGTGTATATTTCACATATATACACCACATACAGACAGACACACACATACACACAAATACATATACATATATATATATATATTCTTCAAATATTAGAATTTAAGTTTCTTGAGGACAATGAATTTATTTAGATAGATTATAGATATAGAGATATAGATTGACATTATATACATATGTGGCACTTAACATGGTTTTTTCATCTATCTACTCATATGCCAGCATAGAGAAATCACCTATCCCTTCTATTCTATCATGACACTTTTTTGTGAGAGCATGTTCTGCAAGAATCCCAATAAGTGTGTGTGTATGAATTTTCTATATTCTTCAGCATAATGAGCAAGAAAAAGAAAGAATAAAGACATGGCAGAGGGAACAAAGTTATACATTATTATATCAATATTTCCCTTAAATAAACTAATTAACTGATACTTTCAATAATTTCCTCTCTTATGTTGCCTTCAGAATCAATATTTCCAATCTTATCTTCTTCTCATCTGAGGTATGGTCCCATATTTTCAATTCCTTGCAAGATGACTTCACTCAAAGTATCCTAAGGAAATTATGACCCTCGAATCAAATTTATTATATTTTTACCAAATCAGGAAAACTTGCAAATTTCACATGTAACAGTTAATTAATTCCATTCCCTTACCCCTGCTCCCGCCTTCTGCTTAGTTGACAATATCACAGAAAGTAAAGGGCAGACAATAGATATTGAGGTGTTCAAATAAAATGCAAAAATGTCTCACTGCTCTGGTTTCCCTTTGCAAAGTGTTAAGAAGGAATTCTGCTGATAAAATTAGAAAGCTAGTCATTGGTTGTCTGAAGATTGGAAATGTCTCTGGTGGTCTTGAAATAAGGCTAGCCTGAAACAGTATTCAGGTAAAGAGCAGTATTGTGGAGTGTGATCCCTGCACTTCTATCAGAGTGCAATGGGGGAAAGGGCATCTTTCTATTCTCCCTCCCCCAGATACACTGATCTACCTTATTTTGTTGGTATTTTTTTAATGAGGTATCTCATTAAAAGACAGACAGACAGACAGAGACAGAGAGACAGAGACAGAGAGCTGACTTTACTCTTAAGCTTCAGAAACACAAATTGATCTCAGAAATAAATCTATAACTATTCCCATTTCACCCACAGATTGTCTTTGTAAAATGAATTTGCTAGGAAATGTGAACTTTTAAAATTATATATAGATATACAAAATGTTGTAGACATTTTATATTATTGATTATAAGCATTTTGCTATGTCATCAAATGAACCATAGAGTCATTTTTATTTTATTTAGTGGCATTTAACTATTCATTTCAGAATACCACATTCAATAGATTAAGGACATTTCAAATAAAGCATAAAAGAGTTTCAGTTAAACCCCAAAGTTGGCTCTGAAGATTGAAACAGAATTCTTGCATGAACACACTGCAAAAAGACAAATCAGATTAAGGTGGTACAATGAGATGCCTCAAGAAGCTTAGCATGCAGCTCTGTGTGAAAGAAGAAGAGGCAGGAGTGCATCGTAATAGCACCTCAATAATTAATGAATGGTTTTCATGGAAGGAATGAAACACCAATTTTTAGTGCCCTTAGGTTTACTGAGAAAATGGATCAAAATAGATATTACAAAAAAAAAATGAGAGAAAAATAGGCTCAGTGCACGATAGAACAATTGAAAATAAGATTATTTGTTTGAGCAGCGTGGTTTTAATTATTCTTATATCCTTATGGTTGGAGCACACTTGCTAATCTTTAATCTGACAAAACTTCAAGGATCTAATGAAAACATAACCAAATAAGGAATGGATGAAAGGCATTATGGAAAACATCCTCAGCATTCATTCAAAAAAATGAATTTGCTACAGTTCTCAAAAATTGTATTCTATAATTTGCTCATATTTTATCTGAGTGGTGCAGAATTTAATGTGATCAAGTTGTAATGATAGATGTTGCAAATAAAAAATGGATAGACACATTCCTCCCCTAGTGTTACATTCATTTGGCATACTTTCTGTTGAGACACAAGGAAGATGCATTCAACTAATACCAACACCACAGCTTTCTCATGGAGCTGTTTTTTGGATTAGTGGCAGAACTATGAAAGAAAAATTCAGTCTTTTAGAAGAATTCTAGAACTTCAAACTAGTCTAACATTATAACAAATAAGTACTAACGACTGCTTACTTTTAGAAAGAAGCTTAAAGACAAGGTGCTAACGTAGTAACTCTGAATAGTATTTTTACATTCCACTGATTCTGCCACCATTGGCACCTCCGCAGGGCAGATAGTTAGATATACTTTTTCAACTTCGGAATGCTTTTCCAATTGCTCCAATAAATCTTCTATTGAGGAACTATCCAATATAGTTAGAAGCTATCTTCCAGAAAGCTTTTTGAACTTTGGGGGCACAAGTACAGCCATTCCACTGTGCTTCTGCTATCCTTCACACACACAACAAGACCAGTCAGACTTTCTTTTCAATCACACTTCTGGATGATAATTTTTTATGCCAAATATTGCAAGAAATTCTTTGTGTGTTATGTATTATATACTTTTTATAACCACTACATAAGTTTCCACTGCCTTCTGGGTTACAAGAAATCTTTATTGTCTGGTAACAATAAGGTGATCCCTGATAGTTAACATTACTTGAATAATAGTATGGGCAATGAGATTTTGTCAATAAGAAGTTTGAAATTACTGAGATCTCTGTATAATTTCTCAAACACAGCTCTGCAAGTCACAGTGCACATATTTAGTTTTGGGTCCAAAATATTATCTTTCTTGAGGCCTCTTTAAGATATTAGTACTGCTAACTCAACATACAGCTTACACAATGGCATTCCACAATGTTGTCATTATGTATTCATTATCTAATTTGTTTTTCCTTTGTGGATTAATAGGTAGATCACTTTAAAGTAATCCTTTAAAGGAAGCTGAACAATAATCTGAGACTTGATGCAATAAGCCTAATGCCATGTAAGAGCATTTTTGAAAAAACATATCATCTATAGGTTCTAATTCTTCCAAATGAACTATATACATTACATATTTTTTCCACAATTGTGGCACCATCTTTGATATGCATAGCTTTCAATATAGGACTTAATTGAACTTGATTATCAGAGGATTGCAACACAAAATCCCCCATGTCCCAGCAATTTTGTCTATCAAGTAATAATGTGTTCTTTTGTTCCACTGTTTGTAATTGACAAACAAAAAAATAACAACAGAAACAAAACACCATCTCTACAACATTCTGTACTATGATGTGAATATGACGATGTGGTCCCCTATAGAGAATTGCCTAAAAATACCAATCTGTTCATTTCTCCTATTTTAATCAAGAGTGTCTTTGATATGTACATAGACTCTTCTTATATACATTTTATAGCCTTGGAAAAGTAGAGGTAGGTGGGGAGAGGGAAGAAGTTGCTTATATTTTGTTTTATTTGATTCAAAAATGATATGAATTTTCCCTCATTCTTTTGGTACTCTTTAAATGTCTTTAAAATAAATTTATTAAAATTGTTTTGCCTCCTACATGGAGTTTTCTTCATGTAGTTAATCTGATTCTGCTACTCTTCCTAAATTTATTTTCTTTGATTTTATTTCTATTTACCATGGAATACATTAGGGCCTCATGTGTGATGCTTCCATTCTAACATGTAGTTAAAGTAGAATTGAAGTAAATCAGAAGGATAATAAACTGTGTCATTATGGAAATGGTGATTAATCTGTTTTAATTTTCAACTATTTGTTGTCCTCCAGATAGCTATATGTATGCTTTGGGGATTATTTAGTTTAGATACATCTCATAAAAAGTTTTTTACAGATTAATTTTAACTGTTCTGCTTTCATTGTTTGATTAAAAATATGCTTCCATTCCCCATATAGCTCCTCCAATGTTGTTTTTTTTAATAAGATTGTTGTTCTAAATTGATGTTGTCTTGATTGCCATGTCGCTCTATTTGTCAAGGGGATCAAATATTTCTTTGCTAAGTAATTCCTTGACTTGTTGGCCTAATTGTAACAAATAGTTTATGTCTGTTAAAGAGGCCTAAAATAAAGCAACCATTTCCCAGTACTCAGATAGAACACTTTTAAGACAGTTGACAAACCAATTGGTTTTCACTAGTGGATAGATTGACAACAACAGCTGACACTGAAATAACTCCCATCTTAGTAGCCTGATCCTTCCTATTCATTCAAAAATAGTCAATATCATTGTTTTGTGTTGTTTAATTTTCACCACACCCACTTCACTCTGACTCCTTTTAGAAACAGAGTAATCATGATATACTGTCCTGGAACATGTGGTGGAACTCTTAATTCTGCAGTCAAAAAACTTGCTCTGCCTTTAGCATACTATTGACCTTGAGCAAATAATTTCACATTACTTAGCCTCAACTTCTTCATTTGAAAATTATGATAGAGACTTGAACTTCTGAGAGCCAAGATGGAAGTATTGTCACCCTCCCAGATTTACGTTGAAAAACCCAGAAAATATTGCCACAGGAAAAATCCTGGAATAGTAGAGCCAGTAGAAGTGGTAAACAGTGCTTTAGCTCAGGAGGTTAAAGAGATCAAAGGGGTCCCTCTTGCTGTGGCTGAAGGGGACCAGTGCAGGACAGCAGGAGATTCTGAGCCCAAAGGGGTGAAGCTGGTAAACACCAACACCAGGACCCCAGATGTTCCTCAGCACAGCCAGGGGACTTGGGCAGACACAATGCAGAGGAGATTAATGCAGCCCTAAAAGAAGAGAACTCTAGTGGCCAGACTACCCCTCCTTATAATGTGAATTTAAGTGTAACCCCAGGGAAACTCAGACTTTCCTGGCCTCAGCCTTGGCACACACCAACCAGCTCAGCACCAGATAAGCTGCATTATATAAGCTGTAGTTGAAAGAACTAGAGGCCATAGACTACAAAGCCAATAAGCAGGACCCTAGATTCCAGCACAAGAAACATGGGGCAGAGTCCCTGTGCCCCAGAAGCAGAGATGTATTTTATAGTGCAGGGAATAAAAGGCAGTCACAATGAGCAAGAAGCAAATTAGAAAACCAAAGACAATAGAATCTTATTAAAGGGATAGTGAAGAATATAAAATGAATTCAGAAGAGGACAGTATTAACAATTGAAATCTCAAAAGGGAATATGAACTGGTCTCAAGCCCAAAGATCATTCTTGGAAGAAGTCAAGAATGGTTTTAAAAATCAAATAAAGGAGGTAGAAGAAAAATTGACCAATGATAAAAAAAAATTCAGTTTCTTACTAAAATTTGCCAAATAGATACAAAACTTAACTGGAGAAAATAACTCTTTAAAAAAGGAGGTAAAAAAGCTAACTATAATTCATTTAAAATTAGAATTGGGCAAGTAGGAAGTAATGACTCTACGAGGCATCAAGATTTAATCCAAAAAATTCTAAAGACCTAAAAATAGAAGAAAATGTGGAAAAAGAAACTCATTGGAAAAAACAACTGACCTGGAAAATATATCCAATAGAGAAAATTTAAGAATTATTGATATACTGTAAAGCTGTGATGAAAAAAGAGCCTACCCAGTATCTTCCAAGAAATCATTCCAGAAAACTGCCCTGAGGTCCTAGATCCAGAGAGCAAAATAGTTATTGAGAACAAATTATAGAGCAGCAGAAGTCAAAAAATTAGAGAGTGGAAGAGATTTCCAGGCCAAGACAGACTGGGAGACCAACAGGAAAGGTCTATCACATCAGTCTCAGAGCTGAGCCTTGACCTCAGGGGGCAGCACAGACAGCACTGGAGCAGGCTTCAGGACACAGAATCACAGGTAGCAGCTATAGTTCCCAGAATTCTCAACCCTCAAATGCTAAAGACAGCTAAAAATTCAGAAGTCAGTGAGAAAGCTGTTTCACCTGGGTGAGAAGGGTATGCGTTCTGGGACCAGCCCTGAACCCAAGATGGTGGTAGGCACTGAAGCAGCAGTGTCCACTTTTGGAGCCCTGGATTAAAGACCCTGAGGGAATTGAGCAATCAGTCTGCATCTCAGTTCTGAATGATGGTCCTGGGGTGAGGAGGAACACTGGCCATAACACACAAAACCTCACCATCATGAGCAAGAAGCAAAGGAGGAGGGAAAAAACCGTAGAATCTTTCTGTGGGGACAAGGACCAAAACACAGTTACCAAAGAGATCAGTATTGAGACTGTACTCCAATCTGAAACTTCAGCAGTGACTATGAGCTGCTGGCATGCAGAGAGCACTCCTGGAACAGTTGAAGAAGAAAATAGAAGAAAAAAATGGCCAATGATTTTCAAAATATGAAAAAAGAATAATATTTTATATCATTGAGGGAATTACTAAATTCTAGTTAGAAGAGTGTGAATGAATATATATATATATATATATATATATATATATATATATATATATTCCTTTTTATTTTTTGAACTATTAAACATCTATACACAAACTCTAAGGGAACAATTGACTTCAGGTTAAGAATTGCTGTAAAAATAATGTTTAAAATCCCTTCTAGCTATAAATTCCATGATTCTAAGTGGAAATACTTGCCATTTCCAAAATACCTTATAAATAACTAAATGCAAAGATATTAAAGTCAAAAGCATATTAAAGGGAATAAAGCCTCTGAGTGGTCTATCAAATTTTTTCCTATTTCATTTCTTGATAGCAAGTCAAAACACTCAATTTACCAATTTTCCTTGTTTATCCCTTCACACTACCATTATAGCTAACGGTATGTGGCAACATTATTTTGAGAAACTTGTCAGTTCACTGACTGCCTTTCCTTCACTTTTTTCAGAAGGTTTTGAAGTAGCATGGATAGAGGGCAGAGTGCTGGCCATAGAGTTAGGAGGCAAAGACTTGACTGCTGCCTCAGTACTTCCCAATCCTGCAAAAGAGCTGAGTCATTTAATATTTCAAAACTTTAGTTCTTTCATCTGGCATATGAGTACAATCATTCTTGTGCTACCTGATGTTATGGGGTTATTTTTGGATAAGACAGTAGTAGTATAAGCTACAATTATCTTCATGGTAGTCTGTTCATTCTCATCATGGGAAGTTGACAGACTGTAAACTAAGTGCTTCTTAGTGCTCTCTTCATCACTTTTCCGTCAGCCTGACTCCTGCAAAAGTAAAAGGGAACCACATGCAACATAGAGAAAGCAAGAGACAGAGAGACAGAAAAAGAAACACAGAGAAAGAGAGATAAACACCAACATAGCAAGACAGTCAAAAATCTGCAGGAAAACATATCTTAATGCCAGATGTGATCAACAAAAACACTTGAAATGAATTCTTAAAGGACTCCACATCATTTTAATTTCCACAATGAGGTGATTATTCGTGTTTAAATGTTAGGATAAGTGGCAAGAAAGGTTAAGCTGCTTTTCTACTTTGAATCTGTGAAGGAATATTTGAGATAAAAATAAACATGTTCCCTGTTCTCTTATTCTGTAGATGATAGCAGAATAAACAGCATGATCACACACAATCAATTGCTACCTGAAGGAAAACAAGAGGTTCTCCTTAAATCATCTTAATCACAATCAAATGCATTTAGAAAATGTGCTTCGTGATTATGCAAATTAAATATTTGAGACTGAAATCATGGGGAAACTTAGGGAGTATTTCAGAGTAATATGTTGCTAAGTTTACAAACCAAGTTGCTAATTTTGTATACATTTGAATGCATTTTGTTTTTTATGCTCCATTTCAACATTACATTAACTAATTTCTTGAGAAATTGAAGGACAATGACTTTAACATCAGTTTGCCTATTATCAGAAATATAATTTTATGTCTTTGAATATTTGAAAAAATAAAATAGCCAAAGCATTGCAACCCTGCTGGAAATTATGAATGTAAATGCCTTCATTTTTTAAAAAGGCAATATAATGTTTAGTATATTTTCAATGAGCTTTTTCTTCAAAGTAGCATATTAATAAGCATCAAGTGATTTGAAATTAGGGGAAGGAAGAAATAGTGTGGAGCAGGAGTAGATTTTTAGTCCTCTATTTTTTTCTGGATACCTTCTTTGCTATTCTTACTCAAGGATATGACAAATTTCTAACCATTAGAAAAGTCTTGCTTCAGATACCTACCAGCTATGTGACCTTGGGTGTTACATTGGTGACACAATTCGAAGACCATCTCCTCCGATAACACAAAAGCTATAAGATTATCTTCCATCCACTCCACATTGATTTTACATATTCTGATTTACACATTTTGTCTTATCGATTACAACATAAAGAAATTGTTTTATCTTTTTATTTGTTTAGATGAGTCAGGAATCAAATCTGTAGCTTCTCAGTCATATTGTAATTCTTGTTGTGAACATCATCAGGAACACCACCACAGTGAATCTGAGTTGGAGTCAGGATATGGAGTTCAATGTGTTTTTTAGAGAGAAATTTATAGGAAGTTGAACCATAGGAGAAAATTATATTTGCATATTATACAATGCTAATTATTGATGGGGATTTTTATAGTCCTATATATTTTGTCTGATCGTTGGAGGCTACTTTCTGTGACCTGCCCCTCCTATGTAGTTCTAGCTGGTATTCCACATCACACACACACTACAGCCCTGAACCCAAATCTTGCCCCAGAGTATGTATGCAGGAAATCTCTTTCTATAGTCCCCAATAGGAGGGTAAGATGAGGAATCATGCCCTCTGATCCCTGATCCCTCTTTCAGCCCTTGATGGACTAAATGATCTCTAATCATTCCCACTGCCAGAGTCCAAGATATATTTCGAGGAATTAGGAATCAGAGTCTCATTAAACAATGTAAGTGAAAAAGATCAAGAAAGGGAAAAACTTCTGCAGGAATCATATTTCCCATATTCTAGCCGTCTTGTACCATTTTTGAATAGCGCTAGAGAGGGCAAAATAAGCCCTATCCTAATAATGACTCCAATCCAGACATCACAGCAAGGCTCATGCTATTCTATTTTTGGAGTATGTGTTTCTCTTTAATGAATTAGAATTATTTCACTGCTTTTTCATTTCAGTCATCTCAATTTGTTAACTGTCTGCTTCATTTAATGTTTTTCCTTCTCCCTGAGGTAAGACTCTCTCTAAAGAGAGCTGGATTTGGATGGAATCTCTAACATCGACATCTTTAATGGAAATTCTTACTCTTGTTTTCTTTCCTTCAGAATAACTCTTCTCTGAAATCCTATGCTATGATTAAGGCAATTATTAATATGAGATTTAAAATGGAGTATTCAGAATACATGATTTCACTGTCCTAAAACTTTATCCTATTTATATTAACAATATCTCTCAGAGAGACCCCAGAATTCATTTAAACAAGTGACTCACCAAAGGATTAGGTTTAGTGTTTACACATTTCCTTAGTGATTTAAAATTTGAGACTGAAGTCTCCAAAGTAACTAACGAAACAACATAGGTTTCAAAACTTTCATCCAATTCGGAAAATGCATGCTCACATACATGTGTGAGAAAGAGAAATTCAGAGAGAGAGAGAGAGAGAGAGAGAGAGAGAATGTTTGAAGGTTGAGAGCTAAAGCAGAAGCATCTATTCTGGTTTTGTTTCTTACTTTTTGCCTACTGTACATAAATAACTTTTAAATAAAAGAAATGAACCTCCAGGTAATCATAGAAGAAAGATAAGGAAAAATTTGGCTTCAGTTACAACAAGGAAGATTTAGGATAGAATCTAGAATCTTGACATTATATAACAGCATTAATAATTATGTCTGAGATATTTTCACAATACATTCTATTTCCCTAAAATGTCTTGAAGTAACATCTAGAAGATATTCAGTCTAAGTGAGTCTTATCAAATTCATTGAATGATTCTCCTGAGTTATAGCACATCTGGTTACTTGGTAGCCAATTGCAGTAAAAAGCAATTGGAAACAATCTGACACTGGTTTGTTCATCTTTAATTAAAACTTACAGGACCTGACTAATCCAGAAAATCCACAGAAATTCAAAATTCCCACCAGAACATTTGGTCAGATGAAGTAAAAAGAATAAATATGCTTCTTATCTCAAGCTTAATGGGCTCAGATGTGTTTGTTGGGTATTTTCAACTCCTTATGAGAACTAATAAATGAATTCTAATTTCATATATTATTTAATATTGTACTGCCTCTGACCTCTTCAAATTTCAAAACACCATTCTCTAGTCTATCTATTATTCTTCTAATGTTTGGCACCATGGGTTGATCTGATGTTATATCTTCATTTAGACATGATTCTTCATCTTAATATTGGCAGTTCAAACTATTAATTGTCCTACTGTGAGGTAAAGATTTAAAAGAGTCTCATGGCCCAGACAGACAGAGATTTAAGAGGTTTGATTAGGGAACTAATTATGAACATATGCTTTTGTATCATTATTTATGATATTTTCTTTTGTATCTAAAAATCAAATATTGAGCCAGATTTAATTTAATCCCCCAAACTTTTATTAAGCACCTACTATGCACAAGTCTTTGTGTTGAGCAGTGAGATACAAAGTGGAAAAAAACCCCAGCAATCTCTTCCCTCACAGAGCATTCTTTTAGAGAATGATATGTCCAATGATAAGGAGGGAGAGAGAGCCAAGAAAAGTGGAGAATAACTATAGCTAACATGCATATGTGCCTGTCCTTGTTCTGTCTTGTGATCATCACACCTCGTGAAATAAGTGCTATTATAAACCCAATTTTACAAATGAAGAAACTGATACTGAAAAAGGTTAAGTGACTTCCCAGGGACATCTAGTCTGAGTTCAGATTTTAACTGAATCTTCCTAACTCTATGTCCAAGTTCCTTAGCCCCTGAGGAACCTAGCTGCCATAGGAGGGGCATTCACAGAAGATACATCTTCATTTCCCCCCTCCCCCGTCCTCCTTCTTCTCACCCTCTCTGATGTCCTTAACATTATTGACTGTACTTTCTTCCAGGATAATTTCTCATATCTGTACTTCCATGATATTACTCTCTCATAATTCTCCTCCTGCCTATCTAACCTCACCTCCTCAATTTCTTTTGCTGATTCCTCATCCATATGATGCCCGCAATAGTGTTACACAAGGCTTCACCTTAGCAATGGTGTTCTTTTCTAAATATAGTCTCTCTCTTAGTGACTTCATAGGCTTTCATTATGATCTCTATATTAACAACAATCAGACCTACATACTCAGTCTGTGCTACCCACTGAATTTCAAAATAGTGTCAAAAATGGCTCTTGGACATTTCATATAAAATATGAAAATATTTATATTTAGATTATATATAATATATTTATATTTTCATTTAAAACATGTAGACAGTCAACTTAAAACTCCAAAACAGAACTCATTCTATTTCCCCCTAAATAGACTCTTCCTTCCAATATTTCCTACTCTTTTTGTTCCAGGCCCAGCTACCCTTTTTTGTAATCTTGGTATTATCCTTAACTATTTACCCTCCTTCAACCCCTATATCCAATTTTATTACCAGATTGTTACCAAAACATGACATTTATACCTCTTCAACATCTCTCACATCTGACCATTTCTCTCTACTTACACAGTTTCCACATAAATTCAATCCCTCATGAGTCCTCATCCCAGATTTTTGCAACAGACTTACTGGTCTCACCACCTCAAGTCTCTCCTTCTTCAAAGCTATATCCTTCTGAGTGCTCCTAAAGTGATATTTCTTTTTTTTTTTAGCCAGTGCTTATCATTTTTATTTTTTTAAAAAAATATTAATTTACTTTTAGTTTTCAACATTTTCTTCCTTAAGTTTTAAACTTTCTTCCCCTCCCTCTCCAAGACAGCATGAAATCTGATATAGGCAGGCTCTACACATACATTCCTGTTAGATACATTTTATATTAGCCACATTGTATATTAGAATTACAATGAATGGGAGAAACTGAGAGAAAGAAAACAAAACAAAAAAGAAAATAGTCTTCTTCACTCTGTATTAGTTCTTTCTCTGATTGTGGATGGCATTTTACATCATGAATTCTTTGGAAAAATTAAGTCCTTGCCAATAACATTCTTCTTTTAAGAAAAGCATTTTATCTTTTTTTTTTTTTTAAAGAGGGAAGGGATCATAGAGGGAAGAGAAGCCTCATAGAATCCTGCTTCTGAGAAATAGGTCCAGTGTTCACAAGACGAGGGAAGGAATCTTCAGCTGCTGCAATCACTTCAGTAGAAGTCTAGCCATCCTTGGGAAGACTTTCCTGAACTCTAGAGGCCTACTGTGGATGCCAGCCTTGGGACCTGTCCAGACAGCGAATCGTGGCTGCATCTGGAGAAAGACTTTTCTTTCTGGTTCAGACCAACATGTACCAAGCACCAGGCCTGATAGGGATGGATGTGATTTAGAGATAAAAGCAAAGCTGTTCTAGCTGTCGGGGGTTTGAGTTACTAAGAAAAAGCAGTTCCTTTTTCCATGCTTCTGTGTGAGCTTTCTTGTGCTGAAGCCACCTGTTCTCCTGAATACAACTTTCAAACTCTTTTGGGGTATAATTGTAAACTAGAATAGGAACAAAGGGGTCTAGGCTGTCAAAACCTTCCTTTCCTAGCAAGTCTTGGGGCAGATAGGCAGCTCTGGGTTTAATGAGAGCTAGTCTGGCTCAGACTCATCACAATAACCCTTCCATGCCAATCACTGGTCACCATTTTCTTCACGTTATTAAGAATGAGTGTCAGCTCCTCTGGGGCAACCAGGCTTTTGTCTTTGTTTTTCAGTGTGGTCCTCCCCCAGAGAGCATTGACAATATCCACTGCCACTAGAAGGTGGAACAAACCCGAAGAACTTTGTCTCTTCAGTTCTTTCATCGCAATCCCAACAGCATTACTGGCAGTTTTCACTTGATTTAGGCCCTCTCAACTACTTCTCCAAGGGGTCTGCCTTCCTCTGTGCTTTCTCGTTTGTTCCAGATGTACTTCTGTTGAATTTTAATCTGGTTCAGGAACCGCTCATTTGAGGTTTTGAAATTCTTTGGCCAAGTTGAGGCTTTCAGGGGTGGATCATAACGTCCTTTGTTGTAGGTAGACTGCAGAGGATCCTGACAATTTTTCACCCAACAGTGAGCATCTGGAACATGCATTATCAGCCAGTCCTGTTTTGCACTGAAATGAACTGCATGGCAAAAAGTAAGAGTTTTTCCCATGCCCTTCTCATCATAGAGGACATATTGGATGGCAGAGTTGGCAAAGTTTGTATTTTTCAAGTAGTGCAGGAGCTCTAGGGCTAGCTGTCTTAACATCAGGTAGGCTTCATTGAAGGTCTTCACCTGCATTCCAAATTGAGGGGACAATCCCTGTGGGAAAATGGTCTTCAGTTTCTCCAGGGGAGTATTGTAGCGCTGACAGAGGTGTTGCTCGCTATGGTTGGCTGAATCATTCTCCTGAGTTTGAGAGATGGTTCTGGATTTCTCACCTAGAACCTGGGTATCCAGACTGACATAAATGCTTTGTGATGCCTTGGTGTTCACATGCAGAAAGCGCCCTGAGTCCGACTTATGGCTTTTAGAGATAAGCCTTATCACCTCTCTCAGTCTCATTCCTGTCTCTGGCAACTGGCTTTTAGGTGGCCCTCCTTACCATCTGGTTTTCAAGGGTCAGTTATCTAGTTTGTAGATTCAGAAAATTTAGGCCATTTTCAACTGTTTCCCTGGGGTCTTTGGGGTATGAGTGTGTGTGACCACCATGATCCCAGAGGTAGCCTGACTTGAGTCCTCTAAAGAGCTATTTCTTAAGTAAAAATCTGATCATTTTACCTCTCTATAAATTCCTGTGGCTTCCTCTTGTTTGTAGGGTCAAATGCAAACCCTTCTGGTTAACTTTTTAAAAATATTTATTTCATTTTTTCTAGTTTATGGAATAAAATAAGCGTTTCTGTAATATAGTATAATTTAAAAAAAGATGATTGAATATGAAACTGCAAATCTATCGTGTAGAACTTCTTTCTCTGGATATAGATCATATCTTCCTTCACATGTCCTTTGTAGTTCATTTGGGTTTATATAATAATTAGAATGGTTTATTTGCTTCAAATTGTTTTTAAAATAATGTTATTACTGTATACAGTGTTCTCTTGGTTCTGCTCATTTCATTCCTCATTATTCTGTACAAGTCGATCCATGTTTTTCCGAGGTTATCAAGCTCATCATTTCTAATACCACAGTAGTATTTCATCATAATCATACACCACAACTTTTTCAGCCATCCCTAATTAATGGGAATCCCCATATTTTTTTCAGTTCTTTACCATCACAAAGAAAGCTGCTATAAATATTTTAGAACATATAGGATTTTCTCCTTTTTTTCTTTAATTATCTTTAGAATTAGACTGAGTAGTGATATTGCTGGGTCAAAGGGCACAGGCAATTTGATAACTTTTTGGCCATAGTTCCACATTGCTATCAGATTGCTGGATCAATATACAGTTTCTCCAATAGCGAATTAGTGTCTCAATTGCTTCACATCTTCTCCAACATTTCTTGCTTTTCCCTTCAATCATTTTAGCCAATCTGGTAAATGCAAAATGATATTTCAAGGTTGTTTTAATTTGCATTTCTCTAATCAAAAATTATTTAGAGTATTCTTTTATATGACTATAAATTGTTTTCATTTTTTTCATCAGAAAACTGTTTGTTCATATCCTTTGACCACTTAGCAATCAGGAAATGATATATATTCTTATAGATGATCTTATTCTTTTAAAACTCTCCTCAGTCTGGCTCCAACTTATCTTTCTAGCCTCATTGGAATTATTACTTTCTCACACTCTGCATGATCCAGCCAAACTCATCTCTTTTTTGCTCACACACAACACTTCATCTGCTGTCTTTATATTTTTTCACTGGCAGTCCGCCATACCTATAATGCATGCCTTCTCTCACTCTAACTAATATCCCTCTCTTCCTCAAGCACCACATTCTACAGCAAGTATTTCCTGATCCCTCAACTTCCATTGTTCACACTTTCAAATCACCTTGCATTTAACTACTTTATATCTGTTCTATTCATGTTTACTCTTAGTAAGTATATCCACAGAGGTATTGTCTACCTTTTTAAGATGAAAGTTATTTAGGAGAAGGAATGTTGCAATTATTTTATTTGTATCCCCAACATATTGTATGGTGCCTGGAACCTAGTGTGAATGTATTAAATACTTTGTTAACTGATTGACCGCTCTGAGCCTTGAAGGAATATGTGTAATTGGAAAGACATTGTTAATGGAGTACATTCTAGTCATGGAAAATTACTTATGTGAGTTCATGGAGGTGGTACATGGAATATAGAGTCTGAACAGCAGTCAGTAATACTAGTGTAACTAGAATATAGAGTGTGTAGAGGGGAATGATGAAAAGGCAGTTTGAATCATAGTTGCAAGAGGGCCTTAAATGTTAAGTTGAAGCATTCAAAGGACAATAAATTTTAAAGCTGTGAAGAAACTTAAGAGACTGCTGAGTCTGACTCCTCTATTTTATAAACAAAGACATTGAGGGGATAGGTAAATGACTTATTTAATCATCATACAGCACGTTTTTAAAGTGAGACTCCACCTTTTGGAACTAGGTCTTCCTGACTCCAAATTCAGCACTCTTGTCACTTCATTGATACTTATTTTTTCAGGTTGTAGCTTATATTAGACATGATAAATAAAAGAAAAACTCTATAGTTTTTACATCAGATGAATGACCTGTATTTTAAAAAAGGAACTGAAGGATCAATCATTGCCCTGCTGACAGACTTGGTCTATCTTGAAGATCACACAATTTCTCTAATAATCTCATTCCCTTACTCCTCCTCTACCCTGAAAACATAATCTGATTCATGTCTTTCTCCTTGGTTGCTCCATTCTTCTATAAGCACCAGACCAAACGTAGACTCCATTTATTAAAGACATTAATGAAGAGATTCAAGACTGGTTTTCTCTCCCTTTTAACAAGTCAATAATGGTAATTCCTTTCAAGTGAATTGCTATCTTCACCACAAGCTCAGAGCACCAATTGCTAAAGTTATTCCATTGTTTGGAATCCTGGCTTTGTTGAAAGCACAGACTGTTAGAGAGAGTCCATTCATGAAAATATGCTTCTTTTATACACACTCCAATATGCTATGAATTTGGGATGTTCTAATTTTGGCCATAGTGTTTCTTGGCAGATCACAACAAGCACCTCACAAGTATTTCCTTTAAAACAGAAATGTAATCATATTAAGCATACAGACGGAAAAATACGTGATTCAGGTTGGAGAAATTTAGGCTCACAAACAACTATGCAAGTCCTTACTCATCAAAGAGAGAATTAACTCAATCAAAGAACTGCTTTGGATAAAGAACTCAATTGTAACATCTGATAGTAAATAAAATGCATCAGGGTAAAAGGAAGAATGAATATATACAGGAAAGAGATGAATAGTTCATGAGTGGGAGAAGGCACATACACAACTAGAAAATTGAGGGTGATAGAAATTGAGGGTACAACTTTATTTTTTTGTTTTATAGTTTTTTTCTTAACCAACACAAATAATGATGAGCATTTATATTTACCTGGACAAAGGTACAGTCAGGGAGAAGGGAGGAACTATACACACATGAAGCTGATAATAAAAATTAGAAGTAACAATAGTAGATTACATTTATATAACTCTTTGAGGTTCAAAATGTACTTTACAAATATAATTTCATTTGTATCCTTGCTCCAATACCGAGAAGTAAATGAAATATGTTGTCCCTATTTTCCAGATGAAGAAACAGAGGCAGATAGATGTTAAATGACTTTTCCAGGGACACACAGGTAGAAAACATCTAAGGCTGGATTTGAATGAAAATATGCGTTATGTATTGACACATAATAAATTAAACATATCTCCAAAGCTGAATTGTTTCTCTGCTTCCTATGGATGTTCATTTTTTCCTTTTCCATTAAATTTTAAATGCTTCAGATGATCTTTGCTTACTTAAAAATTTCTGGCAACCATATCAATAGCTCTCAATTTATTCCTCTACCTTCTCCTCCCCAACCCCCAAAAGAGACAAAACCCTCATATTAGACATACTTAATCAAATGTTTGCCTCATTGATTCATTTTTGTTTATAATCAGGAGGCAGATATTATGACTCATCAACAATAAAGTTATAATGTAACCTATTGAGAGAGAGCCTAGAGCAAGAGAATTTCAGGGTTGCAGTGGGCCATTTTCTTTTTTCTTTTTGATTAAATTTATTTATTTATTTTTAGTTTTCAACATTAATTTCCACTAGATTTTGAGTTCCAAATTTTCTCCCCATCTTTCCCCTCCCCCTACCCCAAGACACTGAGCACTCTGATTACCCCTCTCCCCAATCTTCCCTCCCTTCTGTCACATCCCTCCCTTCCCTTATCCCCATCTCCACTATTTTCTTGTAGGGCAAGATAGATTTCTATGTCCCTTACCTGTGTTTCTTATTTCCCAGTTGCATGTAAAAACAATTTTTAACATTTGTTTTTAAAACTTTGAGTTCCAACTTCTCTCCCTTCCTCCCTCCCCACCAAGCCCCACTGAGAAGGCAAGCAATTCAATATAGGTTATACATGTGTAGTTATATGAAGACTTTCATAAAAGTCATTTTGTGAAAGACTAACTATATTTCCCTCCATCCTATTCTGTCCCCCATTTATTTTATTCTCTCTTTTGACCTTGTCCTTCCACAAAAGTGTTAACTTCTAATTACCCACCCCTCCTATGTACCCTCTGTTCTATCATCCCCCATACCCCACTTATCCCCTTCTCTACTTTAGTAAGTCTCTTATGATTTCTCTTTCCTGTTTACCTTTTCATGCTTCTCTTGATTCTTGTGTTTGAAAGTCAAATTTTCTATTCAGTTCTAGTCTTTTCATCAAGAATATTTGAAAGTCCTCTATTTCACTGAATTACCACTTTTCCCCCTGAAGTATTATACTCAGTTTTGCTGGGGAGGTGATTCTTGATATTAATCCTAGTTCCTATGACTTCTGGAATATCATATCCCAAGCCCTTCAATCCCTTAATATAGAAGCTGTTAGATCTTGTGTTATTATGATTGTATTTCCACAGTACTTGAATTGTTTCTTTCTGGTTGCTTGCAACATTTTCTCTTTGACCTGGGAGCTCTGGAATTTGGCTACAATATTCCTAGGAGTTTTTCTTTTCAGATCTCTTGCAGGAGGTGACTTGTGGCTTCGTTCAATATTTATTTTACTCTCTGGTTCTAGAATATCAGGGCAGTTTTCCTTGATAATTTCATTAAAGATGATGACTAGGCTCTTTTTCTGATCATGGCTTTCAGGTAGTCTAATAATTTTTAGATTATTTTCCCTGGATCTATTTTCTAGGCCTGTTGTTTTTCCAATGAGATATTTTACATTGTCTGCTATTCTTTCATTCCTTTGGTTTTGTTTTATAATTTCTTGATTTTTTATAAAGTCATTAGCTTCCTTCTGCTCCATTCTAATCTTTAAAGAATTATTTTCTTCAGTGAACTTTTGGCTCTCCTTTTTCATATAGCCAATTCTGCTTTTTCATGCATTCTTCCCCTCATTGGCTTTTTGAATTTCTTTTCCATTTGGGTTAGTCTATTTTTTTAAAGTATTATTTTCTTTGGCATTTTTTTGTGTCTCCTTTAGCAAGCAGTTGACTTGTTTTTCATGATTTTTTGTACCACTCTCATTTCTCTTCCCAATTATTGCTCCCCTCTTATTTGATTTTCAAAATCCTTTTTGAGCTTTTCCATGACTCAGACCAATTCATATTTTTTTGGAGGCTTTGGATGGAGGAGCTTTGACTTTGTTTTCTTCTGTTTGCCCACACCAGATTGTGCTCTGCTCCCAGGATGGCATTATTGACAATTTCCTGTCACTTTCCAGGCTCTCTTGGACTGGAGATTTACTTCACTCTGTCTTTCTGTGGGTTCTGCAGCTCTCTGCCATCTTGGCTGTAATGCCCCTCCCCCCCTGCCTGAATTGGGCCATTTTAAAGGAGCTATAGTGGGATAAATATTTAGGGAGACTGAACAAGAGGGTGTCTAAGTCACTCTTATCCCAGAAAAAGAGAGAACTCTTAAGGAGTTTTGAAGCATATGAAAAGAATCTCTGAGCTCTTTTCTACGCTATAGAGGATAGAGGGAAAAACAGATAAAATCAATCTTTCTCAAAAAACAGGTACCTATGTGAGAGAGAGAGAGCAAGAGAAAATCATAAAGTCTAAAGAAACTTTCTCTGGTTCAATGTCTTTTTCAGCCCTCTGATTATACAGCTATTATTTTCACCTCTTGCTTTCCTTTGATAGAAAGGTATAAACCCCTTCACTTTTCTGGAATATCTCTTTTATATCCATTTTGAGCTTGTAAAGATGCTTTTTCCCTATATCCACAGATTAGCCAACTTCCAAAAGATTTTTTATAGAGCTCTTATGTGTCTTTTGAAGCATGAGAAAAAAAAAGTACGATGCAATCCAGGAAGATCTGTACAGATCTCTTGTTAGTTGTGCTCTTTTAAGGTCTGGAATGAGAATTACAGAATGACCATGTATACCCTCATAAGACTAGATTGTTCTAATATTATATGACTTTTGATGTTAAGATTTTTAATTCATGAAATCTATCTTTAAGCTTCAAAGATAATGCAAATGGAGTCATGGAGAGTTGGATACAACTGAACATCAACAGCAGTAATCACAAAATCAAAGAATATAATAGCTAGACTTATGGCAATACAGGCTTGGGAGAAGGTAGGGGTTAGGGATATCTTTAAAAGGCTGTTTTCCTGGTTCTGCCATTTATCTACATAATCTATTTGACATAGGTCATTTCATCTGTCTACAACCTCTAATTCCTCATCTATAAAACTGATGTAGATGAGTTGGACTTCCTGACTGTAAATGTCACTTCCATTTCCATATCTATGATCTTTCTCACTAATATTTTGGGATGTGTGTGTGTGTGTGTGTGTGGCCACACAAATAATTATTATGGCTTTGAGATGACTTTCATGAGCATTCCAGTAAGTAGGCTGATAGTAATATTCATCATCTCTGGTGCAAATACAGGCTAAGCACTGCTCCACAAATATTCATCACCCTTGGGTTGGTGTCAAAGAAAGAGTTGTGCGGGTAATTTTTTTTTTTTTAACTAGCTCAATAAAAATCTCTCTGTAGAAAGGAAGTATGCATGACACACTTTAAGTTTAATCTATATTATTAACATTTTCCATCTATTAAGCCCAGATAATCAATAAAACAAGTGATCAGTTTTGTAGTATTTGCGGATAATAGATACGTAAATATTCATACTGAAAATTAAACAATTAAAGTTTTCATAACGTAGTTTGAGTTGGCACTTGCATATATCTGGTTAATGTACATGACTCTTAGTACAACTTCACTCTGATACTATCTCCCAAAGTATTCACATTAGCCTTCAGTATTTATCCGCCAACCAAGGCATTTATCCAACCAACTCTGCTTCCTCTGAGCATCTCTTTACTAGAAGGGCCTTTCTGGAAATTTTTGCATATGCTCTTCTCCTTTCTATAACACATGCAGGGGAAAGTAAAATGATTTCTGAAATTTTTTGAAATAGCTTATGTCATTTGAGTTGTGTCAGGAGGAACTGGCCTTACTTCTGGAGTCTGGATTCTTTCAGAGGATGTCTGATATGAAGAAGATTATTCCAGAGGATATGTGAAAAATTGATTGGAAAGTGGAAACTAAATGCACAAAGAACAACTGGAAATCTGTCACAATAATCCAAGTATAAGGTACTGGACTTTTAGGCTATGAGCACTTTGGCTGGAGAATAGGGCAGGAAAACCATTTTTGTAAAGGAAAAAAGAAATAGGTCAAATTGGGAAGAGTGATAACTAATAGCCTTTTCACAGGTATACTTTTGTTCAATAAAAACTGCTAAAATTCCAAGTGTGAAGAGACACAGTTTCAACAGTCATTTAATGTAAAATCAGTCAGTTTAAAAACTGAAAAATAGCTGAGGCTACAAGGCATTATGTTCTCTCAATTTCCCTGTAACTATGTTTAGAGCTTAAGAGGTCACTGCACCCAAATGGGGCAGCTGGCTGGTAAGATAGATAGAGAGCCGGGCCCGGAGCCAGGAAGACCTGAGTTCAAATCCAACCTCAGACATTTACTGGTTGTAGGACCCTGGGCAAGTCACTTAATCTTATTTACCTCAGTTCCTCATCTGTAAAATGAATTGGAGAAGGAAATGGCAAGCCGCTTCCTTTGTGAAGAAAATTCCAAATGGGTTAATGAAAAGCCAGACACAACTGAGCAATTGTACTCACTGAGAAAGGATGGATCAAATACCTGTTTTTAAACTATGAGAGGATTAAGGAAGGAGTGCTTTTATCACTAGTAAAAAAAGTGAATATTGTGAGTTTTTAACTTCATAAGGAAAAGGTGAATCATCAAGTACCAGGAGTCCCTGATTTGAACCACTGTAATTTGGGAAGAATCTGGTTAGAATGGTGCTGAAATGAGCTGTCACAAAGAATTGAAAGTAGATTGAGAACATATCAGAAAATCGAAAAGCCATCATGGCTAGAGGTATATGAAGAAAGCATGAACAAGAGAGTTAGTTCATGAAAAGATTTCAACTGCTAGTCCAAGATTGATGGGAGGAAGATTATAAAGCCTATTGGAAAATAGCTGACCCAGCCTCTAGGGTCATCTACAATTTGAGGAAGGTAAAGTCTTTCTGAAGTGCTTGTTGCTCACTGACATTCTACCTGATTTAATAGGAAAAGCAGAAAGGAGAAAGACAGAGTTTGCAACTGATCTGCAGTTGGATTATCTGGTGAACAGCTAATTGGACAGCACAGAAGCCTGGTAAATGAAGAGTCATCTGATTTTATAAGCATTGCCCAGTCATTTTGATGGACTTGTAGTTTTCCAACTGAAAGTTTCTTGTAGGCAATACAATAGCATGACACTTCTCAATGTCCATTTCAGAGTGATTATGCTAGATGGTGGAGTGGATAGAGTATGGGTCTAAAGTCAAAAAGATTTATCTTTATGAGTTCACATATGGCCTTAGACATTCACTAGTTATGTGACTATGGTCAGGTTACTTCACTCTATTTGCCTCAATTTCCTCATTTATAAAAATGAGCTTCAGAAGGAAATGCAAAGCATATCAGTACCATTTCCAAGAAAACCCTGAATAGGGTCACAAAAGTCATGCATAACTTAAAAAAATGACTAAACAAAATCAACAAGTTAAGAGTTTGGCAATGTTTTATCAAAAAGCAAAAGAGAAAAGAATTTGCACAGCAGGAGAACAAAGGGAATTAAACGGAGAATAGCTGGCAAAAAAGTCTTTTTGAATGGCATAGATGCTCCCGAATAAATCAATAATATCAAAGTCTGAAGTCCAGAGTTGTGAGTAACCCTAAACAAATAGATGTTCCTCATTTACTTATCTGTTTCTGTTCTTTATGAATGTGTGTCCACTTTTCTTTATAGAAAAGAAGGAAGGAAACAAGCCTTTATTATGCCCTACTACATGACAGGCACTATGCTAAGCGTTTTACAAGTATTACCTCATTTTATCCTCATAACAAGGTTATGAGGTGGGTACTATGATTATTTCCATTCTCCCTACTCTCTCACTCCAACCCAAAAAGCTGAGGCAGACAAAGGTTAATTTTCCCAGGATCAAAACTCTAATAACATCTTCCTTGTTCCAGGTTCAACACTCTCCATTTTTCTCCCTCACTGCCTAAGTACTGTAGGTACATCATTACATTGGTAGAAGTGTAATATTCATGCTTATGTAAGGAATGGATGTATCAATTATTTCCACATTGGCTTTTTGTTAAGTGCCTGTTATCTTGCTTTGGCCTTGTTAATAATTAAATGGATATGATTAAGATCTAATGGTATTACCATTGTGAGTTGCTGGTTTATGTAAGTAAGTCACACCAGTGTGAGCTTAAGCAATATGGTGATAAGTAGAAGCAATATATTTCTTGTGGTCCCTGAGAGAAATGAAGTATAATTAAGCTGGTGATAATTATTTAGGATAAATAGAACATATCCTTTGCCCTTGAGAGTTTCACAATTGGGCCTTCTCAAGATCATATTGGAATGAAGCTAACCTGTAGTATTTCTAAAAGAAGTGAAATTTGATCTGGAATGTTGTAAAACTGTGGCTATAAGAACCTCTAGAAAATCAGCATGCATAATATCAAATGCTGAGTTTTAAAGATTTCCAATATTACTAAGTATCATTTATCTCTCTCATATCCCATTTCTTATACACAGAATTCAACAATGAATTTAATGGTCACTTTAACAAAGTACCAGTAAATTCTCTATTATAATAAAATATCTTTGGAGTCAATATTGAGGAGACCATCTTTCATTTTGTGTGTGATTTTCTGCCAACAAACTATTTTTCACTTAATTAGCCACTTGCAAGTGACATTCAGTTGTGCATATGGAGAAGGAGGTCCAGGTCAGAGCCCTCTAAAGATGTATCTCTAAATATTAATGTATTTTAAATGATCTGCCATTAAACTGTGAGCATTTTATCATGGTTCAATTGCCAGTCACATTTTCATCTTATTTCTTTCTCTCTTTTTTTATGATATAAGGCTCTGAGCACAGGCTTTAAATAGTTGAATGCAATTTCAGACTAAAACAGCTTTATATGAAAGATGAGTTCATACTAGGCAGCCTTATAATGAGTGCTCTAAATCACTGTGAGACCTGCAAATGAGAAGCCCTACTTTTCTGCTCTCTCTTGAGAACTCATTAAGACAGCAAACATGTTTTCAGGAGCAATGCACATCATATGCAGAAGACACTGGCTTTCATATCTAGAAACACTCAGATCCAAAAGCAGAGGGAAATCCACTATCTTTTAGTTAGAAAATAAGTGATTGAATCTTTGCACTAGGACTGCTGATTCCAGGGGCTGAATTTGAGGGTCTAAATGATTTAGGCTATGATATCAGTCATTAATGACCTGCATATGCTTCATTATCACCTGACACGTGATTTGTTTATTTTTAAGGAAGTTTAGTAATGTTCAATGATGCAAAAGCAAAATAAACAACCAAAAACAAAAATAAACCCCTATTTTCTTCCTAAGATCAAATTCTTGCTTACTTTAGGCTGTGAGCAAACATGATCCAAGTATCTATGGATATAAATTTGTTCTTGTCAAAAGTCAGTGCTTTCAAGGACTCAGAAAAGTTGATTTTTTTTTTTAGAATTCCCTTCATAATTCTGCTTTCTGCTGGGGGTGGAGCTATGGCAGAATAAAAGCACAGACTTCCCTGAGTTCTCTCCAAAAGCCCTCCAAGTACCTGTAAAAATGACTCTAAACAAATTCTAGAGCTACAGAACCCATAAAATGACAAAATGAAACAAATCCCCAGACTAAGATAACCTGAAAAGTTGACAGGAAGGGTCTTTCAGACCAGACAGGGAGCAGAGTACAGTCTGGCATGGGCTGTACTAGCACAGACTGGCCAGAGCAGGCCTCAGGGGACTACTGAATCATTGGCAACTATGGCAGTTTCCATTTTTCTCAACCCACAAACACCAAAAAAGTCAGTGGGAAAACTCTGCGATACCGGGGTGAAAGAGGAGCACTCAATCTGGCTAGCTCCAGGGTGGTGAGGTTGGTGGCAGTGCAGGGGCAGCAGCAGTGGCAGTGGCAGCAGCGGCTGCTTCTCAAGCTCTGTGTTCACAGACAGAAGGGTATCCCAAGTCTCTGAAGTCAAGGCAGTACACACACCCCACTTCCATCCCCGTTGGAATCAGAGTTCTATTTTGACAAAGAGTTAGAAAGTCAAGTGTTTCTTTTAGGGATAAAAATTCATGGAATCATGTAAATGTGTATATTAAAGAATATGCACTATGCAATATAAAGAATGTATACTCAACACCATATGGTGCATTAAAGTAGATACTACATAAGGGCCCAGATATATAGAAAATACATGTTTATAAAAAAACAGGAACCATAAATACATATTCTATAGATCTTAACACAATAAAAGAGTTGAAAGTATTAAAGTAGTTTTCTTTCAAGGAGTTTCTAGTCTAAGAGTTGAGACAAAATGAAAAAGAACTATGTGCAAATAAGTACAGAATAAATTAAATTAAAGATAATGTCAGAGGGAAGGCATTAAGATAAGAGTACTAGAAAAGGACCTCTTGCAGAACATGGGACTGTAGTGTATACTTGAAAGAAACCAGAGAAGCCAGCAGACAGAGATGAGGAGAAAGTGTCACAGAGAATAGTGACAATACTCAAAGTCAGGAGGGGGAGTACCTTCCATGAGAAACTTTAAGGAGATCAGTTCCTGGGTACATGAGGAGGAATAGGATGTAAGAAGATTAGCCAGGTAGGAAGGGGTCAGATTTTGAAGGGCTTTAGAAGACAGAGGATTTTTATATTTAATCCTGGAGGTAAGAGAGAGCAATAGGAGTCTATTGAATGGGGAGAAAGGAAATACAGGACATTATCAGACCTGTGCTTTAGAAAGATCAGTTTGACTGCTGAGAAAAGTAAAAGGAGTATTGAGGAAGGGAGACCAGTTAGAAGGCAAGGGGCATAATAGCTTATATATGAGAGTTATAATGGAAATAGAATCCACAAGACTTGGTAAAAGATTGGATATGGAAATGGGAATGGTGAGAATATGAGGATGAAAATGTCCTTGACAACAATAGAGAGATTAGGAAAGGGAGAAGGTTTGGGGGGAAAGATGAAGAGTTCAGTTTCAGACATGATTATTTTGATATTTCTGAGATATCTTAAATAAAACTTGTTTATGTGAATATATTACATTGTAAGACATAACGAACTCAAAAGAGATACATGACCTGAATATTAAAGATCATAGCATAAAAAATACATAGAAAAGAAACAAATAATACACCTTTCATGTATATGGATAGGGGGTAAATCCTTAAATGAAACAAAATGTAAAAGCACTTAAATAAAATAGATAATTTTTATATTATAAAATTGAAAATCATTTTTTCAAGAACAAAATTAATTCCACTAGGACGAGAAGTTAAGTGGTTAACTTAGAACCTGCCTCCGATATCTCTGATAAGTGTCTTGTGTGAAAATATAAAGACAATTGGCAAAAATATTAGTCAAAGGATAGGAGTAAATAATTCTCTAAAGAAAAATACGTTCTTAATGTTAACAAAATAATTGTTCCAAATTTCAAATAAAAAAAAAGGAAACAAATTTAGACAACACTGAGGTCACTTCACATTGTAAATTATAAAGGTGATAAAAAATGTGAGTAACATTGAAGAAGAAACGGCAAGTTAGGAACTAATGCATTGTTATTGGAGTTATGTATTAGACCGCACATTCTGGAAAGCAATTTGGAATTATACAAAGAGAACAAGTAAAGGAGTGCTGACTTTTTGACCTAAACATCCTTCCCTACTCGACTATTGCACAAGGAGATCTATGACAAAAAAGAAAAGTCCCACATATACATAGATACATGCATCTATATAGATTGAGATACATACATATAGATGCATGCATCTATACAGATTGATATACACACATATGCATATACACCCTCATACATGTATGTGTGTGTGCATACACACAACCATATATTCATTTATATGTATATAGCCATTAATTTGGCAGTAGGTAAAAACATTGAGGTACCTGGATGCAATGGAGTATCACTGTGCTGTAAAAGCTGGTGAGTAAGATTAATCAGAGCATCAGGGGAAGATATGCAAGGGCAAGACAAGATACAAAGTCAAGTAAGCAGAGTTAGGAGAATCTATATACATAATAACTACTATTACATGACTAGAACTAATATTAAAACTACTGAAACTGAATGCTGCAAAAATTATAATCTCCAAGGTTGGACCCAAAGACGTAAGGGATGGCCATTTTCTTTACTGTGGTGGACAGTGGCTATAGAATGCGGCATGCAGCACCAGACCTTCTCCATGTAACAGTCTGTTCAATTGGCTTACTTCTTTTTCGTTCTCCATTGTAAGAGATGGATTTTTGGGGTAAGACAGGAGTTGCTATTATACATTGAGAAATATACGTATCATAAAAATAAAAGACAAATTGAAATAGCTGAGAATAAAATTAACTGAAGGCAAACACATGCTGAGATGGCATTTTAAGAATGATGGTAGCCCCAACTCATAACTGCTACAACTATACACAGCTTCAGTTGGAACAGCAGACCCATCGGCAAAGGGGTAGATAGAGGGCATACTTATGACAAAGGCAATTTCATTTCCGGTATAATTTTTGTTGTGGCATCTTCATCCCAGTACACTGGACGCAGCACCTTTACAAAGTCTCTTCTCTATAGTTCCAATCCCTATGGCCCAGGCTGATTGACTCCTCAACTTGGAGATACCACAGTCTTCCAAGTTATCTCCTTTCTTAACACTTGCCTCACTGGGCCTACTTTCTGTTGGGTGCAGCATCTCCTACTTTGTGAGTATTGGCTCCATTTTAAAACATCATAGCCCATGATAGAAGAAATTGCAATCCCTTTACACACAAGAGCCAAAAGATATTTCCTTCTCAAGAGCTGGGTTGTTGTTCCATTGATGGGTCTCTACTTTGCTACAAGGAGTCATCTTCCTCGTTGCTATTTCCTGCCTGTCAGATGGCTCCCTAGAAATTTAGTTCCGTAGTTTGAGGGCCCACTAAGAGGAGCATGACTGAACCTTGGCCCACCAATAGCTAAGTGCCCTCTAATTTTGTCGATTTTAATCAAAAAAATCCTTTATGTCTCATATGAGGCAACATAAAGGGACAACAGAGTATAGAAAGTAGTTAGTATTTACACTTCACTTAAATTCATCATACCTCATTGTCTCTGTTACCTGCCCCATACATTCTGTGAATTTCCTCAACTGAACTTGACAGAAATAAATTAATTATGGATGCCCAGATCAATTCCCTAGATTCATAGCATCTCTTTCATCACTCTGACAGGGTTTTTAACCCAATCAGCAATCTTACCAGGACTCATTTAGACAACATTTCAGAGTTCCAGCCAGACATTTAGGGATGCTAGAGAAGTTTTAGGTCACGTCCTCTCCCTGATATGCAACTCTTTGGGGCATTACTGTATTTTGTTAATACCACCACCTCCAACACACACACACACACACACACACACACACACAGAGCTATTATTGATTTCATTTTTGAAAGATCATTGTTATTGTTAATTACCTTTATTGACACAAAAAGTAAATTAATCAATTTCTATAGAATTATACTTTACCTCTAAACAACTATTCTTAGAATTGTCTTCATGGAGGATTAGTTTGATTACAAAGAAGACGACTTCTGAAAAGGACAGCCTTTGAATACTGGAAGAAAGAAATTATGTTTTTCCTAAGTCTTTTCTTCTCCAGGCTAAACATCATAGTTACTTCAACAGGTCCACACAATATATGCTCAATACCTTTCATTAGCCTGGCCATCCAACTTTGGATATTCTGTTGTTTATCCATATCCTGCTTAAAATTAAATAGAATACACCAAATGAAATTTAACCAAAACAGAATACAAATATCACTCATTTGGTTCCGGACAGTGTACTTCTCTCTCCTAATACAGAGATTTTTATTAATATCTTTTATTAATAATGCCTTAAAATATTGCTGATTAATTCTGAGTTACTAAATTCACAAAACCATATTTTTTCAGATAAATTATCTAACCATACAATTTCCTCATCTTTAATATGTAAAGTTACTTCTTTAAATATGAATTATTTCATTTTATTTTTAGTCAACCTCCACATTTACTCACTCTGGTACCTTATCTTAGTTTTAATTTGAATCTAGATTTTTGATGGCTATAGTGGAAGATTCTTTGCTCTGGCAAGTTCTACTATGACCGAAAAATTTTCAGTATAGTCTTAGAAACAGACTGGGCCAACTTCCCAAGGACTGAATGCTGTTCAATATAGAGAGAATTTTCACCAGTAGATTAATAGCTGGAGATTAAGCATTTAGTCATGTTCACATATAAAACAAAAAGATTCTAAATGGACATCAGTCTTGTATGGACCACTTCTATTACTGTATTAGAGTGGTGTACATATACAGGTAATAACTAAGTACTGAATAACCAAATACAAGAATATCTAATTTCAACATATATCTATATATACTTACAGAAATGCATCTATATCTGTATCTATCTAGTCTATCAAATGAATTGTAAATAACTTCAAGGGGAAGGAACTAGCTTTCAGAGGAAGATTGATAAATACTAGGGGAGAATATTTATTTCATTAATGAACATATCAGTCTAGTATTTGTTATTGTTCAGTCATTTGTTATGTCTGAATCTTCATGACCCTATTTGGGGTTTTCTTGGCAAAGATACTGAAGTGGTTTGCCATTTCCTTCTCCAGCTCATTTTAGAAATGAGGAAACTAAGGCAAACATAAGTTAACTTGCCCAAGATCCCATAGCTTGTAAGTGTCTGAGGCCATATCTGAATTCAGGTCTTCCTGACTCAGTACTGGCACTCTATCCACTAGCTGACTCCTAGTGTAAGTTCAGCTATTAATTATGTGGCCCATAGACCACTTGAGGGAGTCTTTAGTTGAACAAAATACAAATCTATCAATAATTACTTCTAAATAATAATAATAAAATCCTAAACAACATTCTTAGAAGGAAAAGGCAAATATTACTGCCAGAAAAAAGAAAGCATTGTACATTTTCTGATTCTCATCTGAATGAGAGAAAGAAAGGCAGAGAGAGACACACATACATACATACGTACATGACAGACAGACAGGTTCCTTCTCATTATGCAGCCAATAAGCCGAAGTTTAACGTTAAGGACAAAGTTTTTCTGTCCTTCCTCCTTCAGCAGACCAAAGGCATAAAAGAGCAGTTTAAGACAACAGACTCGAGCCTCCTGTTCACTTCTTAATAGAATCCAGGAAAGAGAGCAAAGGTAAGCAACAGAGTTGACAAGATCTTCTTACTCCTTTCAAAGCAGCTTATTCAAAGCAGAATAAGAGGAGGACAAGAATTGAAGGAAAGGTCAAGGTAGCAGACAATTGGAAGAAAGGTTTCATTAAGTAAACTGAGATCCATCTTCCTCCTCAGAGTCCAGGGCACAGAATCAAATGGACACTGCCTTATACCTACAATAGGAAGGTCTCCTTTCAATATGGGACATTCATGTGCTAATAAGAGCTATGTGAAGGAGGGGTAGGCTGTTCTACTGACCTCATCCCTATTAAAATAGCCAGAAGGTGATCTCTGCTAAAATGACATAATGAGGAATGAAGACAGAACAAAATTAGACATGGGCAATGTTATGTTTCTGTGACAGTTTTTGAATTCTCTCCATCAAAAAACCACAGCCAGGGCATTCCATTTACCATTTGTAAAGAGATGAACAACTTTTTAGGTTTGCTAAAGAAATACTAACCATCAATGATACGTGTAATAGAGATCAAGCTTAGATATTTCAAATCTCTAAAATCTATATACTAATTCATAATGAAAAAACTACACTATTTATTGTCCCATGTTGCAACTGTTACAACTTAAAATTCAGAGGAAACATAATTTAAATTAAATTTAATACAAAAGGAAGCATCTCTAGTTTGGTTTTTTTGGGTTTTGGTTTTTGTTTTTGCATTCAAACTAAAAATTAAATGGGAAAAAAAAGTCCTTTGTCTCCTGGGGCCCAAAGTCACTGAATCTCAAATAGAAGAGAAATCAAAAGGAATTATTAGTCAACCTTGGAATTAAGATTCATAGAACATGCATGTCATTTCCATCTCCTAAAAGCAGCAAACTTTTTTTTTTTAACATTTTAATTCTTTTCTCTTAAAAAAAAGGAGAGTTACGAGAATGGTGGTATATACCTGTGATCCTTTCCAGGGGAGAAGCTGTGACTGGCAGAATGGAAGGATGACAGAATTAAATGAGCAGAATCAGGAGAACAACTTGTAAAACAACTACTCTTTAACAACAAACAATTTAGAAAACTATAAGAGTTGTAATCAACGCAACTATCATTCATGATTCCAAAGGACAGATGACAAAGCATGATAACCATTAAAGAGGAAGTTTGAGTACAAAATGAGACATACCTGTTTTGCATACAACTATTGAAAGAATTTGTTTTGCTTTGTTTTGAATATTTTGTAGTGATGTAGGATTCAGTTATTTCAGTGTGATTCTATTTTCAGCAGAGGCATCATCAGCTGAAAAGGACCTATCATTATTGTTTGAAACAATGATTGAAAAAAACTAACACATATGACCTGTGTATCTTGATATTTGTGGACTGAAAAGGTATGTAATATCTGAAGGGAAAGAACATTGGAAATGTTTCAGTTAAAATAAACAGATTTAATTGACCTTTCATTGTTTATATTTAATTATATTGATTACAGTCTATAAAAGAACACACTGCTTTCTTCCTACCAATAAAAAGAGCATTTTTGATTTTGAAAATGAAGAAATTTCTTTTAGGTACAATTATTTTGAATCCTTAGATGTCTCCAAGAAAACCGCAAAAGATTAGGTATGAGCACCCTCCTACACACACATCCTACATACACCCATGCATGCAGATATGCAGACAGATCTACATACATTCATATTTCAAAATATATGTATGTATCTACTATTAATAGCTAACATTTACATAGTTTAAGTGCTTTGCAAAAACATTTTCCATATATCTTATCTTTGAATACAAACACAAAATGATTAATTCCCATGTATTCACTTTTAATCCCCCCAATAAAAACTTGGGATTTTTACTATTATTTCTTTCCATTTATTGTACTAACCCAAACATCATATACGCACCTCAACCTCTACTCATCTCATCTTGCTCCCCAATTAACTAGAGGCTGGGGATATTTGATGGTTGGGCAAAATTACACAACTTCACAGGGCTATCTGTAATGTATAAACTGAGCATTTATAAGTTCTTAAGCAAGAAGTAGTGAAACTGGGGTCCCCATTTTACTCCAAGCTCAACTTAGGGGATCACCACTATTTTAGTACTTAGGCAGTAGAAGGGCTTACTTATTCATCACGTGATTTGTGCCTGAAAATGTTTTGCATTTTTTAGGTAGGTGCCAAAAGTATACGTGGTTAAAATGTTTCATCTTTGTAGATGTACTCAAAGATACCTTATTATGATCTACACTTGGAAAAACCTCACTTTTCCATTCCTTAAAAATGAATACATAATCTAGGTATAAAGATTGATACCATAAACAAATTAGGGAAGCAATGAATACTGTATTTGTCAGATTTATGGAGAATGGGAAAATTTATGACCGAAAAAGAGATAGAGAATATTATGAAGTGCAAAGCAGATAACTTTGATTACATTAGATTTGAAAGGTTTTTGCACAAACAAATCCAATGCAACCGAGATTAGGAGGGAAGCAGAAAACTGGGAAAGAATTTTTGCAACTACTGTCTGTGATAAAGGCTTCATTTCTAAAATGTATAGAGAACTGAGACAAATGTACAAGAATACAAATCATTTCCCAAATGATAAATGGTCAAAGGATATGAACAGAGAGTTTTCAGAGGAAGAAATTAAAGCTATCTATAATTATATGAAAAAAATGCTCTAAACCATTATTGATTAGAGAGGTGCAAATCAAAACAACTCTGAGGTACCACATCACATCTATCAGATTGGCTAACATGGCAAAACAGGAAGACAATAAATGTTGGAGAGGATGTGGGAAAGTTGGAACACTAATTCATTGTTGATGGAGCTGTGAGTTAATCCAACCATTCTGGAAAGCAATTTGGAACTATGTTCAAAGGGCTACAAAAATGTGCATACCCTTTGACCCAGCAATATCACTTCTGGGACTCTATCCCAAAGAGATTTTAGAAATGGGAAAGGGTCTCACATGTACAAAAATATTGATAGCAGCTCTTTGTGTGGTGGTCAAAATCAAGAGGGTGCCCATCAATTGGACTGAACAAGTTGTGGTATATGAATGTAATGGAATGTTATTTTGCTATGAGAAACAACGAACAGGAAGACTTCAGAGAGGCCTGGAAAGAATTATATGAACTGATGCTGAGTTAAAGGAGCTGAAGCAGGAGAACTTTATGCACAGCAACAATCACAATGTGAGAGGAATTTTTCTGGTAGACTTAGTACTTCATTGCAATGCAAGGCCTTAAAAAATTTCCAGCAAAATCTTGAGGTAAAATGCCTTCCACATCCAGAGAAAGAACTATGGAATTGGATTACAGATAGAAGCAGACTGTTTTCTTTTGTATTATGTTTTGTTTTGTTTCATGGTTTCTCCCATTCATTTTAATTCTTCTACATAACATGTATTTAATAAGAATGTACATGTACAACATACATAGCGCAGTCTCAGGGAGGGAGTGAATAGGGAGGGGAATGAGGAGGAGGTAGAGGAAAAAAATCTAAGATATATGGAAGTGATTTTTGAACATTGAAAACAAATAAAATAATTTAATTTAAAAAACAAATACAAAAAAAGTAGAACAATCATGTAATGTTTTGACAGGCAACTTTCTGCTGAGTTCACTGAGTGTTTAGTTACTATACCTACTACAGTTTCGGATCCCAGGTCTTTGAAAAAAAACATAAAATATACTTTTAGATATTAAGATAGATATGTTACATAGCAGTAAATCAGCTAAATTGGTTTTCCTCCAACATGAGTTCAAATAATCTGATTGTAACTAACACATATGACTCAAATGGAAAGGAGATATCAACAGTCATTAAAGCTTTGGAAATCGGTGGAGAAGCCTTCAAAATATTTATTGAAATTACACAAGCAGCATATAAACAACCAGTGGGGAAAGCCTAGGAACATCAAACACTGTGAAAAATGGACTGACGTGCTGAATTTCATTATTAAAGAGAGAGAAAGAGAAAGGGAGGGAGGGAAGGAAAGAAGGAGAGAGGAGAGAGAGAGACAGAGAAAGAGAGAGAGAGAGGGAGAGAGAGAACATAAAACTTATTGGAAAGAGAATTTTCAAAGATATTTTAGAAGCAGTGTGTGTAATGATTAGAAAACCATCCTTAAAATCATGAAAATGGGTGCAAATTCAACTTTTAACACATATTGGTTGTGTAACCATGGGCAGATAATTTAACTTCTCTGCTCTTAGCAATTCTTCTTTTTATATACATATAAATTTATTTATTTAACTTTTTACATTCATTTTCACAAAATTTTGGACTCCAAATTTTCTCCCCATTTGTCCCCTCCCACCTCCCCAATACACTGAGCATTCTAATTTCCCATATCATCAATCTGCCCTCACTTCTATCATCCCTCCCTTCCCCTGTCACCATCTTCTCTTTTGTCCTGTAGGGCCAGATAACTTTCTATTCCCCGTTGCCTGCATTTCTTATTTCCTAGTAGCAAGAACAATACTCAACAATTGTTCCTAAAACTTTGAGTTCCAACTTCTCCCCATCCTTCCCTCCCCACTCATTCCCTTTGGGAAGGCAGGCAATACAATAAAGGTCATATCTATGTAGTTTTGCAAATGACTTCCATAATAGTCATGTTGTGTAAGACTAATTATATTTCCCTCCATCCTATCCTTCCCCCCATTGCTTCTATTCTCTCTTTTAATCCTGTCCCTCCCCTACTTTCCTGTATTGTAAGATAGGTTTTCATACCAAAATGAGTGTGCATTTTATTCCTTCTTTTAGTTGAATGTGATGAGAGTAAACTTCATGTTTTTC
>CM053773.1:120785403-120807619 GCA_028658325.1 Potorous gilbertii
ATTATCTTCCATTTTTTCATTCTTTTGTTTTGTGATTTCTTGGTTTCTCAGAAAGTCATTAGCCTCCATCTGTTCCATTCTAATTTTGAGAGAACTATTTTCTTCAGTGAGCCTTTGCACCTCTTTTTCCATTTGGCTAATTCTGCTTTTGAAAGCATTCTTCTCCTTATTGGTTTATTGACCCTCTTTTGCCAATTGAGTTAGCCTATTTTTCAAGGTGTTATTTTCTTCAGCATTTTTTTGGGGTCTCCTTTATCAAGGTATTGACCCGTTTTTCATGCTTTTCTTGCATCTCTCTCATTTCTCTTCCCAATTTTTCCTCCACCTGATTGATTTTCAAAATCCTTTTTGAGCTCTTCCATGGCCTGAGCCCATTAGATATTTATTTCAGATCTTTGGTATACAGAGGCCTTGACTCCTATGTCTTTGCCTGATGGTAAGCATTGTTCTTCCTCATCAGAAAGGAAGGGAATAAACATATATTCACCAAAAAAGTAACCTTTTATGGTCTTATTTTTTTTTCCCTTTTCTGGACATATTCCCAGTTAAGTTACTTGACTTCTGAGATTCCTCTCCAGCCTGCCCAGATCCTCCCAGCTAGTGCTTGGGGTCTGAGATTTAAATGCTGCTCGCCAGCCTCAGGGCTTTCAGTGGTGGGCAGGGCTGCTATTTAATGTGTACTTAAGTTCTGGTGCTCACATGGGGTCAGGGCTGCCTCCCAGGCTCAGTTCCCTCAGGGGGTTTATGTGGAGACTTTCAGTAATGGACCCCAGCTCCTTCCTGCTCCAGGCGCCTCTGGCCACCTGCTGCCTCTGCTGCTGCCTCCCGAGGTGGCCTGAGTTATGGAGACACCCAGCTCCCCTCTCAGCCAGTCCAGAAGTCTCTCTCACTGACCTATAGCGCCTGTGGTTGGAGGGACCTTCGTGGCCACCAGACATTCCTTCCCTGAAGCCTGCTCGGATCTGCTCCTCTAGGTGCCATTTGGCCAGGGTAGGGGTAGGCTCCATGCCCATCTGGTGCATGATGGACCTTTGGGGTCAGTTTTTCAGGGCTCTCTGGAACAGAAATCTCCTTTACTCCATTGCTGTGTGGCTTCCACTGCTCCAGAATTTGTTGGGAGTTCTTTTTACAGGAAATCCATGGGCTGTGGGTTCGGAGCTAGCATAAGTGAATCTTTCTACTCTACCACCTTGGCTCCTCCCCATCATGTGTTTTTCAAAATGTATGGCAAGATGTAACCTATATATTCATATCAACTCTCTAAAGAATGTCTCTGGGAGTAAAAGAATCACAGAAGAAAACCATTAACTGTTAATGTGATTTTGATCTGGCACAATAGATAGTGAGGGGTTCTACATTAACTGTTATGGTTATCAAATTTGAAGAATAGTAATTTTGTTATTTATTTTTTATCAACAATAATGAATGCAGTTGGAAGAATGGAAACCTTGAAGTAGTTGAAATTAAAAAGACAAGACCTCTTTCTGAAAGTTCTCTTGTATATCAGAAGTTGTGAGGAAAAATACATATTTTCTCCTTCCTTTTCATGTATTTGTAGATTTTAATTATATTCCTTTTTAGTTTCTTCTTTCCAGACTATAGACTCTATCAGATGAGACATCAGTTTTTTTTCAGACCCATAAATCTATGTTTTACATAAAGAAAGATTATACATCCAAGGTGTGTAATTTATCCTTGTCATAAGCATTCTGTCCTTAAAAACAGAAAAGTTAACTCCATTTGACAACAAATGTGAAAGTACACAATCTTGCATTTGGTCCCTTTTCAACTTTTAGCAAAATATCATAGAAACAGTATGAAAATCTGAGTTTGCTTTCTCACATCCCTCCATTTAACAAAAAATATTTTGAAAGCCATATACCTTCAAACTTGAATCATCAAGTCTCAATTTAATCAAAAGCTTTCTTGGCATGTACTGTTAGGATTAATGTAAGATTTTTCTTAGATCTCTCAGAAAAATAAATTAGAATAAGTCATCTGCGGACAGTGTTGGCTGCACTCTGGTTTTTAATAAAGCCTGTCTGGTCTCCGTGAGTCATGAGTGGTAAGTGCATCAGAAGATTAAGAGACGCTGTATTGGGCCAGGTTTTACTATCCATGTCGACAAGTGATATTAGCTTGTAAGAGACACATGAGTGTAGGTCTTTTTCTGTGTTATGAATCAAAAGTATGACCATTTCTTTTATTATGTCTGAGACTGTACCTTTCCTTAAGAGCTATTATATGTCAGATAAAGATTGGGTCAACATTTTCATGAAATGTTTATTGCTTTCTTTTTGCTGTGTAACCATCCCATCAAAAGGATTGATGGTGTTGTAATTAAGAAATAGCTTTCTGAATTTCCTCTAATGAAGAGACAGAGTTCCTCCACTACCTGAGAGGGAAGGTTACACACAGCATGAACTCATTTTTAAAAGCACAATCCATCACCAGATTTGAATCTGTGTCCTTTGACATTTAGATATTTAACAGCTCTGGCTATTATCAGATGATTTTCTGTCTGAACACTGCCCCATATTCTAGTAATGGAAACATTAAAGCTTCCAAAGGGAAGATCTAAAGCTAAACTCAGTGTGTGTGTGGAGGAGTGGGGCAGGCAGGGGAGAGGAGGGGTGCAGTGAAGGAATCAAGGAGGGGGAAAGTAGCTTTAAATTGGACATGAGCTTGGAGATTACATGTCACTCCTCCTGGTGTTCTCTTGAAGATAAGAATCATTGTGATTTAGATTAGTCATAGATAGGAGAAGTTAGAGACCCAATTGGTGCAGAGGGAAGAATTTTTGACTAATACCTGGAGCTATTGAAATAGCCTACTTGTTGATTTTGTTTGACATCTTTCATTCTCCACTCATCTGGAAAAATATCTTGTAAATATCAGGGCTGATCATGTCTCCCCACCTTCTTGATAAACTCATTTGGCTCCATATGATCCCAGGATCAAACATAAAATTTTATTATATTTTTAAAATCTTTCACAACAGTGCTTCTTTCTATCATTTGTTTTCTTTCTGTTTAGTTCTGTCCACATACTCTATCATCCAGTGTTACTGACTTTCTTGATGTTCCTTCCATTCCATCTCTTGTATCTGTGTGTTTTCATTGTCTTTCTCCTATGTCCAAAATGTTCTTCCACCTTGTCTCAGCCTCTTAGATTACATAGCTTTCAAGTCTCAACTAAAATCACATCTTTTGCAAGATGCCTTTTCAAGTCACCCTTAATCCTAGAGCCTTTCATTTGATATTATTTCCAACTTTTGTGGTAGTTAATAATCATTGTACATAACTTTTTTATGTTGCTTCCTCCGTGTGAATGTGAGATTCTTCAGGAGAAGAATTATATTCACATATGCATAGATTTGTTTCTTTTATCAAAATAAGGACTTCCCTTTCCATATAGTAAACTACAAAGAATATTACATGATTTAAACATTATGACTATCAGCCAACCTCCACTTTTGGCATTATGGGTGGAAATTTAAAAGACAGACTTGTTAAAATACATCAAAAGAATAATTAATATCATTCTGGGATGATTCTATGGGAATATTTAGGTTATGAGAGAGAAAAAAGATGGGGGGAGAGAGGTGGGAGTACATAGTGAAAAGTACATTGGACTTTCAAAAAACCTGGATTCTGCCCAAGTCATTCTATTTATCCACAAGGTTTATGATATTGGGCAAGAATAAAAATGCTTCAGTGATAAACTGAACACATTTCAGAAATCTAGGTTTACCTGTATTTGGTACTGTTGACCAGTCTTCACCTACTCCATGTTCTATCCTCTCTGGGTGTTCATGACACTATTCCATTCTAGCTCTCCTCCTACCTATCTGACAGCTTCTTAATCTTTTTTGAGGGTTCTTCTTCCATATCATGTTCTATTTAACTGTGTGTATTCCCCAATGTGTTGCCTTGGTCTCCCTATTTTCTCTCTTTTATGAAGACATAGGTTTGAAGCTCAGATTTGCTATATAAGATTTGTGTGCTCTGAAACCTCAGTTTTCCTGTAACTAAGATGAAGTAGCTAAAATAAATGACAAGCAAAATGTCTTCCAGCAGTAAGATTTAATGGTAATTTGGGCATGATTTGCCAAAGTATAGATAGCAAAAGTTCACTTCTCCACTTTGCATTGTGAAAGGGAGAAGAATTATTCATTTCTAGATAATTACTTTGGATAAATTTTAAAATAGCACCTCTGATAATGGGCTTTGACCTTGCCTTCAGGTAAATTCTTTTTCTTTCAACATCCACATTTGTAGCTAAATTAGGTTAGAGGATACATAGTGATTCTGCTTGAGAGATAAAGGCTCTACACTATGGACTCCATCGGTATAATGGTGACATTTTCCTCTTGCATGTCGTGCTTTCTCTAGAGATTTGTTTTGTAAATATTGCCTTTCTAATGTAATTAACAGTAAAATGTATGTTATTATCCTTAATATTCAAAGCCAGCCCTATTCAGGCACAGAAAGTGGTCTCCTTCCCCTTGACTTCCCATTAAAATCTTCATTTACACTTGAATAGCTTATGCTTCAAACCATCCCCACTTCAACTAAGGACCCCTTGATGCAGTGGCATACATAGGCTTGTGGGGGAGGGTGTATTCTGTGAGGGCTGATGAAGATTTCTTTGGGTCTCCTAGTAAAGCAATTAAGTAATGAAACATATTTAGGTAGATGTTGAGGAAAATCTCCTAGCATATGAGCTACATTTTTAAAATGTTCACCCTTCTTAGAAATCATAATGAAATTCACTATGTCCCTCGATAAAGAAAAACACAAAGCCTCCATTTGTCATCCCTTGACACCCAGGGCATGCCTTTGCTTGTGAATGCCAGCATTTTGGGAGTACCTCCATATGCTTCCTTTGTCTTTCCCTCAAAATAAAGACTTCCCTCTCCATGTAGCGAGTAAGAAATTATATCACATGATTCAATAGATTTTATAGATAACTATTAACCAATTTCTGCTTTTAGTAGCATAGGTGGAAACTGAGATAGACATATTAAAAGACATTAAAAATGACTAATGTTTTCATTTTAGAGTGATCCTATAGGTTTCAGATTTTCAGAGAGAAAGAGAGCAAGAGCAAGAGAGAGTGAGAGAGAGAGACAGTGAGAGAGAGAGAGAGAGAGAGAGAGAGAGAGAGAGAGAGAGAGAGAGAGAAATGCACATTACACCTTGTGTCAAAAGAATTAGATTCTATTCCAGGTTTTTCCACTCACCCATAAACTTTATGACATTAGGCAAAGATAACAATGCTTCAGTGACAAAGTGAACACTCTTCAGAAATTTAGGTTTTGCCTGAAAAAAGTACCTTTCTACTTACTCTATACTCTATCCTCTCTAGGTTTTCATATTACTACTCCATGCTGGTTCTGCTCCTACCTGTCTGACAGTTCCTTCTTAGTCTCCTTTATGACTCTTCATCCATATCATGCCTCACTTAAATTGTGAATATCCCCCAAGATTTTGTCCTGGGACCCTTATTCTGCCCTTTCTACATACTTCCTCTTGTTGATCTCATAAGCTTTCATGGGTTTTAAATGTCTCTCTGTAAATAGCTTCCAGATGTATTTATCCAGCTGTAGTGTTTATTCGGAGCTTCAGTCCTTAAACAACCAATGTCTATCGGACATTTTCAAACTGGATGCTCTAGAGATGGTTCTTATTCAACCTATCTAAATATAACTGAGTATATTCCTCCACAACTCTCTTTTTGAAAGTTCCTTTTTTTCTATCAAAGGTACCAGGATTCTTCCAGTATGATTCATGATCTCAGCAATATCTTTAAATTCTCTCTGTCCCTCATCCCACATATATAGTCAACATCAAATCTTGCCTTTCTACAAATTTTCTTTCATTACAGCATGTCTTCCTATTCACATAACTCCCTCTTTATTTTAGAGAATCATCAGTTCTCATGTGGGGAGTCAGGTTGTATAGGGTGTTCATGGCAGACTAGCACCTCTGGTGTGAGAGTGTACTTTGGTAAGCCTTTCCAGGGTTGCTCATCTACCTTTGTTGTCCACTTGTTACTCAACTCTCACCTGCGACTCAAAAAAACCTGTATCATACAAAGCAATCAAACCAAGGGAAACCTTCTCTGTAGAAAGGCTGAATCAAGTTAAGGTTAATCAACAAGCCTCAAAACCACCAGTGAATTAGGCGTATGTCTACCCTACCCTGTGAAGACTTTCCACAGCAGATTGTGCGAATGAGAACAATTTGTTCCAGTGGCCACAAAGGCAGCTGATATAATGTGGGGTGCTTAGAGATTGGTCATACATTAAAGACATGAAACTATCCACTGTATTCTGGGCCATTGCCAGTCATCTTGACTTTCATCTTGTCACTGGACTTCAATGATTCTGGAAGAGTGAGAATGACAATTTTGCTCAACTCTGCTTCCCTTAGGTCCAATTCACATGTGAATCAAGACTGTGATGTCATTGGTCCTGAAAGATAAACAACAACAATAACAACAACCCCTCATCACACAATTCTTTTAATTGTTCTCTCTAGCTTACAGGCCTACTCTTTCCAATCTATGTTCCACTGAACTGTCAAATTGATGTTCATAAAATAAAGATTTGACCATGTCACTCTCCTACTTGATTAATTTTGGTGGTTTCCTATTTCCACTGTCCATGTTTCACAGGCATACAACAATGAGCACAACAGCTCTGTAAGCCTTCAGTTTGGTAGTCAGTCTAATAACTATTCTCTTCCATACTTTTCTTCAGAGTCTCCCAAAAACTGAGCTAGCTCTGGCAATTCATGTATCTATCTCATTGTCAATATGTACATCCCTGGAAAGTACACTACCAAGGTAAGTGAACTTATCTGCAGCATTCAAAACTTCTCCATTTGTTGTAACTGATGGTTCCACATATCAATGGTGTGGTAGTGGCTGATGGAGCTCCTGAGTTTTCTTGCAGTTAATTATTAGGCCAAAATTAGCACAAGCAGCAGAGAATTGATATATACTTTGTTGCATCTCAGCTTCAGAGATGCATTGAGTGCACAATTATCTGAAAACAGAAATCATGCACCAACACACCCTCCACTTTGGTCTTGGCTTGTAGCCTTTTAAAATTGAAGAACTTACCGTGAGTACAGTAGCTGACCTTAATGCCATGTTCATCCTCATTGAAAACATTTGGCCAAATGACTGAAAACATCATGCTAAAAAGCATAGGCAAGCATACAGCCCTGTTTCACTCCGCTGGTGACTGGGAAGGCATAACAGCATTGTCCACTATCCATTATTCAGAACCCAGGCAAACATGCAATCATGAAATTGACATACAATACTGAAGAACTTCTCTGGACAACCAAATTTTGATGTACCAGTGCCATGCCAGAAAACTGAATCACTTCCATCAATTGGGGAATAGCTGAATAAATTATGGTATATGAATGTAATGGAATACTATTGTACTATAAGAAATGATGAACAGGAAGACTTCAGAGAGGCCTGGAAAATCTTGTATGATCTGATGCTTAGAGAAAGGAGCAGAACCAGGAGAACTTTGTACGTAGCAACAACCACAGTGTGAGAGGATTTTTTCTGGTAGACTTAGAACTTCATTGCAAGGACTTAAAAAGTTCCCAATAATCTTTTAAGGTAAAATGCCTTCCACATCCAGAGAAAAAAACTATGGAATTCAATCGCAGAATGTAGCAGATCATTTTCTTTTGTATTATGTTTTAGTTTGTTATATGAATTCTCCTATTCATTTTAATTCTTCTATACAACATGACTATGGTGAAAATGTATTAACAGGAATGTATGTGTAGAACCTATATAAAATTGTATGCCCTCTTGGGGAGAGAGGGGGAACATGGGTGGGAGGAAGGGGAAGGGAGGGAAAGAAAAATCTAGGTTTTATGGTAGTGATTTTGGAACACTGAAAATAAAAAAAAAGAATTCAGAGACAAAGTGGGAGAGGAAGAAGTTTATTACTATCCGTCTCCAGAGTACGCAGGTATGGTGCTCACTAGGAACACCTACACTGATGGAGGAACAGGAGTGAGATCACACAGGTATGTCCTTCCTGTTAGTGTGAAGGTTAGTTCAAATTCCTCCCTTTATTTCCCTACATTCCCTTTTTATGAAATTACGTAGACATGGTAGTGAGGATACTTGTGACCAAGAATGACCTCTAGGGTCTGAGCTGTCCATCACACCCCCACCCTTCTAGCTTCCCCCTGAAGACAAGATGTGCTCATCCATCATCCTTGCAAAACAGGTTATGCATGCTTATCTTATCACAAGCTCCCATCAGCCTAGGAGTTTTACTATTTTTCATGGACATTTGTGGAAACCAAACATGATACCACAACATCCCTTCTTACATTCCTTACTCCAGGCCCAGCTCTCTATCCACTGCACCATCTTGCTTTCTTGCTTACTCCACTGTAAGAGATTTCTAATTAGTTTTCCTTCCTCAAACCTCTCACCTCTCCAATTAATACTCCATTTAGTGGTCAAAGTGATTTTTCCAAAGTGAAATTGTATCATTTCACTCAATAAACAGCAATGGTTCCCTATTACTTCTGATATCAAATATAAAATCCTCTGATTCTCACTTAAAATCATTAAAATGCTGGCTCTTTTTAATTTTTCCAGATTTCTTACACTTTATTCCTTTCTATGTACAATATAGTCCATTAGCATTGGCATTCCTGTTGTTCCTTACAGGTACCATTACCATTTCCTAATCCCACGCCTTTTCACAGGCTATATATCCCAAACCTGAATAGCTCACTTTTCTATTTTTTGCCCGTTGGATTTCCTGTCCTTTTTCAAAATTTAACTGAAAATGCATCTGAAACAAGAGGTATTTCCAAGTCACTCCACTCCTCCCTTCTCCTTCCTCTGCCAATTCCCCCTCTCAGCACCAATGCTAGTGCCTTCTCTTTGAGACAACCTTCCTTTTATTCTGTATTATCTTATGTCACAGGCTGGAGCATGAACATGACACATTAACTTGTTCAAATGGTGCCTCTCCAGGGGAGGATGCTAAGGGGTTCCTATAAACAATTATGTAAATGCAAGTACAATGTTTTATCATCTGTTCCTACTCTTTCAGAGAAAGGCCCCTACACCCCTCCCCATTATGACTCCAAATTACCTTGAAGGGGTTGGGAGAACTATAAAATGTAAAGGAAGTACTTTGGAGAGAATATAAAATGTATGATTGTTAAATATCTGATCTTTTTGACTAATTACATGATTAAGAAGAGAGTTTCTGATCAACTTTGGAGACATTCAAAAATGCCTGTAACCATCAATTACTTCCCTTTTGTCTATCTTGACTTCATTGTCTTTATTTGTGGTTTAGTGGTATGATGATGTGTAGTGACAGCTTCAGCTATAAGGGAAAGAGTTCTGAGGTTTTCTTCTGCATATGAGGATATATGGCTCCCAAAGAAATATGGCCTTCTTAGCCTTTTCCAGTTGCTCTTTTCTCTTCATGATGAAGGAAGTGTTATTGAATTATGGGAATCTAGGTGACAAAATCAAGGCTAAATGATGCAGCTAACCCAGTATCAGTACCTTAAGGAATAAGGAAAATATTTGGGGGTTGACTTAGGGTATCCTTTGCATGCGAACCTGATCAAACCAATGTTATGTAAGAAGCAACCTAAATTTTGAGACTAACCTTCCCCACCACACACACACACACACACACACATACACACACACACACACACACACACACACACACAACAAAAGTTGTATGTGTGAGAGAGCAGTGAAGCAGATTATGTTTCTAAGTTTATAGGGGAAATATTTTTAAATCTCTACTTATTTCTTTGAAATAAATATCCATTTTGTAAAAGACAATCAATGTAAAGTTTTAAAATGGAACTGAGTTGCTGGAGGAGCTTAAGATAATAGCAGTAGAATAAGAATAAAAGAAGTCCCAATCCCTTCCAGGTAATTTGGAGTCATATTGGAGAGGGGTGTAGGGGCCTTTCCCTGAAAGAGTAGGGACAGATGATAAAGCATTGTACTTGCATTTACATAATTGTTTGCATGTTGTCCCTCTCTTATTAATTTTGTACCCATTTTAATCACCAGAAATTGGCAATTGTCATCTGTTTTGATAAAATTTAGGATATTCTAAGATATTTTGGGATACATTCCTCAAGAATGCAACACAGCTCTCTATTTTTTATCAGGCTGATGAATAACCATTATAGAACAAGTGAACAAGAAATCATCAACTACTACTATTCTCTTCTTTCCATGTTATTTCACATCTGATATGAGACTGATATAGTCTGACCTATGGAAAATCACTTTGGATATTATAGGGAGGATGGATCGCAGTGGAGAGACACTTGAGACCAGTGAGGCAATTTGTCATAGTAAAAAAAAAAAAAAAGAAAGAAAGAAAGATGGACTTGGAAGCAAGAAAACTTGGCTTCCAATCTGCCTCAGATGATTCTTGCCTTCATGACCCTAAATAATCCACTCAGCCTCAGTTTCTCATTTGTAAAATGTGGTTAATTATGGCAGTAGACTTATAAGAGTAATATAAATCAGGCTTGGCAAGTCTTAAAGTGTATATAAATGTCAGCTATCATCAGAGGCTCAATGAATGTTTATTGAATGAATCAAATCAAGTCTATATGAAAATGCATATTATTTCAACCCACAGTCATAGCATTGTTGTGCTATTGGCAAAGCAAAGGACAATTTGCTTTTACTAATTCAATATAGCTAAATTTTGAATCAACCCAAGACTGGTTTTGTCTATCACAAGACATTAAGATGACTCACAGTAAATCACTTTAGCCAAATTTAATAATCATACATCTCATTTTTAGTGGTTGTTGAAATATATAACCTTAATGGAGACCAAGTTACTTCCTTGCTCTGGCAAATGATTGGATTTAATCATGGAATTGGAGTTTGTCTCCTTGATAGCACACAGGCAAATGAGGAAGAGTGAGCTGTGTCAAGTTTTCTGGTGACTGATGATATCAAAAGTTATATACACTCATCAAGATCAAGTGAACATTAGGAAATGTCTCCATTTTTTATTAAAGATTGGACAAAAAAGGATGTAAAAAAATAAATTGAAGCCCTTTTAAAAATTCTGTGGAATTGTGTTAGACTTGGAATCAAGATCTGTGTACCAATTCCACTTCAAACACTTGTGACTGTGATCCTGAACAAATAATTTCATCTCTCTGAACCCTGCATTCCTCATTCCTAAAATGAGGATAACAAAGAGCTTCTGCCTAACAGAGTTTATTGTGAGGATCATATGTGAGAATGACTGTAAATAGCTCTCAACCTTTAAATTATGTGAACAATTTTGATGATTGTGAATACAATTATTAAATTTAGTTGATCAGAAATTGAGCTAGGTGGGAGACCAGTTAAACAACCAACATGGAGAAGCTACCATGAGCTAAACAGAACTTCCCACAAGATTGCTTAAAGCTCAGGCCTCTAAGGGAACTGTGAGCTCATAAGGGATTCCCAAGGAGCGCATAAGGACCACTCCACCTTTAGCTTCCCAATTTCTTAATTGACAAAAGCTTAAATTCCATGTAGGATGCCTCTACCTAGAGTTATGGTCAATCTTCCCAAGGGAAGAGAAAAGATCCAGGAAGCAATGGGGCTACTTGAAGGTTCTATCCTTTCTGTCCTCCCTAAAGAACCACCTTAATTCTGAGCACTTCATTGTCTCAAGTGACACTTGTCTAAGACATTATCTTCATTATAATTGTGACTTCATACTTATGTTCTTGTTACTCATTATCCCCTTATAAGAAGTGAAGTATTCAAGTGTGCTAGGAGGCTCCTCAGTTACATCAATTAAGTCAATGCTAGTACATGCATGTGAAGGCTATGAGATACGAAATGCTGACAGTATTTGTTGCATTTTTAAAAATCATGGTAGTCTTCTTTGAGGAGAGGCCATAAAGCTCCAAAAATATACCTTTAGATGAAGTTATTAAGTAAAGGCACGTATTTTTTCTTTTTAAAAAATATATCATTTATTTTTCAGTTTTCCATATTCACTGCCACAAGAATTTGAATTCCAAATTTTCTCCCCATCTCTTCCCACTCCCAGTCCCCGGACAGCATGCATCCCATCCACTCCTTCCTCTAGTCTATCCTCCCTTCTATCACTGCCCCCCTTCTTCTATTCCTCTCCCCTCTATTTTCCTTTAAGGACAAATAGATTTCTCCACCACATTGCCTAGACATCTTACTTCCCCGTTGCATGCAAAAAAAATTTTAATATTCATTTTTAAAGCTTTGAGTTTCAAATTCTCTCCCTCTTTCCCAACCCATCCTCCTTGAGAATGTAAGCAATTCAACATAGGTCACACATGTTTAGTCATGCAAAACACTTTCATAATCGTTATGTTGTGAAAAACTAACCATATTTCCTTCTGTCCTGTCCTGTCCTCCATTTATTTCATTCTCTCCCTTGACCTTCCCCAACCCCGTCCCACCCCCCAATAGTATTTGCTTCTGATTATCCCTTTCCCCAGTTTGCTATCCATTCTGTTATCTTCCCTCTTCTATCCCTTTCCCACCTTGCCTTCCTTCAGGGTAAAATAGATTTCCATATCCAATTGAGTGTATGTTATTCCCTCCTTAAGTTAAATCCCATGAAAGTAAAGTTTATTTATTCCCTTTCATCTCCCCCCTCTTCCCCTTCATTGTAAAAACTTTCTTAAGGTACATATTTTTAATGAGAGTTTTTAAAAGACTTGTTAGGCTTTGAATGATTTGATCAATATCTCTTTGAGATAAATCAGAAACTCACAAAAATGAAGCAATAGGTAACATATAAGAATAAATAATCTCTCATATTGTGTTACAAGTATCAACAATAGTATGGTATAAACTTTGGGTAATAAAAACTGTATTACCTACAACAATAGTGTTGCCTAAGGAAGATAACATACTTATTTTCCTTTGTTAAATTTAAAACTTTATACGGACAGTCACCCTCATTGTCATCACTGTTATTAGAGTGCACTGAGAAAGATTGCCCTACTCTAATTAGGAGAGCTGGGCTTAAATTTAGGCTCTCATAATAATAAGGTGGCTAAGGACAAATAATTTAAATTCCTTGAAGTCTCCATTTAATCATCTGTAAAATGGACATGATAATATATAAATTACTTTCTTCATAGAGCTGATGTGCTGAAATCATTCTGAGAACTTTAAAGTGTCACATAAATATGAGTTACTGCTAGCATTGTCAATCAATCAACAAACATTTATGAAGCACTCACTGTGTAATAGAAAATGTACTTAGTACAGGAAAGGTTTTAAAGAAAAAGAAAAAAGGTAAAAGCTGTCTCTTCACTGAAGGAGCATACATTTAAAAGGGAGGGACAACATGGATAGAAATAGAATGTGCTGGTAAATCTTTAGCAATCCTCCCAGGGGTTTTTAAATATGAAACACTTTTAATATGAATTATTTACACTTTCTCCATCAGTTTTTTTAAGTCTGGACAATCAATAAATCAAGTCATGATTTGTAACACTTGGCAAATTTTTAATGTTTGTGTGCTCACTCCGAAAATTTAACAATTGGCTCTTGAGATCCAGTTGAGCTCGATCCAAAACACTATTGCATATCAAATACACAATTGAACAAAGGCAAAGACACTAGTAATTGTGGGGATGGGGGAAGGGGGGGCATTTGAGGTAGGTCTTTAAGGAAGTAGGGAGAGACGATAGGAAAAATTTGGGAAGATTATTCCACACATAGGGGAGAGTTGAGGAAACTGAGATAAATAGAAGTTAAATGACCTTTCCAGGATCATACAGCTAGTAAGTATCTGAGGCTTGAGTTGAACTCAGGTATTACTGACTCCAGACCTGGTATTGTATTCATTGCACTACCAGCTGTCTGTAAAGGTCTATTCAATTTGGCACATAAGAGATCATTGTTAAGAGACTTATAGTCCCCACCTTATGCCTGACTTGCGTTCCCAAAGATGGATTGAAGATAGAGCTTCCTTCAGGCATACAGAGGGAAAGAATGTTCCTTAAGATATTGAAAATGTTTGTAATGGTGGAAAGAGCACTTTGCCCTGGCAATCAGGTGACTGTTGATTCCGGTCCTATATCTGTCACTACCAAATATGCAATCTTGGGTTTCAATAGGCTATCCTCTTTGGTTATTGGATATATTTAGAAACTTCATAGAAAAAGTCCCATTTTGGAGAACACATTCCATTGGAATAAACTGTTAGAAATTCTGCTGTCTACTGGGAAAGGTGAACAAATATCTATCCCAAGATAGATATATCTAGGAGGCAACTTTGTGAGCTCAAGGGGTCAGGAGTTCTTGGGTCACAGCCAGTTGGAACTGAATGGTGGCAAGAGAATATTATCCAACAACTACTATTCTTTGAGAATATAACTACCAACAGCAGAATTTCTTGAAACCTTATTATTTTGTCTACAGACATGTAAAAGGAGTTTGGACAGTGCAAAGTGAAATATAAAATGATCAATTAACTGTTCTACATGGATGGAATTTAATTATCAGTCTCCTAAAATTATAATGGCATTTAAAATTTGTCTTAAATATGGAATATTATTTTATGTCATTCTGTTAATGCTCTCTGTAAATCTTCTATGCTTAGTATACACATTTTACATACCATACCTGATTCATATAGCACAATGAGTAGCTTTTTATTCCCCACTCCCCATCTGGGGAAATCCTAAATGTGAGCCATAACATAACCTATATGTAAAAGACTTTACAAACTTCAAAGCACTATATAAATGCTTTTAATTGCTATTAATTAATTAATATTAATTGCTATTAATATTAATATTGTTATTGCCACTATTACAATAACTTTTGTTGTTATTGTTAAGAGGAGTGAGAGGAGAGACTTCAATTGATTTTTCTATCCCAAAGATACACTAAATAGGACATTTTTTATGACCTAAGCTCTTTTATTGTTGTCTACGTGGTAGTGGTTGGTTGTTATCCTTCATTCTTGAAGAAGATCAAAGTGATATCCTATATTGAGGTCCAAGTGCAGTGTTTAAGCTCAGACCAATATGAATTCAGGCTTTACCACAGATCCTGCACAAATAGTTCACATATTGTCTGCATGAAATATCCTATTAATGGACCACACATGCATCTAAATCCTCCTGGAATAATATACTCATATACTATCCTATCTTCAAGCACTGATATTTTTATATGATTAGGTTAGGCAGATTATTATTATATCAAATATGTATGTATTTTGTCATATTTTGAAGTCAGGCAACATCTTTCTTGTAATAGAGTGATTTCTGTTTCTAGCAATCCCGAGACAGATTTTTATTGTCTGGTTATTTATCATTAAACATTCAACTCCATCAAACAACATCACCTGACATATAAAAAGAGTTTATTCAATGGTAACATGTGAAGGAAATTAGGAAAATATAGAAGGAGACACACATATCTGTATTTATTAGGAATGCATGTTTTTTTATCTAAGGCAAAGATTGAGGAGAAAAAATTCCAACTTTAGTAAAACATGTTATAGATTGAAATCAATGCATAATATTTGTCAGTAAATATGTGCTATTAGTGCTAAGAGTAAAGGATTTAAATCTGAGAAAGAATATTTGAGGTCATCTAATCTAATACCTTCATTTTAGGACAATGACTTGTCCCAATTCATATATTAGTCGGTTAAAGAACTAGGATTCAAATCAAAGTCCTCTGATTACAGAACTGATACTCCTTCTGCTACATCAGATAGCACCTCCAAATCCAAAGTCATATTTTAAAAAGAAAAAAAAGGAAAGAAAAAAAGTCATTTAACCATATAATGAAATAATGGAGTCTGGACTGTTTTGCACAAATTATTATAGAACCAGTAAACCTCATCAAAAAGGTTATGATGGCTTTTGTGACACTTGACAAATGAGAAAATTGACGTTCTGAAAGACTGAGTCTTGCCCCAAGTAACAAAGTGAATAAGGGTCCAAATTCTCATTGTGAACCTGGATTCCATGATTCCTACAATGGGGCTTTTTGTCCTACAAGGGGTGGCGAACCTGGGGCCTCAAGGCAACATGGCCCTCTCAGTCTTCAAGTGCAGCCTTTTTGAGGGAATCCAAATTTTACCAAATACTCATTTTATTAAGATGATTTTATTTTTTTTTTAATTTTATTTTATTTAGTGCCTCTATTAAGACTGTAGAGGGTCATGTGTTCTCAAGGAAGCAGGTTCCCCACTCTTGTAACAAAAATAACAGTTTTGCGACTCCGTAGTTATGTAAGAGGAAAATCTGCCCCAGGAGTCCAGCAGTTATAAGTTTGGAGTGTTATTTTTTTCCAAAAATTATAATGAAATTCCACAGTACGCCATTTTAAATTCCTATTATCTAAATACTTTAATTAGGTAACATCAGCATCAATAATAACAGCAAATATAAAAGCACTTAAAGGCTTGAAAAGCACTTTACATATTATCTCATTTCATCCATATTAACAACTCTAGATGTTAACTTACTGTTGTTTGAACCTATTTTATAGGAGAGGAAACTGAAGTTAGGGAAAGTTCAGTGATTTGTCCAGGTAACACAGCTCATAAGTATTTGAGACAGGATTTGTACACAGGTTGAATAGATTTAGAGATGGAATGGCATTAGATATCATCTGTTAAAGCCCTTTTCATATTACAGACAAGGAAAATGAGGCAAAATGAGGTAAAGAGAGACTTTGAATAAGTGACTTGCCCAACATTCACAGAGCTGTCATAAGGCAAGTTGGAAGGGTCAGAGGCCATATAGTCTAACCCATCTTTGAAGACATCTCCTTTTTTACAATATCCCAATTAAGAAATCATTCAGTTTTCGATTAAAGATAGCAATGAGGAAACAAGGGAGGATGGCAGCTAGGTGGCTCAGGGAATAGAGCACTGGCCTGGGAGCAAGCAGATCTGAGTTCAAATCTGGCCTCAGACACTTGATACTTAATAGCCATGTGACTTTGGGCAAGTCACTTAATCCCAATATCCTTGCCTTCCCCTCTCCAAAAACAAAACAAAAGGAAGAAGAAGATTGCAATGAGGAAATCCATTTTAGGAACATCAGAGTTATCAGCACCTAAGAGGCCACCTTGTGCAAAGTCTTCACCGTTTCACAGATGAGTAAATCAAGGTATAAGGAGGTTATGTTACCTCAGGTTAACAAAGAAAGGTAGCATCTGAGTTAGGGCATGAAACTCAATCTTTTAACTCCAGAAACAATACTTTCATGCTACCAAGTTATTTACAGGGTAAATTATTTTTCAATGTAATAATTTCTCTTGATAAGCAACTCATTTTAAAAATACTTTTTCCTTGATTAAAATAAAAATATTTCAATAGGATGCTGAAGTGGTGATTGTGAGGAGAGAGAGGAAAGAAGGGTTTTCCTAGTAGTGTCTTCCAAGTAAAAACTAGGAGAGGTCCAGGAGATCACTGAGTACAAATTTAGACTTTCATGTGAAACCAGCCAATATATTTGACTGATGAGCCAAAAGAGCAGCTAGACCCTTGCTTGGACTCAGATTGCATACTATCTTTGTTTACTCTTTGACTCACTAAGTTATGGTCCAATGAGAACAATCAAGTAGATCATAGACATTATGGAAGGATATGAAGGAGACCTTGCCCATAATCTCATGATATTCCTAATCATATATATATAGATGGCAGGATGGTTGAAAATAAGTAATTCATTAAAAGAGGGGATTTCATAAGGATAAGAGTATATGAATATGCCAAACATTATAGAAACTCTGTAGCAGAAATAGGTAAGATATACTTTTGTTTTTACATGTAATTAGAAAAAATAAAATATTTGATAGTCCTATAGGTTTCAGCTGACGATTTTTAAAGTCAGGAATTGTGATCATGATTGTAGACAAAGAAAAAGAAAAAAAGAGACCTAATTAAAAGGAAAATTTGGAAAACAACATTTTCAAAAAGGCATCACAGATAATAAATTAATATTAAAAGTGAACATATATGAACCAAATGAGATAACATCCAGATTCTTGAAACAAAATTTTAATGAATTAAAGGAGAAAATAGTAAAACAATACTAGTGGGGGACCTCAATTTATCCCTTTTAGGCCTACACAGATCTGATCATTAAATAAATAAGAAGGATGTTAAGGGGATCAATGGAATTTTAGAAAAGTTACATATGATAGACTTCTAGAAAAAGAATTAAATGGTAATAAAAAGGAGCATACCCTTTTGTAACTTTACATAGTACCTTCTCAAAAATTGACAATGTATTAGGGCAAAAAACCTCATAAACAAATGAAGAAAAATCAGAAACATTAATTTTACATTCTTCAGACCATAATGCAATAAAATTATATTCAATAAAGTTCTTTGGAAGCATAGATTGAAATTTAATTGGAAACTAAATAAACTAATTCTTTAAATGAATTAAGGAACAATTTATAGAAACAACAATTTCATTAAAGATAATGACAATGAAACAACATGTCAAAATTAATGGGATCAAGTCAAAGGATTACCTTTCAATATTATATATAAGAAATATATATATACATATATATATTTTAATTCAAATATGAAAGAGAAAGAACAGACAAATGAATTGCAAGCAGATTTTTAAAAAGCTAGAAAAGAGCAAATTTAAAATTTCCAATTAAACATTAAAGTAGAAATTCTGAAAATCAAAGGTGTGATTAATAAAATTGAAAGTAAAACAAACATTAAACTAATAAATAAAACTAGGATATGATTCTAAGAAAAAAATACAATTAAATATATAAACCACCAGTTAATTTGAATGAAAAAAAGAAACAACAAATTATCATTATAAAAATTAAAAGGGCCAATGTACTATTCAAAAAGATGAAATTAAAACAAATATTAGGAGTTATTTTCCCAAATGTATGCCTATAAAACTTACAGCATAAATGAAACTGAAAAATCTTTACAAAAATTCATATTATACAGATTACTAGAATAGGAAAAGGAATATTTTACAAAAAGAAATTGACACAACAAGTAATAACTGAGTTCCTTAAGAGGAAAATAAAACAAGAACAGATGGATTTACAAGTGAATTTTACCAAATATTTTAAGAACAACTAATTTCAAAACTACTTAAACTATTTTAATTAAATAAGTAAAGAAGGGGTAGAAACAAATTCCTCCTATGATGTAAATTTAAAAATTAAAACAACTCTGAGGCAAACACTCATGAGACTCAGTGATGACAAAAAAGGAAAATGACAAATGTTGGAGAGGATATGGAAAAATATATTTATATATACCACATTCTAAAAGAGTTGTGCCCATCCATTCTGAATAGTATTTGGAAATATGCCCAAAGGGCTATCAATCCATTCATAATTTTTGACCCAACAATACTTCTAATAGATATGTACTTTAGCATGATCAATGAAAAAGGAAAATGACCTTTCGTACAAAAATATTTATATCAGTTCTTCCACAATGGTAAAGATTTAGAAACTAAGGGAATGCTCACAAATTGGGTAACGGTTTGTTCAAGGTATGGAATATGACTGTGATGGAATGCTATTATGCTACAAGAAATTACAAGGAAAATGGTTTTAGGGGAAAAAAAGCCTAGGGAAGATGATAGAGAAAAGGTAGAGCCTCCACTGAACTCTCCCAAATTCCCCTCAAATACCTTTAAAATCATGCCTCAAAACAAATTCAGGAGTAGTAGAATTCGCAAAATGATGGAACAAAATGATTTTGTAGAACAAGGAAACTTAGAAAGTCAGCAGGAAAGGTCTGTCACATGAAGGTGAGAGTGGAGCACAGTCCAGTACAGGCTGTGTCAGCACAAAACAGACCCCAGCAAACCAGATACAGTACTTGGGAGCAACTAAATGAGTAGCTGCAGTCACTGCTTCTGGAGTTGTTAGATCACAGACAATAAGATAATTAGACAGCTGGTCAGGAGATGATTACAGGGGTCCCTTTACTAGCACTGGGGTCAGGACTCTGTTGTATTGCTCATACTCAGGTACAGATCACAGACCTGGGTAGCAGTCAGGGGAGGGGAGGGGAGGGAAGAGGAGGAAAGGAGAAGAGAGGAGAAGAACCAGTAAAACCCAAGGCAACTGGACATCTTTTGGCCATCCAAGTTTACCTTCCTTTGAGAGGAGAAGGAAGGGGAGGGGGAGGCACAGAGGAGAGGAGAAGGTGAGTTATCCACCTAGCATTCAGTCAGCTGTATCTGCTCACAGGATTGTATTCATCCTTCTTGCCAAAGAAGACCATGACATCAGAGAAATTATGATATGACTTGCACTTGACTTTGTTTTGAGTGAGGGAGGGCTGTGCAGGTCACCAGCCTCACTTGTCCAGAGCCATTTGAATCCAGTCACCAAATATTCATCAAGATAACTGGAGATGTCCCAGGATGCACTAAGAGACCGTGAACCCTTTAGGGTTTTTTTTTTCAATATAAATTTATTAATTTAACTTTTTACATTCATTTTCTCAAAATTTTGGGTTCCAAATTTTCTCCCCATTTGTCCCCTCCCCCCACCCCAATATACTGAAGATTCTAAATACCCATATCACCAATCTGCCCTCTCTTCTATCATCCCTCCCTTCCTTTATCCCATCTTCTCTTTTGTCCTGTAGGGCCAGATAACTCTCTATTCCCCATTATCTGTATTGTTTATTTCCTAGTAGCAAGAACAAGACTCAACAGTTGTTTCTAAAATTTTGAGTTCCAACTTCTCCCCATCCTTCCCTCCCCATCCATTCCCTTTGGGAAGGCAGGCAATTCAATATAGGCCATATCTGTGTAGTTTTGCAAATGACTTCCATAATAGTCATGTTGTGTAAGACTGACTATATTTCCCTCCATCCTATCCTGCCCCCCATTGTTTATATTCTCTCTTTTGATCTTGTCCCTCCCCAAGTGTGACTTCAAATTGCTCCCTCCTCCCATTGCCCTCCCTTCCATCATCCCCTCCACCTTGCTTATATCCTTCACCCCCACTTTCCTGTATTGTAAGATAGGTTTTCATACCAAAATGCATGTGCATTTTATTCCTTCCATTAGTCGAATGTGATGAGAGTAAACTTCAGGGTTTTTTCCCCTCAGCTCTCCTCTTTTTCCCTCCACTAAAAAGTCTCCTGCTTACCTCTTCTATGAGAGATAATTTACCCCATTCCATTTCACCCTCTCTCCTCCCACTACATTTCTCTCTCACCGTTTACCTTGATTTCTTTTAAGATATGATCCTACCCTATTCAATTCACTCTGTACACTCTCTCTCTGTCTGTGTGCATGTGTGTATGTGTGTGTCCATGCATGCATGCATGTACATGTGTGTGTGTGCGTGTGTGTGTATGTGTGTGTGTAATCCCACCAACAACCCAGATACTGAAAAGTTTTAAGAGTGACAAATATTGTCTTTCCATGTAGGAATATAAACAATTCAACTTTAGTAAGTGCCTTATGACTTCTCTTTGCTGTTTACTTTTTCATGCTTCTCATTCTGTGTTTGAAAGTCATATTTTCTTTTCAGCTCTGGTCTTTTCATCAAGAATGCTTGAAAGTCCTCGATTTCATTGAAAGACCAGTTTTTCTCCTGAAGTATTATACTCAGTTTTGCTGGGTAGGTGGTTCTTGATTTTAGTCCTAGTTCCTTTGACTTCTGGAATATCCTGTTCCATGCCCTTTGAACCCTTAATGTAGAAGTTGCTAGATCTTGTGTTATCCTGATTGTACTTCCACAACACTGGAATTGCTTCTTTCTAGCTGCTTGCAGTATTTTCTCCTTGACCTGGAAACTCTGGAATTTGGCCACAATGTTCCTAGGAGTTTCTCTTTTTGGATCTTTTTCAGGTGGTGATTGGTGGATTCCTTGAATACTTATTTTGCCCTCTGGTTCTAGAATATCAGGGCAGTTTTCCTTGAGAATTTCATGAAAGATGATGCCTAGACTCTTTTTTTTGATCATGACTTTCAGGTAGTCCCATAATTTTTAAATTGTCTCTCCTAGATCTATTTTCCAGGTCAGTTGTTTTTCCCATGAGATATTTCACATTCTCTTCCATTTTGTCATTCTTTTGGTTTTGTTTTGTGATTTCTTAGTTTCTCATGAAGTCATTAGCCTCCATCTGTTCCATTCTAATTTTGAGAGAACT
>CM053773.1:120808119-120829240 GCA_028658325.1 Potorous gilbertii
CATTCTTCTCCTCACTGGCTTTTTAACCTCTTTTGCCAATTGAGTTAGCCTATTTTTCAAGGTGTTATTTTCTTCAGCATTTTTTTAGGTCTCCTTTATCAAGGTATTGACCCATTTTTCATGCTTTTCTTGCATCTCTCTCATTTCCTTCCCAGTTTTTCCTCCACCTGTCTAACTTGATTTTCAAAATCCTTTTTGAGCTCTTCCATGGCCTGAGCCCATTGGATATCTATTTCGGATGTTTGGGATACAGAGGCCTTGACTCCTATGTCTTTACCTCATGGTAAGCATTGTTCTTCTTCATCAGAAAGGAAAGGGGAAATCATCTGCTCACCAAGAAATTAACCTTCTATGGTCTTTTATTTTTTCCCTTTTCTGGGCATTTTCCCAGCCAGTTACTTGACTTCTGAGATTCCTCTCCATCCCAGCCCAGATCTTCCCAGCTGGTGCTTGGGGTCTGAGATTCAAATGCTGCTCCCCAGCCTCAGGGCTTTCAGCGGCTGACCCAACTGCTATTCAGGGTAAGATTAAATCAGCTTCTCAGGTGGGGACAGGGTTGCCTCCCAGGCTCAGTTCCTCAGGGGGTTTATGCAGAGACCTTCTGTAATGGAGGTCCTGCAGAGCTCCTGCGTGCTCTGGGAGCCTCTGGCCACCTGCTGCCTCCCGAGGGGGCCTGAGTTATGGAGACACCCCACCACCCTCTCGGCCAGCCTAAATGTCTCTCTCACTGACCTGTTCATTGGTGGGTGGAGGGACCTTCGCGTCTGCTGGAGATTCCATCCCTGAAGCCTGCCCTAATCTGCTCTTCTCTTTGCAGTGGGGCTAAGGAAGGGCTGAGTTCCGCTCTATTCCTGTGCGCAACGGACCTTTGGGGTTGGTTTTTCAGGGCTCTCTGGTATGGAAATCTCCTTCAGTCTGTTTCTGTGAGACTTCCACTTCTCCAGAATTTGTTGGGAGTTCTTTTTACAGGAGATCCATGGGCTGTGGATTCGTGTGAATCTTTCTACTCCACCATCTTAGCTCCTCCCCCGCTTTAGGGTTTTAATTGAGGCATATTAATCCTACAGTAATATCTTCAAATTAATTTTTATTTTTTCTCATACTCCTTTTCAGGTCCCTCAGTTATGAAGTATAATCTTTCAACCAACTGACCTTATTAAATACCCACTATGTACAGAGCACTGTAATAAGTACTAAGGGAAGTCAAAAGTCTATGTCTGAAATTTCCTTATATAATTTCTAGTATTGGGGGATTTCTCAACTCTATTAAAAAGAGTTCATTATATTAATATTGAATAATATATTTACTATCAAATCATCAGATGTAATTATCACTTCATCAAGGAGATAATAATTAATAATACTTTATAGTTTCATTTCATTTTAAGATGATAATGAATCTATCTACAATGTCACATGTGCTGCATATAAAGTAGTTTATGAAAACAGTCATGACATTATAGCTGATTGATATTTGTTAATATGATTAATTTCGTAATTCTGTTTCAATCTCCGAACAAAGTATAGAAATTGTAGATTATGAAAATCATAGTTCATATTAGGTATGTGCCATCTTTAACTTTATTGCTCATGTATCTATGTCTAAGTAGAGGTAAACTTTGAGTGCTTCATAGAACTCATTTCAAATGTGAAAAAAGTTGAGCTTTGCCCCCGAAAATCATCAAGTGTTCCCTCTTCAAGAATCATTGTTAGGACTCAGGAAAGGGCTCTGAAACCACTAGAAGAAAGGCAGATTGTTGTTGTTTGTGTTTGCCATGAAGTACCTTGTTTAGTCTACTCAATCCTGAATAAATTTAAGGTCAAGTTGAGCAGATTTTCCATTTCATATGACTTCAGAATATGATTACAGAATTATAGAGATCTTATGAATTTGTAGAACCTATATAGTAACAAAATAATCCTTCAAGGTGAATAATTAATCACTTGAAAGTATATAAGGCTGCAACATTTAAAAGTACTTCTCCCTACTCCACCCCACCCACACACATATACTAAGTTCAGGTTAAAGATTTTACCAAGATACCACAATGGAAGCGATAAGATTGAAATTTAGGTCTTCTGGTTCCAAGTCCTGTGCTCTTCTCATGAAACCCATAAGCATTCTTCTGTTCCTAGGAGGGTTAAAGTGGAGCATTCTAATGCAGAAGTCTGGTATAACTCATCAGCACTGTCCCTTCCATTTATCTCTTTCTTTTCTTTGCACTATACTAGAAGGGCTGTAAAACAGAATTGATTTTGTCTTAATGAAGTCGTGTATAAATTAAGTGAACACACTTTCATAAGCTTTCAAGCAGCATAAAAATCTCATTTTTTAAATATATAGCTGACTAATCAATTTGAGTTCCACAAATCAAATGTAAAACGAGTTATTACTACTTACAAGCCAACTCTTAAAATTGTGTCCATCCCCAACAGATGTTTCAGGATCATCTCAACAGAATTTGAAGGACTTAAAAATATCATCGTTGAATGTAAGAGTTGAAAAAGTTTACATATCACCTAGTCCACTGCCTTTATTTTGAAGATGAAAAAATAAAGCATCAGAGAGGCTTCCAAATGGATTGAGGTCATATAGGTTGCTGAGAGCAATGTGACGCTGGGATCTAGGTCTCCTCATTTGCAGACCTGTGTTCATTCCTTTAGGATGAGCTACACTTTTCTAGAAATATGCTGGAGCCTGACTATCCCAATACTGCATGAAATAAAATCTCTATGCACTCAGTCAATTAATCAACAATAATTAATTAAACACCTTCTATTTATCAGATGCTTCACCAAGCACTGGGAATGTAAAATTTGATTGAAAATGGTCTCTGACCTCAACAAACTTACATTTTAATCAGGAAGAAAACATATACATATGTAAGTATATATGCAATAAATACAAAATGAATACAAGACAGTTTGGAAGCTAATATCAGAGTACCTGGAGATTATTACAACACACAGCTACCATTTCTATAATGTTAGTAGCAACATGTATTCATGTAGCACTTTAAGGTTCACAAACGTGTTTTTTTTGCAATAATACTATGACTTATCAAATCAGATTTTTACTATCCTAATTTTATAGAAAAACACACTAAGACCCTGAAGGGTTAAATTAATTACTTACAATATACAGCTAACAAATACCCAAATTATGATTCAAACCCACATTTTCAGATTCCAAATTCAGTACTCTACCCATTATACCACATTACACTTCCATTATGACAGAATCAGAGAATAGCAGTTGGAATGGAACTCAGTCACCATTTAGTCTAACGTATGAAAAATAGGAATCCATCACACTTGACAAATGGTCATCCATCCCTTTACCACCTGGTTCCAAACTACCTTTCCAGGTTTTTTATATTACTCTCCTTTTGTATAACACTTATTGTGCTCTTCTTTCTGATCCTTGCACACACATCCCTTCTCTGTGCCTCTGCATGAGCTATCCCTCATACCAGAAATATGTTCCCCATCTCTGCTTTTTAGAATCTCTATTTTCCTACAAACCTCAGCTTATATGCCACCTCCTATGTGAAGCATTTCTTGATGCCCCCCCATCTTTTAGTGCCTTGCTTCCTAAATTTCCCTGTATTTATTTTGCATATGTTCTGTATGTACTATCGTGTATACATGCTGTCTCTCCTAATTGAATGCGTGTTCCTTAAGGAAGAGATTTTTACTTCTTGTTGTTTGCATCCCCCAACAACTATCATATTGTCTGAGATTGAACATATGATTAATAAATACTTGTTAACTGAGTGATCAGTAAATCCAGTCTCTCCTTGAAGTCCTCCAGTCATAGTGCATCAGTGATTATGAAACAGCAAATCCTGCTTTGGACAGATCTAATTATGAGAAAGTTGTTTCCAGACTTCAAGCCAAAATTTGCTTCTTTGTTATTTCCACATACTTCTCTTGGTTTCTGTTTTCTGGGGATAAACAGGGCAAGTCCAATTATCTTTCTATCTGATTGTTCTTCAAATATCTGAAGAAAGACATTATGTCTTCCTGGAGTCTCTTTTTTTTCTGTATGAGCTACATGATCTCCAGTTCCTCCAAAGATCCTCATATGACTAGATCTCTCTCAAGGCCCTTTCCCATTCTGCTTGCTCTCCCTTGAAGGTTCTCTAGGTTATCAAGGTCCTTTTAAAATCATGATGCCCAAAACTGAACTAATCTTGAGAGAAGAGTCAAGAGCAATTCAACAAACAAGTATTGAATCCCTGCCAAGTGTCAAGGTACTCAGCATACAAACACAAGAAAATATTAGAATCACTATTTTTGAGGAAATTCTATTTTTCAGATCTGCCATCATATTGGGTCATTAACTGATTAAACTTTTGAGGGAAGAGATCTTTACAATTAGGAAATGAAAACAACTCTCCAAAGGAAAAATCATTAAGAACTAGCTAGTTCATCAACCTGCATGCTTTCATCAGGGACCTTGAGTTATGCAGGATTTGTATTAGCATCAGTGTCTAGAGAACTGATGAGCAGGCCTCTTAATCTAATGAAAAAAGTGAAAGTTTGATCTTCCTGCTTTCCGAGAAATTGGAGACAATGATATGACTGATATCGTATAGACTGCAGCCTCAGAACATGACATGGTACTTTCAAATTAACTTCTTGTGTCAGAGTCATTTCTCAGAATCGAGAAAGCATTGTCAAGCTTGTCACCCACAATGGATGAAGGAATAGAAGAGTAAGTTCTGAAATTTCTGGTAACCTTTCAGATTAACCACCGTGAAAGCTACCCTTTTCGTTTTATCAGCAGGGTTTCCTTTGCTGATACACATATTATGAAGATTTTAGCATATAATTGCTGGTGACAACTTAAATAACCTTGGCCTTAGACAACCAGCAGTTCCAAATGACACACTGTTTTTCTAAGTGAAGGACAGGCTGTTATTGGTGAATATGTGTAACTTTATGGCCTAATTACAACAAAAATCTTATTCGTTAAAGGATAGCTATCCAGCCACTTGAGTCTTCACTATAAATACATGAAGACCATAAGAGTATAATTCCTTATCTACATTTAGATAAGCCAAATTTAACCCTTGGAAGTCTGATCAAGGGCTTGAGATAAATAATTCCTGGGATCTACATCTTTCTAATCCTTTTGGGGAAAGTACATGGGAAATTCTTGCTCATGCTTTAAGGAACTTTATTCCAAAGACTTTTAAAAGGAAAACTTTTTTTTTTACTGAACATATCTTTAAAAATTTAAAAACTCATATGATTCTTACCTTAATGATAGTTCCTCTTGTCTCTTCTCTTCTATTACCAACAAAACGTACTTACTCAGGACATCTCTCCTTGAAAATATAATTACGTTATTTCCTTGGCAGTTTTTATATGCATATGGGTGTTTATATAAACAAACATGATGAATATCTTAGTGTATCCATAAATCCATATATGTATATGCATATATTTAAACACACATGTGTGTGCTAATATATACATGCATACATGTATAAGTACTCCATAAGGCTTAGTGCAGTGCTAAGATGTGAAAAACTCAGGACTGAACTGAGGATTTTTGAAACATCTTTTATATGGCATTTAGCACATTGTATAGAACTCTAAACCTGGGTTAAAAAAGACCTGAGATGAAATCTGACCTCAGACACTTACTAGCAATATGACCCTGAGAAAGTCACTTAACCATCCTGCCTCAGTTTCTTCATCTGTAAAATTAAGTTAAATTATAGCACCAATGTCCCAGGAAAGTTGTGATGATAAAATGAAATGATAAGCATAAAGTATTCTATAAGTCTTAAAGCATTATATAAACATCAGTCATTATATTGCATGAATGAATGTATATGTATGTGAATATAAATTCATATATATGTTTGTTTACATGCATATACCCATATTTGCACACTTCCATGTGCATATGCTTGCATTTCCTTGAACTGAATCCTTCAAGGCTATAAAATATAAATCAGGCAAGGAATTATTTTTTAGGAGAAACTAATTTCTCATAAATCCTAATAATCACTCATATGATGGAGTCATAACAAGAGGGTAGCTACACTTTTCTGAGTTTCTAGTATACAATGCCTGAAGAAAAATGGCTGAGAAATTACATCACTACAAACCCAAGGGGAAAAAGGAAAAGAAAGTGAAAGAGAACAGAAAGAGGAAGATGGAGGGAAAAGGGGACTCAGCAGAGAAAAATAAAGAGGAAAGAGGAAACTGAAAAAATGTGATAAAATTGGGCAGAGTTAGAAAGACATCTAGGTGAATTCAACAAACTTTTATTAAGCATCCACCATGTTCTGGCTTAGGCACCAAACATATAAATAAAAAGAAATCCCTATTGTCAAGGAACTTCCATTTATAAGAACCAAATATGAGGAAGAGAGCCACGCAGTCAAGAGCAACACACAGCACTGCTCCCTCCAGTTTTTCTTTAATATCCCCTTTGATTCCTCCTACTGGATTCTTCCTTCCAGTTAGAGAGTATGATCTGTTTAGAATGATAGAATGATTAATGTCCTCTTGACTTGTGAAATTGCCTAAAAGGATGGGGTAGAAACAGAGAAAGAGGAATACGGGCTTTCTTCATCACTTCATTTGAAAGATTACATTGCAGATGTGCTGGCAGAACTCTTCACCACTGTAATTACATTTCTCTAGAGGGTAAATTTTTTAGTGGCTAATCATTTTCCTTTAAGCTTCTGTGTACATATATTTTAATACTGTTTTAGATTCTCCATGAGAAAATTGGGTTGAGTTGATAGAGAGAAAGATGTTGAGGAAAGTGATTTTTCTCTCTTTATTATAGAACCAGAGAATCTAAATGTTGGAAAGGACACCAAACACAGTGTAGTTTAAGCCATATCTGAACCAATACCTAGATAATATTGTTGACAATTGGTCATCCAAAGAATTCCAGTGAGGGGAAACCTACCATCTCTCAAAGAAGCCCAGTCCACTTTTGGAAAACGCTAATCAAGTACGATGTTTTTTTTTCTTATAAAAACCTAAATCTGTGTATCTTCAGCATCCAACAAGTACTGAACAATCTACCTCTTAGGGACAACACAAACATATGTAATCCTTTCCCCATATAGCCCTTCTCATACTTGAAATCAGCTATTGTGTATCTTTTTTCAGGCTAAATACAATCAATGCCTTCAGATGTCCCCTATATGTTGTGGCTCCCAGCTCTTTTACTATCCTGTTTGACCAAGGATTTATAGACAGGGCCTATATTTAAATCTCATCTATGCTATTATATTCTAGGTACATTGTTCCTCACACATGGTGCACCATCTCCCATATCCATGTTTTTGCACTGGCTGTCCTTCATATCTGGAAGCTAAACTTAACCTCTGGTTCTGAGAATGCCTGGCTTCCTTCAAAATTCAGTTATTCCACATCAGACTGGAGATATTTCCTGCTTGCCCAGCTACTAATGTCTTTCTAAGAGAATCTCTCAGGTACCCAGGTATTTAACTTTTATCTATTCATTTATGTACATATGGTGGTTTCCACTAGAATATGAGCCTCTTTAGTACAGAAACTGTTTAAACCTTTTCTTTGTATCCTTAGCACTTAACAGGGAAACCAACATATAGTACAATGTTAATGGAATGTTGAATGAGTAATTCTATCATTTAAGGTTTTAGCTATGATTTCTGGCTTTGAGTCATCTGCAAATCCAACAAACATGCATTCCTTGACTTCATCCAAGACATTGATTAATATATTGAACAGCACAGGGCCAGACACAGATGTATAGGTCGTTGTTATCATTAATGTTCAGTCATTTTGGTTGTAGGCAACTCTTTATGACCCCATCTGAGGTTTTCTTGGCAAAGATACAGCAGTGGTTTGTCATTTTTCTTCTCCATCTCATTTCAGAGATGAGGAACTGAAGAAAACAAGGTTAAGTGACTTACCCAGGGTCACATAGCTAGTAAGTGTCTGAGGCCAGATTTGAACTCAGAAAGATGACTCCCAGGCCCAATACTCTATCCATTGTGCTGCCGTACTGCCCATAGATACATGGGACACTTTACTAAAGATGCCCCTCCAAATTACTATTGACCTATTAATGACAAACTTTGATTCCAGTCTTTCAAACAGTCCCAAACTCATCTAAATGTTCTATTAACTACTTTAAAAGTTTACCATCCTTCCAAACAATAGAATGCTAGACTTTTGAAAAAAACTGGCTAAAATTTAAATATATTATGCCTATAAGCTTCCCTTTATTAACCAGTCTACTTATGGTATATAAAAGAAAATGAAGTTCGTGTGGCATGATATGTTGGAGATGAAGCAATACTGCCTTTCCTTAATTGTTGTTTCCTTCTTTAAATGTCTATATCCTTTTACTGTAGTTTACAAACTGTGGCCTACTATTAAAATTCTGTCCTAATATGGGCTCAGATATATATCGTGGAAGTTTCTCTGCGATGTTCATGACTTATTTTGCCCATACTCAGATTTTCTCTTAGAAAATCAGAGGTTTCAGTACTTTAGTTCTCTTCTAGAGTTATTCAACTTACCTATTATAAACAAGGAATTTAAAGGTAACCTAAATTTATTATAATCTTTAATAAAAAAAAAACCAAGACTGGTTCCTTAATTAGAATTTCAAGGAAACTTTTATTTTCCATTGACTGATGAATGCCAGTTACTAACTCCCCATTAACAAAGAATAGTTCAATTTCAGTCCCTTCAATAAGTATGCTAACTCATATAGCTGTAACAAACTGTGTCAGTACACCTCGACATACACAGGGGGTCTACTATCCCAGCTTCTTAGATTTGCATTTCTAAAAGAAAAGGTAATTTTTGAGGAGTCAACAATCACTTAATCAAGCACATGTGTCATTCACTTACTTCAGGGGAAAAAGTCAGCACCCTGACAGAGAAATCTAAATCAATAGACAGTGCTTCCAAACTATCTGACAGTAAGCAATATATACAACACAAATCAACAGACACAACTGCTTGACCATACATACATATTTACCAGAGGGAGAAGAACCAACATCTGGGTTTTCAAAGCCAGAGGATGCTTAGCGGCTTCCCAGAATCTCCTTTGGCACACAAACTTTCTTACAAAAACTAACCCTCAAAGTAAAGCCACATCTTAGCATTTTTATACACTTGTTAGAGTCAGAGGGCATCACAACCCTTGAGAACTAGTACCTCATTAACAAAGGGTGTCGGCTTTCCTACAACTCTTCTGAGACCCATTCTGACTACCAAACTGAAAGTCTACAGAGCCATTGTGCTGAGCTCATTGTTGTATGCCTGTGAAAAATGCACAGTCTACCAACACTATGCCAAGAAACTGAATCTCTTCCATTTAAACTGTCTTTGGAAGATTCTGAGGATAACTTGGCAGGATAAGGCACCAGACATTGAGGTCCTTGCTCAAGCTGAACTGCCAAGCATTCAAACTATGCTTCAGAGAGCACAACTCCACGTTGTTTGAATGTAAAATGTACGCTTGCCAAAAAGACTATTTTATGGAGAACTCACATGGAGCAGGCAATCATATGGTGGTCAGAAGAAGCGGTAAAAGGACACTCTCAAAGTCTCTCTCAAGAACTTTGGATTTGACTGTGCAACATGGGAGACACTGGCACAGAATCTCTCAACATGTCATGCCCACATCAGAAAGGGTGCTGTGCTCTATGAGTAAAGCAGAATTGAGGCAGCACAAAGTAAACATAGGATGCACAAATTTGGAGTATCCACCCCAAAAATTCACTTGCACTATCTGTGCCCAATCTATGGTAGAGCATTCCAAGCTCATATTGGTCTGATCAGCCACAGTCAGGCACACTGAAACTTCACTTTATCGTGGTGATATCATTTTAGTCCTTTTCCAAAACTCACGCCTATTAATGTGTGGGGCAGATCTTCTTTAATCACATTAAAATAATTAACAATACAAATGCATATATTGCTTCTAATTAAAGAAACTCTTGTTTCTGTACTTTTCTCCTAGTAAAGACCCCTCATTGATAAAGGCAAGATTCAATCAGAGGCACTCAATTATACTAAAACAAAAAACAGCAAAAGTTCCTACTTTGCTTGCCATCACAGAAACATACAAACAGATCTGTTCCAAAGAAAGAGATAGGGCCAGAGTAGTACCCTGATAGCATAACCCTGATTCCTTAAACATAGTATAGACAAACACACATTAGACCATGCTTGAATGAATATCTAAGAAGCCTGTTATTGAAACAAAGCAAGACACCGGGTTAGACAATTTTTGAAGAAGGTAGTATTAGCCAGATTCCTCTAATTCAGAAGCAAGCAAGATTGCCCACATCATACAAGACAACATTGAGAAGAAAAAATTAACTCAAACTCAAGACTCTAGTCCAGAATCTGAGGCTAAATCTATGAGTGTACAGAAAAATTAAACAATCAGAATATGCATATAAGAAATAAATTATACTGACAATTTCAAGAAGTCAAACAGAATAAAAGAACAACACCAGAACAAATCAAAATAGAAATCAGAGAAAAGAATTTACTGAATTAGAATGGCAAGAATACCTGAGAGTAATGAAATGAGAGACAGAAAATTTGTTGTTAAAAGAAATTGCATCAGGGAATGAAAGAAAGGCAGGGAAAAATGAAGAACCTAAAATAGATAGTACTAAGCCTCACCTCCCCTCTCCCAAGCCCTAAGACCTGAACTCTAGGAATCAGTGATTTCATGAATTAAGAAATACTGAAATAAAATCAAAAGATTTAAATTTAAGAGTGGGGAAAACCAAAAGAAGTGTAAGGTCTATGCTCTAGCTCTTTTAGGTTCAGAGAACAAAGTAGAAATCGAAACCTCTGGTCAGCCTCTGAAAGAAACTGCAAAATGAAAATTCAAAGGACATATGTAGTTAAAATCCTATGCTTGCAGGTCAAAGGCGGGAAATATTCTAAGTATCCAAAAGGAAAGCATAGAAGTACCAAGAAGCCACAGTAAGAATCATCCAAGACTTCCCAGTTACCACTCTATAGGAGATGAGAATTTAATGGACTATATTTCAAAAAGAGAAAAAGATGAAAGCTGGTAATCAAGAATTATTATGCATCAAAATTAAAACAAGGGAATGGAGAACTGGACATTTAGAGAAGTGTTAGGCTTTCAAAAATTCCTGAGGAAAAAGTAAGAACTAAGTAGACACTTTGAAATGCAAACTCAAGAATCAAGAAAAACAATTTAACAAAAGTTAAATGCATCCAATCCTTAGATAATAAATTATATACATTTTAATAAGGGTAAAGAATTAAATGTAATTTTAGAATACTGATTCCTTCAAAATTCACAGAGAAAGTTTAAAAAGACAAAGAGAAAATCTAGTGTTGTTTTGTTCTGTTTTATGGTTTTAAAAGAAGGTAATCAAAGGCAAAAGGAATACAGTATATAAGAAAGAGAAAAAGGACACAGTAACACATAATAGGAATTCATGGGATAAATAAATATACAAACATATATAGGTAGAGATGGGGGAAATGGGAATTCCATGACATGAATTTTCATTTGAACTAGACGAAGAAATGATGAAAACAGGCACACATTTACACACACACACACACACACACACACACACACACACATACACATCACATTAAATACAAGAGTGAAAAGGGAAGAAGAAATGGAAAGGTTGGGATGGAGTTTGAGAATAAGGGAAAGATACATGAAGGAGAAGTCATAATAAAAGAAAAAAATCCAAAGGTGGATGTGAAAGGAAAATTAAAAATATTTTTAAAGTAATATCTTGTCATCAGGGTTCAGTTCATGATAAAGGAAAAGAAGTGTAAGATCAGAAATAAGTTGTTTGAATTTTAGGTCATAACTATTGTGGCAGTCCACCTTTAAAGAGGAAGAAGGGGAGAAAAATAGATGAAAATAAAAGAAGAAAGGACAGAGACAGATAACTAACGATCAAAACTGTAAATATAAATTGGTTGAACTTACCTATAGAATGGAAAATAATATCAGAATGTTTTAAAGAATGGAATACAACAATATGTTCTTTACCAGAAAGACACTTGAAACTCAATGAGCAACTAAGAGTTAAAATGGAAGACTGGAATAGAATTTCAGATAAATTTTAAAAAGCAGACATAGTACTCATGATTTATACAAGATCATAATAAAATAAATATGATAAAAAAGACAAGAAGAGAAACTGCATTATACTTAAAGATATCAATTGCAATAATATATTTATAGAGATGTATATACATATATGTATATATAGCAAAATAGAATAATGGAATATGATCTAAATATTTAGAGGAAAATAATCAAATAGAGGCAAGAAATAAAGAGTAAAACTATAATAGTATGGACTTCAAAGTATACCTTTAAGACTGACAAAAAATATAACAAAAAAGAAAAATATCATTTAACTATCTTAATAAAACATTAAAAATAAAATATGATGGATTTCTGTTTGTTATTGAATGAGTACATTAAAAATTTTACATATTTCTCAACCATTCAGACATCTTTTTAAAATAATTACTCTTTCAGGGGACATAGAATCCTCAGAAGGGCAAAAAAGAATAAATATATATATTAAACATTTTAATGACCACAGTGCAATGATATATATATAGAGAGATAGATAGATAGATAGATAAATAGATATTCATGTGATAGCCATCAAAGAAATAATGAAAACTAATTATAAAATTATTTGGTGCTAAATATAATGTTCAAAGAATAAATCATAGAAAACAATAGAAAATTTTATTAAAGGAAATATCAAACAACATATAAAAGCTTTTGAGATACAGCTAAATCAGTACTGAAAGGAAAAAGACATCAATTAATTGATCATAAACTTAAAAAAAGAAAACAAAAAAGAATGAAAGAAAACAAGAAAAACTCAACTAAACAGAAAATTGAAAATTAGGAAAATCAAAGAATTTTTATCATTTTAATGGAATAAAATTTATAGGATAAAACAAAACCCCATCAAATTGATAAAGAAAAGTTTATTTACAAATAACAAAATAATATAATAGGTAAATAGCTAGAAATTGGTTAAAATAAATTATAATGGAAAGGGAAGATAATTTGTAACTAAGATTAAATTAAAGTATTGGAATCAAACTTGTCCAATTATATAAAAAAAGATGACTTAGAAGAAATGGATAAATTCTTATAAAAATATGGAATACATACATGACTAGAGGAAATAGACTATGAAAGAGAGAGAGAGAGAGAGAGAGAGAGAGAGAGAGAGAGAGAGAGAGAGAGAGTTCAGAAATAAATTCAATATTATATAGTGTTCAGAAATAGGAAAAAATATTTTCAAACTCTGTACTTTAAAAATAACTATCATGCATAAAGCAGGAAGAGATAAGATAGAGGAAAAAATCTATCAAACATTAAAATTACTGTAAAATCTATTGAGTAAAATATTACTACACAAAGTAACATATTAAGATAACTAGATACTATGATTAAATTGAATTTATACCTAAAATAAAGGATTCATTCAATTTTAATGAAAACAATAAAAATAATTGACCATATTAAAATAGTATTTAATTAAAAGAATATTATTTCACTAAGAAGTGTTGAAAATGATATTTAGAAAACCTAATTCCAAGCTTTTTTTTGAACACTGAAAAAGCTTATGAATAATTGCATTTTCACTTATATGGGAAGTAGTATTTATCCAAAATGCAAAATATATATTTTATGTAAGGGAGAAAGAAAAGATGACCGCTATCATCAGTATTCTTAATTGTGTTATTGGAAATGGTAGCTATATACTCAAATAGACATCCTAGCAGTAAACAACAGCAAAGACAAAACAAAGCTGTTGCTTTTAGTGGAAGAGATTATACTTAGGTAAGCAAAAAGAATCAACTAAAATTAATTAAAACTTTTTAAAAGTTTATTAGATTTTCACAATGTAAAATGTCTCCATCATTTACTAGCATTTCTCTAGATTATCATCAAATCCTAGCATTAAGATATAAAAAGAAATTTTGCTCAAAATAATTAGAGATTTTACAGAGGACTTAGAAACCTATCTACTAAAATACACACAGGAAGCAATTGAAAAACATCACACACCCATATATTCACACTCAATTTTATGGTTAAATATAGACTTAAATAATTAGATAATCAACTGATTCTGGCTACATAGGCCTTATAATATAATAAAATTAATAATGTCATTTGATTTAACTGACTTATTAATGTCATACCAATGAAGCTGCCACTGAGGCTTTCAAGTTGACACAGTGGAGGGAGAAAGGAGCCTGAAGTCAGCAAGAGTTGAATTGAAATACAATCTCAGGCATTTATTAATTGTGTGACCTTGGACAATTCACTTAACCTCTGTTTCCCTCAATTTCCTCAACTGTAAAATGGGGACAAACAATGGCATCTACCTCCCAATGTTCTTGTGAGAATTTATTTATATAATATTTGTAAAGTGTGTCACCCAGTGCCTAGTATGAAAAAGATCAAATAACTTGAAATAGAGCATCAAAAACTTAGGAAAGAAGATAATTCCTTCAAAACTAGAATTAGGCAAAGAGAAGATAATGACATTCTAAGACATCAAGAAATCATAAAATAAAATCAAAAGAATGAAAAAAATAAAAAAGAAAATGAAATCTCATCAGAAAAACAACTGATCTAGAGAACAAATTGAGGAGAAATAATATAATAATATTTAGCCTACCTGAAAATTATGACAGAAAAACAATCATGATGCAATAGTATAAGAAATTATCGGGGAAAGTTTCTATACTGAATAGAGTAAAAAAATTGGGTTATAATCAAGGGTAACCTAATCAGGAAAGTTAAGCATAATTCTGAATAAAAAAACCCAAAAAAACCCAAATTGGACATTTAACAAAATGAAAGACTTTCAGGTTTTTGGGACAAAACAAGCAAACCCAGAACTTAGGTGAAAATTTGACATATAATATCCAAGAAAAATATAAGACAAATATTATCGACCAATTATAAGGTACTCTATAAAGTCAAATTTTACTTCTTATATCTGAAGATATTATCAGTATTATTTGGGTAGGTTGAAGGAAAGATTTGAGCTGAGCTGAGTGTAATGGAGTGATTATAAAAAAAATAAAGTGTGTGTAGAGAGATAAAAAAGTAATTATCTAATGCAAATGAGGTATAAAAAATGATACAGAAGAAGATAGTAGGGGAGAGGGTAGGTAGTGCTAGAACCTTACTCTCTTTGGGAATGGGTTAAAGAGATAAGATAACATATATCTAGAATGGTATAAAAGTCTTCTAAATTCAGAAAGAAATAAAAGGGCAAGAAAGTAGGGTGAGGGGAGAAGATAAGGAAAGGACACTTAAAGGGATGAATAGGTCGAGGAATATGAGTTCAAGGTAGCAGGTAGAAGGAAAGCAAAGGAATGAAGAGGGATAGGGTAAATAGAGTGATAAGGATAGCAAGAAAAAATAGAAAGGAGGAAAATACACAATGAGTAATATTAACTTAGGATGTGAATGAGAAATTTACCTATAAAATGGAAGTGTATAACATTAAAAATTTGAGTCCAACAATATGTTGAATTGAGGAAATATTATAAAACGGAGAGATAAACACAAAGTTAAAATAAAGGTAGCAGTAGAATTTATGATGTTAAAAAAAAGCAGGGTAGTAATCACAGACTAAGACAAAGTTAAAGTTAAAGTAGATTTAATCAGAAGAGAAAGATAGAAAAACTACATTGTGATCAGCAGTATTATTCAATATTGTCACTGACCATTTAAAATGACTAGACAGTATAAAATGCCTTAGCATATGACTACTAAAACAGACAAAGGAATTATATGAACACAAACTATATATATTTTTACACAAATAAATTCAGATCTAAATAACTGAAGTAAATATATATTGTTCATGGGCAGGTAAAGCCAATATAATTCTATCAAATGAATCATTTATTCAGTGGCATCCTAATTAAATTAATGAAAATAAATACCTAGTTAGAAAAAACTATAACAAAGTTGATTTGGAAAAAATAAAAGGTCAGGAACTTGAAAAAAACCAGGGGAAAAGATGTAAAATAAGTAGATTTTGCAATATTAGACTAAAAACTATATTAAAAGGTTAGAGTATTGCTGAAGTGTAAAATGGATAATTTTGATTTTTTTAAATTAAAATTTTTTATATAAATAAAACTTATGCAGGCAAGAATAGAAAGAATGCAGAAAACTGCAAAAATATTTACATAAATAATCTCCCAGATAGGATGTGATTGGGTTGAAAAATTACTGTGGTGTAGAAAAGAATGTGTGGTTGATTTAGAAAAAATATGGAAAGTCTTGGACTTAAGAAGTAAGATGCCATCCACCTTCACAGAAACAGATGACAGGTAGAAAAATAACCATAGTACGCTTTTTACATATATGTGTATGTGTGTATACATATACGTATATATACCCATATATAAGGACATGCATACATATAATATATAAAATGTGTATATACACACATATAAATATATATATATATTATATATATATATACATATATACACACATGATTTATTGTAACCTTCTGGGGTGGGGTAGGGAGGGAGGGATGGGACAAAAATAAAGTAAAAGGTGTACAATAGAGAACAAAAGAAAATGAATGAAGAAAAGCTCTGAAACCAATGTGTAGTATTTATTATTATTGAAATGTATTGGTTTATATCATCCTTTCTTATGTTCTGCTGTGTACGTGGTGCTGTTTTTTCCTATTTTATGTTCATTTAAAATAAATTACAATATATGTGTATGAACTATAGCATGAATATGTGGATGTGTGTATACATATATATATAAACTATAATGATGAAACATTAAAAAATTGTTATAAAATATTACTCAACATTGAACTTCCCGATGTGACTGAAAAAATGGGAAGTAGACCATGCAAACATTTGTGGAAATAACATAATGGCACATATTTTAAACCGTATTATAGTGACATTGCCTCTGCATTCATAATGCTCACAATAGTAGGAAGAAATTCTGTTCGTGGCAGGACTTCTTTATGTTAATGCAATAAGCAAGTTGGCAACATTCTTTGAATGTCTGTCATGTGTGGAGTTCTGTAATAAGCACTAGGGAAAACATTTAAAAAGTGAAAACAGGCTTATTATTTGGCTGATGGCTGCTGTCTTCATTAGGGTCTGTTAGCACATCAAAATCATGACGTGAATTTGGAATAGTGATGACTATACCAACTGTTTACTTTTGTTTCCTAGGCATTAATGGCCAATTAGATGATTATGTGGCAAAAATATCAACACAAGCATGATCAACTAATTTCCCAATCTTTGGACATTAATTAACTCAGTAACATATCACAGTACTTTATAGTTTACAAATCACTTTCAAAATATCTCACTTAATCTTCATAAAAGCCTTATGAAGTAGAAAGAACCAATTATACAGATGAAGAAACCTTGTCCAAGGTCATAGGGCAGAATAGTGACAAAGTAAAAACTAGAAAATTAGATCTTATATTCACATATATAAAGATTTTATGCATGAGAAGAGAAGCCTATATATTTAGAAGATAATATTTTTGTGGAGTTTATATACTGAAAGATACTGGATATTTTAGTATAGAACCCTAAAATGACTCCCCATCTTTCAGTCACAGATTGAGTTCCCAGAGATTTGCAGCTGCTCTTACAAGTTTAAGATATACTACATAAGTACCCAGTTTCAAACACTGTATCTCATAAGTTCCCATCAATATAGTTTCCATTAATAGTTCTCCAGGAGACACAATTAACTGTTAGTAAAGGCTTTTACTAAGATATCATACTAAGTACAGTATCTACAAAACATTCCCATTTAAACCTGAACCATCTTCCCTCTCCTTAATGAGAACAGTGGTGATATGCATAGAGTATAGTAGTGAAGATCTATACATGTAGGAAGCATATATAATTAAAACTAACTGCTCCTCTGTTACCCTCTTTTGTTACCCAGAGTCCTTTCTTTCTCTGTAATGACTTCACAAAACAAAACTCTGCCTTTGTTGCATCATTTTTAGTAGTCAGATAACACAACTAACTTACCAAAACCTTTTCCTCTCTGCTGTTTAATCCTCAATTGCCAGGGACAGCTCTCTCTGGAGTCTATGGCCTACTCTCTTTTGTGCTGCCAGAAACCATTTTTATTAGAAGTTGCTCCCAGGCTCTATTAATTATTTGTTTGTCTCATTAACTGTCTGGAATGTGTTTTTCTTTGTTGTTTTTTTTTTACAACTCTTAATCTAAGTGTCTAACTAATAACTTAACTATTCAAAATCTACATAGAAGTCCTCCTTTTGAGAAAATAGCTCCATCAATTGATGCCATGATTGATTCAGGGAGAGGATTTAAAGATATCGTCTCCTTTCCCAAAGTAAATGGTCTTCTCCACAGTCAACCCCTGGTCTACAATCACCTGAAATGCTGAATTCTTAAACTTTGGTTGTATTTGTGTCTTAGCTAGCCAAGACTCCAACGAACATGCCAGTTTTTATCCTAGCCCTTCTTTATAATTGTAGGGTATGTGTGGGTTTAACAATCAAAACACATGGGAAATGCCAACAAAAACCAAAATTAGTTTTAACTATATTAATAGAGAGTCCTCACGTGAAAGACGACATTTAGAAACTGGAGTGTGTTGATATCAGAGAAAACAAAATGGTGAAATAAATGGTAAGGGTAAGTTATAAGATATGGTGCCATGTAGCCTGCAGAAGAGAACTCTCACTGATGACATGATTTGCATTTTTTTTTAAATATGTGAAGGCCTACCTTGTAGGAAAGGAATTAGATTTGTTCTATTTGTCCCTAGAGGGCACAAATAGCAGCAATGGGTGAAAGTTACAGAGGGTCAGAGTTAAAGACGAGCTGGAAGAAGATAATTTCCTTATTATAAGAACTATCTTATAATAGAGAGAGGTTCTTCAAGAAGTAGTAACATCCCACTGGTGGGTATCTTCGAGCAGCCATTAGATGACTACTGCCACAATTTTTGTTGTGACAATTATTGTTCAACCAAGGCATGGACTAGAGCCAGGGGTGAGGAACCTGTGACCTCAAGGCCACATGTGGCCCTCTAGGTCCTCAACTGCAGCCCTTTGACTGAATCCAAACTTCACAAAACAAATCCCCTTCATAAAGGATTTGTTCTGTAAAATTCGGATTCAGTCAAAAGTCTATGCAACGCGGATCATATTTGTCCTCAAGGCTGCAGGTCCCCCAACCCAGATAGACCTGTGACGTAGGTCTTATGATGGGATGGGTTTCTTCTAACTCTGTGGTTTGGTGGTACTAGAATACTGTAACAAAGTCTAAGCAAACTACAACACTGTTCTTGTTTCTGCTGCCCTTATATAGATTTTTGTGTTTTATACTTATCACCTTGACAATGAAAAAGAAGGGGTGTGTGCGTGCTATTTTTTACTTAATTTTTCAAATGCAAAATCATTCCTTTTTTTCTTTTAGGGACATCTCAAGCACTTCGTAAATGTAAAAACTATGCATTTCTTTATATATTTGAAGGCTGCCAAGTTCAGTGCCACAATTGTATTTCACATGACACCTGGAGGATGCTCCCTGGAGGTCTTTGACAGAAATCAGTGAGTTCAGAAGGCTGCTTGTGCCAAGGCATGAAAGGTACAAGTCACCATGGAACCTGAGGAGGCTGCCAAGAACAAACAGTTTTGGGGGAAACAGGAAGGGTTTGGAAGGAAATAATAAGCTATTTAACTTCTATTTAAAGGACCTATTTAGAGCAAGATATATTATAAGGTCATGAAATATTCAGAAAGTTTTCACAGTTCAGCTTTATGTTCTAGGCATCCTATTTATTTTTTGTTGGTTCTTACGTTATTTTTTAAGTTTTCTTTATTTTTCAGGTAATGTAGCACTGTCCTTTCATACTGTACCAAACTGAAGACTATATAAACTTCCAAATGGGTCAACTGATTTTGTTTAGTTTTAGAGCTAGGCAGATTTGGATTCAAAGACCTTCTCTGACACTTTTTGGCTATATATTCATGAGTAAGTCACTAAACTGACATAATTTCTTCTTTAAAATGAGAATAATTATCTTTGAGCATATTTTGTTATAAAATTCAAAGATATCAGAGAATCAAAATGCTTTTCAAAGTTTACTATATTATATAAATTTTATAGGTTGTTTTGTTGGTGTCATGGTGATCGACACTACTGTTGTCTTCAACCAAAAAAATGTGAAAAATGTAAGTACTTTGTGAATGAAGTTAACTATGCCAGTGACCAATAAAAATGACTGGGATGAGAAACTTTCTGTAATTACTCAAGATGTCCAGCAATTGTAAGGTTAGTTATTGGAGCCAAAATCCATAAAATAATTCTGTAACACAGATGATGCAATCCCCTAACTCAAGTGTAAGCCTCCCGGACAAGTTCTAGATCCACTGTGGGGATCTTTATCTGTTCAAAAACATAACTCACAAGCCCCCACCAATGCATTTAATTTTTATAGTCAGCCAGAGGATCTAATCAATTTATGTTTTTGTTCAGTCATTTCAATTCTGTCTGACTCTTCATGACCCCATTTGAGGTTTTCTTGGCAAGGATACTCAAGTGGTTTGCCATTTCCTTCTTCAGCTCATTTTACAGAAGAGGAACAGAGGCAAACAGGATTAAGTGACTTGCCCAAAGTCACATAGCTAGTAAGTGTTTGAGGCCAGATTTGAATCCAGGAAGTTGAGTCTTTCGGTCTCCAGGACCAACACTCTATCCACTGTGTCACCTACTTACTTACCCCTGACCCCCATTAATTCATAGTAAAGTAACTTATTAAGATACCATCACTGGGCTACAAAAATGTGCATACCCTTTGACCCAGCAATATCACTACTAGGACTGTATCCCCAAGAGATTATAAAAATGGGAAAGAGACCCACATGTACAAAAATATTTATAGCAGCACTCTTTGTGGCAGCCAAGGACTGGAAATCAAGGGGATGCCCATCAACCAGGAAATGGCTCAATAAATTATGGTATATGAATGTAATGGAGTACTATTGTGCCATAAGAAATGATGAAC
>CM053773.1:120829740-120859871 GCA_028658325.1 Potorous gilbertii
GATATCTATTTCAGATGTTTGGGATACAGAGGCCTTGACTCCTATGTCTTTACCTGATGGTAAATATTGGTCTTCTTCATCAGAGACAATCATCTAGTTCCCAAGAAAATAATCTTCTGTGGTCTTATTTTTTTTCCCTTTTCTGGGCATTTTCCCAGACAGTTACTTGACTTCTGAGCATCCCCTCCCCCCCTGGCCTAGGTCTGCCCAGCTAGTGCTTGGGGTCTGAGATTCAAATGCTGCTCCCCAACCTCAGGGCTTTTGGTGGCAGGCCTGGCTGCTATTCAATGGGAGCTTAATTTCTGGTGCTCAGATGGGGGCAGGGCCGCCTCCCAGGCTCAGTTCCCTCAGGGGGTTTGTGTAGAGACCTTTTGTAATGGAGCTGCTGCAGAGCTCCTGCCTGCTCTGGGAGCCTCTGGCCAGCTGCTGCCTCCAGAAGGGGTCCAGAGTCATGGAGACACCCCAGTGCAATCTCAGCCCATCTCTCTCACTGACCTGTGAGTCTGTGGGTGGGGGGACCTTTGTGGTTGCTGGAGATTCCGTCCCTGAAGCCTCCTCGGATCTGCTCATTCCTCTCGGTGCCATGCGGCCAGGACAGGGCAGGGCTCTGCTCCCGTTAGGTGCGCGATGGACCTTTGGGATTGGTTTTTCAGGGCTCTCTGGAACGGAAATTTCCTTCACCGTGTAGCTGCATGTCTTCCATTGTTCCAGAATTTGTTGGGAGTTCTTTTTAGAGGAAATCCATAGACTGTGGGTTCGGAGCTAGCATATGTGAGTCTTTCTACGCTGCCATCTTGGCTCCACCTGCAATGGAATTAATAGACAGAGTACTAGATCTGGATTCAGAGAACTTAAGTTGAGATCTCACTTCTACTTTTTAAAAAATATATTTATTTTACTCTTAATTTGTGGGGTAAAACAAGTGCTTCCATAACATAGTATAATAAAAAAGATTGTACACAAAAGTGTAAATTTATTATGCACAGCTTTCTATTCCATGTAAATATGTAAAGTCATCATGTAAATTTCTTTTTTTCTCCCACCTTGAAATGGCACAAATATGTATGTATATACACACATACTTATATAGTGCACATACATGCATTTATGTACATATATACGCACATACATATGTAAAATCATTCTATAAATACTTCTTTTTTAATCAATTCTTTCTCTGGATGTAGAGAACATATTCCTCCCAAATTATAACTAATTTGGACATTTATAATAGTCAAAATGTCATTCTCTCAAAGTCATTCTTAAAGCAAGATTGCTGTCAGATATCATGTACTCTTGATTCTGGTCATTTTGTTCCTCATTTTTTCATGAAAGTCTTTCCATGACTTTCTAACATCATCAAAGTTGGCATTTCTTATAGCACAGTAGTGATCTATCACAATCATATACAACAATTTGCTCAACCATTTCCCAATTGATTGGAATCCCTGCAATTTGCCACCATAAAGAGAGTTGCTATGAACATGTTAGAACATATAGCCTGTTTTCCTTTTTCCTTAATCATCTTTGAAAATAGATCTGTTAATGGTATTACTTCTGCTACTTATAACCTGTATAACAGAGCAAAGTATTTAAACTCATTCAAGTTCCATTTTTCTCATTTGGAAAATCAAAGAGCCAAATGGAATAGATGAATTCTAAGTTTTTTCTGTCAATTCTACAATCTGATGATACTAGGATCTTCATAAAGGGCATATACTTTGAGGATAGGAAATGGTTTAAGTTATTGTATCACTAGTACTGAAGAGGTTAGTCTGCATGCAATTGTGTAATTGTGAATATGTATGCATATGAAGACATTTGTATAGGTGAACATCAATTTGTGATTTGATTGGCATAGGAAACTCCCAGTATTGAAGCTCTTTCCATAGATACAGATCATCAACTCATTAATAACTTATCTGTAATTTATAGTCTTAGTGAGGTGTCTCAGATATTAAGAGGAAAGTTAATTCACTGATAATCACACAGTTCAAATATGCCAGAGAAAGAATTTTTACCAAGATTTTCATTTGATCTCAAAGATCAACCTCTATATTACACTGCCCTAACTTGTACTATGTAAGCATTTAATATCTGTCTGATTTTAATTGAATTAAGTATATATACATGGATATTTATATAACCTTTACCAAAGACCCAGACTACCTTTCCATTAGAAAAATCCCAATGACAGTTCAAGGACTAATAATGTCTAGAAAAATGTGGTCATGCCTGTCTCAAGTTGTCCTGGTTCTCAGTAACTTTGAAGAATAATGGACCTCTGTGGGCAAACTAAGAGGATAACTGAAGAAGAAGCAATTCAGCAATCCAATTTTGCCAGAAGGAAACAGCTTCCCAGAACACATGGGAAGCTGACATTGTTTGTCATTTCCTTCTGAAGACCAGTGACAGCATGGAGTGATGTCTTGACTTGCTCATGAATGTGATTTAAGAAAGGTATTCTCTCTTCCACAGTCATTGAAGTCTAGTGGCAAGACATAAGTCAAGACAACTGGTGGTGGCTTAGGATTCAGTGGACGATCTTGAGGTCACATATTTCCATTAGCAGAAATTATTAAATTATTAAATTTATTCATTCAAGCTTCACTCAAAAACTATGCAAAGCACTGTATTAGGAATTTAGAAGGGTGGAAGATGACTGCATAAAATACAATCCCTGTTACATAGGAATTTTTAAGGTATTTAAGAACATAAACTGTAAATACCTGAAATCATTGTATACTGTCTTACATTTTTGCTTATGGGAGGACTAAAATAAATGTCACTACAGTGCAGTTCAGTAGGAAATTACTATGGTTTATAAGCATTAAAGAGGGTGTCATAGAAAACATGGGTTTGATTTGAACCATGAAGAATGGACAAGATTTGCAAAGGCATTAGTCCTTCTAGGGGAGGTGAGTCACTATCAGCAGAAGCAACATTAGCTCAAAAACATATTAAGCACTTACTGTGAAAAGCAGCATGATATAGTGGGCAAAGAGTTGACCTTTGAGCCAGCAGCACCTAGATTCAAGCCTTCCCCCTGACACATTCTGTCTGTGTGATCTTGGGCAAGTTGTTCAACCTCTCTATTACCCTAGGCAACTAAGAATGCATGTGGCTGAGGGTTCAGTTTGCCATTACTGCAGGCATTCTTCTCATCCAGGAGTTTCCCAAAAAACTGAAATCACAAGTCCACTCCTTTTCTGTACTATGAACAAGCCACCACAGTAGGTCCTAGGTATCCAGAGATGCAGAAAGCATAATTCCTGCTCTGAAGCTGAACATGACATTGTGGGAGATAAAGATGAGGATCAATAATCAGATGCTATTGTTTGGAAGGTTGCAGGACTGGTCTAATTGAAGCAAAGGCATGTCATTCCATAAGGAAGCTGCGGGAGATTTGATTGTATAGGTGGGATGAGATAAAAAATGTAGGTGATCAGTCAGTCCAAGTATTTTGGCTTTAACTTATAGCAGATGAATAAACTGGTTTAAAAAACAAATAGATACTGGTTTGAGCACACTACGTGATTTCAATGTTAGAGGAAAAAGGTACGTGATGTAGAATCCTGTCAGCATACTAAGCAATATATATATGCATATGTATACACATATATATGGCATAAATATATTGTATCAAATATATATGTATCATACAATAATACTAATCAATTACAATTATATATATAGTGTTTACTATGTGCTATGTACTATGCTAAATATTATACAGTTATTATAACATTCAATCCTCATAACAATCTCGAGAAGCAGATGCTGTCATTATCGTTATTTTACAGATGAAGAAACCGAGGTAGAAAGAAGTGTCTTACATAGGGTAACATAACTGGTAAGTATACGAGACCAGATTTGAACTTAAGGCTACCTGACTCTGGCTCTCTTAAGTGCATCACCTAGCTACATATCTATATTTATGCGCATTTGTAAGATATATGCACACATGTATATATGCATGTGTACATATAATAGGCATTATATATGCACATAAATATGTATGTATACATATATGTGTATATGTATACATACACATACATATATATGTGTGTGTATTGTGTGTGTGTGTGTTATGAATGCCTTGTAAAGCAGAATTGACTAAATGGAAAAAGAAGTACAAAAACTTGTTGAAGAAATCAATTTCTTAAAAATTAGATTTGGGAAAGTGGAGACTAATGCCTCTATAAGGCATCAAGGAACAATCAAGCAAAATCAAAAGAATGAAAAAATAGAAGAAAATATCTCATTGGAAAAACAACTCACTTGAAAAATAGATCATGGATTGTAACTACTAAATACTTTCTCATCATTAGGGCAGTTGAAGGTATACATAGAAAGCATAGATATGAATTGGATATGATTATCTAAAAAAATTAAATTAAGAGGCAGAAAGAAAAATGCACTGAGAGAAGAGGAAAGGGAGAGGTAGAATGGGGTAAATTATCTGATATTAAAGAAGCCTAAAAGAGATCTTATAGTAGAGGAGGAAGTAAGAGAAAGGGGTAATGGGAACTTTTGAATCTTACTATTCTCAGGACTGGCTCAAAGAAGGAATTACATACAAAGTCAGTTGAGTTACAGAAATCTGCCTTAACATACAGGAAAGTAAAAGGGAAAAGGAGTAAGAGAAGGGAAGTGGGGCTGATAGAAGGAAGGGCAGATTGGGGGAGGCAAAAAATGAAAAGCAAAACATAAGAATGATCAGGGTGAAAGAACAGAGAATAGGACAAATAAGGAAAAGAGGATAATGGGAAATACATGACTGGTAATCATGAATGTGAAAAAATTACATCAAATTTCTCTTATAAAGACTTCATTTCTCAAATATATAGAGAACTTAGTCAAATTTATAGAAATAAAAGCTATTCTCTAATTGATAAATGGTCAAAGGATATGAAGAAGCAGTTTTCAGATAAAGTAATCAAAAGTATCTATAGTTGTATAAAAATACTCTAAATCACAAATGAGAGAAATGCAAAATAAAATAACTCTGAACTACCATCACATACCTATCAGATTGACTAATATGACAGAAAAGGAAAATGACACATATTGGAGAGGAAGCAAGAAAATTAAAACACTAATATGCTAATGGAGAAGTTGTACAATGATTCAATCATTCTGGTGAGCAATTTGAAACTGTGCTGAAAGAGTTATAAAACTCTTTATATATGCATGTACCTTTGAACAAACAATATCAGTAAGTCTTTATTGCAGAGTTAAAAAACAAAAAGGCAAAGGACTTTTATGTACAAAAATATTTATTGCAGCTCTTTTAGTGGTGCCAAAGTATTGGAAATTAAGATGTCGGTCAATTGAGAATGATTGGACAAGCCATTGTAGAATACTATTGTGCTATAAGAAATGATAAGGGGGAATACTCTCAGAAAAATCTGGGAAGACATACATGAAGCGAAACAAAATGAAATAAGCAGAAATAGAAGAATATTGTATATAGTAGCAGCAATACTTTATGATGATCTATTGTGAATAACTTAGCTTTTCTCAGCAATGCAATGATCCAAGGCGATTTTGAAGGACTTATGATGAAAGGTGGTATTTACAGTGAAAGAACTGGTGGGGTCTGCATGCAGATCAGATACCTTTTCTTTGTTTTTCTGGTTTTTTGGTCTTGTTTTCTTTCATGGCATAACTTAATGGAAAAATGTGTTTTTTATGACTACATATGTATAACCTATGTCAAATTACCTCCCTTCTCAATGACAAAGAAGGGGAAGAAATTAGGCCAAAATTAAAATTAACCAAACCAAATTTAACCAAACCAAATTTGGAAACCAAAATTAAAAAACAAAATGACTGGTAAAGTTGTTTTTACATGTAATTTGGAAAAATAATATATTAAAATTTAAAAAGAAAGACAAAGATGTATTCATTTTTCTTATTAAATGTGGTATTAGAAAGAGGTAGAAACTGAACAATTTAGTATTAATCTTAATTAATTGTAATACTAATTAATATATTATCGCTATTATTAGTAGTAATAGTATTATAAATATTAATTATTAATATAATTAATATTAATTAATAATAATCTGAAAGGAATATTTGAAGTCAGACTCACAGAATGTAAATTGATAGGAATTTTAGCAACCAAGGAACTGATCCCATTTACCAAAGACATCCCCTCTATAACATACCTGAAAATCATAAACTCTGATTGAAGATCTAACAAGGCAGGAGAACCTCCCAACCCTCCTGGCAGCTCATTCCACTTTGGGACTGTTCTTAAATTTGCAGCTTCTAATTTTTCTCCTAGTTTGACCTTCTGGGACCAAGGCAAACCAATCTAATCCCTTCTCCACATGACAGACTTTCAAATACTTGAAGACAGCTATCATATCCTTCTTAATTTTCTCCAGGCTAAATAAACATGTCAGTTTATTTAGCCTAACTTCATATAACATGGACTTACAGTCACTCACCCTATTTCTCCTCCCCTGGACCCTCTCCAGCTTATTAATCAAAGTCCTTGAACTAGAGCCCCGGAATAGAAGCCAGTACTCAGCATGAAATCTGATGAGGGCAGCATACAGTGAAACCATGACCTTCCTCTTACTAGAAGCTCTATCCCTCATAATAAACCCTAAATCCCTAGATCATGTTAATTTTTTTATCTGCTACCCCACATTGCTGATTTATATTTGAGTTTTCAGACTTTGAAAAGCCTCAGGTCTTCCAAAAACTGTTGTCTAACCATGTTACCTTTCTCATTTTAGCTTTTATGAGGCTAAATTTTTGGTACCCAAGTGCAAGACTACACCTTTATCACTATTGAATTTCATCTTAATTTACTCAGTCCAGTGCTTTAGTTTGTCAGGGTTCATTTGTATGCAGACTCTGTTGGCTAATTTGTTAACTATCTTTCTCAGGTGAATCTCACATAATCTGATAAGCATATCTTTTAGGTTTTTATCCAAGTCATTGATGTCAACTGGTACAGGGCCAGTCACAAATCCCTGGGGGACTGCACTGGAAACTTCCTAACATATTGATGTTAGAATTCAGGGGTGAGGAAACTATGGGCTCAAGGCCATATGTGGTCTTCTAGGTCCTTGGGTATGGATTTTTTACTGAGTCAAATCCTTTTATTAAAGGGATTTGTTCTGTGAAGTTTTGATTCAGTCAAAAGGCTACCTTTTGGTCTAAAGGTCTAAATGATCTAAAGGACCATTTGTGGCCTTGAAGCCATAGGTTCTCCATCCCATGTAGAGCTACTCATTGAGTCTGACCATCTAAATAAGTATGAACTCATCTTTTAATACATATCTCCAAATTCTCTCACCTTAATTTTATTTTTAAGTGTCATTCCTTCATATTCAACTCACATTTGTGCCCTCTCTTTTATATAAACTCCTTTTAATTACCTTAATAATGAGAAAGGTGTTATGAGTTGGAAATATCATCTTTCCATGTAGGAATATAAACAGTTTAACTTTAATAAGTCTCTCTGGATTTCATTTTTCTGTTTACCTTTATATGAATCTCATGAGTCTTGTATTTGAAAATCAAATTCTCTATTTAGCTCTGGTCATTTCATCAAGAATGCTTGAAAATCCTCTATCTCATTAAATATCCATTTTTTCCCATAGAAGGATTATGCTTAGTTTTGCTACATAGGTGATTATTGGTTGTAATCCTCGTTCCTTTTGCCTTCTAGACTATCATTTTCCAGTATCTATCATCTTTTAATGTAGAAGCTGCTAAATCTTCTAACATACTGACTTTTTCTCCACCATGCTTGAACTGCTTCTTTCTAGCCACATGCAACATTTTCTCCTTGACCTGGGAGTTCTGGAATTTGGATATAATATTCCTGACAGTTTTCATTTTGGGATCTCTTTCAGGAGATTGTTGGTGGATTCTTTCACTTTCTATTTTACTCACTGGTTCTAGAATGTCAGGGCAGTTTTCTTTGATGATTTCTTGAAAGGTGATGCTCAGGCTCTTTTTTGATCATGGATTTCAGGTAGTCCAATAATTTTTCAATTCTCTCTGTCTGATCTATTTTCCAAGTCAGTTCTTTTTCCAATGAAGCATTTCTTCATTTTTTTTCATTCTTTTAATTTTGTTTTATTGTTTTTGATTTCTCTTAAACTAATTAGTTTCCATTTGTTCCATTCTAATTTTTAAGGAATTATTTTCTTCAGTGAACCTCTGGACTTCCTTTTCCATTTGGCCAGTTATGCTTTTTAAGGCATTCTTCTCATTGGATTTCTGTACCTTTTGTCTCCCACTTGAACGTCTGTTTCTTAAACAGTGGGGTTGGTTAATTCTTTGTACTAGTATTATCCCTAGAAGCTAACATAGTATCTGGCACATAGTAACCATTTAAGACACAGTTTTGTGTTGATTGATTATTGCTATTAGTGTTACTATGGTTTGAATCCAAGGTTTATAATCAATTATGATGATATTATTGGAGCACTGAAGGACCAGTTAGTTGGGATAATGATAAGATATTGTTTAATGCTGCGACCAGAGCAGTCCAGCAGGTCTGGGGTGGTTACGGGGCTCATAGAATAAGGATGAAAAGACAGGCAGGGCACAGTTGTCTGAATAAGCTAAGTTTATTCTGGACATACTGAGCCAATAATTCAGGGAATTGGGATGCTTAAAGAGTAAAAAACCATAAAGGTAGTGATTGAAGCATGAAACAGAGAAGATGGTGATAAGTAGAAAGGGAGGCTTCAAGGCCTCTTTAGCGGAATGTTATCCTGTATAGCAGGAGCCCTGATTCCTGGAACTTCAACACCCAAATTCAAGGACATGCACCTGAGAACAATATATCACTTAACTTCTCAAGCCAGCTATTATTCTCCCTTGGAGGAAGGGAACTCTTGGTCAGGGGCTCTTTCAAACCCCTCAAGGTTCTCTACCGTTTAATATAAAGTAAGTGTACTGAAATGATACATGCAATAATAAGCTTACTTCTTATTGGCAATATTCTACAAACTTTAATTTCTTAAGAGTACAACTTCAATTTCAAAGTTCCCTTAAGTAATAAAAGGAAGTGCCTCTGTGAAGTAGGTCATCACCTTCTTGTTCTGTATTATTTGAAATATCCTCTGACAGTGCTAAGATACCAGCATTAAATTGAATAGCCTGGATTGTTCAGAAGCCTATTCTCTGGAGTTTTGTGGGATATTCAAGGACTACCACCTCTAGTGAAGGTTTACTGAGCCCTTTACAAGGCTGGTCATCCAATTTTGATGTCCACCTGCCACCCAATTCTCACCTATGACTCCAAGCCACACCCTGATAAAACCATCCTGGCAGAAGGGCTAAATCATGTTAAGGGTAAACAATAGACCAAAATTCCATCAGTAAGTTAGGGGATATCTACCCTAAGAATGTGGAGACTTCCCCTAGTGGAATGGGCAGGTGAGAATAATTTGTTCCAATGGTTATGAATATGGTTGAAGTAGATCCTATGGAGTGTTTATAGCTTGGTCAGATATCAAAGATATCAAGGTCATCCACTTCATCCTGGGCCATCATCAGTTTTCTTGCCACTGGACTTCAATGACTTTGGAATAAAGAATGAGACTGACACATTCATGCTACAATGCCTTACTTGGAGTTCAGGTGAAGACATCACCCTGTAATGTAATTGATTCTCTTCAAAAATGAAGGACAGGTAAGAAGAACAAGTCTCTAGAGTTTGTGGATGAATGTTCCAGTGTGCACATATAATGCAAATTATTAAGAAATTGATAGGAGTTACCCCAAAAGATTAAGGACTATATCATCACATATAGAAATCACTGTTCCTACTAGGCATTCTCATTGCAAAAGGATTTAATTTCTATCAATACCTGTAGTTCATTTACACAAGAATAACATCGTTTTCCCTTCCCTGTTCTCACTCTTCACTTCTAGTGGTACTTCTGACCCCTACCATTTCCTGGAAAATCTTTTCTTAATATTCATTTGCTCCACTAATATGAGTTGATTCATCCACCTGCTCCATCCTCCTAATTTTTTAAAAAAATTAGGACTTTGGTTCCATTATGGCAGAAACTCTTGATGAGGACACTTTCTTTTCAAATACAGGCATGGACATTCTCTGCAATAGATAATGTCAGATAGTTGCCTAGAGGCATAAAGAGGTTAAGTGACTTGCCTAGGATCAAGTAGCCATAGTGAGTCAAAGACAAATCTGAATACTTGGCTTCCTGTTTCCAAGTTTTGTTCTCTAGACATTGCCCATAATGCTGCCTCTCCCAGATTGTCAGCATTTAAATCTTCTCCATTTTGACATATAGTAGAGGCAACTTGCAACATATTGAATTAGATGAATGAATGCATTGTTTTTTCCATATCTTCATTTCTTTTTTTGTTATTTGTTAAGTCTGACATCTTGATATCTGTTTTCTAGAAATTGATTTTCCCCCTGTTGGAAATAAAATTTCACAGTTAGATCTCATTAGATATTCTGTAATTTTCCAAGAATCAGATATCAGAATCAGATATCTCACAAAAACAGTGAGTACATTTAAATTTGATACCACAATACATTAGATAGTCTGCTAATTACCAATATGGAGGTAACTTGTGACATTTATCATTACATTATATTTTTGAGTTTGCAAGCATTCTGGAAGCTGTTTATTTCCCCTCTCTGTATGCTGTGTGGAATTAGGATAGCTGCAGGCCAGGTGAAGATCGATGCCAGAATTATGACCTCAATAAGGCTTCTCAGAGGCATAGATGACTGAGAACAAGAATTCTCTCCTACTCAAAATTACTAAATGTTTTGTAGTATTGTTTGAGCATTGCAATATTTGTGAACTCTGACTACACAAGCACCTGAATTGAATAAGAGCCTGATAATGACAACTTATTCTTAGAGAAAAATTTGGGTGCTTATTATAATGCCAACAGGACTCTATCACCCCTAGCTAATAATTATGAAGTCTTGGGGAGGAAATAAAAGCTTAGACCAGGAAGACTAGATCTATAGGGAGCAGGAAAGGAAGAGTCAGAGTCTTGTACCAGGGGGAAAAAAAGGGGTCCAAGTGTGGGAAATTTAGAGGGAAGAGATAATATTTTTACTCCTGTAAGGAAGAAAACTGACCCATATCTTTTTATATTTTTTCCTGTGCAGAGTTAGTTTTCAGGTTGGTGAAAACAACTTTCAGGAAATATCTGGTGGGGGTTTGACCCCATTGAGACTCCATCCTATGGAATCCCATGGTATTGGAAGAGAGGACAGAGGCTTAGCTGGTGCAACTTGACCTCTGGCTAAACCTGTTATTGGGAGGGAGATCCTGTCAGCCTAAGTTTGAGCAAGCCAGTCCCTTTAGTATTAAAACCAATGATCCAGGCGCCCAAAGAACAGTAAAAAGATAGCACTTTGGAGGAAGGGGCACAGTGGATTTATAAATTATCTCCCTCTATCCCATAGGTATTTGCTGGCCCTGGAAGAGATTCCTAGCTATTCTTCCTAAGGTAAATAGCCTTATGGATAGAATGTCCTGAAGAAGAACTGGTTCAATGAATTTTCTTATCTGCACAGATGCTTTTCATGAATTATAAGAAAAAAGAAGTAGTGTTCAGAAAGGTTTGTTGTATCTCAGTATACTTTGGCCATTTATTGGAAAAACAGAATATACTATGACTATATTTCACCAACCTATCTGAAGGAATGGTGAATTGGGAATTGAGATCTGAGATAAAATACTTGCTTTGACAATAATTTTGGGCTTTGTTTTTCTACAGAATGAGGTGTTTATGGTAGTAGTAGTGATAGTAGGAGAGGACAAGGTGGTCTTTATGTAGAGGCATGCTAAGGAATGTTTAACAACTAACTATAATGTATACAAGATATACTTTAAAGTTTTACCTCCATTCTTAAAATTCTTCACTTTTTAAAACCTTTTTTTAATGTTTAATGTTCAGCCAGAATTAGATTAAAATGAAGTTCCTATCTGATTTTAATGTGCTGATGTATTAATAACATATATGACCATGTATGATTTTCTAAGTCAATATAGTACCTGCAATATACCTGACATATGGTGTAATGGGATCAATTTCTATTTAATTTTTATAGTACTGGTCTAGACAATCAAGAAAATAAATTAAGCCCTGATTTGTAAGTTTGACAATTTTCAAGATAAAATTATTTACACTGAAAATTTATTACTCTGTTCTCTCTTTGAGTTGACTCCAGCCCACACTTGTCTTACATTCTTCTAGCTTTGGGGTTTTGAAACTTGGGCTCCAACTGACTAGTTTCAACCTCATTTTCTCTCTGGGCCCTCTTTTTGGTCCTTTTTAAAGTGAAGGACTTGATGAAGTTGATCCTCAAGTTGCAGTTCAGCTCCAGCATTTTACATTTTGAGGGATTAAGAAAATGAATAAAGGAGGGATGGAGTTGTCATCTGACTTTCCTTCAATTCTTTTTTCATTTGTTTGTTCTAGGGATGGCTATTTTAGGAATCAATGTTTTTAAATGTCAAGGGTAGGTAGGGGTGAGGGAGAGAGAACCATCCTTACTCCCTATTTGTAAAAAATAATTATGTAATATTGGATTTACTACACTGCATCAAATAAAGAATGTAAGACATTCAGAGAATCATGGGAGGAATGGGAGGACGAAGTAAACACAACCTGGAAAATAATACATACAATGACTAGACAATAAGATAAACAATAAGAGTAACAAGAAAAACACCAGCTAAACAATTGAAATCTGTGCTGAAATAAATAACAAACTTGTCCACATATAGAAGATGAGAAAATGCAATTCCCTGTCTCCTTTTTAGAGATTGGTATCTATTGGTGTGAAAAATTTTCTCTACTGTTAAAATTGTTTAATATGATGGTTGGTTTTACTTATGACTTTTTTCAATTCGTTGGTACAGAGGGTGATATGCTGGTTGGTGGAATCTTTGCAAGATAGCATAAAATCAAAAGATATTAATGAAAATGTTTTTAAATATTTAAAATAGAAAGTAATCAAGTTTGTAGTGTCTAAGCTCCCCAGGACAAGACACTTCTCCAGTGACCTGGTGTTAATCAGTCTATGCCCTCAGGCGCCTATATTCCAGGATTTCTCTAGTACCCAACATGGAAAGGTGTCTTTCTCATCACCCTCTACCCAGATGGGGTGCCTTTTATGCTGCTTGCATTATAAGTACAAAAAGTCCCATTTAGGGCTCAACCTTAGAAGAATAATTTTCTTGCTGCTTCTGAATAAATATTGAGTTTTCAGAAAAGAAAGACAACTTTGGGAATTGAACTGTTGGTTATGAAAATGGTAGCTCACAATGGAATTTAGATTTACGTACAATTGCTTAAAACATAGGATGATGAGCTAGTGGCAAGGGATGGAGTATGCCCAATGAGGGATGATAAAATACATTTTAACCAGAAGGACTTTCCATGGAAAGGAAAGGGTTTCCTATGGGGAAATTGACTATATTTTTACCTAAGTGGATTACAAAAAAATACAGAAAGAAAAGCAATAGAAAAAAGTACTACGTTTAGAGAAATAAGATACATGGAAGAAGTTAGCATTAAAATCTACATCCTTAGATATTTTTAAGCAAAACCCAAAATATGGGAAATGAGAAATAAACTGGAAATCCTAATATGGCCCTCATGGGTTGCCCAATGAAAATGTTCTGGATATGAAGTCAGGAAGATCTGCATTTAATTCTAATCTCTTGCTCGGTTGTTTTTCTATTACTGCATATATGCTAGCCATAGCAATAAGACAAAAAAAAAACAACAATAAGGAACAAATACAAATAAATACTACCCAAATGTTTCTATGATCTCTCAATGATTTGGAAATTCTCTCAAATGATTCAGATGATGGGCCATTCATGGCTGAACCTCCTCTGTCAACTTTTATTTGCGTCCAAAGTCATGTTCACAAGGTTGGCACAGGAGCTCCACTTAAGAAGTCAGTAGCCTTCCTTACTTTTTATGCCATCTGGCAGATAACAGCTGTTTATCTGTGATGTCTTTCTCTTATGGTTGAATCAACTCATCTTTGCATCCGGAGAAGAGAGGTGTGAAAATTTCATGGAAAAAATAAAATAAAAGCTTGACACACACATACAGAAAATCATAGTGGCCCAAACTGATAACTAAGGGGGCCTACTCCTAATGGGGAGGGGCTAAATAAATTATATGCATGTTATGGAATATTATTTTCCCATAAAAATATTAAAATGGCAATTTCAGAAGAAAAAAAGACCTCTATGAACTGACATAGAGTGAAATGAGTAAAACTAGGGAAATGTTTTGTTCAATAGCATCATTATGAAAAATAAATAACTTTGAAAGACTTCAGGACTTTGATTTATGCAATGATTAACCATGGATTCAGATGACTGAAGATGAACTATGCCATTCACATCCTACAAGATAGGTGATGGTCTTAAAAGCTAAAATGAGACATACATATTTTTAAATGACATGTGGAAATGTACGTGGTTGTGCTAAGCATATTTATTACGGATTTTTTTTATTTCTCTGGGGAAGGTGGGGCAGGGTGAATAAAAGATGAAAAATTTAATAGCTTAAGTAATAGTTTACAAAATGAAATCACAGAATCATCAACTCTTTTGTGCATCCCTAACAAAGCTCAGAAGGAAGAGATAAAAAGACAATCTACATACATGCAGAACACATCCACAAAAATGCATAAAATAGCAGGACGTTAATCTACTAAGAAAATAGAGCTCACATAATGCAAGTATCTAATACTCTACAAAAATAAAAGATGACTTAAATAGAGAGACATGCATTGCTCAGAGTTGGATTTCACCAATATAATAGGAATCACACTGCTACCTAAATTATTTACAAAGTTAATGCTATACAAGTCAAACTGCTAAGGGTTACTTTTTAGAACTTGGCAAAGCAATAACAAAATTCATTAGGAGAAAGAAAATGTCTAGAGTCTCAAGGGAAATAATGAAAACAAAGTAGGAACATAGGGTCTCTGGATCTCAATGTGTATTGCAATTCAGTAATCATCTGAAATTATTTAGTTCTTCAGAAAATTATGTCAGTAGGACAGATTAAGTAAGGAAGACCCAGAATAATTTAACATAGTAGTCCAATGTTTAATGGAAGCTAAAAGTTATACAATGGTGATGACCATCAAGTCTAAATTTGATTCTGCGAGTCTTCTCAGTTCTTCCTTCAGGAACACAGCATAATGAAACTATACTGTTGGCTGTATGAACGATGTAATAGTTCTTGAAGACAAAATGAACATTCTCAATTCCTGTAACTGATACCTCTTGACTTGAAGGTTCTAGCCATCCCTATTCTACTCCCTATACTTTCTTCAGCTTATCAGTGTTCAATCTATCCTCTCTATCATTCTTCCTTCACTAACCTAATCCATCTTCCCTGACCATGTTCCATCTAAAATATGATTTCCAGAAGTGAACACAATAGTTCCAGTTTTGGTTCAACTCAGAGTATTTTAGAACTATAACCTCCTTTGATATTGATAGCATGATTCTCCCAATGCACCATAGGATAGCATTAGCATTTTTAGCCTTGGCATGTGACACTACTGACTCAATTTGAGCTTGTTTTTCACTGTCAGACTTTCATTTGTCCCTATTTACTTTGGTCTTTTTGACTCAGTCCTCTCCTAACTCTTATTTGTATCTTTCATGGTGCTTTGGACATTATCGATGATGCTAATATCTTCAAAATAGAGCTAACTAATGTCAATAAAAAGAGTTTATTATGACCTCTAAAGTAGCATCTACATAGTTTTGAAGTGTCTGCTTTGTCTTATCTTTTTTAAGAAAAAGGCAGATAGGATGCAATAATTTTTTATTTCATTACTGACTCAAACTTCCAACTTATATCACTTTAGAGACATTGTCTAATGTGCAGTAAAAGAAAAAATATATTTTAAAGAAGTTATTCAACACAGCAGAATAGACATATCACAAAGTTACAGAGCTCCTTTGGGATCAGTTGCCTTCAGATAAATTCTTCAAAAAATATTTGTTCAGCATCTAATTGAGTATGGTGCTGTCCTGGGTGCTGGAAGAATATAACTAAATATACTTAGTTCTTGCCTTTCAAGGTTTTAAAACTGATACGCAAGAAAATATTATGCATGCATACATGTGTTTGTTTATATACATATCTATGTATGAGTATATATATCTATATATAAAGAATTTATTGTTAGTGAAATCACGCTGAATTCTAATGATCATTAATGCTAACACTCTCTCCTCTACATATATTAGATATACACACATATATATGTATATATATATATGTATAGATATATATGTGCAAATCTGTTATATATATATATATATTTCTCATCGTAGCCACTTTTAGAACCCTATAAGTCCAAGAAAGATAAAATACATTAAAAATGTTTCCCACTTTTGTCTTCTCAATACTAAGCAGAACTGTCAATCATGATTTTGAGTCAATAGCTTTGAGATGTTCTCCTTTTTTTTATTTTCTAGCTCATGAAAACTTATCCAGAAGCATCTGTCCCCAGAATACTCTATTTTGCTATTAACTTTATCTGCACTAAAATGCTAGAAGCAGTCTTTACACAGTGAAAACAAGATGAAGCAATTCTTGAAGAAAAGTGACAATGATTTTGGGCTTTGTTTAATGTTGTTGTGGTTATCATGTGAAGACTGTGAGACCAAGAGGGATGTAGTATTGCTGGAATAAGAGCAATATCCCACTGATTTTCTATAGCCTGGCATTTGGTGCTTTGGAAGAAAATACCCCTGTAAAAGTAAAACAGCAGGCTACTGAGACTAAAGACACCAACAGGGGCTACATTAATGCCAGTGTTCTTTTACTTAATAAAATCATTCCATACTGCTATTCCAAAATGGATTGTGAAGGAAGCAATACCATCTTAATATAACAAAGACACTACCCTCACTGATTTAAAAACAGACCTTCTCCATAGTCATAAGCACATAAGGTATAAAAAATACACATTAGCTTCTTGTTATTTATTATAAATGCTATTTATTATTTATTGATTTATAACATCTAATTCTCAAAGGGAACCATAGAAGTCTTCCAGTTCTACTTTGTCCCTCAGGCAGAAAATCTCTCTCCAATATCCATGGCAGTTGATCATTTATCCTCTGTTTGAACATTTTCAGTGGCAGGAAACTTAGTGCCTAACCTTAATAATAATATTCACATTTTATAATCCATGATGGCTACAAAATACTCTATTTAGCATAATAGAGAGGCAATTATGTATAGTAGAAAATGTGTTTGACCTAAGTTAGCAGACCTCTGTTCAAAAGCACTTGTTACATACTTCCTTATCCAAGTCACTTGACCTCTCCAGTCCTCAGTCTCTTTAAGATATGCAAAGTGCTTTACAGTTATCTCATTTGATTTTCATGAAAACTTTGTGATATAGAATATCATCCCATTTTTACTGATAAGGAAATTATGATTCAGAGAAATTATACTTACTTGAGCTACTAAGTAACAGACCTAATAAGTAATAGAGGTGATATTTGAACACAGGTTTCTTTCTTTCTCCAAGCCCAACATACTTCTCATCACTGCTTCCTGAATTCAAGTTCAGCACCTTCCCCTTGTGCCATGCTTCATAGCATGATTTTATTTGAGCTTCACAATTACAACGTTCATGACAAAGGTCTTATTTAATCTAATTGAAACCTGACTCTCAAGGATGCCTCCCTATTGGTCATAATTTGGCCTTCAGAGGAGCACAGAGTAAATTTAATTCTTCTTCCAGATGTCAGTCCTCTGGATAGTTTCAGACAAATGTCATGCCTACCCCTAATTTTCTTTTTGCCAAGATCAACATTCCTCTTCCTTCAGCCACGCTCATATAACAGAGTTTCAAATTCTCTCACCAAGCAGGCCACCTTTTCCTGGTTGTGTTCAGTTTTATCAATATCATTATTAAATTGTGATGCTAAGAACTGAACACAGTACGCCAAATGTAGCCTGAGTAGCACAGAGGATGGTGAGGCTATTTCCTCCCTTATTATGCACACTGTGTTCCCATTAAGGCAACTCAAGATTTCATTATTTTTTTTTATTTGGCAGGCACCTTATGCTGTTGGCTCAAATTGAACTTGTGGTCATCTAAAATCCTTATGTCTGTTTCCCTTGAATTGTTTGGTCATGTAGTCTCCTTTCAATATTTGTGTCTGTTTTAACATATGACTGGATCTTACATTTATCACTATTATATTTTCTCTTGATAGTTTCCAACCATTGTTCTAACCTGACAAGGTATTTTTGGCCTGCTGATTCCATCATCCGATATAGTAGGGAAGGGAATAAACTTTCATAAAGTGCCCACCGACAGTGTGCCTGATCCTGTACTAAGTGCTTTACAAATACCATCTCATTTGATCTTCATAACAGCCCTACAAGGTAATATTGTCATTATCTTCCATTTCACAGGTGGTGAAACTGAGGCAAACAAAGGTTAAGTGACTTGCCCTGGTTCACACACAGCTAGTAAGTGTCTGAAGTAATTTTTGAACTCAGGTCTTCCTGATCCTAGGCCCAGTGTTCTATCCAAGCACCTACTATCTATCTAGTAGTTCTGGCTTCTAGTTTTGTGATATTTAAATTTGTTAAGAATTGCTTCTACTTATATTCTACTGTGCATATGACATACTTTCTCTTCTTGTCTGTCTCGCATAGAATTAAAGGATCTAAATCAAGTAAAAAAAACTGAAGAATCACTTCTAAATCTTTAAAAAAAAGATTTGTTTTTAGATTAACAAGGTTAATAAGTTCTTTAAGTCTAGTTATTTGAGGAGTATTATAGTCATAAAAGTAAAAAATAAATCTAGAACATAATTTGCTTGTACCTGAACACCTGATTCTAGTATTTGAGAGTTTTTTTCTGAGTGTTGTTGGTTGGATGTATGGTTCCATCAACATAGGGAGCACTTTGTGTGAGATCTTTCTCCCATTATACAAATCAGGCAATTTATTGCAACACAATTTTGTTTTGGCAAATTAGGGCATTTTCCCTTCCCCAGTTCTGAGAATCTTCTAAAGTTGTCCCAAGCCTTTCAAAGATCACTGATAGTAGCTCAACGATCTTATTTTCAAGTTCATTTAAGCTCCTACATTATTCTGGGTTTGGAAACTTGAACACATTAAGGTCTACCTGCATGATACCTCATTCAAATTATATACTCTCTATAACCCATTTTGTTTTTATCCTGACTAGTAGAAATAAAACTCTCCTTGGGAAATGGTGGGGGTGGGGAGAGAAGAAACAGTATATAAAAAGAGTTACATAATTAAGTCTTTTTGCCATCATTCATTATCATTGTCCATGTATCCTGAGGAACAGTCTTAAAGTCCCAGGATCATACAGTCTCAGATTTGGAAAGGACCATCTCTTATAATCCATTGAAGAAGCATTACCTAAAGGACATAACTGAAAATATCCATCTAACTCTCACTTGGAGATTTTCAGTGAAAAATTCACCTTCAAAACCCTGCCCATTCCAATTTGGATGTTGTTAGAAAGGTTATTCCTTACAACATATCTAAGTTAGCTTCTTTATACTATCCATCCAGTTTAAATACCTATACCTAGTTCTGAACCCAAGTATAACAGTTTACATTTATCTTCATTACACTTCATATTATTCAGTTTGACCTGTTATTCTAGCCTGTTGAGGTTGGTTTTTTTTTTTATAATACTAACATCCAATACTTTAGTTGTTACTCCCAAGTCTCTATCTGCTGCATATATGATAGACACATTACCTGTGATTTCATCTAAGTCATTTTAAAAACTGTCAGATAAGATAGGATCAGGCACAGGTCTCTAGAGCAGGGCACTGCAGACTACCTTCTAAGCTGATATGGGACCATTAATGACTGTCTGGTCACTCAACTAGTTCAAAATCTGTTTAATTGTTACTACATGTAGACTACATTTTCCATCTTTTATATTAGAATAACAAAGTATTCAAGAACTTTGCTAACATCAAGGTCAATTGTATATACAATATACTCTGCATAAAAGGTCCATCGACTCTATCAAAAATAAAAAATGAATTTACTTTGGCATGACCTGTTCTTGGTAATATGGTCATTAAGCATCCCCTTATCAAAATATTCTAGAATTTTTTAAGGGATAAAAGTCAAATTCACTTTTCTGCAATTTAAAGACTTTATTTAAAGACTTTTTTCTTAAAAAGAAAAGCAACATCATTTGCCTTTCTTCAGCCCCATAGTATCCCATGTTCTTCAGTTTTTCAAAGTAGTACTGACAGTGATTCACACATCACATCTGTTTCCACTTTCACTAGCCAGTTTGATCAGGTGAGGTGAAACCATCAAGGGGAGCTAAGAGCTATCTTATCATCTCTTATTTATCCCAGATATCAACTTCCTTTAGTTGCTTTTGTTCTATTCTTTCTAGTTCAAAAGTCAATCTATGTATCAGAGAACACCTAAGCAAACAGACTCCTTCTTTGAGCTTCATCTTAACTATCAATATAACTTGAAACAACAATCACAGTAAATGTGCTTCTGGCTTTAGCATTCCTACTCAGGCTCAGTTTGATAAGGGTTTTAATGTGAAGGACACAATCCTTTCAGAGCATGAATAGACTCTTGTATTCATACTTACCTTGCTTCAATGTTCAGAACATAGATCTAGTGGACTCTGCATGCTTGCTGTGTGTGTCAAAGTCAAAGATGTGAGGAGTCAATAACTGGTTGGATGACATTATGGATCTCAAAAAGATTGGTCTATGCTAGGATGGTGGACTAAATCAAATAAGACATAGCTTAACAAGTACAAGTGTCAATCAATTTCATGAATACCTTATGATATAGCATAGAGATAGCTAGAAAAAAACATAGGAAGTTTAATAATAGACTACAAACTCAAGAAGAACGAACAACATTCCATTCCAGTAAGGGAAAACCAACATATACATAACTGATGAGGGAAAGAGGGACCAAGAAACAGAAAGGGAGATAGAGAGACAGAAACAAAGGTGAACAGGCAGAAAGACACAGAGAATAGAGAGATAGAGAAATGGAGAGACAGAGAAGGAAAGAGAGAAAGAGAGAGAGAAAGAGATACAGAGAGAGAGACAAAGAGAGACAGAGAGAGACAGATTCAATGGGAAGGCAGGAAGCAGCATCAAAGAATAGGAAAGACATACTATATAAAGTAGAATTTAAGCTGAGTCCTGAAAGATGGCAGTGAGACTAAGAAGCAGAAGTGAGGATGAAGAATAGTTTGAGCATGTGAACATATAAAGGAGTCAGTGCAAAATCTCTCCCAGAGATAGAAGATGAAATCTTATGTTCAAGAAAGTAGAAATAGTTTAGTGCAAGAGTGGGGAAGCTGTATCCTTGAGGCCACATGTGGCCCTCTAAGTCTTCAAGAGAGGACCTTTGACTGAATCCAAACTTCACAGAACAAATTTAAAGGGGCACCCTTGAAGACCTAGAGGGTCAGAGTGGAGCTGAGATGGTGTAGTAACAGCACACACTTTCTAGAACACTGACCCCAAGCCTTCCTCCCCCCAAATACCTGTAAAAATGACTCTAAACATATTCTGGAGTTGCAGAACCCATAGAATGATAGAATGAAGTAAATCTCCAGCCCAAGACCGTCTGGAGACTATGGGAAAGTGACTATCATGCCATGCAGGGGTGCAGGGGGCAGTTCAGCATTGGCTGCATCAGCACAGACAGGACCTGAGTAGGCCTTGGGGAGACTAAATCCCCCCTGATACCTGTGGCAATTTACAGACATAAGGATACAAACACCAAGGATAAATTGACAGGTCAGTGGAAAATACCTGTGGGACCAGTGTGGGGGAATGGAGTAGTCTAGCCTCAACCCCAGAGCAGAAGAGGGAAAAGGGGTAGAGGAAACTGCAGCAGCCACAGCCACAGCAGAAGCAGAGAGAGTGACTGTTTCTGGAGCTCAAGGACCACAGATTGTGGGGGGCTCAAGTAGCTAACAGTATATCCTCCACTCCACTGGAAACAGAGATCTACCTTGACAAAGAGTTCAAAAGTCAAATAAATGGCTGGGGAAATGAGCAAAAGAATCAGACTATCAAATCTTACTTGGTGATAATGAACATCAAAATATGCAAACACAAGACAAAAAAATGAAAGATCCATCTAAAATCCTCCAAGAAAAATATGAATTGGTCTCAGGTCATGGAATAGCTCAAAAAGGATTTTGAAAATCAGGTAAGAGAAGTAGAGCAAAAAATAAGAAGAGAAATATGAGAGTGATGTAAGAAAATTGTGAAAAATGAGTCAATTGCTTGCTAAAAGAGACCTTCAAAATACTGAAGAAAATAACACCTTTAAAAATAGACTAACCCAAATGACAAAAGAGATTCAAAGAGCCAATGAAGAGAAGAATCCCCTAAAAAGTAGAATTCGCCAGATAGAAAAGGAGATCCAAAAGCTCACTAAAGAATATAATTCCTTAAAGATTAGAATAGAGCACATGGAAGCTAATCAATTTATGAAAAATCAAGAAATTATAAAACAAAACCAGAGGAATGAAAAAAGTAGAAGACAATGTGAAGTAGATCATTGGAAAAAACAACTGACCTGGAAAATAGATCCAGGAGAGACAATTTAAAAATTATGGAACTATCTGAAAGCCATGATCAAAAAAAAACAGTCTAGACATCATCTTTTATGAAATTATCAAGGAAAACTGCCCTGATGTTCTAGAACCAGAGGGTAAAATAAATATTGAAATTGTCCACTATTCACCTCCTGAAAGAGATCCCAAAAGGAAAACTCCTAGAAATGTTGTAGTCAAATTCCAGAGCTCCAAGGTCAAGGTGAAAATACTGCAAACAACTAGAAAAAATGATTTGAGTATTGTGGAAATACAATCAGGATAACACAAGATCTAGCAGCTTCTATATTAAGGGATCACAGGGTTTATAATATGACCTTCCAGGAGTCAAAGAAACTAGGATTGAAACCAAGAATCATCTACCCATAAAAACTGAGTATAATACATCAGGGGAAAAAGTGGCCAGTCAATGAAATAGAGAACTTTCAAGCATTCTTGATGAAAAGACCAGAGCTGAATAGAAAATCTGATTTTCAAACAAAAGAATCAAGTAAAGCATGAGAACATACACAGGAAAAAGAATTCATAAAGGAGTTTCTAAAGTTGAATTGTTTATATTCGTACATAGAAAGAAAATATTTATAACTCGAGACTTTTCTCAGTACTAGGGTAGCTGGAGGGATTATATACATATAGACAGAGGGCACAGGGTGAATTGAATAGAAAGGGACGATATCTAAAAAATTAAAATTAAAGGGTGAGAGAGGAATATATTGGGAGGAGAAAGGGAAAATAGAATAGGGCAAATTATCTCTCACATAAAAGGGGCAAAAAAAAGCTTTTTCAATGGAAAGGAAGAGAGGGGAGGTGAGAGGGGAAAAGTGAACCTCACTCATAACACATTGGGCTTAAGGAGGGAATAACATATATACTCAATTTGCTATCTCTATCTTACACTACAGAAAAGGAAGGGAGAAGGGGATAAGCATGGGGTGGGGGATGATAGAAGGGAGGATAAATGGGAGGAGAATATAATTAGAAGTAAATACTTTTGAGGAGGGATATGGTCAAAAGACAGAACAGAATAAATGGGAGGCAGACTAGGATGGAGGGGAATATAATTAGTCTTCCACAACATGACTTTTATTATGGAAGTCTTTTGCATAACTACATATATATAACACATATTGAATTGCTTACCTTCTCAGTGGGGATGGGTGGGAAGGGAGGAAGGGAAAGTCATGGGAACTCAAAGTTTTAAAAACAAATGTTAAAAATTGTTTTTACATGAAACTGAGAAATAGGATATACAGGCAAAGGGATATAGAAATCTATCTTGTTCTCCAAGAAAATAGAGGGGAAGGGGAAAAAGAAAAGGTGAAGAATTGTGATAGAAGGGAGGGCAGAAGGGGGAAGGGGTGATGAGAATCCACACTGTCTTGGGTTGGGCAGAGGGGAGAGATGGGGAAAAATTTGGAACTTAAAATCTTATGGAAATAAATGTTGAAAATGAAAAATAAATAAATTATAATTAAGAATAAAGAACTAGAGGGTCATATGTAACCTCAAAGCAGCAAATTCCCCACCCCTGCTTGATTGTCTCTTGATCTTGGAGTATGAGAAGTACCGTAGAGCAAAAGAAAGACAGGAGAGTAGCTGGAAAGGTAGAAAGGCCAGGTACTGAAGAGCTTTTAACACCAAACACTATACTTCTCCCAACTCAACCTCACATATCCATGTTGCCTTCTCCTATATAATGTGAACTTCTTGAGGGCACAGAATTGTTTTATTTATTTAGACCTCAATATATTCTTTTATTTATTTAGAATTTAATACATTCCTGTGGTTGATTGATTGCCATTTCCAAGAATTAAAGGGTGGTGGGGAAGACAGCTGTGAGGCAGGTGCTCCACACCTTTAGAAAAGAGGACGAATGATCTGGAGGTGAGCAGAGGACTATGATAAAGGTTTGAGCTGTGCATCAGGTATTTTTCTTGGGTTTCAATTCAACAAGCATTTACGTGGCTAGAGTTACAAAGACAAAAAATGGGAAACAATTTTTTCTTCCTCAAAATGTTAAGGAGAATTAGTGTGGTCTAGTGAAAAGAGGAGTAGACGTGTAGTCTGGATAAAACTGGATTTGAAACCCACATCCTTGACTTACTGCCAAGTGACCACGGGCAGCTTATTTAAGCTCTATAAGCCTTCATTTCCTCTTCTGTATAAAGGGGATCATGATATTAAGAATGCTTGCCTTAGAAGGATGTGGGGAGAATTAAGTAGGGTGACGTATACAATGTAGGTAAAGTACCTTGCAAAACTTAAAGAATAACAGCTATTAATTTGAGGGTCATTCTCAGAAATAAAAATTACCACAGAAAAATAATTCTACTTTCCTTTTGCCATGTAAATTGCCCTTATTAATGAATACATCATTCCTTTAGTCATTTCTGTTTCATTTTCTTTTGTTTTTGTTTTGAGGATATGCTCCAAGATAAACAGACTATACAACTGTTTGAGGGGAAGAAGATTTCTTTTAACCTAAGTGTAGAATTTACTTTTATCCCATGAAGATTCATCTTGTTACATTCTGCCCACTGTTACAGCTTGCTGAGAAATTTCTGGATCTTACTTAGCTCTCTCTTCTAGCTTTATGTAAATAAATTTAAAAAAATATTATACATTCTATGGCTTCATCAAAGTCAGGGATGGAGGTGTTGAATAGTAAAGGGCCAAGGGCAGATACTTATGGTTAAAATAAGAACAAAATCATCAACAGGTATAGGAACAGCAGCTGAAATTATGCAGTGAAAATGGATTAGCTTTGTAGTCAAGGGACCTGAATTCAAATCCTGGCTTTGCTATGTACTGCCTTAAAACAAGTCATTTCACTTCTAAGAACTTCACTTTTCTCATCTATAAAAATAAAAGACTAGTCTAGATGATCTCTAACAAAGATTTTGAAGGAACCAGCTTTAATAGCAGAAATGATTATTCAGTTTTCCGTGCAAGCATTTATAACCAAGAAATGCATGAACATTACAAATCAGAACTGCAGTTACTGTTCAGTTAATTGTGTAGACTTAAGAAAGTGATGGAAAAATATTGATAATGTAGATGAAATTTCAAAGTGTATCCTGCTTGTATTTTCACTCTGACCCTACCCTGACCCTCTCCAGTCAACTGTTAAATATTTACCAGCACATCCCTGCTTAAAGGTCCTTTTAAATCTAAATACCAATGATCTTATGATGGTTAAATAAGCTTCAGGTTTTACAAAGAGCTATATATACATGGTCTCAATCAGACCTTATAATAATGTTGTGAAGTAGGTATTAAAGATATCATTATCCCTGTTTGGCAAAGAAAAGCTCCTCCAAGTTGATTTTGACTGACTGTGTTTGGTTCTTTCTAGTCTACAATAATCTGTATTCATTAACTGCTTAGTTCTTGAATTGGATTGAACCTCTTTAAAAGATTGCTAAGTGAAAGAAATTTTTGGAATCCAATAGAAGGAAGGGAAGGCTATTCTAATTCTTATTCCTTTACCCCTACATATTTTTGAAATATTTTTTGTTGTGTTTAGGGATTACGACTTTAAGTAAAGAGGAACTATTGCTGGTGAATTAAAAATTTTCAGTTAAAAAATAAAAACATAAGGAAAAAATATGATGACATCAGCTCTAATTTGAATCAAATTAAAAAATATTCATTAAGCATCTACTATGTGCAAGATATTTAATGGAACCTATAGATATTGTTAAAATAAAAAACAGACAAATGATATCTGTCCTCAAGTAATTTACTTTGCACTAGAATATTGGGTTCTTAATCATTGGGTATATGTGTTGCCCTTTAGCAGTCTATTGAAGCCTAAGGACATTTTATGATTTTAAATGCACAAAATAAAATAATTAGGATTATATAGGAAACCAATTCTATTATAGTTATCAAATATCTTTTTTTAAAAATGTTCACAGATCTCAGGCTAATCACTCCTATACTAGGGGACATTATTATACAGAGAAGATAAATACAAGATAATTTGAGGTGGCATATTAGACACAAATTGAAAGTTACTCCTCCTCACTTGCTCTAAATTCATAAACCAACTGTCTTTGCTATAGACAAATGATTGCTATGTAGACAAAGACTAGAAAAGGCATTTCTTGAATAGAATTAAATTAATCCAGTCAAGATAAACCTGTAGATACGTGCATCCACTTAGCTTGCTATCTGGCACAGTATATAGAGCAATAGGCACTGAGTCAAGAAGACTCAGATCTTCCCTCAGACACTCACTAACTGTGTGACCCTGGGCAGGTCACTTAATCTCAGTTCTCTCAATACTGTCAATCATGAGAAAGATACCCAAAACTGAAATAGTTTTAAAAATAAATGTATTAGCTTATATGGTGGAGGATAATAAGCCAGAAATGAGATGTGGTTTCCTCCCATCCAGGTTCTGGAACGTTTAAGATTTAAACGAGAGTACTCACACATGACCCACAGATACATAGTTGAGCAATTTTGCCAAGAGGGCAACTTGAAAGCAAGATAGATTGAGATGAATATCAGTAAATATAAACATTTGCTAAAATTTAGGTGAAGCCAAAACAGAACATTAGGTAGACCTAAAAGATCTGTGTGAGTAGACAGAAAATTTAAATATTTGGGGTGGTTCCAGGATAGGGGGAACACAAAATTCCTTTTAACCATCTGACATTCCTGAGAAATTATTCAAGTCAGGGTGATATTCTAGGTTCAAACATTCTCTTGTCATATAAAGTTAAAGTAGTATAATAATTAATATATTTAATGAACAGTATAATAAAGCATTTTCCATGGTACCTCACATCGCTATTATGAGGATCCGCTTAGCATAGTTCTTGGTATATGTGCTGAGAGCTCTATAAATATTTATTCTCTTTCCATCCTCTTACATGAAATAGAGATCACTTTCTTCCATGGAACACATTTTCACTTTTTCATTCAGTGAAACCAGGTTTTACCTGAATCTTTTATTACAGTGTTGTTTCATCATTCTCTTATTTTGCAATATATTATTTTAAGAATTTAAATGACTTTCCAAACTCGGTTACACATTCTTAAAGCTTGAAGCTGGATGCTCTGTTTTCTTTGATGCATGGCACTTCCCTGTACAGCACCTGGAACTAAAGACTCTGTGATAGTCTGTGCTCAATGAATTCCTGTTGAATAAAATGGAAGTGATTTTCCGTAAGTGTAGCATTTTGTCCATTACAAACCTTCAAAAAGGATATTTTATTTTATCTTGGAATTTTTCCTTTTCGTTCTGTCTACCACAGAGATAAGACCTATATTGGCTTATTAGGCAAAACTCAACAGGAAAGCCCCAGTGTGGGACAAAGAATTCTGAATCTGGTGTCATTGACTTGAGTTCAATGCCCAGATCTACTCTGTGCTATCTGAATGACCCTAGAGAAGTCACTTCAACTCTTTGTCACTGTTTCCTTATATGTCAAATGAGGAGGTTGGATTAGATGGTCTTTGATGTCCCTTCTGGCCCTAGATCTATGATACTATTATAATCAATAGAGTATTTTTTTTGAAAGCTCTTGCCTAATATACATATGTAGTTTTCCATATTACATATCTAAAACCAAATTCAACATCAAACATGACTAATTCATATTCAATATCAAATATGACAAGATCCTTAATATCTCACTTCTAAAAATATGTTAAGTCACTGGCAAAAGAAGAACTGACTTGAATGACAGCTTTCTGATTCCTCGTCAATAAATGCACCGTTTGATCTTATGTTGCCAGAAGAAAGCTTTTGTAGCAGCCTTCAAATTGTGTCCTGCCAATAAAGATTTTTATTGCTGATTGTAGCTCATCTGCTACAGATTAATGTATGGTTCTAATCCTTTTAAAGTTGGATAAAACCTTGTAAACTCTTTGCTGATTCAGCAAAACAATCCAAAATCTTGCCTTGAAAGTTTTCTTATATGTGTGCTTCCAGGACTCATTCATCAGCAGATAGCTGTTCCTGAATGACTGATTGTTAGTGTTGGGGAACTTGAAGCAGAGTGAGATGGAAGAGCTTCTGGGAGGTTGGGAAACACTGTCAACATCAAATACCCTGGAGCTCTTGATAAGGAACATAGAGACTCTATGGTTCTCTTTCAATGATATACTACAAATATGTTAACTTGTTAGTGACTGTTATTGGAATTCCTAGGCAGAAGTATGAAGTAGGATAAATTTATTATGTGTGTACTCCTCTGCATCCAATGTCCTTGTCTCATCTCCTGCCTGAAAACTCCCCTTTTTCTTTGCCCTCTATTGCTCTCCACTAAACCCGTGCCTCCATGGAAGTGTCCTCATCTACCCCTCCTACTACCTACCAAAATGTATTTTTAAGAAAAAAAAAACTCTCTGAACTATTAAACAGAAGAAACTCTAGGTCCCAAAAGGGTAACCTGGAATGAACTAGAGTATGATCACAGTTTTCACATACTATAAATGTTTTTATTGCCTGAGAAGGAAAGGCTTACAAGCTTGAACAAAGTATGTTCTGACATATTCAAAATCCAGTTGGAAAAAGTGAGATATACAATTTTTGAATGAAGAAAGTAGAAAATACAGGAATTTGGGCATATGCTAGCAAGAAAATGCCAGAAAACCAGGGAAATTAGGAATTTCAGGTGTCAGAGCTGAGGCCCTTTGATACACAAATCAGAAGACATTCTTGGTGGTAAATGGTACAAAGTTCAAAGCTTGATAAAGAGATGTCTCCAAACAACAGGAAATTTCAAGAGCCCTACAACCAAAGTGAGGTAGTCTCTGGAGATGTTTGTCTCAAAACAAAATAAAACAAAAATAAAACATAAAAGTCTCTTAACTTACAGGTAACAAACTCTTTGAAGACAGGGATGTCTTCTGAAGGTTCATAAACTATCAAATGGTTCAGGGTCTATTTCAAATCTTGTGTGAGTTTCTAGCTGGGTTTCACTGCAAAGGATTATCGGTATATCAATCATCCTTGGGCATCAGAAGTCCTCCTGATTGATTAGTTGTTGCACTATTCCATTGTCTGATTCCTCTATGAAAAAGGGAAGCTCTAGCATATTTCATCAGTTAGTACAAGCATTAAAGAGCCCATGTTCACAGTACCTACCCCACATACCATTCCTTCACAATTCTAAATTCTACTTTTAAAGAACAATTTCCTAATCAGATAATTACAGACAAAGTGATTATGGTGGAGCTGATATTTTAATATTAATAAGTATCCTAGAAGTAGAGTAAAATTATAAAGACTTAGAGAGAAATTATCCCAATGAGAAGGAAAAAAGAAAATTCAAGAGAGTAAATCTAGACCAAGAAGAAATTTCAGGGGGGGCGGAGCCAAGATGGCGGAGTAGAAAGACTCACCTATGCTAGGTCCGAACCCACAGCCCACAGATTTCCTGTAAAAAGACCTCCTGACAAATTCTGGAGCAGTGGAAGCCGCGCAGCAACACAG
>CM053773.1:120860371-120884091 GCA_028658325.1 Potorous gilbertii
CAGTTTAATTCAAACAAGGACCTCAGGGTCTGGTACCTTATCCTGCCAGGTGATCTTCAGAATCTTCCCAAGAGAGTTCAGATGGAAGTGAATCAGTTTCCTGGCATGGTGCTGGTATACTGTCCATTTTTCACAGCTCTGTAGACCTTCAGTTTGGTAGTCAGCCTAATACCTTTTCTCTCTCATACTTTTCTTTGGAGCTTCCCAATCACTGAGCTAGCTCTGTCAATGCATGCATTAACCTTTTTGTCAATGTGTACATCCCGGGAGAGTACACTACCAAGGTAATTAAACAGCCACAGCATTCAAAACTTCTCCATTTGGTGTAACTGATGGTTACACATCTGGATGGTGTCGTGGTGGCTGATGGAGCAATTATGTTTTCTTAGTGTTAATTATTAGGCCAAAATTAGCACATTCAGCAGGGAATTGATCCATACTTTGTTGTATCTCAACTTCAGAGGCGGCAATAATGTATAATCATCTGCAAACTGAAAATCATGTACTAGCACTCCATCTACTTTGGTCTTGGCTTTTAACCTTTTCTAATTGAAGAATTTACCATCAGTATAATAGTTGACCTTGATGCTATATTCATCCTCATTGAAAGTATTTGGCAACATGACTGAAAATGTCATGCCAAAAAGCATAGGAACAATCACACAGCCCTGTTTCACTTCATTGATGACTGAGAAGGCATGAGATGTAGGGTGTAGTGCATGTTAAGGGAGAACCAGTACCTTTGGTGTGATGATTGCAGAGTCCTTTTCAGGATTGCTTTCCACCTTCAGCATACACCTGTTCGACCCATTATTGCTATTGCTAAAAAAAATAATAACTGAAATTTGTATTGCATTTTGAAATTACTTTAAAGCACCTTCTCATATAGATTTTCTCATTTCATAACACATCAGAGGCACCATGGTGACAATTTTATATCTCAAAGTATCCAGCATGAGATCAAGTTTCAAATTCCACCTTGGCACATTTTAGTCCTATGGCTTCCAGCAAGAAACTTAGCTACTCTGAGTGTATTTAATCATCTATTAAATGCTGATATTAATAATACCTATGTCATAAGGTTGTGAGGTCCCTAAAATGTAGGGATGTGCCTTAAAGCAAAATGAAAATGTGATCTATGATTTTTATTACACTAAGAACAATTATGGTTATCTCAAATTTGAGAAGAATACAAATAGATGAGTTTTGATTATACATCATACCTATTTAAATTTAAACTTTAGAATGTAATTTGAATGCTGATTCAATGGAAAATTAAAGGAAAAAAACAATGGGCATATATCATTCTAAAAAAATCCTGAAATTTGAAAAAAATCTGGATTTATTAAAGACAGAAACTTAATTCATACAAGATCTATTACACTGATACAAAATCCTCTACTGTGTTTAAAAATGACTCAATTTACAACAGTTCATTGTGCATAGAAGTCTTCAGAAACACATCTCTGGCTGAAAGGGAGGTTCATGTGAATGGGGGACAGCACACTGCAGAGTGACTTCTAGCCAGGTTATATGATGTGTTATTATTCCATATCTGGAGAATTCATTGCAAAATAGCTTCTAGATAAGCCAGATGGCTTTCCTTCAATCTTTTCTATTACCACCTTTCAATCACTTAGTTCTATAGTACCGTATGAATCCAATAAGAGCTTAACCTTAAACTTTTAAAGAAGTGAGGGAACCTACAAAATGTAATAATATCAGTGTTTAAATTCTTACTGGAAGGCAAGAGGAGGCCAAATACAATGAGATTCTAACATTTACCAGAGAGAATGAGGCAAAAAAAGCTTTCCTCATGCTTAAGAATAGACCCCTCTCTGAGGCTAAGTTTGGCATTTTGAATGTATGTCAATTCCTGCTAGGACTAAATAAGGGAAACCTGCCAAATAAAACTATAATATCTAGAAAAATCTCAAAATCAACTCATTGCCCAGTCTTTCTTCATAGCCAATAAAAGGAAGAACTGATATTTTATTCAGTGTGTTAAGACAATGGAACACCCAGGGAACTATTTGCTGTGAGGCAAGTCTGGCATGATAGAAAAGCATTGGAATTGGAATCATCCATCTTCGGGCTTTAAGTTCCTATTCTGACGCATATCACTTATGTGAAATTAAACAAGTCATTATGCCTTCAGCCTCAGTTTCATGATCTGTAAAATGGGGGAGTTGTACTAGATGACTTCTATGATCTCTTCTACCTCTAGATTCTATGGTTAGATTTCAAAATAAACATAAAAATTCAAAGTTATTGGAGTAATTCCTTCAAAAGCTATATCAACTGTGTACTGAAGCCAAAGCTATATGACAACAGCAACTTTCTGGAAAGTGAAAATTCAATTTAGTCTTCTATATCAGGGTTTCTTAAACTTTTGCTGCTTGAGACCATTTTCTCATTTAGGCAGCTTGGCTTTGCATGACGTAAAGGCTTGAACAGTGCAAAGTGCACATGCTTTGTGTTCAGAACCAAAGCTGCAGTGAAGTTGCACGATACAAAATGGGTAAGTGCTGCCAGAAACACATTAGATTCATTATGTATTTGATTTTTAATTAATTTGTATGTTCAGAAACCTTTTAGTGTTGCCAAATTTTTCACCATCTTATTTGGGGACATGACTCAAAGTTTAAGAAGTGCTTTCTATATTATGGAGACTCATTTTAACTGAATGTTTTTATTATGTGACTCCATCATCATCATATCCCACCTCTCCTCTCCAGGATAAGCTCATTGTCACAAAGATGGCTTTAGCTTTGGTGCTCATGCTTTATTAGTACGTTTCACTGAAGAGGGCCCAGAAACTCATCCAACTTTTCATTTTGCTCTAGCTGCACTGCTTGGTTTCAGCTCCTCCATCTTAGTCTCCCATACATGAATTCTTTACCATCCTTCCCCCTTCACCTTTCTTTTGTGTAGTGTCTTCCTTCAATGGAATGTAAACTCTTTGAGACCAGTGACTGTTTTTATTTGTCTTATTTCTATCTCCAGGGGTTAGCACAGCGCCTGTCATATAGAAGTTGTTTCATCCAAATGCATTTTTTGTATTGTGTATGTTTTTGGCATTATGTGCAGAGAATTCAATACTGAACCCAAGATTTCTTTAGCATAAATTGTTCTAGGTCTCCATTGCAGTTCATAACTGCATGCACATAACATGCGCTATAATGATGTCACGAACTCCATGCCTTTCCACTAAAATTCATCCCCTTCTTGTGGTGACAAACTCCAAGTTTAGTTGGGCTAATCCTCAAATGTCTTGCTTGGATTCTTGAGAAAATAATTTCAAAAATTTCAGATATGATCAGTTTCTCCTACTCATTATCTAGTATTTATCAGCAAATATTTTCTAAAGGATTGTTACATGGTAAACATTGCTACCATACCATTAAAAAGTAAAAGTAGAGAATAATCATAGAGAATCCAAATCTGATTTTTTGCAGGATATAATACAGATCACAAAATCATGAACTGGGTACTGGAGTATGATTATCCATGTTTCTTTTAGGTCTTTGGTGATAGGTAGATAGAGAGATAGATAGATGATATAAAATGTGTGTATGTATATATAAATTTATACAAATGTGTATATCTATGCTTATATTGATAAATTGATTTATATTGATGATACATATTTTTATTCTTCCAAGATATTATTCCAAGTCCCTTTACTATCCCTTTACAAATACAGAAAATTTTTGGCAAAATGTTGCTGCTAAAAATAAACTAACATTGTGGAAAGTAGTCATCACAGGGTGTGTGTATGTGTGTGTGTGTGTGTGCGTGTGAGAGAGAGAGAGAGAGAGAGAGAGAGAGAGAGAGAGAGACAGACAGACAGACAGACACAGACAGACAGAGACAGAGACAGCAGATTGGCTAAACCTGTTTCTGCCCTGTGTGAAGCATCCAGTTTTTCAGTTTGCAGGTGGCAGGGAGGGGTGCTAAAGCAGTCAGGTCAGAGATGGGGCAAGCAGACAGCTCCATCCATCTCTGCATTCACGTGGGTAGAAGACTGTAGGGCTCTGGGGCACGTCTGGCACAGACAGACAGATCAGAGCACCATTAAAAGGTGTGTCCCTGGAGGGAAGAAGAGAGGAGGGTTAACATGCTCAAAAAAGAAACTGTGAAAAAATAATTTCTGTGTTATTTCTATACTCAGTCAAGATTTGTGAAATATATATTTAGAGCAAATAAGCTTATCCAAATTCCTTTTGAGTACCAAAATGGTGAGAAACAGTAGTGGAATTTAAACACTACTATTACTATTAAACATAAAAGGTCAGTTTGCATTTCCAGAATCTTAATGTTAGCTAAGACCAGCAGAAAGGATTTCCGTGTTAATGCATTATCAATATCCATTGTTTTTTTTTTTAAACAGAGAATGAACTCTGCCTTTTAAACAAGAAAGAAGGACAGAAGGTAGGGGTTATGTTTGGAGCCCACAGACCGATCTGATAATCTAGGACTATACAAAGATAATTAGAATGTGGGTTCCTCCTCTTTGTAAACTGATCCAGTCCCTTGCAGCAGTCTCTCAGTGCCAGTTCTCTGCTCCCCATCTCCAGTCTTATCATTTCTCAATTGAAGTGGTTTTAATGAGCGACCTACTTTATGATACTTTTTGGGTAAAAAAAAAATCTTTTGCTGATGTCTTTCTGCATATATCCCAGATGGTTAATATCAGAGTGCAGTGGAAACCTGGGGGAGCATATGTGACCCAGAAAACTTCCAAATAGAGTCTGCTCAGAAGTGCTGTGTTGCTATGCTGGGTCTTCTTGCTCCATTGGACTTTCCAAATCAAATGAAGGAACATGAATTGGAGAAAAATGATCTATATAACATGCCTGAAACAAAGCAAGACCGAACAACAATGAGAACAACAAACACAACTGGCTGAAATGCAGTAGTTTTTTAATCAGAAAGTTTGATTTTTAAAAATATATCTTCTTTCTCTCATGTAAATATGAATGTTTCTATGTGATGAAGAGTAGCATTCTGAAGGCATAGTGGGGGATAAATGTCTGGGCTTAACTGGAATGTGTTTGATTGGCCTGTACTTTTCTCTTTGCCTCACTATTTGTAATTTCATTAGATGAAGTAAAAAAAAAACAAAAACAAACAAACAAACAAAAACTAGTGCTTTAAATTAAAATATACATACATACAATTATCCCTAAAATAATACTGTCAGTTTAGTCGATCTATAGCACTCAAGGTCTCCTATCATGTCTTCCTTTTGACTACTCCTTAATTCATGATACAAATGGAATAATAATATATCTCAGTCAGTCATATATAGAATATGGGTGCACCATGGAACAACCTTACCATTGACTCTACAGCTGAGAAGGGGAAAGGTCTATGGTAACACTTGTCTCAGTGGGTGCTGGCACACCCAGCCCAGGCTTTATGCATAACTATCTCAATCCATAATCTATCATCCAGTGATACTGGCCTCCTGAATGTTCCTCCTCTAGCTGTCCCCATGTCTACAATAGTCTCCCTTTACAACTCTCCCTACTGACTTCCCTGACATCCTTTAAGTCACAACTGAAATCCCACCTTCTCCATCCCCCTTGATTCTAATGCCTTGTCTCTGTTAATTATTTCAATTCATCCTGTATTGTTTATATATTTGCATGTTGTCTTTCTCATTAGATGGTGAATTCTTTGTCTTTAATTTTATTTTAATTTTTAATTTATTTTTCTTTTATCACTGGAACTTATCACAGTGCCTAACACATAGAAGGCACTTAATAAATGTTTGCTGATTGATTGATCCATTAAGTTCCCATTTTCATTGAATGAACAAGAGTAAAACACATGACATGATAGAAGGCAAAGGATATTTGCTTAAAACAGATTGCAAAATCTGTAAAAAGGAGTTAAATCAAGCACCAAATGCTTATCGAGTCTCCAGGAACTGGAGACTGTAAGTCTATTCATCTCTGTTCCTCCTGTTGTTTTTTAGCCTGACATTGCATTCTAGGGAATGGCAAGGAGTAAAAGCCCTGAAGCCTTGATATCTGAAAATACTGTCTTACCACATAGCCTCTAAACACTGCAGAGTCCTGTTCCTTCCCCTTCTGACACAAAGTGGGTAAATATCTCCTGCTGCTACTACTACTACTGCTGCTGTCTAATAGGAATGCCAAAAACACTAAACTAAGTAAAACTGAGGGGAAATGCCTTCCACTGATGTTTCAACTAGGAGCACTAGCGCCAACTCAGTCCAATGCATTTCCTTGCCTCTCTCCTCCCCCAGTCACTTCACTTCTGTCTGCTTCATTTTCCTCATAAAAAATGCAAAAAAATGTCCATTTCTTCACAGGATTATGGTGAGGAAGACATGAGATATTTGCAAAAATGAAAATAAAAAAAACTTCTTTGCAAAATGTCTGACACTGCATAAACGCTTACTCTTTTTCTTTCCCTCCCTCTTATTCTCTCTTTCTCTTTCTTCCTTTTCCTCTCCCCTCTCCTTTTCCTTTTCTCCCAGTTCTTCTCTTCCTTTTTCCCTTCACCTTCCCCTCCTCCTCTACCTTTTCCTACTCTTCTCTCTCTCTCTCTCTCTCTCTCTGTGTATGTATGTATCTCTGTCTCTCTCTCTGTCTCCATCTCTCTCTCTTGCCTTTCTCTCATATCCTTTGTTTCAAACTAGGTACAGTGAAAGACATTCAGTTAATTAATACTAATTCTTTGAGAAGTGCAGTTCTCAAAGATAACATGACTTCTTTTTACAAGTGTGATAATCTCTGTTTTGGTGATATAGAAACTGAGTGATGATGATATGCTCAGGGTAAAACAGTAAGCAAGACTGTCATGGATACACTGGATAAACATGTTTTCCATTTATTTTTACTCCTCTGGTATCTTGTGATCTAATACCATATTTATTTTATAACTAAAGGATAAAAAAAATGACTTAGGACCAGGGTGGGGGGAAAGAATCATGACATAGGGCTTTTTTTCTCTTAGATTTTATCCATGAAGTTCTTAGTTACTATATTATATTTTTAAATAAAGAAACAGAAACTTAAGAAGGGAGGCACTAAGCTGAGATGTAAAAAGCCCTGAATTAGACTCAAGAGACATTGACCTAGTCATGTATCTCCTACAGGTTTTTGTATAGATGAGTCAGCTCATCTGTACAATGAGAAGGTTTGGGCTAATAACAATAGTTTACATTTGTCTGATGTCTTATTAATAATGAGAATTCACATTTATATAGAGTTGTCCTGTCAACTCTGTCCAAGTCCATCTCAAATGTACAGGTGAAGAAATTGAGACTAGTTGTTAACTGACCTGCCCGTGACAAAATATCACTTTAAATGATCTTTATGTCATCATTATTTTTCATTAGACAGTCTCCAAGGTGGTTTTAGACAAACTATCCATTTATGAATTTAGTGCACAAAGTTGATGAGAATATAATTTATATAATTTGACATATAAAATAATATAATTACTAATAGAACAAAGATTAAAAACCTTATATTTGTCATATTACTGCCAGAATTACCTCTGCATTTTATGGCAAAGTTCTAAACTATTTGAAGTGAGAATAATTATTGAAGGGGATAGAAAGGAGAACATAACTCATTAAATGAGGTCTTCTCAGTGAAATCAGGATAAGAAATATTTGGGAATATTAAAAGAATGGAATTTGAAGGAATCCAGAAAGTGTTCTTTGTGAAAGAAAAATGCCCTGGAAATATATTATCCAATATCGATTCCTTTTTTTTTTGTAGTTTTAATTTTTACTGATACTCTTTTGTAAAATATTCATTTCCAAATTCATACCTTCCCTCTCCATTTCCCAGTGAATCATCTTTTGTTAACAAAGACCATAAGAGAAAGAAGGCATTCAAAAGTATTTAGCAAAATTTACTAATACATCAAAAGATGTTGAGGATAGATACTGAGTTCTATACCAACAGTACACCACCTAGCAAAGAAACAACCAAGGTTCATTTTCTCATCTCTTCTTTTGGAGCAATCCTAGGCATAACGATTGCCAGCAGTTCAGTTTTTCATTGTTTTTAGTTCCATTTCCATTTTATTTTCAATAGGAAAGTCAGACCTATGATGAGATTTCATTGACTTTAGAAATCTGTTCAATGGATGAACATTGTCAAGTCCTCTACAGTTTATAACCTAGAAACTGACCTAGAGCAGGAGTGGGGAAACTGCAGCCTCAAGACCACATATCGCCTATTTGATCATTTGGTGTAGCTTTTTGACAAGAGTTCAAGTTTTACCAAACAAATTCTTTTATTAAGGAGATTTGTTTTGTGAAATTTGAATTCATTCCTAACCGTTGACCTAGAGCATTGAGAAGTTAAGTGATTGTTCAAGATTACACAGATAATGTGATCCAGGCAGGACTGGATCTTCTGGTACTCATCTTCAGGTACTCATGACTTCAAGGCCATCTCTGCAGTCGCTATAGTACAATGCTCCTTAGCAGTACTTTTTCAAGGAAAGAATTGGGGTGAGAGTAGAAGGGGATGGTGAGGGGAAGGAAGTGAAATGTCCCCTTTTCCTGAGATTAGTATTAATTTTTTTCAAATGCATGTTTTAAACAATTGTCAAGAAAAACAGAAAGTATATGTTAAACTATAGAAACAGTTCCTATGATGAGTATCAATAAGACACCCTTTAAAAAATTGGACCTAGGAGTTTTTGATTTTCTTTTTATATAAACAAGTCAATGAGAATTCCAGCCTTAGAAACATAAACAACATGCTATCAGGCAGTCTTCAACCTTACTTCTGGAGCATGGAGTCATTCTATGACACTTTCCTATCTATTTATTCTCTATTGAAGAGGGGATTTTTGATTGACTGCTAAACTAGGGAAGTGGAGGTATGCACAAATGACTTCAATGACTCCCTCTTTCCTATTTTTATCACCTTAGCTGTACTGGAGTGAAAGAGAGTCAAAGGTCTTGTCTCTACCCTAAGGACCACAGCAGCCCATCCTCCTTACAGCAATGGAGGGATGTTACATAAGTAAAAAAAGTTTATATTTTGATGTTTCAATGGCTTTGTGAACTCATCAAAGTAGGTAGTCTCTCCATTGATACAGATCACAACTCCACAACTCATTCATGTCATTTCATCTTATATGATGCATGCTCACAATATCCTTTGACATATCTATTCAACTCAACCTAAGATTTCCCATCAGCCTTTTGAACATATTGTGACTATCTGTGGAGCATTTGAATGATTTTTCTATTAATTTTGGCTCTTGTTGTCTGACTTTCTCACCTTGTTTTTTTTCTATCAGTATTTCCAATGGGTAGTGACTATAGAGCTTCCATGGAGTCAAGATGACCTAGTTTCCATTTCTGCCTTGGATACATACTGGCTGTGTGACTTTGGGCAACTCACTTCACCTCTAAGTGACCTGGGCAAATATATGTATGTATATATGCTTATATATAGGTAAAATAAAATTATTATATATTTTATATATGTATATGTGTATGTGTGTATTTGTACACACATATTTTGTTTTATGCCATTTCTTGGGTAAAGACTGAAACTCTGGGATTAAATAAACTCAATTTAAATTTTGGAAGCATCTCAATAATCAATATTCTCTCAATATTCTCTATGACCCATATTTGATTTAACACATATATCTCTCCAAGGACATCAGAAACTAATATGATTTAATCTCTTTTGGGGTATTCCACCCTTCTACTTCAAGAATCAGGAAGCAAGTAGCTTCAAGTACCTGTATTGTAAGATGTATAAAGAACTACCACAAAAAAGGAAATGATTACATTTGATTCATATCATGAGTAGTTCATTTTGGTTCATGACCCCTCTGAAAGATTCATAGCATTAATTCATAAAGTCCCAATAACATAAGTTTGCTGCTGACTTAAGCTCATGTGCCTGTTTGATGTCAGTCACCTTATACCTCCTTCCTATGGCCCCAAATCCCCTTTTCTCTTGCCTAAACTGTCATTCTCAGTTCCTGGACTTTGCCACATCTTTTCACTGCCATGTTCACTGTTGTTTTTTTTTTACTGCAACTTTCAATTTGCTTTGGGCACTTTAGCAATTTATCCTTCAGCATAACCAGCTACATTAGGGTTGCCTTTTTTTGTTGCCACTATATCATAGAAACTAATTCATCTTGTTTCCTCCTTTTTTAAAAACTAGCAGCCTAAGTTTGGTCCTTTCTGGGTGCCTGCTGTTGCCTATGGCATCATGGGAAAGCAGGATTTTTCTTAGAAACCTCAGCTCCTTTTCTGGCTAGTAAACTCATGAAAAAGTAGCTGACCACAGCTGCTCTTGGAATAAGGAATTGCTATCTTCTTGGCTTGTTACATTAAAAAAAATTAATCACTTGTGGTGGGATGATGTAGCTTAGGTGTCAAATACTAAATTAAAAGATTTCAGCTTCTGATAACTACTTTGGCATACTTAACTTCCACTGAAGCCAAGCAACTTCCACTAAGCTAAGCATATTTATATGAATGGTGCAGTATTGTATGACTTGAAACATTTTTAGCCATTGTTTTGCATATCTCATGGGATGTGGCAAAACTGAGTATTTGGGGCCAATATAATACAACAAGGGTATTAAACATCTCTAGGAGTTAAATTTTAGGAAGATCAGAATAGAGATGCCTGTGGACACTCATAGTAGCCCTATAGAAACTAGGAGTGTTCAGAATGTCTCAGTTACTGAAGCATCTTAAAACATTATGAGTTCTAGTTTCCTAGGAAGAGAGAGAAGGGCAGGGCCAGAAGTAGGTGCGACAAATAGGTAAATGTGGGCAGCCTCTTCATGACACCTTATATATCTACCATTGCTGTTGACTGCCAGAAAATGGCAGTATTGAGAAAACCAATGGGGAGACAAAACAGTCAAGAGAGCTTCAGTCCACAATGAATCTTCCTGTCATTGGAGGTCTGCATCATGTAGTTGAGAACCCAAGTACAAACCACCATTGGATTACATATTCAGATCTAGAAGACTTATAATCCATCACTCCTACTACTTTATTTCACAGATGAGGAGCCTGAGGCCCAGAGAAGTATGGTGACTTTCCCAAATCACACCTGAATAATAAGGAACAGAGTCAGGATTTGAACTAGTTTGAACCAGTTAGTCTATCATGCTTTACATTTTTCAATTCTGAACATGGTTAATGTTTTGTACTTAATAATTACTTAATTATATAACAATTACTTGATATTACTCACAGTGCTGCTGGGTATATGGTTGTGGGATGGCTAATGAATATTTGCCAATTGATTAAGAAAAGAGACCTGTTCAAATTAACATCAATAGTAACTAGCATTTAGGCAATGCACTGAGGCCTGCAAAGCACTTTACAAAGGTCATCACATTCTATTCTCACAGTAGCCCTGGCAGGTCCTGTTGCCGATGAGGAAACTGAGGAAATCAGAGGTTAAGTGACTTGCTTAGGGTTACATAGCAAGTGTTTTCCTGACACCAGGTCCAATACTCTATTAACTTGTTGCTTCTAGTAAATTAGTAATAAAGGATTAGGTACATTGAAAGTAGATAAGAAGATACAAAGATATTTTAAACATTCAGTAATATGCATCTATATGGATGTTTTGTCTGTAAATATATAAAAAGGAATGATTTAAGGGTGAGAAATTTATCAGCTTTGTTTTGAGCTTGAGGCTGTGTCTCTTGTGAAATATAGTTAGTAAATGTCTTACATGATTTTATCTCAGTTTAGATTAGGCCTCTACTTTTGAGTAAAAATCAATCAATGAATAAACATTTATTAAGTGCTTACTACTTTGCTAAGCACTGGGGATACAGAAAGACAGCTCCTGCCCTTAAGGAACTCATTGTCTAATGGAGATGAAAACCAGCAAATATACACAACCAAACTATATACAGGATATATAGTAAATATTTAAGAGAGGGAAAACACTAGAATGAAGAGGGGTAAGAAAGGATTTCTGTGAAAGATAGGATTTTGGTTGGGGTTTAAAAATGGCCAGGAAAGTCAGTAGGTAGGTGGAGGGAGAGCATTCCAGGTCTGAGAGATGACTAGAGAAAATGCCCAAGGGAAGAGATGAGTGTCTTGTTTGTGGAGCAGCAAGCATGCCAGTGTCATTTAATAGAAGAATATGTAGCAGGAATGAAGGTATAAGAAGACTGGAAAGACAGGAGGGAGTTAGGTTATGAAGGGCTTTGACAATCAAACAGAAGAATTTATATTTGAACCTGGAGCAATGCGATTCCACTAGAGTTTATTGAGTAAGGGAATGGCATCATCATAGGACTGCATTAAGAAAATAATTTTAGTAGGTGAGTGGAGTATGAATTAGAGTGGGGAGAGACTTGAGGCGGGCAGACCTACTAGAAAATTATTGGAATAATGCAGGTGTAAAGTGATGAGGGATTGCACCATAGTATTGGCAATGTCCAAGGAGAGAAGGAGATGCGTGGGAAAGATGCTACAAAGGTCAAATCAATAGACCTTGGCAAATATTGGATATGAGAGGTGAGAGAAGGATGTTGCCTAGGTTTTGATCTTGAAGGATGGGGAGGATGGTTTTGCACATTATGGTAATAGAGAAGGTAGGAGTGGGGAAGGGTCTAGAGAGAAAGATAATGAGTTCAGTTTTGAACATATTGACTTTAAGATACCTATTGAACAGTCAGTACAACATATCTTAAAAGCAGTTGGTGATGGAGACTTGAAGTCAGCAGAGACTTTCGGAGGTAGATCAGAGAAACATTTAATTAGAGCTAATGAGATCACCAAGTGAATCAGTATAAAGGGAACAGAAAATGGTGCCCATAGGAAAGAACCTTGTTATACACTTGTCATTGGTGGGCATGCCTTGTATGGGGATCCTGTGAAGGAGACTGAGAAGGAGTGCTTAGGAAATAGTAGGAGAACCAGGAGAGGGTGGTATCCCAAAAACCTAAAAAGAAGGAGGAATATCAAGGAGGAGAGAGAGTGATCAAGTGTAACCAAAGGCTACAGAGCAGGTAAGGAGAATGAGGAATGAAAAAAAGCCATTGGATTTGGAAACTAGTAGATCATTAGTCATTTTGGAGAAAGCATTTTTGATGGAATGATAAAGGGGTTAAGAAGAGAATGAGGGAAAAGTAGAGGCACCTTTTAGATGACTATTTGAAGTTTAGCTACAAAAGGCAAAAGAAAAGGAAGATCTGACTTTGACTTGATGGCTGTTTATGCTTTAAAACAAAAATAAAAACAGAGCCCTGTCATGCACTAAATCTAAAAAGTGATTTTTCTTTTACCCAAGTTATCCCACTTGATTGTCTCTTTTGCTTCAATTTATTGGTCAGATGAGCCAAGAATGTCCTGACTTCCTCTTTATGGCCAATATAATAACCTATTGGAGTGAGGAAGAGATGGAGCTGGGGGAGGTGAAAAAAATGTTACCCTGTGTCATCACTGGCATTCTGCTCACAATTGTACTTGGATATATTGCTGTTTTGGGCCTACTTATAAGGTTTTTTTCCTTTTTCCTTCCTTCAATACTTCTGTCTCCTTATTGTTACTCATTGGCAAAATGTCTTGAATAGTAAAAAGAAGAGTAACAGACAACAGGTGCAGGAAGGATATTATGACAGGAGTAGGAGCAGTTAAATAGGACCTCTGTTTGGGAAACATGCTTCCTGCCCTTTCTTTCACTTTCTTAATGGTGGATTGATGGCAGCTACTCCTCTATAATAATGGGCAAACAACAAAAGCTGGAGGCTTAAAGGAGTGAAGGGGAAGTTTTACTCTATCATGTATTTTCTTCTTCATTCTCATGAATGAATATATTCTTCGCGAATTTATCTTGGCAGAAAAAAATGAAGATTAGGTTTTACTTCAGCCTGGAACAGAAACTAATTCCATTTAATGATGCTTATCAATATGAATATGCTATTCATATTTTCAAATGTGAACATTTATTTCCTTTTCCCTGTGGCCTTACTCAACAAAGACTATGATAATAGTGGAAGTGCTAGAGGCAGTAGACATGGGAAGTAAGAGAAAGAAAAATGATCCTATTTCATGGATCAGGAAAAGTAGTGACATTGAAAAGTCCATTAGTTTAGATCATGGTTATGAAATTCATTTTCTCTCTCTCTCTCTCTCTGTCTATCTCTGTATATATATGTATATATATGTGTGTATATATAAATATATAATTATGCATAATTTATGTATATAGAGATATAGATATATGTGTAAATATATATGTATGTGTGTGTGTATGTATATATATATACACCCTTATATATGAGACCCCATGCCCAGCACCTACTTCATCATCTCTGTCATTTCACAAGCACAGTCATACTCATTTCTTTTTCCTCCATCCTTATAACTTTGATTATCAAACAAAAAACAAAACTGAATTACATTTTCAAAAAGAAATTTACTAAGAAAGTATAGCAAAAATAGCATTTTCATAAACATTCTTTCTAAATAGAGTTATACTCTCCTGTTATATATGAGTTCCTAAAGATAAATGGGCTCCATCTTAAAATACAAAATTGATGAGACACACATATAGAGAATACAGTTGCCCATGGAGTAACTCCTCACTTCTGATTCTGTAAGCCCTTTCTCTCTCCTTTATAAATTTCTCATAAAATTTCCCGTAGATATAGCCCTTAGCTAGGGTCTGAGGATCAGTTCCTTTCTAGTGAACTTAAGCACTTCCTTTAATCGCAAGGAGTTTCAATCCCTGAAGCTTCTGTCATTTCTTCCTTGGAATTTTGTCTTTAATATCTGTGTATAGGCATTTCCTATGTTTCTATCTGCTGCAAATTTTGGTTACCAGTGGAATCTGATGGCTTTTCTGACCTTTGAAACTTCATGAGATTGATTGTAATATGTTCAACTCCATCTCTGGAGACTCAGTTAACTAATATTACGAAAGAACAAACATGGAAGGAGTAAGTTATCCATGTGCTCATGGACAAATGGTAATCTATGGGATATAAGGAAGCCAATCCTCCACTACCCAACACCTCACAACTGCTTTGCTTCATTTGTCAATAAGGAGAGGAAAGAAGCAAAGGGACCAAGGATGGAATAAATCATGCCTTTAGTAAACATGCTTAGTTTCAACTCAGAAACTCAAAAACAGTCCTTAAAAACTCTTTAACCAATAAGAATACTGTTTTTCACCACCCAGTACAAATCCTTGGATACTCATTGCCTTAAATAAGCTTTTCAAGCCTATATATATGGCTGACTTAAAAGCAGGCAAGTATTTCTTCTAAGGCCTGAAACCTATTAGAGTATCTATAGCTGCTTCAAGAAACTGCTCCTGTACCTCACTGACCAATATGCTATGACATATTTATGATTTCGTTATAAGGGAACTCCTGGTGTATACTCAGATACCCTCTGATAAAATAGAAATAGAAGAACATGGATCTGGGCTTCCTTGACTGTAAATTCAGGTTCCCTATCCAATATGGCATGGTACCTGCCTCCCTCTGTCTGTCTGTCTCTCTCTGTCCCTCTATCTCTCTCCCCTCCCTCCCTCATACACATACACATACATATTTCCCGTTAAAATAAAATGAATTAAAATTATTTTGAGAATTTCACATTAGAATACAGTTTTTGAAGACAGGAACTGTTTTCATGATTTTATCTGTACTCTCAGTTCATAACAAAAAAATACACATAAAAGTAGGAATTTAAATGTTTGTTGAAAGGAAGTAAATTAAATGACCTCTTGATATTGCTGTCATAGAAAAATCAATAGTTAACTCCGTATTTTCCCCTTGTTCAGCCTGCCAGTCATTAACACACAGGGTATGTAAAGTTCTTTTGTGACTCTCGTGAGTTAGACAGTGAGCTATATAGACGGCTCTTTTTTTAACTGAAAGAATGTTTTTGTTGTTTATGTTATTTTTTCCAGAAAAAAATTTTGTTATTTCTATTTTTAAAAGACAGACCATTTTGTCTTGAATCAAGCACCCAGGTAGGTTCATTGATCTGTCTATAAGAAGGAAACAATTCTCTTCCTGGGAAGAACTTGATAAAGTTTGCTACATGACAATGGAATAAAAGCTACCCTGTCCAACCTGTCAACATGTTTTCTGTTGTGAACGTTTCAAGGATGTTACTGTCTCAATACTTGTCATTGGGGGGAAAATCATCCAAAAAGCAACTGACCACTGTCTCTATTTTGCTTTTTCCCTCCACTGAGAAGTAATGTTACAGGTTCCATTGTAAATATGCAGAAATGTATTGTACATTTAGCAATGGTGCCCTGTGTGTTGCAGTTATTTGTTTTAATAGATGGTTCAGGAATAAAGCCTTCTCTGTTTTCTCTGACCATTCCATGACTAGAGAAGGTGGTCTGGAATTAAATTCCTTTCTGTCCTGCCTGTCTCAATTGCAGAGCTCAGGGTCACAGATGAGAGACTTCAGAGCAATGACATGCAGTTATAGTGGTAGAACATAAATCAAGTCCAATTGATCTCTCTCACTTCAGAGCAAAAAATACAACCTCCTGAATTTGTGAGAACAGATTTAAAATAATAGTCTTGTTATGAGGAAAAAATGAATATTCAATCCCTCTTCTATTATTCCATAAATAATGAGTATAGTTCAGCTTTAATACTTAATTCCACATTTATTAACCACCTCCCCTCCTCAACACACACACACACACACACACACACACACACACACACACACACACCCCTTCATCTCCTGACTTATCTCTGCCTGTTGAATTAGAATAGGGTTTGTTACCTGAAATCTATGGTTTTTTAAAATATACTTTGATAACTATGTTTTAATTTAAGTAGCTTCATTGTAGGCCCATGAATTTTATTTTATGCATTAAAAACATTATGCAGAAAAGGTGTCCACAACTTCATCACCCTGACAAAGGAGGGTGGTACATGATGAAAAAAAATTGATTCCCTTGAAATAGAATGTCAGTCTTTGTAGTTTGAGGGCACATTCTGAAGATATTTAGGGGATTGCTTTCTGAACTTTTCTATGTTTCTATGGTCATTTACTCTTTATACTAATTTTGTTTAGTTTTCCCCATCCTTCAAAGGTGGTTCTTCCTTTCTTGAGGAGTTTACTAATATGTCACTATAGAGTATAACCCACTTATGATATCATAGGTAAGCAAAGAACAGGGGACTCCTGCCCTGGCACACTGGGAATAATCATTGTTATTAGCCCTTCCTTGATCCCACTAGGCTAGGACCAATTTCAGGGTATCATGAATGCCGAGACATATCACAAGTCACACCATGGTAATATTATTTTTCCCTTTCTGATCATAGAATGAATGCCTCTTGTTACTATTTCTTGTTACCAGAAGTGTCTCTGGTAACCATTGCTAATATTTTCTCCTCTTAAGATTTTTAACAATAACTTACAAAAGCATTTGTGTCAAAAAAGGTTTTGGTATTTCCCTGGAAAATACCTTTATTTCTTTCTACTCCTGTCTCATCTGACTCTTCCCTTTTCTCTCTTCAAAGATCTTTCATGCTAAGCCCTTGTCTCCCTGCCCTATTTATCTATAGATAGTTTTCCCTCTGTGAGGCATCCTAGACATGGATAGAAATTGTAGGAACTTTTAATGATAATTTACTTATTTTGTCCTCCTTACCCATACTAATTCTAGAAAACTGAGAATATCTAAAATTAATGATCACATATAGTTGCTTATCATTCTAATAGAACACAATAAAAAACTACAAAAAGTAAAACATTTAATATGATGACATAACAAAATAATTTAAGTGTAACTCTTTTCCCATACCCACAGAGGCATGGGATGGAATAGGTCCAGGAATTTCTTTGCTGGTCAGGTGGTTTCTCCACCATCCATCAGTTCTGATAACCTTATTCCTGACCTGAGACAGATCATTCAGAATGCCCAAGTGTCACTGACAGTGAAAGAGAATTCCAGTATGAACACAAGTTGTGGGGATGAGAGCCTTCTCAATTAATTAAGCAGACAAGTGGAGGGCCATACAAAACTCTACATGGAGAATAAGGAATGAGGAGCAGGATAGGTAAATATGAGTAAAAATCAGTGGGAGTTCAAGAATGCAAAAATAGCACACCATGGTGCTAATTAGACACAAGAAACCCAAGATCTTCTTTTACCCTTCATGACCAAAAAGAATGTGGCAGAGCTGCTTCCCATTCATTAGCTAGCTGTTTATTAACTTTCTGTTCCCGTTGTCTTTTCTAGGCTGTTTTAAGTGTCAGCTTAGTTTAGAAACCTTTTGCTCCTCCAAAATATTTTCTTTCATTTATGAACTTTTATCTATAATGAAATCTGTTAGCCAATATCTGTGTTGTGTGACAAATAAGAAAAAAAAAAAGACTAGACATTTCTCTAATCCTCATGACATCTACAAAATAGAAATTATGCACAAGAGATCTTTTTTTTTCATCTGCCTCCAGAGTTTAGGACATCAAGAGCCCAAGGCAGTATAAATGCAATGCATTAGATACCTACCTGCTAATGAGATCATTCAGTCCTTCCTTTCCCACCCCAACTCTGCTCGAATGGGGGCTGCATAAACTGACCTCAGGCTTGCAGTTGAATAGAAATCTATTCCAAACTCCTTCTAGTTCCATAGAAAACCAAAAGGCAGAAGTCATTTAGGCTGGACAGCAGTTTGCCAGAACTATATTCAGCAACAGAATTCAGAGAACTGAGGAACAGTTGCAACTGACACAAGTAATGTGCATGATTGTATGAAAATCCACTAAGCTTGAATGAAAAATCTCATTATTAGCTGGGGCCAATTTCACTTCCCTAAAAGACACTTAAGGTATATACTGAGGCTAGTGAAGTATTAATTACTCAGTATGGAAAGAAGCTAAATTAACCTTGAGATGCAACCCACAAAGAAATTCCTATCAGAAGAGGACTCAAAAAGTGAACAGAGAAAATTTTTTAAAAAATTAAAATTACCAAAGTTCTCAGAAGAAAAGGAATTTAATTAAGATCCTTGAGCATAAGCCAACTAACAGGGAAGATTTTAATAATACAAAGTAATATGACCCCCAGATCATCTGCATATCTATGCATATATATATATATATATATATATATCGACATGATATATATATATTCATATATATATTTCAAAATAAAGGAAAATGAATAAATACCTGATAAGGAAGAGAGCCCTATGCAATCTTAAGGGGGCATGAAAACATAGCAGGATGTTTCTGAGTGGTTTAAAATAGATACATGAATTATGAAAGTAAATTTTTTTTCAATAAGTCAACAAAAATTTATTATACTCTCCTATGTACTAAGCACTGTGCTAAGTGTCAGAAAAATAAAAACAGTTCCTCTTCTCAGTCTAATTGGGGAGAGAACATGCAAATAACTAAGGACATATAAGATATATTCCAGCTACATTGGAGAGAATATCAGAGGGAAGGCACCACTAGTCACTAGCTCACAGGAGCCCAACGATGTCCAGGAGGTCAAGAAGTAGCAGTAGGAGGTTGCACTAGAAAAGCTCTAAGCTCCCTTGCAATTTTATTTTATTCCATTCTTCCTTAAGGGTCAACTTCAGCCTGTGTTCTAGGCACTATGCCAAGTCCTGGGAATGTAAATACAACCATAAAGGCAGTCCTTGACCTCAAGGAGCTTATCCTCTAGTAAGGGGCTGGGCCATTTCCAGTTATCCTGATCTGTATTTCACCACTGGACCCAAATGGTTCCACAGGAGAAAGTGAGGCTGGTAACTTTTCACAGCCCTGCCTCACTTAAATCCAATTCACTTGCATGTCATGACATCACCTTCCTGACGCTGTGGTCCCCTTGGCTGCACAGCCCCAGGAGGAGCAGATCCGAGCAGGCCCCAGGGATGAAATCTCCGGCGGCCGCGGGGGTCCCTCCACCCACAGACGCACAGGCCAACGAGAGAGACCCTCGGGCCGGCCGAGAGGGGAGCGGGGCACCCCCACAACTCAGGCCCCGCCAGGAGGCAGCGGCAGAAGCAGCGGGCGGCCAGAGGCTCCCAGAGCAGGCAGGAGCCCGGCAGCAGCCCCACCACAGAAGGCCTCCGCCGAAAGTAAATTTTCTAACCCACATAGCAGAAGAAAAACCAAAAGCCATGATTGTAAATCTCACCAAAGAATCAAATGAGAATAAATGATTGAGAATGCAAATACACAGAAGTGAAGGATAATTTGTAAGAAGAGAAGCGAAAAGGAATAACAAAGGAAACCATCATCTCATGACAAGTAAAACACATTAATTTCAAAGACAATATCTGTAGAGACAACTTAAGGATTATAGGTCACTGAGAAGAATATATCAAGTCAAAAGAAATGAAAACCATAATGAAGAAATAATAGCAATGATAAACTGCCTAGGACTTGTGAACACTGAAAACAAAGCACCAACCAAAAGAATCCAGATAGTCTCCATAAAATAAAACAAAAATAAAAAAATACACATCTACCCAAAAGCAACTCGAGGAAACCTTGGATACAAGTTCCAAGGCATACAATGATTAAACTGGGCAATCATGATGTGGACCTGAAGATTTTGCCAATAATAAGGAGAAAAAGCTTTCCAGCAGAGAAGAGAGAAAATTATAACAACATAGGACTATCTTGCATGCACTAGAAACTTTAGAAGATATTGGAATAATGTGTCTGAAGAATAAAGGAACTCAGTATGCAATCGAAGGTAATACACCCTACAAATATGAATGTAAAACAATGGATGTTCAATAAACAGAAATCACATAAAGCATTCCCACACTGAAAACTAGATTATGCAAATACAAGAAAGGCAACGAATACAGCAGCGAAGGACAATAACAGCCAAATAAACATAGAGAGATCATGAAGAGATTTCTTTCTAAAAGTACACAATGAAACAAGGATGAAAATAGAAGACAAATAGAAATTATTGTGTAGAAACAGGTCTAAATTTTCATGGAATAAACCTTACATGTTGTGTCTATCAATTTTTTGTGAAACTGAATTGCAGAAGGGAAAAGCACATAATAAGGGAGAAGGGAAGGAAACTGAGAGGAAGAGCATCAAACATTGATAACAAAGGGGATATAACTACTGTAGACTCTCAAGAAGAGAGCCTACAGTAGAATGGGCAAGTAGTAAAAAGGCAGGATTGACATGGGTGGAAAAAATGGGAAATTTTGTTTTAGTGGTATCTGGGTGTGTCACTCATAGACACTCCCACGGAGGATGTAAGGTTCTTTAGACATAGGTAAGGGTCTCACAATTTTTTTAATCTGCAGGGATTTATTACTAACCCAAGAAGAGGAATCAGAGCTTATGGAGGTTGTTATTTTATTGATTTCTGTAAAGTATCTAAGATATATACAATTAAGAAATATAAGACCAAAATCTATTGGCCAGGAGATCAAAGAACACGAACAAATAATTCTCAAAAATAGAATCACATATTAATAACAATATGAAAGTATGCTTCAAACCACAAATAAAAGAAATTCAAACCAAAACAACTCTGAAGTTTCACCTCCTGCAAATGATCAAAGATGACAAAAGATGGTAATAGTCAATCATGAAAGGATCATGGCAAGAGGGGCACACTTTTGCTTTGTTGGTGGAGTTGTGAATTAGTACAATCATTTTGGAATGCAATTTGAAATTATGTAAATAAAGTAAACAAAATGTTCATACACTATGAATGCAAATTTAGACTTGATATCAGGAAAACAAGCAAACAAAAACCCAAAACTTTTTCACAATTAGATCTGTCCAAAGGAAAAATGTTATACCCCAAGACATAATAGGTTTCCCCTCCTTTAAGTACTTCAAGAATGGATTATTAATGGATTGTAGTCCAAAGATTCCTTTCACTAATGGGTCTGAATGAGTGACTGCTGGAGACCCTTCCAGGGGTTTGTCATCTCCTTGTCCAGCTCACTTCAGTGATGAGGAACTGAGGTTTACAGGATTAAGTGATTTGCCAGAGTCACAACTAGCAAGTGTCTAAGGCTAGATTTGAATTCAAGAAAATGAGTCTTCCTGATATCAGGCCATCAATTCTATCTACTGGATTACTTAGGGGCCCTAACTAGCAAACTATTTTTATTTTAAAAGCCACACTGCATCATAGTTCTAACTTTATGAATTTTATTATAACTTCTCCAAAATAATCTGAATATGAATAAGATCACTTGGTCATACTCATCTGAATTTTTATGATAGGTCACAGTGGATCACTTTAGGATTTTTACCATTTTCACTTGAATGGTCCTAAAGCTGAATTTTTGCCCATTTTCTTTCCTTTGGAATGAATTCTACTGTTGTACCTTTCAGAGGTACACTGAGTGGATTAGCTCAAATGTTGACAAAGGGGAGCAGAAGTTAGGTCATAAATTATTTAAAATATAAGTTTAAACACACTTAACTTCATGATCTTTTTACTCCCTAGTACCTTTTATCTGAGGAAAAAAGGATTTGAAAGAATTGAAAGATAATTTTGGCCTATCCAGTGAAGTGTCTTGAGATTTTAATCACTTTTTTCTATATGTAAATTTGGTCTCATTACATAAATAAATGAAAAAATATATATGATTTGTTTCTTTCTCTCCCCTAATCTGTTACTAGGTTGGTCTCATTTCTAAAGTTGAAAAGGCATTGAGTCAACCAGAACATTTGAAATCCCACTAATGAAGATTCCTTAATTCTAAATAAGGTTTTGTATTTCTATTAGTCAACTAATAAAATTCAAACACTAGTGAGAAAGTGCATGAAGCTATCAACAGACAGTAACACATTAGGGATAAATTAGTTAGATTTAGCTTTCTACCTACCTTATATGAAAGAAAGTCCTGATGGAATGGGAAATAAGACAAAGAAATCTCTATTGACAAAGTTTACAATGCTGAATGTAAAGCATTCACAACGGCCCAGGGTGGACAAATCTTTATAAGGACATAAAGAGAGCAGATATGAAGGAATTACTGGCTTTGAGGAGGGACGTTATAGAAAATGGTGCACAGAATGAGAGATGGAAAGGTCCTTAAGAAGGATGCTGAAACCATCAAAAATAGATTTTGTCTATTTAAAAATAGCTAACATTTATAGCATTTTTAAAGTTTTCAGAACATTTTTTACCAGCATCATATCATCTTTGCATCAGTTTTGAGGTAGGTACCATAGGAATCATATTTATTATACTGATGAAGAAATTTCTCTTTTTTTTCCCTTTGGACAGAAAAATAAGTGTCTGAGGCAGAACTCAAAGCAAGTCTTCTTGATACTGGGTTCAGCACTTCAATCACTATGCAATGCTGACTCTCAAATGCATGGTCATTGTATTTGAGACTATGGACATTAGGACTAGTCCAGTCAATACACAATAGAGAAATATAAAAAAGCATTTTAACTTTTGTCAGATAATAGTAGATACTGACAGTAAGATAATAAGTGAAACTTCTGAAAATCTTGTAGGGAGCAGCACATAAGAAAAAAAACCTTCTGGAATTTGATTAGGACAAGTTGGATGAAATGAGTTTGTTCTATTTAATGTATGGAACAATCAGGATACATAAAAGAAACCTAGTCAACAAAAGTGTCACAAAATGAAGGTTAAGTTCATATTTTCATCTATGTTTCTTGAAAAGTGATTATAGGAGGTGGATTGAACCTTGGGCAGGCAAACATTAGAAGAAAATTGCTTCTTGCCAAT
>CM053773.1:120884591-120900140 GCA_028658325.1 Potorous gilbertii
CCTCATCCTTATCATCATCATTAATTATTGTTATCATTTTTTATTATCTACAAAATAACATTATTAGAACATCTTGCTCCGTTCATTATAATTCCCTTTGTGTCAACACACAACTGTCATTTATCTACAGAGCCAAAGTAACATGCAAACTCCTTGTATTCACCTTCAGTTCTTACTTTGATTTACTATACCTTTCCTAGCTTTCATCTGGGTGGACACTTGTCCTACTGACCAAGAACCCAACCCTTCCAATTCCTTAGTAAGAAATCTGAGAGATTTGGGTCACTTGTGTGATGATAAATTCTTGAATCACTCAGATGAGAGTCATAGAGTTTCTCTCCTTGTCTATTTTGAAAGCCTTTCCAACTTGGTCAGTCTTGTCACACCTCATGCTGTACTGGCATAGACTTGAAGACCACAGGGTCACCTCCCAACAACTTTGAGACCTAGGAATACAACTTTAGTGAAAGTTCAAATCAAGTATTAAAAATTTAATCTAATTTACAAATACTCAGACTAAGCTGTCAGGTGACTCCTCTTATACCCATTTTATCCCAACTTCTTAAATAAAGAAGGCAACATCAAAACTACTGATCTATAAAAGAAATCTACAAGTGTAACAAACTATCTCATTATTCTAAATACAAAAGCTGAAGACATAAATGTATAAATCAATTCCCAGCATAGGCTCATAAATGACAAACAGAAATGTTAAAGTGGCACAAAATACAGAATTCTATAACCCTCTAGCTCATTGTTTTCATTCAACAAATTAAACCTACCAATGTGAAAAAGACAAATATCCACTGGACCATTTCCATGTTAATAAAAAAAACCCTCAGTGAATCCATTTGGATTTTTTTCTTCCATCTGGCACATTTATCACCATTTCAGACTCAGTTGATTTGCTTATAAATGAAATTCAGTGGCATTTCTAGAGTACAATCTCAACAAACTGGTTCCAATTACCAAATTTGCAAATGCTATTTCAGCATGAAATGCCTTGATTTCATAGTGCACTCATACAAATGGATTTCAAAGGAAGGTCATGATCTGACGGACCCAATCCTATTTGGTTTCTCTTATGTTTTTAGGATATTAGTTTGAGAAATTTGCGTCTGACACTATGACAGTTGAACATCAAAGGAGAGGATATGAGACAAGTCAGTCTCCTTTCTATATACCTGTAATGAGCACAGGAACTGACTACACATTTTCAATATCAATTTTGATTAGATAAGAATAGATCTCAGGATTTCTATGCACCAAAGTTTGAAAAAGTAAGGTGGGAAGAAGAAAGAGAAAGAGAAAGAAAATGGCATTACACATATGCTCTACCAAAGGCTCCAGGCTTGTGGATATTTTTCTTTCTTTTCAAATAAGGTTGGATCTTGGACATTGATGTAATGATACTGGGATAGCCCCCAAAAGTTTTCATTGCTACAGTTGATGTTTGACTTATGTACTTATTTATGTCCATACATTTCAAGACTCTGGGCATGCTTCAGCTCCATGTTCTTGTGTCAGTCACAAATGATTTCCAGATTCTAAAACTGACAAGTACTCTAGTGATGGGAGAGTGGTTTTCAAAATAATTCTGCCTTCCATAGTTGCTCTCTGAACTGGTGCTGAGAAAAACCTGCTACCTTCTTGTTGGGGATGGAGGTAGGTTGGAAGTGGTAGGTTTCAGATGACAAGGCATTGGAGAAGGCTAATTGGTAGACCTCAGGCTATTAGAAATACTCATCTATGCTGTGTTTACTTGCTGTCACAATAATTGCTGTTTTAAGATTATTATTCCTTTCTTATTCTACCTCAGTGTGATACTGTATAATCAAAAGCCACATTTCTTCTCCTCTCTGTCTGGAGTGGCATATTAAAATCAGGAATGAGGGCCATGAGAGGATATATCAATTCCAGACTCTTGGTAGACCCTCGAGCAGCAGTAAGGAGAATGCTTATATACATAGCACTTGTAAAAAACACAAAACTAAAATTAACAGCCTGCAGCTTACTGACTGCTTTACTTGAACTAGTAAAACAATTGGCAGATCACTCTCCAATCATTTACACTGTGCTAATTTTTATAATCATGAAGGCACCTGAAATAATTTGATATGCCATGTTGCAATCTAATTTGATGGCTTTGTGATTACTAGTTAGAAGATAAGAATGCATTGTGATTAGAAAAAAACATTTAAAAATTAAAACAAACTCAGACATTAATTTTGAGATTCTCTAAAACTCATAGTCATTCATTTGGTTTTCCTTAGTCCATTCATTCAACAAATATTCTTGAAGTGTCTGTGTAGAGATTTTATATCAAGGGTGAGCTTCAGTTAAGCTTTGCATAGATGGGACAGGCTTTAAGACTATTATGCATATATTGATGATCAAATACTTTACCAGGAAATATTTAATGATAGGGGGAAAGTGTTCTTAGCCACACTCTCCCAAAGGCTAAATGATCTAGCTTCTTGTCTAAGTCAATTGAGTAACTTGATTGAAAAACTACTATGGAAAAGACATGGCTGATGGTCTCACAGAGGGACAAAGACATATAAACAAAACCCAAGTCTTCAGGAAGTTTAAAATTTATTTTATCAGAGAAGGTATAGATCAAAGAAAAGTTAAGTTTTAAAAATAAATAAATAAAACTATGAAGTTACACAGTCTAGAATATTGTTGTAGTCTGTCCTTTGCTCTTGAAGAGGACCATGATATCAGGAAGGTGATGCTATGAACTGTAAGTGAATTGGATTTAACTGAGAGAGGGATGTACAAAGGCAGCAGCTTCACTTTCTCCTCTGGAGCCATCTGGGTCTAGTGGCAAGATATAAATCAGGGTGACTGGAGATGACCCCAAATGGTGTGGGAGAACTTGACCTTCTTAAACTAAATAATGTCTTTCCCAGGACTCTATTTGTCTGAGGCAATGCCCACTCAGTGATTAAGGTTAGGTAAGAAATGAGGCGGAGTGTCCTCTTTAACCTAGTCAAAAAAAAATCACCAGTACTTTCTTCCCTGGAGTCATGTGGGTCCAATTGCAAAACATAAACCAAGACAACTGAAGAAAGCTCCAGATGCAGTGGGATATCTTGAGTTTTTAAAGCTAAAGTCTTTCCCAAGTCTCAGTTTGTCTGAGGCAGCACCCATTCAATGAAGAAGACTAGGAAGGGGAAGACCCTCAGGGTTTCAGGTCAAAACAGAAATAATTGCTATTTACACTCAGTTTGAGCCATTAGAGCCCAAACAATAACCAAGTGAGACTTGGCCTGAGACCTCTTGTTGGACAATCAATGAAAACCACAGTGATTTGGGTTAAAGTCACTGTCCTTAAGAAAAAAATCTAGTCCAAGTTACCTTGCAAGGTTTCACTCTATAACATAATGAATTATCGTATGAGTGACAAGGTCAACAAGTATTTATTATGTACTTTGGTTGGTTGGTTGTTGTCCTTTCTTCTCATGAGGACCAAAATGACATGATTATGATAAATTCAAATTTCAACATGTCAGACTGTGGCTGATTAGACCAATACAATCTCAGAATGCTCTACCATAGATTGGGCACAGAAAGTCCGTGTGAACATTTGGGGTGGATACTCCAAATTTGCATATCCTACATTTCCTTTGTACTGTCTCCATTCTGCTTTGCTCACAGAGCACAGCACCTTTTTTGATGTGTGCACACCATGTTGAGTGGTCTTGTGTCAAGGTCTCCCATGTCACACAATCAAATCCAAGGTTCTTGAGAGAGACCTTGAGAGTGTGCTTGTACTGCTTCTTCTGACCACCATGTGATCACTTGCCTCATGTGAGATCTCCATAAAATAGTCTTTTTGGCAAGCATACATTTTGCATTTGAACAGCATGGTCAGCCCATCAGAGTTGTGCTCTGAAATATAGTTTGAATGCTTGACAGTTCAGTTCAAGTAAGGAACTCAGTGTCTGGCACCTTATCCTGCTAGCTGATCTTCAGAATCTTCCTGAGACAGTTCAAATGGAAGTGACTCCGTTTCCTGGCATAGCGCTGGTAGACTGTGTATGTTTCACAGGCATACAATGAGGTCAGCATAACGACTCTGTAGACCTTCAGTTTGCTAGTCAGTTTAATGCCTCTTCTCTCCCATACTTGCCTTTGGAGCCTCCCAAACACCGAACTATCTCTGGAAATACATACTTCAATCTCGTTGTCAATGTGTACATCCCTGGAAAGTATACTGCCAAGGTCTAACTGATGACTCCACATATGGATGGTATGGTGGTGGCTGAGGGAGCATCCGTGTTTCCCTGGTGTTAATTATTAAGCCAAAATTGACCCAGGCAGCAGAGAATTGATCCATACTTTGCTGCATCTTAGCTTCAGAGGCTGTGTTGAGTACACAATCATCTGCAAACAGAAAATCATGCACCAACACTTTGGTCTTGGTTTGGAGACTTTTCAAATTTCATAATTTACCATCTGTTTGGTAACTGACCTTGATGCCTTGTTTATCCTCATTGAAAACCTTTGACATCATGCTTGAAAACATCATGCTAAAAAGCATGGGAGCAAGCCCACAGCACTGTTTCATTCCATTGGTGACTAAGAAGGCATGTAAGCATTGTCCGCTATCCAGAGCCTTGAATGTGCCATCATGAAACTGACATACAATACTGATGAACTTCTCTGGGCAACCAAATTTTGACATAATTTTCCATAAGTTCTTATGGTCAAAGGCCTTGGTCTACAAACACTGTGTATAGAACTCTGTTCTGCTCTTGGCATTTCTTTTGGAATTGTTAGACAACAAGCACCATATTGACTGTTCTTCAACCTTTTTCTGAAGCCACACTGGCTCTCAGGGAGATGACCATCTTCCAGTTGAAAGATCAGCCTATTTAGGAGGACTTTAGCAAGAATTTTGCCAGCAATGACAAGAAAGAGAACCTCCTGTGACTGTTGGAAGAAAATCTATTTCTTTTACCTTTATAGTGATGAAGCTAGCTCTCATCAGGGAAATTAAGTACACTTTCAATAATTCCAACAAGATTCCTGCCATGAAGCCCATTTTTAAAAACACCAATATTTTTCCTAGTTAGGGCTATATGGTTACAATTAAAAGAACACTATAATCATAGAATAATCAAAACTATTAGCAACATAAAGGGCAAACTTTATGGCATGTTGTTGTCAGTGATGAAAAATCATTTCAAGGACATTAACCACAATTGGGACTGGAAAAAGACATCAGCCTTGTAGAAAGTATAATAAAAGAGTCACCTGCACTGGTCACCTGGAAATATTACAATTCTCTCAAGGGTTTGGGAGGAGATAACATGTAAAGAAAAACCTGAGTAATAGAAGATATTACAGAGAAGATTGAGAGAATTCTGAAAGGTAAAAGGGGAAAAGATTTCTTCAAACTAATTTTGCCACATTGTTTTGACAATTTGCCACATAGGTTAGAAATTTATGATAATCCTACCAGTTCTAAATACTTTGTGGAACTGGCATTTGTCATTCCAAATGATCATCCCATTTGGACTAAGGAATTTGTCCTTCCTTAGCTGTAAAAGCAGTGGAAGGGACTTTCTAATCAAAACAGTATCAGCTCTCTTCTCTAGCTCTATCATGTCACAATCTCCTCAACACATCCCTCACTTGAAACCCTACCTTGTCTGCCTCTATTTAGTCCAGTGCCTGGAGCAAAGGAAGATCCTTTTGTTCTTAGCCTTCTCGTTCTAGCATCTCCCTCCTCCCTCCTGCCCCCTATGTGGCTCCTTACATTGATTGATTGGTTGGTTTCTTCCAGACAGTTTAGTATTCTAAGTGAAATGCTCAGACCAGCTGTGAGCATGTATTCATTCCTTTCCAGGTTCCACTTCTGACTCTTTGGATTTTTTTCATCATCTCTGTCTCCTTCTCCTCTTCCTCACTCCCTTTCTGTTTCCATGTATATATCATCTTACCTCATAAGAATGTAAGCTCCTTAAGGATCATAGACTTCTCTTTTTGCTTGTATTTGTATTTCTAACAGTTAGCACAGTGCCTAGTACATAATATGCACTTAATATATGCTTAATGACTTGACTTGTTGACTAGCAAATGCTTAAAAATATTAATGGACTGACTGTATTGTTAATGTATTTTTGCCTAATTTGAAGATTTTTCCCACCCATTAATAAGTTCATGTGACCTGCTTAAATCACATGGAATCCTAAGTCAATTGTGGTGGGAGGAGCTCAATGAAGGAGTGGAACAGGAAGGGTGGTATAGGAAGTTGGTGAGAGCAGTTAGGGCAGAGAAGAGAGAGGGCACAGGCAGGCACAGCTAGTCTTGTGTTTCCTTGTGTGAAAGCCACAGAGGAGGGGGTTGGGGTAGAGGTTGGGATTGAGGTTTTCCCCTACAATACTATTGTGTATTTACATCTTGGTTAATATGACGGATTTGGCTTTCTGGTGTTGGGATTTAGTTTTCTGGTATTTGAATAAATGTTTTTCTTCTGCCTTCTGTAGGGAGAATCTGTTATACTTTGTGATTCAGAACTATGCCAGCATATTCACAGTCCCTATTGGTGCTATGAATATGGCCTTGGTGATACATTTAGGGTCAAGAACAGGAACACAGGATATAAAATCTCTATTTGGAGGCAGAAGGGCTTTAGAGGAAGAACCAGATATCCCAGGATGGGAGGATTTACCTTATTCCTTCCTAGCAAGGGAATATACTTAAAACACTGGACCCTGTGAAAACTGGGAACCAAAGTTACAGGAGGGAGAATCTAGAGATTTGGAAAGATGTTTATAAGAAATACCAATAAAACCAGGGAAAGAACTGGCAGGGGTGGGTAGGAAAACCCGGATTTTATTGATAGGTTACCATATTATGTGTAAAAACAGAAAAGCTGCTGAAATAAAAAATTCTGATTGAAAAAGAGTTAGCTAGTTTGCATAGGAATTCTCAGTGTTTAGGCTCTCCTTTAAAAGAGCAAGATGGAGGTTCACAAGTGGAAGAAAAGGCAGTTCATTTAACTCAGATGAAGAATCAAAAAGCTGGCAAAAAGATGTGTGCATACAACCTTTGTACAGACCCAGCATAGTTACCACAGCAATGACCACCAAGCAAGGGCATGGGAGGAAAATGTTCCAAAGTCAGGGGGGGTGCAAAAGGAAAAAATACTAAAGGGGGAAGCTTCTATGATGGCAATCAAATTAAGATCTTTTGCTGTTTTTGTTTAATTAATAATGCCTGTGTTTGAATAATGTGATTAAAGAAGATCTTTCCCACCCATTTATGGGCCTGCTCATTGTGGGAAGCTTGTTTTGTAGAAGGGTCTCAAGTACCTTTGGTTTTTTCTATTGAGGCACTGAGTCAAAGAGTTGTGATTTCCTCTGGCTCTAAAAAAAAAGGTATAAATACTCTGAATTGAGGCTTGACTTTGGGGTTTAGTTTTTATAAGAAAGTTTGAGTGCCAGACAAGGACTCTGGGAAGCCACTTTAAGGAACTCCTCTCACACCCTGTCTTTGAGAACGCAGATATCATTCTTCCCTCTCTGGTAACTATGATCAGAAAGTTGAAGTCCAATTGTCTGTTGAATTCAGGCAGAGGAAGTTATTTTTTCTGTATTTGCTTTGAAGTTCACGGTGCTGACTTGCTTGAATTAGGTGAATGATATATTTGCTTGGTTAGAGGAATGATACATGTGCCTGATTAAAGTGATTGTTAACTTCTTGAAAGTTGTTTTTCTTTTATGAATGCAGATCTAAGAACCTGTGATAGCAGGTCTCCTGTGTATGTTGAGGTGTTTACTCCTACAGCTTCTCCAGCAGAAGCATGTCTAATATTAAGGCAAAAATAGGAGAACCAGGAGGGAAACACAGTGTTTAGGGAGATAAATGAGCATTTTACTCGTCAGGAGGTCACAGATATTTTGAGTTCATTTACTGAAAGGATGGGAGAATTGTTAATATCTTAGATGATGAGAATCAGGGATGAAGGGGCTAGAGGAGTATTGAAATATGATGTGGATTGCTTGAAATTGATAGGTATTAGGATCCTTTTGTACGGAAAGCTTTTAGAGATTATAATATTCAAGGAGGTAACAATATGACTAATTTGCTAGCTTTGACTGCAGAGGGAATCAGTGAGCAGTATCCTAATGACTCTATGTGGTATAATGGAGATAGATCCTGGTATTCACTTAAGGACTGTCTGAGAAAGTAAAAAGAGGAGGTAATGAAGACTGGTATCATGATCATAAACACAGATGCATTCTATGATACCCTCTTTGCAGTTTCCCATGGGAATATAATGGTAAAGACAGCTCCTCCTGCTTACAAGCACCTAGTTCTGACTAATATTTGGGGAAATAGGGCACCCTCCTTCAAAGTTATTGGACAAAATTTCACAGTTAAGTGACTTAAGGGACAAGGGAAAAGTTATTTTTCCTCAAGAGAGAGGAGTAAACAGTCATAGGATTCAAATAATCAGAATAGTGTGACAAGAAAAGAATTGTTACTGCTCTATTGAGGACAAGGGTAGATTTTGGAAGCATAGATGATATTCCAGTTAATGAACTGTACTGAGAAAAGAAGCTTGATACTAGGTGGAATAGAGAAGTAAGAACTGCCCCCTCCAGATCCTCCTGAACCGTTGTATCCAATTTTGTCATAACCTTCAGAGAGAATAGGAAATTGACTGAGCCCTAGCTCAGATTAAAGAAATGTACAGATGGGATTACAGACCCTACATCAATTTGACTATACATTGGAAAAGTGGATCAAATATTATAATTAGGATATTAATAAATATTGGAGCAGAGGCCTCCCTTATATGTGAAAACCCTGATAAGTTTAAACTTGGAATTCTTATCACCATCACAGGACTGAGAGGGGCTGAAATATCAGCCAGACAAGTCAAACTAATGATGAAAATAGGACAATTACCTAAGAAAGACTATACCATGGTAATTGTGCCCATTCTTGAATACATCATTGGAATAGATATAGAGAGAGGTATAACTATTAGTTACCTGAGGGAAGATACTAATTTGAAGAAAGGAAGATGGGAATTAATACAGTTTTAGTGGGTAAGGTAAAAATGGACCCAATCACTTTTCCTGAACCTTCTGAAGTAATTAATTTAAAGCAATATCATCTACCAGGTGGGTAAGATGAAATTATGAATACTATAAAGGAATATGTTGAGACAGGATTGTTAGTCCCTATAACCATTCGATGGAATAATCCTGTCTGGCCAGTATGAAAGTCAGATGAGACATGGAAGATGACAGTGAACTATAGATGATTGAATAAGGTGACTCCTCTCTTGTATGCTGCTGTTACAGATACCATTACCTTAGTAGGAAGGATCTAGAAATATGATGGGACTTGGTATGCAATTATTGATTTATCCACTGCTTTCTTTAGTATCCCAATAGATTCTAAACAATGGAACCAATTTACTGTAACTTGGAAGGGCCAACAATATACTTTTACACACTTGCCACAAGGATATCTGCATAGCCTCACTATTTGTCATAGAATTGTGGCTGAAGTTGGATGAGCTAAAACTACCTGGTCTACAGCTTACTCACTACATAAATGATATTATGATATAGGGGAAAAATGTAAAACAAGTGGAGAAGATTTTGATATTTCTAATTGAGCATCTGAAAAGCAAAGGGTGGGAAATTAGCCCTGGAAAGATTCAAGGGTCAGCTTAAACCATAAAATTTTGGGGTATGTAGTAGAACAAGGGTCTGTGAGAGATTCTCCCACAAATCTGACAAAGGATTCAGGATTTTTCTATCCTCACCAATAAAAAAGACGCCCCAAAATTTATAGGATTATTTGGATATTGGTGACATCACATGCCACCTCTAGGACAAATTTTGAAACCCTTATATAAAATTACTAGAAAAAAGTATGAATTTGATTGGGGACTTAAGCAGAGTAAGGCTTTTGAAGAAGCAGAGGCCTCTGTACAATTGGTCCTAGATTTATGGCCTATGCAAAGTGGTCCAATGGAAATACAAGTACAGGATGGCTATACAAACTGGAATTTATGAAAAAAACAACAAAGCCAAAATGTACCCTTAGGATTTTGGTCAAGGAAACTACTTTCATCTGGAGTATGATATACCCAACAGCTGACTTCAAGCCTGAGGTAACACTAAGACCTAGAATTTTGATTATGACCTGGGTAACGACTACCCCAGCTTCTCACAGAATTGAACATGATCAAGAAGCTAGCGTAATTAAGTGAAAATGTTATCTTCAAAACAGATCTAAAATAGGCAAAAGTGAAGTTTTTGCTTTGCATGAATTTATAGCAAACACAGATACTGAGAAAAATGATATATATATCCCCTGAACCAAAGCAACAGTTGTTACAGTCCTTGGTAAAATGAAATGAGGGATTTGATGGGTTAACTAAAGACCAAAGAGACATACATGGTTTTCTGATGGGACAGCAAAATATTTGGGACACAAAAGGCATTGGAAAATGGTAGCCTATAACTCATGTACTAGGCACATTTTGGAAAGTACTGGGATAGGTGGAAGTACTCAGTGTTTTGAACATAGGGAATTACATCAAGCTATCAAAACAGAACAAGGAGCACAGTGTCATGTATTCCCTGATTCATAGGTAGTAGCTAATGGGTTAACTACATGGATGCTCTTGTGGAAAAAACAAAATTGAGAAATTCATGGCAAACAAGTCTGGGGCAAAGAATTATGGGAAGACATATGAGACAAGCCTTTGGCTACTAATTTGTCAGTTTTTCATGTAGATGCTCACATGTCCCTCACTATGACAGAATGTGAGTAAAATACACATGCTGATGGACTAGCAAAGATTGCTACTCAGCATATTGTCCCTACTCTGACACCAACTGATGAACTGGTACTAGAAAAATGGGGTCATCAAATGGCCAGACATTTAGGAGTCCAGGCCAACACACCAGTGGGCACAAGAATGAGGTTTTAGTATGAGTATCTCTCATTCATTGTTAAAACAAGTAGCAGAGGAATGTTACATATGTCAATTGGAAAAGAACAAACTGTTCCTTGAGTAATAACTGGATAGTTAGCAAGGGGAAAAGTACCAGCCCAAATTTGGCAAATAGATTATATTGAACCCCTACCTAAGATTAAGCATGCAAATTTATATGTACTTGTTTTGACATCTATTCAGGTGTGTTAGTGGCTTGTCCCTATACAGATGCTACCCAGAAAAACATCTGTAAAACTTTAGGTTTCATAAGTTTATATTATGGAAACTCAATGCAGCTTCAAAGTGACAATGGGTCACATTTAAAATTTAATGAAATGTAAAGATATTGTATATTAAATAATATAGAATGGATATATTATATTCCATTTTATCCACAGGCATCGGAGTTAATTGAAAGAATGAATGAATTATTGAAAGAACAGTTAAGGAAGTTAAGTTCTAATAATTCTTATCAACATTGGAAAGATAATTTGTTCACTGCTTTATGTAATTTAAATAACAGAACATTGGAAGTACATCTCCAGCCAGAATTATGACCCCAAATCTGAAAATTAGAAAACAAAACATAAGATCCCAAATATAGAATATTGGACTGTGAGGCCAGATATCCCAGCACTGTATCCAGGGACACTTGTTGTGGCAGAATATGATGTATATTCTTTAGAGGACTTTAAGTTGGATAGAAAAGAAATAAAAAAATTTCTGTTGGAATATGTATGAGAATGACTAAAAATCTTTTTGGACAAATATTCCCTCAATCAGGATTAGCATTTCAAGGAATACACATATTGGCTGGAGTGATGGGTTCTAATTATCAAGGAGAAATTATTGTGACATTCCAAAATTTGGGTGAAGAACTTTCTTGTAAGAAAAACCCTTTTGTAAAAATGATAGAAAAGTTCAAGTGATTATTTTTCTTTGTGAAACAATACTCTTTGTGAAAGCTGACCCTCCTACTGAGATAACTAGCACAGGAACTGAAGGGTTGCATTCTACTGAGAGAAAAAAATCTGGAGCTAAAATATTGGTAAAACAGAAGCCAGATGATGTTCCAAAGGCTGCGGAAATTAAGAAATTGTAGCTCACAGGAAAGATAGTACTGTAACTGTTGTTTCTTTGGGAGCAGATGATTGTAAGGGGTACCAAATTGTACCCTTAATTCCTATATTCTACTGTGAATGAGGCTATGGTAGTGGGTTCAATGACTCCCAAAGCAGAGCTGACCCTGTATCTACTCTGCTGCTGGTCATTGTCTCTTTGTTTCTTTTTGGGTTTTGTCTGTTAAACTTGTTTGCTAGATTTGTTTTCTGCAGGCTTAGTACCCTCTACCTGCAGATGCCTGATTGCTTAAACCAGATGTCACGCCCTATTCACAACTGTGATGTGTCATCCCTGGACCTAGTGTTGACCAAGCTCTGGATGCCAGCTAAATAAATGACCTCTTGAATGGGGCTCTTGGGACAGGGACAGCTCCATGTTCAATTTCAGCAGTAAGTAGCAATAGAAGAAACCTTTACCTCTTACCTCAAGATTTTGGGCCTCATTTGTTCAAACCGGGAATAATAGGGAGCTTGTGCTCTAGTTCCACCCTAAGATATTGTTTTATGTGCTTATTTTATCTGATCCTTGTTATGTTGTTGTAAAGTTCTGTTGATATCAGTTGCCCCATTGACCTATGCAATGGATAAGAAAGATCTTGGGGGTGAATGTATTGTTAATGTATCATTGCTTAATTTGAAGATTTTTCAAACCCGTTAATAGGCCCATGTGACCTACTTAAATCACATAGAAGCCTAAGTCACATGTGGTTGAAGGAGCTTGCTGAAAGAATAAAACAGGAAGGGTGGAGCAGAGCTGAGAGAAAGTGAGTGAGAACAGTTAGGGCAGAGGAGAGAGGACACTGGCCAGCACAGTAAGGCTTGTTTTCTTGTGTAAAGGCCTTGGTGGGGACGAGGGGGTTGAAGGGAAGGCTTGGAAATAGCATTGTCTTCTGCAGTGCTAATGCGTATTTTCTTCTTGGTTACTCTGATGGATTTGGTTTTCTAGCGCTGAGACTGTCTTTCTGCTGTCTGAATAAATGTTGTTCTGCCTTTTATATGGAGAGTTTGTTATATTTTGCAATTTAAAACTACGGTATATTCATAGTCACTGTCTGTGCTGTGAATATTGCTTTGGTGATACGCTGACTTTCTAGATGCTAACGGAATGAATGAGCTATAGAGGACAGGCTGGGAAACCTGGCAATATTTGTTTTCTGGTTCAAGACTTAGATTTCTTATCCTAAGAAGAAACTGCTGTTGATCTTACAACTTCTTCTTGACTGCTACTACTACTACTCTGTTCTTACCTTTTTCACCCCTAATCCCATATGATGAATTCTAGAGCAAAATTGTTGTTTAGAGGGGTTGTAAAGATAGATTTTGGAAGACTGCTATAGGAAGCAGAGGTTTCTCCTTATTGCACCTTTTCAAGCAAAGGTCAGATAGACCTTTGTCAGCAAAACTGGAAAAAGTATTCTTTTTTTTACCCTAGGTTACTCTAGATGGCTAGTTGGAGAGAGTTAATGAAGGCCCTACTCTGAGATTCTGTGATCTTGTCTAGTGCAGATCTAAGGGTACATGAAGAGCTGAGCTTGCCTTTATGTTCCTTTCTTGAAGGAGAGTTCCTGTGATGCACTGAGCCAAGTAACACTTTAGGGATGCTAAGAAATATACTGACTTCCTAACCCTGGAAGGTTTAAAGAGTTTTTAAAAATGAGAGGAGAAAGTTCTATTATAGTCCCAAAAGTTGTGTTTGTCACCATTGCCAAGTAATCTCTTCCCCCAAGCTTATAGAACAAACAGATCAGATCTCTGAAAAGGCAATCAATTAGATTAAATGGATCATTTCACTGGTTATGAAAATTAGCAAGACCAAACAGTACAATATTCGTTTCAAATTTAGGGATCTTTGTGAAGCCATTTTTTTTCTCATTCTATGGAATTTTAGGAAAATGGGGTTGATATGGTAAGGAATAGGAACTAAGGCTTTCTGACTCTGAGACTGGTTGTTTTTCTACTTTCCTACATTACAATGATTCATACTAACCACCTCTCCCCATCCACCTTTTAAATTCTCATTTGTAAACTTCCACATATTTCCACATATAAAAAAGAACATGACATGAGCAGCTTATCTGAAGTCATGATTTTGTCTCTCATCAATCTTCTTTAAGCCACAGTCTCTAAGAATACACAGTATCTAATAATAGGTGAAAGAAATGATTGTTTCTCTCATATTAATAGAAAAAAAAGGATTTTTCCCTTCCAATTTCCTCATTCTCTACTGGGTCAAATCAGCCCCTGAAGAATAGGGCTGAAATGAAATTGGATTTAACTTTCTCCTCAATCTTGTTCTTGCCCACTTAACTTGGGAAAATTTAGATCTGATCAAAGTGTAAAGAGATTTTAGTGTAAGTGAAATTCAGTCCATTATGTTCTAATTAGACAGGTCTGACTTAAGGTGGGCTCCCTTTATCTAGATTACCCTAGACAAGGGCAGTCTGAGTGATCAAAGTGACAGCCCAGAGCTGCTCATTAGCTGCCCAGAGGTCCAGCTCTCATTGTAATATTAATTTTCATTAATTGTTAACCTACAAGAATTGATTGGTATCTGTCTGAAACACCCACTCTTCCAAAGGTATATGAGCCTCAGTAGGCTAACATTACCCATTTTTGGTGTATGAGAGACAGCCAAATGACCAAAACTTTTATTAATTATTTGCTATTCATAATTAATAAAATGATGAATTGCCCAGAAATTATATCTCAGATGGAGATATAGCCCTCAAATGGAGGACAACAATATTATTTATTATAAAGTTTTAAATTATAAACATATGTAATGGATGCAAATAGAAAAGAGTGATTTTCTAAGCATGCCTGTATCAGAATCATAGGTTAAAAATTAATGTCTACATGGAACCTTATTAGTAAACAATCTGACCCACCTCATTTTAGAGATAAGGACAATGAGGTCCAAAGGCAAGTAGTTAATAAGAGACTGAGCTGAACTTGTGAACCGTGCAAAGCAAGGAATGGCGAATTTCTTACTGTCTCAGTGCCTTCTTCCTCTTCCCCTCCAGTACTGGACGTATCTATCACCAGAGTAAATTCCACCGTTATGAAAAAAAGTCTTAATAACTGACATAATGAGAACTGACAAATTGGCAAATCCTAGTCTTATATTAAAATTGACATGTGCAACTGTGTTAGGGAAAAATATTAAAAAGAAAATGACAAAATAATCACTATGAGTTATGTATTTTGAGTAAGAATTTTGAAATTTTTCAGTTGCAATCACAATCATGTAAAACTTTTAAAATTAGTATTTTCAGTAAATCAAATTACAAATGTTTAAAAAGATTGGTTTACTTAAAGTTAAATATTTTGAAAAAACAAGATGTTTTGCATCATTTCACAATGTGCTCCAGACTAATGATTACCATAGTATATCTAGCTGACTTTAGGATCTCCTGATTTGTCCAAATCCAATCAGATTCTTAC
>CM053773.1:120900640-120919793 GCA_028658325.1 Potorous gilbertii
AATGTCCCAAATCATCCCTTTTGGTATATTGGTGTTAAATTAAGAAGCAATGGACAAAAGGATTTCCTCTGAACCTTAGAAGGAAAAAATACCACTTAAGTTGAAATTATAATGTATTAATTTTTCCTTATAGTCAAAATTTACCATTCAATATTGATGCTGTATTTTCTTCCTAACTATTCTTCCTCCCTGACATAAAATGATTTCCATATTTGCTTTACTACCTCCTGATCATACATCTATGGGTCAAAAACTGTAGACTAGACTCATGATCTATTTTTACATGACATGAACCAATGTGAGTGAAGAAACTAATCAGGAATTACTTCTGTGCATTAAATTCTGATCAACTGAGGGAAAATTTCCCCACTATATATCCACTATTATTTCAGTTGCCAATGAGCAACTTCAACCTAGATTCTCTACTTGGCATTATCTGTAAGCCGACAAGCATTATTAAGTATCTATTATGTATCAATGCTTAACACAATACCTGGCACATAACAAGTGCTTAATAGATAGATGTTTATTGACTTTCTGACTGTAAAACATTGGTTCTCAGTATGTGTGGAAGTAATATAAAATGTGTGTGTATGTTAGGAAAAGGGGCATGATAGCATAGTTTGTAAATTTTTTATATATAATATATATATGAATGATTCAGTGTTTAAACTCCTATAATACAAGTGTAAAAAACAACTTTCCTTATTATTCAAAATTTATGTAAGATTGTTTAAAATTCTTGCATTTCCCACAGGCAACAGATGTATGTGGTATACAGGGAGACCTTATGTTTTAATATCATCTGCTTAAAAGCCTATCAAAAATCTGCTTTTAATGTTTCATTTTAACTATATCTTCTATATTTTTGGGGTAATAGGAAACTTTTCAGATCAGCAAAATTTTAACTGGAATTTTCCTTAAAAATCTTCAAACCTGGCAGGATGGTACAGTAGAATAAGCACTGGCATTAGAGGACCTGAATTAAAGTCTGTTTCTGATTCTTACTACCTGTGTGCCCTTAAATAGGTCACTTTACTTACTTGGGCCTCAGTTTTTTTCTTTTGTAAAAATAAGTGTTATCAGATTAGATCATCTGTGAGATCTCTCCTAGCTTTAGATCTATGATGCAGTTCCCCCAAATTTAAATTACTGTCCTAAAACTCTTGCGTCAAAAAAACTGGGATAATTTTTTCGTCTAATCTATATTTATACTCATGAGCTTAGGAACTTTTGTACTACTCAATTAAATGTTTTGGTATGAGATCTCCATAATTTTCTTATCATTAAAATTTTTTGGTGTTATTGCTTTATCCTTCTAAGAACAATATATTTTAGACTATTTTAATTTTCCAACAAAGTCAGAATGGTTTTGAAATACAAATGAAATCACATTTCTAAAAGTTTTCTCTCCTTTTTAAGACCTTATGGTTCAGCAGGGCTGTGATCTGATCAACATGTGTACCTCTTCTTAGAGTGCAGATCACACACTTCTAGTGTCCAGGGGAAAGACTTCTCATCTTGCATATTAAGTCAACATGTATTTTTTAAATAGTATTTTTTTTCCAAATTACATATAAAAAAAATTTTAACATTCACTGCGTTTTAATTTTGGATTTCAAATTCTCTTCCTTCCTCTCTCCCTTCTTAGCTCCCCGAGGCAGCATGTGATTATTTGTAGATTATATATGTGTAATCATGCAAAATACATTACCATATTAGTCATCAATATGCATTTATTAAGTGTTTACTATGTGTCAGACACTTTGCTAAGTGCATATTCCATAAATCCATCACAGAGGACAGCACATGGATTGGAAGTCTTCTAGGCTTTTGAGTGTTCTCAGTAATCAGCCTAAAACTTTTGAACTGTCATTCTTTTTATGAGCTTTGTTTCTTAAATAGCATTTTATACCACTTCTTGCACAGTTGATATCATTGGTAACATGCAAAGTCTACTTGTAAGCAGATGCATGTCTCTTACTTCTAATTTACTCCCAATTTTGATTCCTCAGAGACTGTAATAATCCATGTTTAACAACCATATATCAATAGAGCAGTCAATATGCCCCTATCATTTGTGAGAGCAACTGAACTACAATCTTTAGATACAAAGAAAAAGTGAAAGAATCCCCTGACTTCAAAGAGATTGATTACATTCCAGTAAGGGATACTTGTCATTTATTGGTGCTACATTCAGAGTAGAGAGTGTGAACCTCTGAGAGGAAGAAGATAGCAGTTGGAAGAATATGAAAAAGCCTTCAGCAGGAAGTATATTTGAGTGGAGTCATGTAAGAAGTTGAATTACCAAGAAGTCAATATGAGTAGGAAGGGCATTCAGCCCCTGAAGGACATCTGATGTAAATGGCAGAAGATGCTGTATCTTTTGTTAGAAACAGATATTGGGCTGGACTATAAAGCTTGTGAAATGGAGTAATATGAAAGAAGACTAGAAAGATAACAGGGTCAGATGGCAAACAAAGGAGTTTACACTTGATTCTAGAGCTAATAGAGTGACTAGAATTTAGTGAGTGAATTTATGTCATATTTTTGTTGTTCAGTCATTTTCAGTTGTGTCCAACTCTTCATGATCTCATTTGGGGTTTTCTTGGCAAAGATGGTAGAGTGGTTTGCCATTTCCTTCTTTAGCTCATTTTACAGATGAGGAAACTAAAGCAAATGGGGTTGTGACTTGCCCAGGATCACACAACTGGTAAGGGTCCGAGGCCAGATTTGAACTCAGGAAGAAACAGTCTGCCCACAGTGCCACCATTGGTGATCATATACATTAGAGGAAGAACTGTGGTTTGGAAGAGAGATTTAAGGCAGAAAGACCAATCAGGAGGCCATCATGATAGTTCAGGAAAGAGACGATATTCCTGAACTGGAGTGATAGCTATGTTAGGGGAAGGAGCGGGACTTATTGGAGAGGTCTGGAGAAACTATAATGAAAAGATTTGATAACTGATGCCATGTGGGATGACTAAAGGTAAGGAGTTGAGGATAACACTGAAGTATAAAATTTCAACTTTAATAATAGTGCTATTTTTGACAGAATGGGGGAGATCTGTCTCCCATCCAGGTTATTGAAGTTAGTTTTGGCAAGGGGAGGGGAGGTGTGTTTTCAATGTATCAGTGAATCACTTGGGATTACTGAAAATACTATATAATTCTCATATGTGATTTATTCACCTTCTTCCCTTTCTTTTACTTTAGTCTCAACTCATTGCCTGTCTGCAGTCAAAAATATGGACAAACTCAATAAACTTCTTATCCAATGGCATACCATGGTGTGGGATAAAGGCAGCCTTCATCCATTTAGCTTTTCTTCTATGAATTATTGCCATTTCTTTACAGTGACCATAGATCAAAGAATCCCAGACCAATGGGATCATTTTGCCTAGCTCAAACTTGTACAATAATTCCATTTACAGTATACCAGCCAATTGGGCACTCAGCCTTTTTCTTGAAGACATGTAGATATCGTGAAAAAATGCAAACGAAAGCAATTCACCACAAAGAAAGGAGAGCATTTCTCTAATATGGGACAACCTAACAAAAGGCATGAAGCAAGAAGGGCATTTTTAGGTATCAGAGAACAGTCCATTTTCCTTTATAGCATATAGTGCATGGAGAGAATCAACAGGGAAGCTTTCTTTACCAAAACAGGCTGATAGTTTCTCTGTTATAGTCAGAAAGTGATGTCTAGATCACAGAGAGGTTCAGTGACTTGTCAAGGGTTATACAGTGGAATTATAATCCTGCTTGGCTTTGAGTCCTGATTTTCACTACTATTGCCAAGAGCAAAAGGTAACAAGTTGCCTTCTCACACATACATACACATATATTATGTCTATGTAATATACATTTTATATACTGTTTCAGTTTTCTCTTCTGTAAAATAAATGGGAGAAAAAAATGGCAAACCACTCCAGAATATGAACACTAGCAAAATATATACATATAAACATATGTATACGTATACATATGCTACATATACAAATATGACATATATGTATGTATCACATACTTAACATACATATTTGTCCTTTTCCTCATCTTCCTATGTCAGAAGTAGTATCAGCAATAGGAGGAGGAAGAGGAAGAGGAGAAGGAGCAGTAGGAGTGGTAGTAGTTACAACAGCAACCGTAATAATTCACTTCTATGGTGATGTTTCATAAATTGCTTTTTATGATATCACATTTAATTGATATAAAATATTTCTCCTTTTGCAGATGAAGAAAGTGAGTTTCAGGTGACTTGCAATGGTCATTCAGTCAATGCTTGGGACAATTCTCATCTTACATGCATTCTCATATTTGCGTATATCTAAATATTTTAAGGATCCATTAGATCCTTGTATTCTTTCAATTTCACATCTAATTTGATGATTTTGCCTCTGTCTGTATCCACAATCATAGACAATCCTAAATATATGCAACCAATAGATAATTTAAAATATATAAAACTTTCCCTCCAGGTAATATTATCAGATTTATTGAGATATCAATGAAAATATTAGGAAATGTGACACCTGTAGTAAGACTCAATAAGTACTCATACCCAATAGTCCATTCGGGAAAAGTCAAATATGTTTATGTATTTCTTATAATGTTGTTTAGATATCTTATTGGTTTCGTCAGTTATTTCACAAAGTCTATGCTACACACGGTGGATCTCAAGTTCATATGGTAATTCATAGTGGATGATTGCCATCCAGAAAAGAAAGTAAGGTCAATTAACTGAGACTTGGGCATGCTTCACAACTCAGGGGAGCCTATGACAACACAGATTAGTAATTAGTAATTATAATGTAGCCGGGGAGGCTTACTGTTGGCCTCATTTTCATGTCAAAAGCAAAACTGAGAAAAAAATGAGATACAGGTTGAGTCCCTGTAGGATCTCCACCTATTTAGTTTGTTCTAGTTTTGCTGCAGCCGTTCATTTGCATAACTGACCTAAAGTTCGATCTTAAGGGCTAATAGCAGCCATGGTCGATAGGTGGCAAAGTAGATAGAGATCTAGACCTGGAGTCAAGGAAAGAGTTTACTTCAAGTCTAAGACATTTTCTAGGCTCATGGCTCGGGTTAAGTCAACTCACTTCTCACTGACTCAGTTTCCTCATCTAAAAACCAGGCTTAATGTAAAACCCACTCCAAATGTTGTTGTGAGTTCAAAATGAGATAACATCTGTAAACTACTTAACCAATATTAAGATGTACACAGCACTAGTTGTTGTTTCACCCACACTCGAGATTCACATGGCCCTATGTGGTTTATTGGAAGGCAGAACCCTCTGAATTGATTTGAGGGTAATGCAAATTGATAAGCATTAACTGGATGTAGCGAAAGGGAACTTTCTAACTGCAAGTCAGATAGACGTGGCACAAAATCTTCATTCCAGCTAACAGAAAAAAGTGAATTCAAATGACAAAATACACACAAATTAATTAACTGGCTGGTTGAAACTGTGTTTTAAAAGAATTTATCTTGTGCAAATAATACTTTAGCAACTTAAATTTTTTTCTCTTTACTGTCCCATATGATAGCTGGATATGGAAGGGCCTGTTTCTGCTTTATTTTTTTTTCTGCTTTATTTTACTCTTTATTTACTGCTTTATTTTACTCTACATTTAAAAATAATTGGCAGAGACATCTTTTCTACTTTTGGAAAGAGATTTTTTGTTTGTTTGTTTAATTTTCTTTTACCTTTGCTACTATTATTTTTGGACAAATAAAAGGTTACCCAAAAGCGTGGTCTCCAATTATTTTTAGGTTCACAAAAACTTCCAGCTAAATTCCAGATTCATATATGGAAACCACAAAACTTTTGTGACCTTTCCATTATAACTTCCATGAAGAATGCCTTTTAAAAGAGGGATTTCCAGATTATTCAGATGTCACCAGAGCAACTTGTTTCTCCTCAACTAATTCTCTCATGTGATCTTAAAAGAAGAGCTAATATTTAACACTTTGAGATTTGCTAAGCCCTATATATATATATTTTTTTCTGTAGATCCTGATAAGGACACTATCAGAGAGATGCTATTATGATATCCATTTTACAATCTGAAAAAACTAAAGAAGACTGACAGAGGTTAAGTAATTTGCCCAGGGCCACACAAGTAGTTAAGTATTTTAAAGCAGGATTTGAACTCAAATCCTTTTGACTCCAATGTCAGGGTTCTATCCACTATGACACCCAGTCCAAGCCACATTATTGAAGATGAATGACCCTGCCTGAAGTAACACAATAAACTTTGTTAGTCATTCATTCTTTAGCTTTTTCAAGTTTATCAACAACTTTTCTGAAAGTGGTTTTTACAAGGGTAAGGGAAAGAATGTGTTAATATAGACCACATCAAGGCGGATGCTAGGACTTGGCAAGAATTAAGGGGGCACATAAAGAGATGAGTGGAGGTTGCCAAGAGGGGTGATAATGATTGCAAAATGTTGCTGTGGTTCTAGATTGGGTGGAAGTTTATTCATGAAATATTTATCGAGTGTATACCATGTGCAAGAAATTGGCTGAATCTTCTGGACAACAGGACCCGAGAACTCCTGTCCATTCTTCCACTATTCGAAGAAAATTTCCATTTTACATATTTAATAATTTATAAGGGGATCGACATATTTCAGAATAGATGAAAAGCAACTATTCCTTCAGAAATGACAGAAACAAAAAAAGAGAATCTAACAACATTATACATTTCTACTTTTATGGCTTTTGCAATAAAAATTTTGAACTTTATCATTTAGCATCCTTACAAAGAATGCCAAAGTAAACAGCTCTGGAAAGAAAACTGAGTTGGACACCGTTAAGAAAATATTGCAGCTTTGTGCTTTTTAACTCTTACGTATTTTGATCTCTTATTTATTAAAATCACATGCTGATATTAAATCTCAGATTAATTTTTAACTAGTTTGCTTTTCTAGACGTTTTCAACTTTATTTACTGAAATGCAAAGTCTACTGAATTTTCAGTCCCTACATGATACTTTGTTCAGTAGTTTTGGAGAGAGGTTAGGGAAGGAGAGAAAGAAGAAAGAAGACGGGACTTCAGATGCCATTTTCTGCATAAAGTCCTCCTGGTTTCCTTTCCTCTCCTAAGTTAACAATGTCCTAATTCCCAAACTACCTTGTTTTTAACTAGTCTGCATGTATTTGAATTTATTAACTTTATACTACATGTATTCCTTGTGTATGTGTCACTCTCTCCCGCTTCCCTCACTGCTCTCTCCTCCAAGGAATGTAATATTATTGTAAGTAGATTTATTTAACTTTTTTCTTCTTGGGTCTCCCGAGTCCAGCACAATATCTGACATATAGTCGGAGCTTGTTGATTGAGTTCCATGAGATCCCTAAGAAGTAGTTCCTTTTATTCCTACTTCTTTTGTCAACACATTATGAACATGTACTACAAATAATCATGTATAATGTATGTTGTTCTTGAATGAATTTATGGAAGTGAGATTTGATTTACAGAATAGGAAATTGCTATTTCAGATCCCTTTCTTTGTATCCTCAGTTAGTGGTTAGCACAGTGCTTGGCACATAGTAAGCATTTAATAAATCCTTATTGACTGACAGAATGACTGACTCTCAATAGCAGGTCTAAATATCATCCAAGGTCACTGATTTAAAAATAAAAATATGGGATTTTAAGTTGGAATTTTAATTTTAAAATGGAAAAAATTAATGATCCCATGCTAGAATGATTAGAATATCTTTATAATTTCTATTTTGGTTGAAGGGGAGCATCAAATACCTATAAAATGTTAAATATATGTATTTACAGACATTTGTGATTACTTCAAGTGTGTATGGCTTCTCTATATTTCACAGCAATTTTGACATATTTTTAAACAGTATGACAGCAATTAAGATTGCATATACTTTGTCGGCTATCCTTTACCTGTTCCTGAGGAAATGGGAGCATGGTTCTTCTAGTCACAATATCAGAGACTTTAACTAGGTGAAAAGCCAGTATGAGCTTGGTGCCCAGTGAGTCAGTCATCTCTTCTGAATTTTCAGGGCCCATGTTTCCCAGTCACTGGAGTTTCTAGTTTTTGTTTTATCCATTTTCTTCTTCCCAGTCCTCCAAGGCCAATTTTGATATCACACATCCTTTTGTCCTGAGTTCTGAATTAGTTAATGATCTGGAATCTAACTTCTCTTCCTAGACATTACTTTTAGATGATCCCTGAGTTGAACTGGGTTTGGTTTGTGATATCATCTGCTGTTACTCTCTGTTTTATCTGGTTGACATTAGGATGGTATTTGGTCTGGATTTTCAGATTAAAATTTGTGGATTAATTTTCCACTGTTCTTTATCAAATATGCTTGCATGAATGTATGTGTGTATGCATAAATAGATATAGATAGAAATGTATCTGTGTGTATGTATGTATATATACATGTGTATATATAATATATGTGTCTTGCATGTACATATTTCTTCACACGTTGTGTCTTCTTTCTTAGAATATGTTCTTTCAAAGCAAGGATCATATTTTGTATTTATGTGAATCCTCCATACTTATCGCTGTGCCTGATACATAATATGCACTTAATAAATGCTTGTGGAATACGAGAATGACTGACTAACTTTGTCAGGCAGGTTTTGTACACTTAATAATAGGAAGAGTGAATCTGTGTTTGAGTTTTCTGAAAATGCCATCAAACAATAATAAACGTGTATATTATGTATACATAATGTATACTATGCATACATATGTATACTAGAGTACAAACAAATATACAAAACCTGGATTTTGAATCAGAAGACCTGGATTCATCTTCTAGATCTGCTTATTGCTACCTGCATGACCTTAGTCAATTCCTACACCTTCTCTAGGTCTGTTTTCTACTTTGTAAAGATTTTAAGAGATAAATTTAAATTGTTTTGACTTTTATGGAAAAAAAGTAATCTGAAAGATCTTTTCCCCATGTTAGATTAATATAGTTTTAGGGGTGCAGAGACCCCAAAACTATCGAGGTACAAGGCAGAGACATCTGGAAAGAATTTGTGGACTCAAGCAGTCTTTCTGTAAAGTGGCAAAAGTTTATTATAATGCTAATAAAGTGGGGAAAGCTCCTTAGGGAACTTGCAACTTAATCAGGATGACTCTAAAGTACAGTGAATGGTATGCCAACTATGCTAAATAGGTGGTGTAGAGTAGGTCACTAAATCAATTAATGGTCATGGTCTTCCTGTTCATTACCAATCAATGTCCTTTTTGTTCAAGTTGGCCTCAGGAGTTGATATCTATAGCTTGACCTCTGGATTATATAAGGTAACTGTGAGAACCAATGCATGATAGTTCTGCTGGTTCCAGAGGGTCCTGCTTATCTTGTGCATGTGACAGAGAGAGATCATTTCCTTTACTAGGGCCCACTTATGAACTATTGCCAGATATAGGGTCTTTGGGCTGGGGAAGCATATAGTCCTAAGACTGGGGTCCAAGCACCCCATCAAGATCTCTCTCTCTCTCTCTCTCTTACTCTGTCTCTGTCTCTTCTAAATCTCTCTCAGGGTTGAAGGGAGATGATAGTCTCTCTGACCACAAATTCCAAAATGCTGGTCAGTATTTAAACCTCATTGTACATAAGATAAGTGTGTTGTGTTGCATGACCTCTGTGGTCTCTTTCAGTTTTAAAGCTGTGATCCTATGAACCCAAACAGGTGCAAATAATCCAATTCATGGAGGTATGGATTAGTCCAACCTCCTGGAAATAATTTTGAGTGATGAAAAAAAGAGTCTAAAATATTCATAGGTCTTTAAAATATTTCAGTTATCTCTATTGTATGTACTTTCTTCAAATAGATCAAATAGACAAAGGAAGACCATTATATTCCAAAATATTCATAGATTTCCTTTTAAGGTAGCAAAGACACTTGGACATTTGCTAGCTATGTGAGCCTGGGCAAGGGACTTAATGGCTTATTGGCTGCCTCAGTTACATTTATTGTAAAATGGGATTAATACCAGCATCTACCTCCTAGGTTGTTTTGAGAATCGAATGAGATGATATTGTAGAAAGCTTAGCATAGTTCCTGGCATTCAATAGGCACTTAATAAATGCTCAGTTCCTCCTTCCTTCCTTCCAACTTGAAATAAAGTAGATGCCCACTTACATGGCATAAAAAAATTGTGGAACGTGGATTGACTAGGACAGCTAGGTGGCACAGTGGATAAAGTGCCAGGCCCAGAGTCAGAAAGACTCATCTTCTGAGTTCAAATCTCGCCTTAGACACCTACTAGCTGTGTGACCCTGGGGAAGTCACTTAATCCTGTTTGCCTCAATTTCCTCATCTGAAAAATGAGCTAGAGAAGGAAATAACAAACCACTTCAGTATCTTTACCAAAAGAACTCCAAATGAGTTCCCAAAGATTTTAATGACTGAAAAGTGACAACTAAAGAAATGATAAAACAGAGATCATTTCCGAGGGAGCTAGATCATTTAAAGTGATTATAAAAAAGGTTAAACTATCATGAATACTATATTACAAAACATGATAAATTTGTAACACGCTTTATGAAAAAGCATATGAAAAGGTATAACTACATAAACTAATTCTAATTGAAATAATAGAACCAAGAAAACAATACTTATCTCTCTCTCTGTCTCTCTCTTTCTCTGTCTCTCTCTCTCTCTGTCTCTCTGTTTCTGTCTCTCCCCTTTCTCTGTATGTATATGTTTGTGTATACACATACAAAACTATAAAGGTATAAAGGGAAAGATGTATAGTGATACCAGTAGTTTAAATTCATGGTTACACGGAAGGGGAGGCTTGCTATGGAAGTTAGAATGACTATATATGAAAATGAATTTTTGGTGAATACAAACAGCATTCTCATTCTTATTATTTAAATGATCTACTAGTCATTTAGTACTGATAACACCCATGGGAAAAATAACATGAAAATACTCCTGTGATGTCACTGGTAAGAGTGCACTCTCTGGTATAAAAGTAATCCCCTACCTCTTATTCCTTTTTTTTTTTTTTTGGTTCTTTTCTTTCTCAAAGTCCCTCATAGAGAAATCTTCCTCTAAGCCTTATATTATTTTATGTTATTACCTATGAACTAGAATTTTAAATTATTTTAAAGTTATATATCTTTCTAAATGCAACACAAAATTTGGCTCATGTCTTTCACTCAATGGTAGAGTCATTCTAATATGCTAATTTTGTACATCATTTCAAAACCCAAATGTGGATATTTCTAACACTTATTTGGTCACAAATTATAGCTACACAGTACTGTATTTTCCAGAATTGTGTATTATTGTATCCTATAGATATTTACTTTGTACCTAACTTTGAAGTGTGTGTGTGCGTATGTATGAATATATATGTACATATGTATGCATATATATGTATACACACATATATGTCATACCTATGTGTATATAATATTGTCCATGAGTTTCCTGACTATAATCACTCATTTCTGAGACTCATGAAAGCTTTAAGATGCTCCTTTGTAATTCTTTTTGTCATTTTAAAGCCACTATTTTACTCATCAACCTGTTGATTATTATAATTTAAAATCTTTAAATGATGAGTGGGTGCCAGAGAAATAGCATCAGCCTCAGTCAGCTGAAATCTATGAGCCAGGAACCATATTTTACTTTTCCTTCCTCTCCAAGATTCTGGTTATGGGGATCCTATGTCCCTTGGAGACACAAGCAGGACCCATCCTGATTTGAGACTGCTCTGTCATGATAGGTAGCTTTGCCAGCAAGAAAACAGTGTTGACATCTATTAGTGGTTCTTTGATGTAAATATTGAATGGAATCCTTGCCTTTAACTGCTAACATAATTATTGTTGATTGTCTGTGATCTTCCCGTCACCAATAGCTTCTTTCTGCTATTCTGATGGTCACCTCAGAAATGTGCCTAACAACGGGGAAAAACAGACCTGAACTTAAAAATAATTTGGAGAAAAACTATTAATGGAGATGGTAAAGCTTGTGCATAAACCCTAAAGTACAATTATAAATGTGTTACTTCTCCTTCTCCTCGTCTTCTTCCTTTTTCTCCTCTAATTGCAGCAACTGCTGGTGCTATTGCTACTACACTAGACATTTGGCCTATGTACAATTTCCAAATCTTCTATAATGGAGATAGTTCTCTAATTCAATGTAAATAACTGACTCATTCAATTTCTATTTAAGTAATTTCGAATACTGCTTGATTCTTGAGCAAAATAAAAATGGTGTCTTATAGAAATAGGATAACTGCAAAAGTACATAGATGATTTTTATCTGACCTTTAACTCTCTGACTTGATGGTTAACCCTGGTTTAGTAGCTAGATCACTGGGCTTAGAGACATGAAAATCTAGGTTTAAACCTTACTTTAAACACTTAAAGGCTGTGTGTCCCTGGATAAATCTTATAACCTCCCTGAGCCTCATTTACCTTATATATAAATGTGGAGTTTTAGACAATACCTTCTGAACTTAGTATGATTCTATAGTCTCCTTACTGGAGTCACATCATTTCACACTCTCTTCTAGAGTTTCCTTTCTCTAGAACCTGTAGGAGGTGACGTTGAAAGCACTACCTTCCTCTCGCTAACCTAGAAGCACAGGGCATTTGTAAGAGCATGGCAGAGGCAATATCTACTTGCCTACATAAGCCCAAGTCCCTGGTAAGCTTTTTTCTTCTTTCTCCTTAGAACACAGGCCAAACACCAAGAATTTTGAGAAATGGGTGTTAGCAGCCTGTTCTATAATTTTATGGATTGAATTTCATTTAGATGTCAGCACTCCATTGTGTTTTGATTTCCATATTAGCAGTACTTCTTGGAGCAGAGGATGATTGCCCTGGGTTACCTTGAAATGGAAACACAAGGAAAGCCAAAGTTATAACCTCACTAGTCAGGAGACCATGTCTGTTCATCAATCCCACCAAAATAAAGTTCCTTTATTTATGAGATCAGCATCATGGATGTAATGGTCTATTTGAGATCTATTATGTTTCTTTGTTCTTTAAGTAGTTTCTCTGTTGGGTGAAATAAATATCAGCAACAAACATATAAGTAAAATTATGCTACCCTCCTTTATCAACATATCACCACACAGTATTGAACCCAATTTTTTAGTCTGATAACTATTTTAAGGTAGCAGCTTTTGAAGGTTTAGGGCCTTTGTTAGCCTGGAAGGCCAAATAGGACTTCATTTCCTGAAGCAGTAACAAACTTTGGCCATTACTCCTCATATTGACTATCTTATTTCTCAGCTTTTATTTGTTGGTCTTGAGTTTTATACTTGTAGCCACACCATTAAAACAAGTCAGTAGCTACATGGTGAGTATTTTCAGTGTGATATTTAAGAATAACCCACGGATAGTGGAAATTTTGCTGGATTTTCAATGAAAAGTCATGGATGTATATCCTGGCATCACACTCTATATTGCCCTGGGCAAGTAATTTTAACTTTGGTGGCCATTTTTCTTATCTATAAAGTGATAAGTTTGTACTAAATGATCTGTTTAAATATTCCTCTCTTACCCAGGAGTGTGCTGAAGCCAGCTCTAACTAATTGTTAAATTTTCAGTGTGAGTATTTCTACTCATAATTAGAAATCCACAATTCCTACATATTAGGACTCAATATTTTTTCCTTTTATTCATGTTGTGTATTAATATTATGGATTAAACCTTTAAAAATACATTTATAAAATATATTTTATTTTCTTTTTCCTTCTGATTGTTGAACAGTTACTAGCACAGCTCTGATTGTACTTCAGGTATCTACTACCCATGTATTCCTGGGATAGTCAATTGTTCCGTGCCTAAGTTTCCTCATATGAATAAATTAGTCAAATGTGCTTGATGAACTCTAAGATCTTTTACAGCAAAGGTGTCAAGCACTACCTCAGGCTGCAAATGGCTCTTGATTCTGTCCTGTGTACTAGGGACTCAAAGACAGAAATGAAAAATTCTCTGCCCTTGAGTCACTTATATTCTATAAAAAATAATGGCATGTATATATATACACCTTAACATATACATATATATATATGTGTGTGTGTGTGTGTGCATATGTACATGTAGTCATAAATATGCAAATTAAATTTAAAGCAAATTAAATACATGTTATTTGGGGAAGAGCAACATGAGAATCTAGGGAGTCTTCATAAAGGAGATGGTATTTCAGGTAAGTTTTGAGAAAGAAAAACCCTAAGTACAAGGGGAGAAAGGAGCACATTCTAGACATGGTGGACAGCCAGCGAAAAGAAATGGAGATGGGAGTTGGAACCCACGTGTGAGTAAACACCACTTCTTGTCATTCCTCTTTTCTTTTCCCTGGAGAGATTGATTTAAGTTAATTGGATCAGACACATTAACTTCAATCCTATGTTCCAACTGTGATTTAATTTGAGAACTAAGGCTCAGGCAATAGGTGAGCTAAAAAATATGACTCATTTCACTGGAAAGTTTTGTTGCCTTTTTATTTGACATTCTGAAACAGGACTAGTCCTCATCAGTAACATGGGAGTCTCCTACATAATCTCATGCTAATACTAGTTGTTTAGCATATTCCATATACTAACATTTTATTCGCAGTTTAAGACATCAGGATAATTCTCTCTGGGCAGCAAAAGAATCCTCTTCCCACAAGGCAATTATTAGCTGCACCTGGCAGTATTCAAACTGCTAATGGGGAGAGTCATGTGAAAATATTAATTTTCACTCAGCAAGGAGCTGAGTAATGGAAAAAGAGATATTTTTTATCTCCAAAACCTGTTTTTGTTTCTATATTTTAATTCAGTGTTTATGGGAGGGTATAAAACTTGAGTTGGAGGAGGGAATTGAAGATAACCAAAGTAAGCCCAACATCTTTCTTCATGCCCATAAAAGACTTTCAGGGAAAAAAGAAGTGATTAGATGGAGACCTATATATTTTCCCTGAAATGCATTTACAAATAAATATTGAGTCTGTAAATATTAAAATAAAAAATATTTTGACTTTCATTTTTAGAAAGTGCGATTTTATTTGACTTTTGCAGTAGCATTTTGAATAAACAAGCTTTCAGTATCGTTAACACTTGATAAAATACTTTGGGGATTTATATTACACTTTACAAAATTAATTTCTTATGTTAAATTAAGGATCATCAATTTTTCTTCCTTTTTCTTGTCCCATTCCTAGTCAACTAGAAAATGAAAGAAAAGTTAAACTCTTTTTAAACAAATATGCATATTCAAGAAAAATAAATTCTTTACTTCGGTCATTACATTCTAACTCAAATTTTTCTCAGTCTGCATCCTGAATCCATTAGCTCTCTGACCATCCTTGGGAATCATGGCTGGTCATTGAATTGATAGGCGAGATTCTAATCCTTTCACACGTGCTATCTTTTACAATGTTCTTAATGCACAAATTATTTTTTCTTTCTGCTCACTTCACTTTGCATCAGTTCATCAGTCCTTCTGGTTTTCTCTGAAATTGTTTCTTTAATCATTTCTTATAGCACAAAAATATTTTGTTGAGTTCGTATACCGCGATTTGTTCAGTCATCTCAAATTGATGAGCTCTGCAATCTCTAATTGCTGAGCACTCGATTACCTTCTAGTTCTTTGCCATAACAGTAAGATATTCTATAAATATATTTTTGTTTATGTGGGTCCTTTTCCTATTTCTTTTGTCTCCTTGGGGTATAGGTCTGTAGTGATGCTGCTATATCAGAGTTTATACAGTTTAGTAACTTTGGGGGCTTAGTTTCATCATATTGTGTTAAATAAAGAAGTACAGAGGTGTTTTTATAATAAGGAACTAAGTCATAATGCCAAATCTACACGTCATTGACTCCTGTGGCAGTATGGAAATAAGAGAGTTTAGTACTATGTTAACAAGGACAATTTAATTGAATAGGATGAGAACGCATTCCAGGTATTTTCAGACATGGCCTTGCCACCACATTTCAGTTCCTTGATTCAACCTGGTTCAAGTTATCTGCCCCAGGTACAGTAATTGCTCATTAATACTCAGAAGAGGAAAGTTATAAAGGATGTATTTATATCATATGTGGACATTATATTTCTATTTGGACATTGAATAGTATAAAAATACCATGCCAAGTAATCATCATCATTTCTTTCACTTAATATAGGTTCTTAAGAACTTGAGGGAACTAGACCCAAAGATTCATAAATTTAAACCACCTTGTAAATTCCCCTGTGTCTTCTATTCCTTACATTTCTGCTAAAAATGATATTTTGTGACCATTAAGTTTGAATTTGAATGATATATTAAATAATCAACTGCTGTCAAACTAAGAAAAATAACTATTTTTAAAACTTTCTCAAATATAGAAATAGTCACTTTTTCATCCCAATTACCCTTCCCGGCTTCCCCTATCCCTCACCCTGAAACATCCAATTTATTTTTCCGTGATTGGTAATTACAACTCTGGTAAATGCTATGTCAGCTGGAAATTCTTCTTAGGCTTGTTGAGCTTGAAAGGTAGTTTTACTCCAGCTGCATATTAACATATGATCTCTCATTAAATTATATCTAAAAGGATAAACACTGATCAAAAACATCTGGCAACACTTAAAAGGTCCATCATCCCAACTCCATTTGGTATTCAGTGTAATAGCATTAATCAAAATGAATTTGTATAGCATTCATCATCCCTTACATAGATGCTGCAATGTGATTCAATATTAATTAATGAATATCTTTCTGATTTGTATTGTTTTTCAGAAGGTCTATATGTATAGACTTTTTCTCTTTTCAGAACACCGCTATTATGAGTAGCGCCATTTTGAATGCGTTTTACTGAAAGAGTTGTAACGCTCAGGGACAATAAAGAGATGAAACCTAATAATTATTTGGATAATCTGTTTTGGATTCTGTTATCTCAGAATCACTTGACTGAATGTCAAAGAAATTGCACTTTGTGATCTTTGATAGATAATTGTGTATTGCATATGACTCTCCCTTGCATTTAAATTTTTATGATATCATTGGTCTGTGCCAAGTAGGAGAGAAAGCAAAATCATTAAGCTTATGATGCCTCAAGCATGATCTTTCTTTCACCATTAACATGCCTTCCAGGGCTCTAGTTATTTGTAGCTCCACTCCTTTGACTTCTTGGGACCACTATGGTGGCTTGTTCGTGTAGGTATTCCTCCAATAGTATATCTCACACTTTATCCCTTTGTTCTTGACCATGTTCTTTCATAGGTACTTCAGAATGGAACAAATCTATGTTCCACAGACTCTTTTTGAGATTTTATTGTGCTTTTGTGTGTACTACAGTGACCTTAGGTTGTTTGCTATCCTTCATCCTTACCGCATGACAAGTCTACTTCCTTTTTTGATTATACTGCACATTTCCTTCCTAATATTCTTTACACCCCTTCTAGAGCATCTCTGTAATCATGCTGCATTTTGACAAGGAGGACTTGTTCCTGATTATTGAATACCTAATTCTTGCATATGCCACTTTGCTTAAATCTGTATAATATAAAGGTTGAGAATAAATGGGAGGGAGGGATAAGGTGGATAATGTAGACCTGTCAATAAGCTAGTTAATACACATTTTTGAAGCATCTACTATATGTCAGGCATTGGGCTAAGCATTAGGGATACCAATGTGAAAAAAAAAGTCTATCCTATTAAAGAGATGAGGAAACTGAAGTTTAGAGATGTTATATAATTTGCTCAGTACTACAAAGGTATAAGGTCCCATGAAGTGTTTTACAAACAAGATCCTGTCACTTCAAATCCAGCATAACTCGCACGCACTACGTGCCTCTTAGAAGATAATGAACAACAAGGCAGCTGTAACAGTCAATAGTGTGAGGATTTGGCTGTGAGTTTTCTATGAGTATAAATCTGGGAAGAGGTAGAGAAGGTAGAATACATTTTAGGCTATGTAGTGCTTTAGCTAAAGTCAATGGTCTGCTCATGGCAAATGCCCCTATGGGAGGAATGACTTTTAAAACTCTGTTTCAGTTGATCAGATTACCTTTAAGATAGTCTAAACCTAGAATAGGTTTTTTTTTTAAATTTGTTTTTGCTTGATTTATATTATCTTATATTACACTTGGAAATGGGGAGGCATTCATGACTTGGAGGTTTAAGGAAATCCTATTGTTCTTTCATCAGGGCAAAATAAATGAGGTAATCTTCTTTATAGTATGTGTCTTATGAAGTACCTGGGCACCTTCTAACTCATGTGCAAATTCCCAGAAAAGTTATCAGAGTATTGATGAAGTCAGCATCCTTTCAAAATCATAGCTTAGTACCTCCTAACAATGGATTTACTTTTACTGGCCTGTTACTTTAACTTAATTTAGTATATATTTAATCAAACAGTATAATAAATAATGTGACAAAAACATAACTCCATTGTATTCATGAGGTATACTCAACCAGTAGGGGGGTAACATACGTGCACACATGACTAGGGAACATTCATAGGAGACAGGTGCTGGGAAAATGTATGAAAAGGAAACATAGGCAAAAGGGAACATGTCAAGGATTGATGTGGAAGGGTCTACCCATGGAGGATACACATAGAAAGGGCAAGCAGGGACAGTGAAACTCCTGTAATTGGTATTTGGGACTTTGCATCTCCTCTGCTGTTGTTTGCTGAATGAATGACTGAATGAAAAAAAACGTATTGAGTACTTACTATATTCTGGGCTCCTCATTGTCTCTAATTTTCTTATGATCACCAAGCTTCTGTCTGCTAATATTTTCTGGACTTTTGTTCTTTAGCTGCATCCTCTGGCATCTCAGCTCTCATCTGTCAAGATGTAGTAATGAAAACGCTCCTATGACAGTGGCAGGCTGATAATCATGGTTATCCATAGCCAAGGCTATGAACTAATATACCTGAATAAGGACAACCAGCAAAAACTAATTGCGCTGCCTCAGAGCTAAGATTAAAGCTTTCTTTTGGCTTCCTATGTTTTATGCTGATTCAACACCTGTAATTCCACAGCAAAACAAAACAATAACCCCACCAAAAAATTTAAAAACTATCAGCTTAGAAAGTTCTTTATAACTCCTGTTTAATCCACAATTGGTATTCTCTGGCCCTAAAACCCAATTTAGAGTAGTCCAGCAAAGACACACACACGTGTGCACACACGTAGACATGAACTGTGTGAAGGCTGGGG
>CM053773.1:120920293-120941736 GCA_028658325.1 Potorous gilbertii
GGGACAGGATCAAAAGAGAGAATAGAAACAATGGGGGGCAGGATAGGATGGAGGGAAATATAGTTAGTTTTACACAACACGACTATTATGGAAGTCATTTACAAAACTACACAGATATGGCCTATATTGAATTGCCTGCCTTCCCAAAGGGAATGGGTGGGGAGTGAGGGATGGGGAGAAGTTGGAACTCAAAATTTTAGGATCAACTTTTGAGTATTGTTCTTGCTACTAGGAAACAAGTAATACAGGTAATGGGGAATAGAAAGTTATCTGGCCCTACAGGACAAAAGAAAAAATGGGGACAAGAGAAGGGAGGGATGATAGAAGAGAGGGCAGATGGGTGGTAGGGGAAATTAGAATGCTAGGTGTATTGGGGTTGGGGGAGGAGACAAATGGGGAGAAAATTTGGAACCCAAAATTTTGTGAAAATGAATGTAAAAAGTTAAATAAATAAATTTATATTTTAAAAAAACTATATTATGTTCAAGGTCATGTTATATGCTAGTTAGAGTACAAAGATGAGAAAAAGAGGCATTTGCTCTCTACCTCAAATTTAGTCCAATGAGAGAAATGATACATATATGTACAATTTAAGTTAAAATATAACATGCAAAGTAGTAGTCTAAATGAATGCTTTAAAAGACTTAAAGAGGGAGACACCATTTCTAATTTGAGGGATGGTGAAAATTGTGTAATGGAAGGCTCATGGATGTTGTGCCAAATTATTTGAGCATGAAGGAAACAAAGGATCTCCGTAGACAGAGATAGTCAAGAGAAAATTCTGGTTTCAGGAAAGGAAGATGTTATATATTTTAAAAAAAACAGAATCGAGAGAATGAGACAAGAATAGGGGACAGCAAATGTCTAGTTTGTCTAGAGCGTAAAATGCTTGGAAAGGAGTGACTCAAATTAAGCCTGATAGTTTAGCATGGGAACAAGTTTGGGAGTGGTGATGGACTTTGAATCTCAAGCAGAGAATTTTAATTTTCACTCAATAGGAATGGGGAGCCACTGAAGGTTAAATAAGGCCCATTTTAAACCAGTACATCAAAGTACTGCCATCACATTTAAAAAGCTGGCACATTGTCACATACTTTAAAAGCCATTTAGTATCTGATGTGTTCTATTTACTTTAAAAGCAGAAAGCCCTGAAAATGGAGGCTTTCCACTACCAAAAGATGGCATTGTAAAATTCCATCTCCTCAAACATCCTCTTACCTTTGAATGTAAGGGGGCTTTCTCCTTAACTCCTTTCCTCATTAGGAACTGTTGAACAGCTCCCTCCCCCATAAGTGATGGGGCAACAGCACAAACAGCTATTTTGTTACTGGAGGGATAAGGAGAGGGATGGACATGTGAATTTATTAATATGGGAACTCATAAGTAAAGAAACTTTCCCATTACAGATTAGCACCTTCTTTAGAAGTAACAGTCTCAGAGAGTTGTCTAGAATACTGAAAGGTAAAATTATTTATCCAATATCTCACAACTACTATGCATCAGAGTTAAGACTGAAACCCAAGTTGTGCAAATTCCTAGGCCAGCACCCTATGAAACAATGGAGTATAATATTTACTTTCCTTAAATCTTTCTGGAAGAAAGTGGAACTTCATTATTAGGTAATAATGCTAAGAAATGAATGGAGTCATTTTACTTTATAATTGGACAATCTATGAAAAGATGATAGAACAATTAAGGTCATGATGTCAAAAGAATTAAATTAAGTGGACTTGATTATGGCTTAGTAAGTGATGCTTTTAATACCATCAATATGTACAGTAATGGAAGAATTCTATTTCTCTTCTGTGATGCTTCCTCTACAGGATCGAAGAATGGCCTGTATATGGAGGATTTCTGGGATACAGTTTTTATTCATTTCAGGAAGTAAGGAAATATCACCTACATTTGAAACTAAGTCAGAACTTGGAGATGAAAGATATGGAAATTGAGCAGACAAGATGTTGCATGTCTATGTACCCTTCCATACTTGGATCCTTGGAAAATTAACTTTTTTTCTCTTCAGGACTCTGGATATTCTCCAATTCAGTCAAGCAAGTAGCACTTGATAACAGTCTGAACTTTAAGATAGTTGGAAGAGATCAGTATACATCTCTCTCCCTCCCCTACTCTCTCCTCTGCTCAAGTCATTCAACAGGCTTATGTTTTTATCATTGTGGCACAGAAATACATGGGAAAGGAGGTGAAAAGGGACCTATAAAGATAAAGATAAATACTTATAACATCACTGTAGAGTCAAGAACTGGAAATAAAGTGGCCATCACCTGAATAATGGCTAAAGTGTATAAGTATATACATGTAAGGAAATATTATTTCACAGTAAGAAATTACAAATTTTACAGATTCAAAGAAACCTAGGAAAACATATATGAATGGATGCAGAATGATATGAGAAGAGCCAGGAGAACAATTTACAGGATGACCAAACTAAAATTAAGGGAAAGAACCCTCAATGACATAGGAACTAAGATAACTAGTCAATCCTGATTGTATAAGAGTTCTTTAAGTATGCCACTCACCTCTAGCCAAAGAGGTTGCAAGTGAGACAAACACTTTCTTTCAGACCTGGACAATGCATCAATTTGCTTTGATTAATTAGATTTATTTATTACAAATGACTTCCATGGACATCAATGGGGGTGGTAGAGTTACAGATTTGCTTGGTAATAAAAGTGGAAATAAAGTTAGTAATAAAACAGGAAAATTATCAATTAAATTTTGTATAAATTCACATAAGAAAGTGAAGGACATCAAAAAGCAAGACAGTTTTGTTACTCAATTTAATTTTCATATATATATATTTATGTATGTATATGCATATAAATAATATATAATTTAAATTAAATATATCCTTCAAAAAGTTATACAATAGAAATCATCCAAAGATTCGCATTGTGACTGAAGTAGAGTATGGTCAACCTTCCTACCACCAGGCTCCTTCAAAACAATGGCCCCAACCAATTCTAGTTTGTACCACACTAATGTGTTGATATCACTTTAGTATGATTGCTTGGATTGAAAGATAGAAAATATGCCTTACATATTGATTGCTATGTCTATCATAATAGAAATTCCCTTGAAAAGGTAATCCTTGAAGCCTTTCTAATAACCTTTGACTTTTTTATCTGACTTTTTATTTCATTGGTGTATGGAAATCCCATCATGGAAATTCCTTCCACTGATGCAGATTGACAGTTCATCTACAATTTATAATCTTAGAAAATTACCTAGGTACTAAGAGGTTAAGTTACTTTACTAAGCTAACAGGTCCAGGATTTGTCAGAGGCAGCACTTGAATACCTAACTCCAAGGCCAAGTTATTTACCCTCATGTTTCCTCTCTAACAAGTTATGAACCCAGTAGTTGCTTAAAGTGTTCTTACTCAAATGTTTTAGTTTTTTTTCTATTATTTACTATCTCCACTAAGAACCAACATCAGAAAAACAAACATAAGAGCTCTGCCTCCTTACAAAGAAACAAAAAACATAATTTGACTTGAAAACAGGGTTCAAAAAATGAAATAAATGCTACAAGGCTCCTTAAATATTAGAAAATTGAGCAACTCAAATTATTCAAAGAGCAGGCAAACACACAGGGTGTAGGAATCAAGGTGGAGACAGAACCAAAAAGATGGGGCAATGAGAAACAATGCAATGAAATCCTTTCTACAAAGAAGGGGTCTCAAGTACAATGGTGGCACCAGACCTACATGGGGGAACTGTAGCAGGGACAGGTTTCAACTGGCATCTTAGTCACCTACTACTGAATCTGGGGTCACAGATCCACAGCAAAGTTAGGAGCCCTGTGCATAGCAGTGGTGCTCCTAGGGAGAAAGGCACTAGGCAATGTATGGAGAAGAAAGTAAATTCAGAAGTCAGTAGCAGCGCAAGTGTGTAGCTCAGACCTCAGATACAAAGCAGGCTCTCTCCTCCAAAGTCTAGCCTAAACTGAAGAAGAATAACCAGGAAGTAAATAAACACAGAAATGTTGCAGAACTTAGTGGTAACATCAGCTCTGATGTCAGAGTTGGCTTAGACAATGAGAAAATAAATAAAAAAAACCCTTACGATAATGAGCTACTATTATTAGAGACACCCAAAATACACATATGGACAAAAGAATGACTTCAAAACATCTATAAACAATGTCTCAGAGGAAAACAAGAGTTTGGGTTTTTTTTTCTTTTATAAAGATTAAAAAGTTTTTTTTTATTAATGAATTGAAGGCATTTGAGGGAAAAATGGAGGGGGAGGAATGAGGCCTATGAAAGAAACAATTGGACAGGGGAATTAAAGTTTGGCACAAGAGTTATAAAACCTTGATCCAACAAACTCCCTGAAAATAAAATTGGACCAAATAGAAGCCAATGATTTCATGAAGCAATAAGAAATAGTAAAACAAAGTCAAAAGGCTGAAAAATGAAAGAGATTTCATGGAAAAAATAACAAGCAGCCTAGAAAACAGATAAAGGAGAAAAAAATAAGTATCATTAGAATATCAGCACCAAAAAAGAATCTAGATAACAATTTAAAGAAATCTTAAAAGAAAACAACATAGATTTTTATTGTAATGAGGAGACAAAGTGAAAATAGAAAGAATATACTGGCTTTCTCTTTTTAAAATATGTTTTTGTATTTCATTAAATATTTCCTAATTACATGCAAAAAATTTAGCATTCAGCTTTTAAAAAAAATTTGAGTTTCAAATTTTCTCTTCCAATTCCTTCTACTTCCTTCATGAGGCAATCAATTTGATATCAATTATACCTGTGAAGTCATGAAAACATATTTCCATATTACCATTTTGCAAAATAAAAAACAAAAAAAGAGAAAAATAAAATTTTAAAAATATACTTTAATCTGTATTCAGAGTTCATCAGAACTTTAGAGGTAGATAGCACTTTTCATATTGGATTCTTTGGAATTTTCTTAGATCCTTGATCAGAGTGGCTAAGTCTTTCACAATTGATCATTCTTCCAATATTGCTGTTACTGTTTACTGTGTTCTCCAGATTATATCACTTCACTTTGCATCAGTTCATACAAATTTTCCCAGGTTTTTTTTCTGAAACCCTCATGCTCATCATTTATTGTAAGACAATAGTATTCCATCACAACCTTGTACTACAACCTGTTCAGTCATTCTCCAATTGATGGGGATTCCTTTGATTTCCAATTATTTGCTACCATAAAAAAGAGCTACTATAAATAATTTTTATTGTGCTAATAGATCCTTTTCCCTTTTCTTTGATCTCTTTGGAATTGTGTTACTGCTGTTCAGTTGTTTCAGTTGTGAACAGCTCTTGATGACCCCATTGGGGGTTTTCTTGACAAAGACGCTGAAGTGGTTTGTCATTTTCTTCTCTAGCTGATGAAGACGCTGAGGCACATAGGCTTAAGTGCATACAATGCACTCCCAATGGGAAAAAAAAAGCTTTGCATCAATATAGATTAGCTCATGCTTTACAATTTACATTAAGAGAAAATTACCTAGATCCTTGGGAAGTTATATGAGTTGTCCACAGTAAAACAGCCAGTACATATCAGAGCCAGAACTTGAACTCAGATTCTTCCTGACCCAAAGTGGGGAATCTCTACGCTACACTATACCACTTTCTCTAGTGGCATAAAATAAACCTCTAAAAGATGCTTGTTCACAAATACTGATGCACTGCAAGTTAGAAAGATAATAAACAACAGAAAGCACATTCGAGTTTTACTGTAGCAATATGGGTTCTCTACATAAGTTCATATTCCAACCAAGATTTTTCATATTCTGTTAACCATATTTGATTTTCTCTCATCATAAAGATTAACATATTTCACTAGCATTAAATGGGGCCACAGTAGTCAAAAAGCACCTTTTTTTTTTTTACTGTGAATACATTTTATGAAATAAAAATCACACAAGGAAGGCAAATCATTCACAAAGATAAAATATATTTGACACAGTTGCCTCCCAAAATCAGAATTGGGGAAATGGAGAGCAGTTGTTGGGAAAGGGAGAGTTTTTCTCATATATATTTTAAAGCTAAGAAGCCCAAATAACTGAAAAATATGAGGAACAGTTGCGTAGAAATCCTAGAGGACAATTTTGTTCAAGTCTCTAATGAAATCAAGTTGGCAGTTTGGGGAGGCTGCAATATTGTGTCCATATGGCTAAGATAAAAATCAAAGGAAATTGTATCTAGATTCCTTTAACTGATATTTGAGTATGTCCAAAGATTGAAATTGCCGTGGTCCACTGCCTCGTGAAGTCAGTCCTATGTGCACTAAGTATTTATTTCATCCAACTCTAGGCCAGAGTCCTCTACTATTTGCCAAAATTTCAGTGTACAGATTTAGAAAATACCCTCAAGGCCCCCTTTCTGGGCTGTGACTACAAGTTTTATACCTGTCCTTCTGTATTAATACATACCCCCAAACCTCCTTTCTAATTACCCTATTTTCCTCCCCAATAAACAATCTGTCACTAATTTCTTTTAACAATTTTCTGCTGAAGAGTTTTATGTGTGTTTTGGTTATTTGACAGCTGCTCCTCACTAATTATTGGAAAATGTCTCATCTCTTTATTATCTTATAGTGCCCTGAATGATAGGTCTCTTTGTATCATCTAGTGAAGGCTTGTCTGAAAGTTTCATACGAGCTTTTAATTGTAGTAGGATGTATTTACCAGGCTTGTGATTTCCAGAGCCTGAGACAGACTGTATTGGACAATATGTGATTAACAGGTTGCTCTAATGCAGGCATTCATAGCTTTCAAGAGGGAAAAAATGCTAAAAACAGATGGAGGAAAAGCAGTAGGACAAGGTGAACATGTGCAATGGACCTTGGGAAGGCATCAAATAAAGAGGTTAAAAGGCAAAGGTATTTATGGAATAAAATAGCTGAAATAGCCAGTGCTTGTTTCGTAATAATCATTTGGACACCTAGAGCTATACAGATGTGGTCGTTTTTTAAAAATCCAAGAAAAAAATCAGATACACAAAAAAAGTATCTGGGGTTGCATTATTTGAGAGAATAAGAATTTTAAAAAAATGTGCCCAACAACTCAGGAAGAAGTGTGTATATATACATTCTGAAGTATTGCTTTTAGGGACTTACTCTTTTGGAAAAATGTGCAATATGACTAGATGAGATTCTGGGTAGCCATTAAGGACCGCCCCCCCCCGCCACACACACACACACACACACACACACACACACACACACACACCACCATCCCCCCTTTGAAAACTCAAATGTTGGTGCCCCTCTCTCAGATAACTTCATATGTATGTTATGGTCGGGCAATTGGATCTGTCTTTTGATCTGTGATGCAGGTATTGGTTATGGTCAGACAGAAGCCCTGTTTCTTGCATTTTCTCTGTTGGTATATGTGTTTAAAGAAGATTGTTGACTCCTCAAAACTTGCTTTCAGAACTTGGGCCAGCAAGTCATCCTAGATGTGTCAGGGTACTTGCTGCCATAGCATTGCTACCCTTTACATACTCTGTGGTCCAGTCAATCTTGTCTTCTTCACATCGTACTTTCTAACTCCTTCCTCCATTCTTTCCTTGGTTCTTCACCATACACAGAATGCACTCTATCCTCTTCTTCATCTCTCAGAATCCCTATTTTCCTTTAAAATATAATTTGAGCACCTCCTCCCACAGGAGACTCTTCCTGATTCCCCAGCTGCAAGTTTTTTCCTCAAACTTTGCTTGTATGAGAGTACCAATGTCCCCCATTGTCCCACAACAAGGATTGATTTGCCCTGAAAGCCAACACAGCTGTCTCTGGGACTTGAATGGACCTTAACTCCCTTGCAACAACTTTCTGGTTACCAAAGTCTATGAAATATTCCACCTACATGGAACTGAGGTGTCTCTGACTTGGTAGAGTTGTGAAAGCCCTTGAATCGCCACAAGCAGCCCTGTTGACCATACACATTTCCAAATAAAGATGAAGGGGAGAAGGAAAGAGAGTTGGGGGCACCTAAAAGACACTGTATTTACTGCAAAATCTTGTTTTGTTATGGTTAAACAAACCTCCTTTTGTTATCTGTTTGATGACTCATTTTGCCCCAACACAGAATCTGAACAAACAACCATATTGATGTTGACATTAGGCCTACTCATGCCACCTTATATTTACCTCATATGTATGTTACAAATGCCTATATGTCCATATGAAAATGTTAGTGATGCATTATGCATTCAGTGAAGGCAGGTACTTGTTTCATTTCTGTCCTAAAATTCCTAGTGTCTAGCACAGTGACAAGTCATAGAAATGTCCACTCTGATTCCACTCTGAAGTTCACAGTATCCCTTGGCTTCTTACATTGAAAGTGTCCTCTATTTCTGCAGTCTCTCCTTTTGATTTACTGGTTCCTTCTAGAACCTTCATTTTAAAGAGGAAACCAAGTCAATCATATCTTCACCTGTCCCTTTCTCTAACATTTCAACTTACTTTTCAGTGTTGGCTTTCCTCATTAGAATATAAGCTCCTTGAGGGAGGAGACTGTCTGCTTACATTTTTATTCCCAGAACTTGTTACAATGTCTGGCACATAGTAATCATTTAATAAATGCTTACTGAATTATTGACGACTTAATAAATAAACACTGATTGATTTTTTTAGGACATGTCTATTGTTACAAATAAAATGTTTCCAAAAATGGATAGGGACTAGATCTATGATTTCATCATAACAGGAATTTTGCAGATAAAAAAACTTCCTCCACTACTACAGATCAGCATCTCTTCAACTTAAAGTCATATAGAGTTGTTTAGAGTAAATATGCCACATACAAGGTCAATGAGTGGGGTCACATTCAGCCCACACTTTCAATGGAGCCTGAACTAGATTAAATGTAATTGGGAAAAACTTAAAGTAAATAAAAATCCAGTAAAATACACATAACACATTTTAAAGTCAAGTCATTATGTGGCCTACAGGAATCCCTATATACATATTAGTGGCCTCTGTTTCAATTTTAATTTGATACCAATGGTATAGAACGTGAAAAACTTAAATGACTTCCCCAGGGTCATGCAGTCAGTGTATGTCAGAGGTAAGGCTTGGACCTGTATTGCCCTGACTCCAAAGTTAATGTGCTATCCTTTATACTATGCTGCCTCCCATCCAGAAAAATAATTTTTTAAAACATTTTAAAGAAAATATATCCACTGGTAGTTTATACAGAGCAACTACTGGCAATGAGAATATGTCTTTAACTTCTAGTAGTAACCTAGGAAGGGGCTCTTAGATTTTTTTGGCATTTCAGAATATCTTCCCTGTAAAATCTTGTGTTCATGTATATATCTAGGTATAGAAGCATATCTATGTGTATATACACATGCATGTACATGTACAAGTATATGCTCATGTGTGTGTTTATGCAAATATATAACACATACATATGCATATATTTAAATGTTTGTATATGTTTCTGTTTACATAAATGAGTTAAATGAACTATAGTCCTGACCTGAACAAGGTTTACCAATAGATAGATCAGTAGTATCTTGTTTATGCCAAACGGAAAACTGTATGTGTATCCATGCATATGCATATTGTGTAAGGTTTTTGTATGTGTATACACACATATATGTATATGGACATTTGCGTTTGAATAGAAAGAAAGAAAAGGAAAGAAGGAAGGAAGGAAAAGGAGGAAAAAAAGAAGAAAGAAAGAGAAAGGAAGGAGAAAAAAGAAAGAAAAAAGAAAGGTAGTATTTTCCTGTTTTCATTTTGATACAAAAATGATGCTACTGAAACATAGCTGGTTCAGGTCAAGACTGTGGTGCATAATTCATTCAAGTACTAGCTTACACATCAATCAGTTGTGGATGGATCAGGGCAGGCAGCTGATTTAGGAATTGCTGTGGTTGAAATCAGAGTGGATATGAATCAAATCAAGCAGCTAATACCAGGATGACTAAAAAGCAAGGTGAGAAAACGAGATAGAAACGGGTCAGGAACTTTGAAAGGGTTCCAGTCACTGGGCCCAGAGAGAGCTTCTCGTATAACTGTCTACTAACCTGGACAATAGCTCCCTGTGAGCAAAATTGCTTTGAGGTGTCTGAAATCTGAGCTTTCATCTTCAAAGCTACAACTGCATTCAATTAATTCCACTTTCTCTCTGGAAGTCTCCTATCACTAAAGGAGTCTCATTTCCTTTTTGTAAGGCTTGGGGAGTTTGGCGATTTCCTCAAGCACATGAAGCTGCAGAATGGAGGGTCATATATGTACTTTTGATTCCCAGGAACATAGACACTATTAGGGTTGGAAGGAGCCTCAGAAACTCTCTAATCTATTCCAAAACAAGAATCTTTTCTCCAACATACCCAATAAATGATCATCCAACTAGTACCATAACATTCCTCACAGCATCATTCTCAGTGCCAAGAAACTAAGAACAAACTAAATGTTCAATACTGGGGGGAATGATTTAATAAATTATGGTTGATACATGTAACAGAATATTATAGAACTATAAGAAATAAAAGGAAAGAATACAAAGGCATATGAGAAGGTGGATACAAAGTGATTAGACTAAAGAAAGCATTACCAATAGAACAATATATAATCTGACCACAACTCTGAAAATAAAGGTGATAACAGCAGCAACAAAAACTCTGATATACAAAAAAAATCAAAATGTGTAAAAGAAACAAAACAGTTATAAAAATCTTAGTAAAAACATTTTAAGCATCTATAAATAACATCACAGGGTTCATAGAAAATCATTTGATTTTTTTTTTAATTCCTGTTGTTCTCCAGGACTTTTCTTTTGTTCTGAGTCATGCAAATGTGCAATGCCCTCACTCTACCCACTCTCTTTTTACTTAGATCGAGGAGGAAAAATCAACCAACTTCATCCACTGTTTGGAAAATCCAAAGAGATGTAACCTATCTCACAGCCAATGGAAATTTAAACTGAAGGGCTTAAGACCAGAGACAAAAATAAGTCAAAGCAGGAAATATGGGGAAAGAAACAGACAAGAGTTTTACTCCATATCTGGTTAGCATTTGCTCATATAAGCAGTGGGCAGGCCATGATGAGAAGCAGTTAAAAGGTCCTGCCAGTGATACAACATCAAACAGGTCCCAAGTAAATGATATAAACCATGGAAGAGTCCAAAGGTCCCAGAGATCTCTTTCATCTGAAGACTAACCTTAAAGTGTAAGGCAAATATATATTGGGGATAGTGCTGCCACTCTGGCAGAAGGGTTGGCTAATGTAAACTAACCAATTCAAATTGTGCCTTCAGCAGCACTTGAGTTCAGAGAGGCCTGGATACACTCTGAAGACCATCTAGATTTAGGAGAAGCTGGAGTTATCTAATTGGTATGTGTTTTTATTCTTCTTATGCTGGAAAGAAGTCACTTTCTACAATTACACGTTTGGTCCATTTCCATTCCCAATTCCAGGCAAGCAATTCCATCGTGTCAAGGTCACGTGAATTGGATCCTTGGATCACTGGAATTTCAAAAATTCAGAAAAGGGATGAAGTTTTGCCAATGGCATGAAGACTCAGAACTGATTCTGATAGTCAATAAATATTTAATTAATCACCTACTGTGTGCCAGGTACTGTGCTAAGAATATAAATAAAAGGCAAAAGAGTCCTTGCTCCCAAGGACCTCCCAGTTAATTGGGGAGATAGAATGCAAACAACTATGCAGGGAAAATCTATACTATCCAAACTCCTACACCTCCTAGAATCCCGTTGACACTTGTCACATGGCTTAAGCTTCTTACAATGTTATTAAGCTGTGGAGAAATACAAAGTGGGAGGATGTAGCCACTGAATCAATCACTTTTTTTTGTTAATTTCATGGACTCCTTTGGCTACCTGATGACGTCTTTGAACGCTTTCTCAGAAAAAAATGATTTTAAATTCATAAAACAAAAGACATGGGATATAAAACACAAAATATAGTTATTATATATGTATATATATATATATATATATATATATATATATATTTAGGGTTCAAAGGTCACATGTTAAGAATCCTTACCCTTGAGTAATGAGTAATTTTGGTGCAGTGGATGGAACTCTGCAGTTGAACTCAGAAAGACAAACTCAAATTCAACTTGAGATACTTAGTAACTCTGTAACCCTGGACAAGTCACGTAAGTTCACTAAGTCCTAGATTCCTCATCTGTGATAATATTTGTAATTTGCATAACAGAGTATCTTGTATATAGTAGTCACTTAATAAATGCTTGTTCCCTTCCTTCTCCTCTTCCTGTAAAATTGAGATCATAACAGTACATCCCCCAAAGGGTTATTTGAAGGATAAAATGAGATAATGTATGTAAAATACATTGTAAACCTTAAAGCACTATGGGTATACTATTACTCAGAGAGAAGCAAAGCTGGACACTAGTGGGATATACAAATTTTGAGAGCCATAAAGCATTTAACACTTTTCCAGAACCTTTGCTCAGTAACATGAATTATTGTAACTACCAAGATAAACATAGGATTAGTTCAGATTGCGATGTTCGTTATTGAAAACTGTCAAGTTAGTGGCTAGCAGTACAACCCGGTAATTAAAAGTTATACTTATCAAGAAGGGTAAAATAATTCATTGATAAAAATTAAAACTTAAATAGTAAACTTAAGCAAAAAAACTTTAGTAGATATTTACTTAAGTAAATATAATAGACCATGTCACGCAGAAAATTTAGTAATTAGAAAAAGATTAGCTGGCTTAAATAAGTAGAAGATATCTGGAGGGATTACTTCCAAGTTAATAAAAGTTTGTGGAAGTAATTGCTGGACAGCAACTAACCATCTTTATGGTGTGGGCGGGGTGGAGCAAGACAGAGAAGGATGGTGGAGAGAGAGAAAAAGAGAGACTTCCAGTTTGGATGTGAGTAGATATTTCTGATTTTCCAATAAGAAAGAGGTAGATTATGTAGCATATAGGCAAGTAGGCTTGATGATAATTCCTCGAAAAAATCTAGAATGGATAATTAAACAGATGGCATGTGAACTTGTGATGGGAAGCAGTGATCACTATTAGCTGGAAGAGACTCATTAAGATGCCGTCATGTCAAACTAACCTTATTTTCCTTTGTGATACTGTTACTAGGATACTTGAGCAGTGCAGTATGGTTAACATTTTCAAATGACTTAAGTTTCTGCCAATAGTAATGTGTGGAAGGAGAGGTATAAAGAAAGAGGGATATTTATCACTGTGTCACAATTTATCACTGTGTTACCATTAAAGTAACTAAAGTTACCTGCTACGTCTGAGTCACTATGTTAAGCACTTTACAAATATTAGCTCATTTAATCTACACACTAGTATTAACACGCAATAATTATTATTTTCCCCATTTTACAGATGAGGACAGACAGAAGTTAAATGACTTGGTGAGAATCATGATGCTAGTCATTGTCTGAGGCAGGATTTGAACTGGAGACTTCCAAACTCCAGACTGAGTACTCTATTCATAGTATCTAAGAAGATACTCTAAACCCTGATATCTTTATCAGATGGCACATATCTATTAAATCAATCAATTACAGACATTGAACTAGATACATAAAAATGTCTTAATTTGGAATTAGTATTTGGTAAGAATGTCTTGCCCTTCCTCCTGGAGTTGCTTCAAGCTAGATGAAGTTCTGTAATAACATACTCAGGTGGCTCAATAGATAGAGTACCCGTCCTGGAGTCAGGAAGACTCACCTTCCTGAATTCAAAGCTGGCCTCAGACATTTATTAGTTTCGTGACCCTGGGCAAATCACTTAACACCATTTGTCACAACTTCTTTCTCTATGAAATAAGCTTGAGCAGGAAGTCGCAAACCATGCCAGTATCTTTTCAAAGAAAACCCCAAATGGGATGATAGAGTCAGACATAAGTGAAGATGACTGAATAACAACTCTTTCTTCATAATTACTCAAATTATGTGTTTGTAGCAACCCTGTTAGGTGGGCAATACAAATCTTATCCTCAGTTTAGTAAAGTATTCCTGACTTCATTTATATAGCAAATTTTGATGTGGGGAAATTGCCATTTTCAATGCATGTTACCACCTTCTCTGCAACTTACATACAGTCTTATAGAATTGCTTAGCATATTGAGTGATTAAATGTTTTACATAATTTCACATAACCAGTATATGTTAGAGGCAGGATCTGAACCGAGGCCTGCCTGGTGAAAAGGTTGGATTTATATCCACCATACTGTGTAGCCTTTCATTTATGAATATGAATTCTGATTCAGTGACTCAGTTAAGACTTAGTTAAGTGACTTGCCATGGTTACACAACTAGCAAACCCAGAGCTACCATATAATAAATATATATATATGTATGAACATATTTGTATTTGTTTTATATTTTGTATGAATATGTACAGAGAGAGAGAGAGAGAGAGAGAGAGAGATCTATATATACTTCCTCTCTCCCTCATTAAAAGGTAAGGGATTGCTTCAATCTTTGTATTTATATACTCAGTGCCTAATATACTGCCTGGTACATGGTAGGCCCTTAATAATATTTATAACTAAAATTTATAGTGTCTACTAGTAATATAGCAGAAGTTAAGCTAAGTGGTTTTTATTTGTTTGTTTATTTACAAACATCCCATTTGATCCCTACAACTGCCCTAGGCGGGAGATGCTATTATTAGCCATTTTACAGCGAAGAAATTGAGGCAAAGTTCAAAAGACTTGCCCAAGGTCACACTGCATCTGTATTTGATAACATGTGTTCCAGGCTCCAGGCCCAGTGCTCTAACCACTGAACAACCTAGCTACCTTTAGATACTGTTGTTATTGAATGATTGAATGCCATCCATGAATTCAAGTACAAAACCATTTACAATTACGTCATTGTGGAAGTCTTTTGTGAAAATGTTTCACAGAAAAGGACCAAGGACACAGATGGTTTTGCTTATCAAGTTGCTGAAGATATAAAGCTAAAAGATACAGTTAATATGCTGGCTATCAGAGTTAGGATCCAACAGAATCCTGACAGACTGAAAAGATGTACAGAATTGATAAGAACAGATGTAATAAGGATAAATATAAAGTCTTGTCTTTGACATTAAAGAAAAAATCAACTATGCAAGCAGTGGATAGGAAAGATGTGACTAGACTAATTCACAAGAAAGAACTGGAAATTTTAGTGTCCTGTATATACATTGATCATGTAGTATGAGAGTCAGAATAACTCATACAATGTCAGCCAGTGCTATTGTGTTTGTCCTTCATTGCTGTAGAAGACCACGCCATCAGAGAAATGATGACATGACTTGCACTTGACTTTGTTTTGAGTGAGGGAGGGCTGTGCAGGTCACCAGCCTCACTTCTTTTCCAGAGCCATTTGAATCTAGTGACCAGATATTCATCAGGATGACTGGAGATGACCCAGGATGAGGCAAATGGGGTTAAGTTACTTGCCCAAGGTCACACAACTAGTGAGTGTCAAGTGTCTGAGGTGAGATTTGAACTCAGGTCCTCCTGACTCCTGCACTGGTGCTTTATCCACTGTACCACCTAGCTGCCAGTGTTATCAGAAAGAAGTTAAATGTCTAAATGTCTAAAACAAGTGACCTATTAGCCCTACCATAATCTACCTCGGTTAGAGGACATCAGTTGAATTCAACAAATTATTTTGCATCTACTCTATGCAAGGCACTACGCCAGATGTTAGAGTCTTGTGACCAGTTCTTTCTGTCTCATTCTTCTTGTTCTTTCTCTAATTCTGTGTGTCTTATTTTTTCTCTCTTCTCTCTTTGCTTATAAGTATTTTTATTGTTCCTTAATTTCCCTCACCAGCTTCAAGCTCATTCTGAACTTGAGCATTCCTCACACTATTTTTACAGGACCATGCCATGCTCATATCTATGTTCTATTACTTGACCTTGCTTCCATTATGTTCACTTCTTTTGAAAACCCAAGTTGCTATGAGTTTTTTGTGTATCTATATCAGTCTTGTCATACAAATCTCATTTTTTTTTCTTTCATTGGAATTGTTTCCCACTGTATCTTCAGGATTTCATTCTTAAGCAATTCTCATTTCCCCTGAGCTCACTAGCTTTGAAAATTTGTACTCCATAAAATTATACCTATCTCTCCTGTGAATCTATTAAAAACCTGATTTTACAAAATCTAGAGTGCATGCCAGACTATTCCAAGTTGTCTTCTTCCTTTCTATTATAAACTCTATGATGGAGTGTTAACTCTCCCTCTCCCTAATTTCAAGCTTCCCATCTTTTCTACTCTAGTAACCCTTCTTCCTTATTAGTGGAAAACAAATTCAAAACTAGAATTTCCTCCTCAGTTTCTTCCCCTTTTAAAGAATGAACTTGTCACTAAATAGATCAAGAATTTATTAGTTGTTATCTTTTTGTAATGTTTTGTTTTTCAGCAATAGAGATTCAGTAGATGTCTAGATAATCGAAGTTTCTCACACTACTTTATCAAGCTTCTTCCTGTCTTGCAATGTTTCCCAAGGCTCTTTTCTAATTCTTTTTGTCCAAGTGGAATGAATTATACAACACTGACAAAATTACTTCTATTCCCCTCTCCTTGGACCTTAAATTAAATATTCTCCACCATGTTTCCTTACTCTGATTCCTATTCTTCCTCACATGAACATGGATTCTTAATATAAAATTATCTCCCCCTCATTTCTTTAAAAATCATATTTCCTTTTAATAAGGTATATCTGTATAGAGCCATGGTTTATCCCACCAAGCCTCAGTGATATTATGAGATAGAAGTTCCATCCACCCCCAGCTTATGTTAGCATGACTGACTTATACAAAGGTTAGTAGACCTACAAACAGACACAGAATAATCAGCCATGAGGAAATTATATGGAGAATGATTAAAGTTTTTAGACTAAATTTGCATCTTGATAGTTCTGTGGCTGTCTAGTCGTTTTACCTAAATACCTATACCTACATAAATCCTCAAAATTTCTACTGTAAGAGGGGTCACATACTCAACTTCCAGGAGTTCAATACAAATTACATGATCACTGAATCATTGTAAGGTACAGCATAAAAGGTCAGTGATTGTGGAGTAGAATGGTCTGGGTTCAGATTCTGCCTTTAACTGTTGCTATCATGGATAAAGCATTTAACATTTTAGGATCTCAGTTTTCTCATCTGTAATATGAAAGGATTGGACTAGATGACTTCTGAGGACCCTGACAGCTCTAGATCTATGATCCTATGAATTAACACCTAGGACTTCCATAAATGAAAATATTATAATTTAAAAGAAAAAGAACTAGTGTAGAAGTTTAATACAAGGAGGGGCAGAGCCAAGATGGCAGAGTAGAAGCAGGGACCTGCTTGAGCTCTCCTTTCAATTCTCTCAGAATACCTATAAAATGTCTTTAAACAAATTCTAGAGCAGCAGAAGCCACAAAATGACAGAGTGAAACAGAATTGCAGTCCAAGGCAATCTGGAAGACTGACAGGAACAATTTATTTCATTGCACTCAGAACAAACAGGCAGTCACAGACAGGGCTTGAGCAGGCCTCAGGGTGCTGAATCACTGGCAGCTGTAGTACCTTCCAAACTCCTCAACTCACAAATGCCAAAGGCAGCTTAAAGGTCAATGGGAAAGCTCTCTCACCTGGGTGAGAGAGAAATTTGGTATGGCTCCAGTCCAAGGATGGTGACAGCTAGTGCTGCAGTGAAAGCTGTTTCTAGAGCTGTCAGCTTATGAACAGTGGGGGAATCAAGAAATTGATCCGGGTTTCAGTCCTGAGAAGCAGTCCTGGGTTGAGGAGACAAAATGGTGTTGTGGGGCTGGTGGTGGCTGTGGAGAGGGAATCCTATTCACAGTTCCAGGGCACTAGAGAATACTTGTGATTGCTCACAGACCAGAATGTAGGTCAGGAGAGGAATAAACACCTATCTCTTGACCATGCCACTTTGGAGGAACTGAAAACTTACAGGTCCCTAGAGATATCTCAGAGAACAGTTGCACAAAGTCTCTATTTACCAGGGTAGTATACCTTCCATTTGACAGAGGACTCAAAAGTCAAGTAACTGGCTGGGAAAATGTGTCAAAAGGGGAAAAATAAGATTATAAAGGTTACTTGGTGCAAAGGTATTTTCTTCCCTCCTTTCAGATAAGGAATATAAAAACATACAATAAAAGGTAGACCAAAGCATACAACTGGAGGAAGACAGCAAAATCAAAGCTCCTACATCCAAAGTCCCCTGAAGCAATATAAATTGGTCTCTGACCATGGAAGAACTCTAAAAGAATTTTGAAAATCAAGTAAGAGAGGTGGAAGAAAAATTGGGAAGAGAAATGATAGCAATACAAGAAAATCATGAAAACTGAGTCAAAAGCTTGCTAAAGGAGAACGAAAAAAATGCTGAAGAAAATAACACCTTTGAAAATCAACTAATGAAAATGGCAGGAGGACCAAAAATACAACAAGGAGAAGAATGCCTTAAAAATCAGAATTGGTCAAAGTAAAAGGAGGTCCAAAAGCTCCCTGAAGAAAATAGTTTCTTTAAAAATTAAAATGGAGCAGATGGAAGCTAATGACTGTATGAGAAACCAAGAAATTACAAAACAAAAAGAAAAGAATTAAAAATAGCAGACAATGTGAAATATCTCATTGGAAAAACAACTGACCTGAAAAAATAGATCCAGGAGAGATAATTTAAAAATTATTGGTCTACCTGAAAACCATGATCAAAAAAAGAGGCTAGACTTCATCTTCCAAGAAATTATCAAGGAAAACTGCCCCAATCTTTTAGAACCAGAAAGTAAAATAGAAATGAAAAGAATTCACTGATCATCTCCTGAAAGACAACCCAAAAGAAAAACTCCTATGCATATTGTAGGCAAGTTCCAGAGTTCTCAGGTCAAGGAAATAATATTTCAAATAGCCAGAAAGAAACAATTCAAGTATTGTGGAAATACAAATCAGGACAACACAGGGTTTAGCAGCTTCTACTTAAGGGATAAGAGTGCTTGGAATATGATATTCCAGAGGTCAAGGAGGTAGGATTAAAACCAACAATCACCTCCACAGCAAACCTGAGTATGATACTTCAGGGGAAAAAAAATGGAATTTCAATGAATAGAGAATTTTCAAGAATTTTTGTTTGAAATACCAGAGCTGAATAGATAATTTGCCTTTCAAATACAAAAATCAAGAGAAATGTTAAAAAGGTAGACAGGAAAGAGAAGGCAAAAGGAACTCATTAAAGTCAAATTTCGTCACTCATGAGATATTTCTCAGAATTAGGGTAGTTAGAGGAACTGTTTGTGTACCTGGGTATGTGTATATTATTTAGTGTAGGTATATGTATGTATAGGTATATGTGTGCATATATATGTGTATGTGGATGTATATATACATGTATATACATACATATGTGTGTGTATATATATACATATATATATATGTATATATATACATTTAGAGGGAACAGAGAGAGCTAAATATGAAGGAGCAGATAACAAAATAAACAAACTCATAAATAAATAAGGTAGAGTAAATGGGAACACCATCTTCTTATTCCTGGAAGCTAAGCCAACTCTATGAAAATTAGGCCCATATTTGCTTTATTGACTCTTGACTCATAATGAATTCACAGCTTTTGAAAACCCCAAAATCTTTTTTTTTTCAGGGAAGTTGCAGGTTATACATGTCTCCTCCATCTGGTACTTATAAAATCTATTTCTTAGACATAAATTTCAAACTCTTGTTTTATTTAACCTCATTAAATATTATCTTGTTACATTCAGTGCAATATTTTTGCTTGTCAAGATTTTTTTATCTTGGTTATTTCATCCAATGAATTAGCAATTCTTTTCTATCTTTGAGTCAACTTTAAATTTCATTTTAAAAAGTAATTTATTCTTAAATTCTTTATGAACAAGTCAGATTTAAAATATTTGATAAAATAGAGTCTTCATTTACTTTAAAAAATGTTTAAAAGCATGAGAATAGAAGAACCTTTGTTTGAAATTATCAAAATTATTTATCTAAAACTAATTTATCTAAGAGCTAGCATTATTGGTTATAGAAAAACACTGGAACTTTTCAAAAACATTAGGATCAAACTGGAAGTCTCATTGTCTCCACTATAATTTGACATAGTAATAGAAATAAAAATTTAAAAAAAGAAAATAAAAGTGTAAACATAAGTAAAAAAAGAGAAATTATTTCCATTTGAAGATTATATGATGGCAAATTTAAAAAACAGAGAGTCAATAATAAAATTTAATTGAAATAATAACCTGGTACATAGCAGTAAACGAAAACTCATAAATATATATATATATATATATATATATATATATATATATATGTGTGTGTTAGTATTAAATATATATATTCTTTTTTTAATTTAGTTAAATTTATTTATTTAACTTTTTACATTCATTTTCACAAAATTTTGGGTCCCAAATTGTCTCCCCATTTGTCCCCTCCCTCCCCAATACACCAGGCATTCTAACTTCCCCTATCAACAATCTGCCCTCTCTTCTATCATCCTGCCCTTCCCTTGTCCCCATCTTCTCTTTTGTACTGCAGGGCCAGATAAATTTCTATTCCTCATTACCGGTATTTCTTATTCCTAGTAGCAAGAACAATACTCCACAGTTGTTCCTAAAGCTTTGAGTTCCAATTTCTCTGCATCCCTCCTTCCCCACCCATTCCCTTTGGGAAAGCAGGCAATTCAATATAAGCAATATCTGTGTAGTTGTGCAAATGACTTCCATAATAGTCGTGTTGTGTAAGACTAACTGTATTTCCCTCCATCCTATCCTGCCCCACACTGCTTCTATTCTCTCTTTTAATCCTGTCCCTCCCCAAGAGTGTGGATTTCAAATTGCTTCCTCCTCCCATTGCCCTCCCTTCCATCATCCCCCCGACCCTTCTCATCTCGTTCTCCTCCAGTTTCCTGTACTGTAAGATAGGTTTTCATACCAAAATGAGTGTGCATTTTATTCCTTCCTTTAGTCAAATGTGATGAGAGTAAACTTCATGTTTTTCTCTCAGCTTCCTTCCTTTTCCCTCCACTAAGAGAATCCTGCCTGTCTCTTCTATGAGAGATAATTTATCCCATGCCATTTCTCCCCTCTTCTCCCAATACATTTCTCTCTCACCACTTAACTTCATTTTTTAAAGATATAATCCCATCCTATTCAATTCACTCTGTGTTCTCTGTCTCTATGTGTGCATGTACGTGTGTGTGTGTGTGTATGTGTGTAATCCCACCAATTACTCAGATACTGAAAAGTTTCAAGAGTTACAAATATTATCTTTCTATGTAGGAATGTGAACAGTGTAACTTTAGGAAGTCCCTTATGTCTTCTCTTTGCTGTTTACCTTTTCATGCTTTTTTCATTCTTGTGTTTGAAAGTCAAATTTTCTTTTCAGCTCTGGTCTTTTCATCAAGAATGCTTGAAAGTCCTCT
>CM053773.1:120942236-120958161 GCA_028658325.1 Potorous gilbertii
GAAAGAAACTAAAGGAGAGATTTTAATATTATTTAATTATTTAATGAATATATTTAATATTATTTTTAAGGTAACTAAGAGAATATCAATAATTACTTAACTATATTTCTATTTTCTCATATGAAACAATTTTAAGAAAATAATTTACACACATAAAAGGCTACCATGAAAAGGGTATTAGAAAGGATATCATTTATACACATCAAGAGCATCTTTGATGGGGAACAGTCAAGCTTTTGGCAGCAACATTAGAGAGTAGGCCACATCTTTAGCATCACATTATGGGCTGAGAGATGTAGAGAATACAAAATTCACTTTGCTTAATGTTTTTTGAATATTAAAAAATAACAACAAACAAACAAAAGCCTAACTGAAAACAATACCACACCACCATGGCTTGGTAGAACAAACATTTCTTTAAAGACTTTTCTCTAATAATGTGTCTACCATGCATATGTTAAATTTATACATGGATTTTTGAAAGATATAACAATAAAGATATTTAATGATCTTCTGATCAGTAATATCAATCTAGGTTTAAAACTGACAAACATGCTCACCAAAGACATTTCCCAGTGTAATGGTGGAAGCCCATATTAAAGTACAAATCAACAAGGATTGTAAACTGCTTAAGGACAGGAACTTTATTTGGCCTGTTTTTGTATCTCAACACTTAGCATAGTGCCTGGCATATAGAAGGTGTTTAATAAATGTTTATTAATTGAATTTTTATTGTCAAATATTCTTTCATATAGGTAATGACTTGTTTTTTGGCTGCATATTTATTGTGTTTCTTTTTAAATAGTGGGGGTAGAAAAGGGAAGAAGTGGAAATAGATTTTTGTTAATTGAGAAAATGAAATTAACTTTTTAAAATTAAACAAACAGTTATTTTACATTTGTTTAGTTTTACTTGTGTATATAATTATACAAACTCATCTGAGACCTCTTTTAGCAAGTTTTGTAATGTTCGGAGACTTGATATAATTAGTACAATTTCATATACCAACAGAAGCATTGGGAGAATTTCACAGATTGTTTATCTAGTGATATTGGATGACCATGAGTCATGGAACACTATTGACTTGAATGAATTTTCATAAGGAACCAACAAGGAAAGCAGCAAGGAAAAGCATGTGGTAGATGTGACTAGGATGCAACCTATTGCCAATAGGGAATGACAAAGGAGAAACATTGCAAAGGATGTCCTCAAAGAAATGTATAAATAAAAAAGTTTACCTGTTTGCATGTTAAGAGTGAGGTTTAACTGATACCCAGTCTGCATGTTCAGTTGATCTTCTTGGATGGATGAAATTTCAGGAGAACTTTAGGTCCCTTACATGTTGAATGGATGCCATGTGGACAATGAATCTGAGAGCAAGGACAATGATAAATAGAATGGACAGGCGTAATTAGATTATGATTAGCACTATTAGAAGGAATTCTCATATAGGTCACAGATCCATTTGAATGTTTGTGGTATTTGAGTTGCAACATGTTATACACAATGAAAGCTCAAGGTTTCCACTTGTCATAGAAAAGGCAACCCCCAAATGCAAGAGACAGACTTCTAAGCCTTCCCTAGGACCTTCCATTATCTTTCCTAGTTCTTGTGCTTAATGCACAATCTAATGCTTGACTTTTCTAATGCCAACCACCTGCTTAACTAGACGATCACCAACTACTACCATTTTCTTATTGCGCTAATGTCGCATCTACCTCTTGGCACTTCTATCTCACATCCAGTGCTGGAAACATTTTTGGATCATTTGCCCTACTTTAGGGAGTCTTTCTTGTTTCCAGGTCCCAGCATTCCAGTCTACTTTCCAGTCACCTAAATCCTTAAATGTAGATATTAGACTTATTCCACTTCACTAATATTATTTTTCCTGTTTACAAAATCTGCCCCCTATGCATATTTCAATGCATCAAATATTTCTTTTAAAGTATAAATTTCTATGAAAATTTTAGAACATTTAGAGCTAAAGGACTTTATTTTAGGTTTACCAACTGCCTTTTTTGACATTTATTTCTTCTGAGTAAACAGTTTTAAATGCCAATCAGAGGATCTCATATTTTAAAATAGTAGGGGGTCTCTGGAGTTTGCTAACTAGTGGGCTGATATAGTCAGATCATTAAGGAAAATAATTTTAGAAGCTGGGTGGGAGATGGATCTGATTGAGGCTGGGAACCCTAATTAGGAAGTCATTGAAACAATCTAGATGAATAACCATAAAGGCCTGAACTAAGGTGGTAGTTGTATAGAGAGAAAAGTGGTCAAATACAAGAGATGTTGTAGAGATAGAAAGTGCAAGATTTGGCAACTGGCCAGATGAGTGGGAGTGAGGAGTTGAAGATAATACTGAAGTTACAAACTAGGGAGACAAGAAAATTTCCCTGGACAGAAATAAGAAAGTTTGGAAGAGAAATTTGGTTTTGGAGAAAAGATAATGAGTTCTGATTAAGATATTTTGAATTTAAAATGTTCAGGAGATATTCAATTAGCAATATACATTATGCAAGTTGGGCTATGGGACTAGAGTTCAGGAAACATCGCAGTAATACTAACTAAAATTTGTAAAGCACTTTAAAGTTGAAAAGCATGTTACATAAATTCTTTCATTTGGTTCTCAAAATATCCATGTCAGATAGAAGCTATTATTAACCACATTCTATTTCAATTAAAATTATTATTTATTAATTATTAACATCCTTTAAAAAATTAGTTCCAAATTATTTTCCTCCATTTTGCCCCTTCCTCACCCACCAAGAAGGCAAATAATATGTTATCCTTTATATATGTGAACTCTTGCAAAACATTATCATATTACTCATATCACTAAAAAGAAAAATACAAAATGAAAAAAACAAACTCTACCTCAATTTTAACTCAGAGTCCATCAGTTCTTTCCCTGGAGGTGGATATCATTTTTCGTCATGATTCCTTGTTTTGGATTGTTGTATTGCTCAGAGTAGTTAGGTCTTTCACAGTCAATCATCATTACAATATTGCTGTTAATGTGTAGAATGATCTTTTGATACTGCTCACTTCACTGCATCAGTTCAAATAGGTCTTCCAATGGTTCTCTGAAACCATCCCCCTCATTAGTTCTTATAGTATAAAAATACTCCATCACAAATATGTGCCACAATTTTTTCAGTCATTCTCCAACTGATTGACATCCCCTCAATTTCAAAATCTTTGCCATCACAAAGAGAGCTGACATGAATATTTAATTTTATATAAGTTCTTTTCCTTTCTTATCATCTTTGAAATTATGTCTAGCAGTGTTGTTGCTGGGTCAAAGGGTATATGGCTAGTTTAATAACTTTTGGGGCATAATTCCAGATTGCTCACCAAATCAGTTGCAATTCAGTTGAATCAGTTTGCAATTCTACCAACAATGAATTAGTGTCCCAATTTTTCCACATCCTTCTCACTTTTCCCTTCAATCATTTTAACAAATCTGACAGGTATGGAATAATATCTTAAGGTTGTATTAATTTGAATTTCTTTAATCAATTATGATTCAGAGCATTTTCACATGACTTCAAATTTTTTTTGTTTCTTCATTGAAAATTGATCATTTATCAATTGAGGAATAACCCATATGTTCTTATAAATTTTACAATTTTTTTAAATATATTTGAGATACAAGACCTTTATCTGAGAAACTATCTGTAAAATGTCTCTCCATTTCTATTTTTATTCTGATCTTGGCTACATTTATTTTATTCAACTCTTTTTAATTTAATGCAATCAAAATTATCCATTTTACACCTCACTCTGCTTTGAAGTATATTAGATTCTACTTCACTACCTTATTTTTAATTGTGCATTTTTCTGTTTCAAATGTGTGTCTTGTAAACAACATATTATTGGATTTTAGTTTTCAATCCATTCTAAACACTTCCATTTTATGCATAAGCTCCTCTCATTCACAGTTATAGTTATGGTTAGTAACTGTATATTTCCCTCCATCCTTTTTCTTCTGTTTCAATCTTTAAGGAATTATTTTCTTCAGTGAGCTTATGTACCTCTTTTTCAACTTAGTCAATTCTGATTTTTAAAGAGTCCTTTTCCTCTCTCTTTTTTACTCTTCCATTTGACCTATTCTGTTTCTTTTTAAGGAGTTGTTTTCTTCAGTGAACTTTTGTGCCTCCTCTTTTATCTTTAGGTCAATTTTATTTTTGAGGTATTATTTTCTGAGTTTTTTGGTAGTCATAATACATACATACATATTTCCTTCTTTGAATCAATTCAGATAAGAATGAGGTTCAAGCATCACCTTCCTCTCCATTGCAAAACATTCTTCCTCACACATCCCTTTTACCTAAAATAGTTTCCCCCATTTTTCTTCTCCCTTTTCCTAGTGCATTCCTCTTTCCCATTTCTTCCTTTTTTGGGGGAGATTATTTCAACATAATTGGCTCACACCTGTGTTTTCTGTCTGTTTAGATTGATTTTAACTGCCTTAATAATGATAAGGTTCTTAGGAATTACATATATCTTCTCACATAGGAATGTGAACAGTTTAACTTTATGGCAACTCTTATGTTTTCTCCTTCATTTTTACATTTTTATACATTTCTTGGCTTGTTTTTGAATATCAAACTTTCTATTCAACTCTGGTCTTTTCATTAGGAATGCTTTTAAGTCCTCTACTTCATTTTGCTTTGAAAGGTTCTACTAATTTTTGGTAAATTATTCATAGGTATAATCCTACCTCCTTTGCCTTCCAAAATAACATACACAAGCCCTCTGTTCCCTTTAAGGTGGAAGCTGCTAAATCTTGTGTGATTATGACAGCAAGTCCATGATATTTAAATTGTTTCTTTGGGATTACTTAAATATTTTCCACTTGACATAAGAATTCTGAAATTAGGCTGTAATATTTCTGGGAATTTTCATTTTGGGATCTCTTTCAAGAGGAGATCAGTGGGTTCTTTCAATTTTTATTTTATCCTCTCAATCTAAGATATTGAGACAATTTTCCTTGATAATTTCTTGAGCCATGATGTCCAGGTCCTTTTTTTTGATCATAGTTTTCAGGTAGTCCAATAATTTTAAATGATCTCTCCTAGATTTATGTTTCAGGTCATATGGCTTTCTGATATTTCATTTTTTTCTATTTTTAAAATTAGTTTGACTTTGGTTCATTGTTTCTTGATGTCTCATAGATTCATTAGTTTCCAGTTGCTCAATTTTCATTTTTAAGGAATTATTTTCTTTGGTGAGGTTATGTACCTCTCTTCCCATTTAAAACTATTTTGCTTTTTAGAGTTTTTCTTCAGTGAATTTTTGTGCTTCTTCTACCAATAGCCCAATATGATTTTGAAGTATTATTTTCTTCAGTATTTTTTGTTATTCTTTTACCAAACTGTTAGTTCTCTTTTCATGATTTTCTTACATCTCTCTCAATTCTGTTTTTTCAATTTTTCCCCTATTATACCTATCTCTTTCTTTAACTCTTGTGGGAATTCTTGTTGAGCCTGTGTCTAATTAGAAATTTTACTTTGAATCTTTACTTGTAGATGTTTTCATGTTGTCTTCTTTTGTGTTTGTGTCTTAGTCTTCTCTGCCACAATAGTTATTATAGTTAAGTCCTTTTCTGTTGCTTGTTTGTTTTTCCAGTCTATTTCTTGACTTTTTATTTTAAATTTTATTTTAAAATTGGGTTCTGTTTCCCTAGGGGTGGGGAGGCCCTGTTCAAAATTTTTGACTTTTTTGTGCTCCTGTTTTCAGAGCTGGTTCAGGGAGTCTGCTAGTTTTTGGTGCTTCCAAGATGGTTTGATCCAGGGAGATAGGTGGTCCCTGCTTTCCTGGTCTGTAAGTCCCCTCATCCCCTCTACCTGTAAACATTAGTGCTCCTTTTGCTCGTGAGCCTGGAACTGTGACCAGGTTTCTTGCTCTCTTGGGGCTGTGTTAGTGTTCCTCACTTTGACTAGGGTCCTTGCTCCCTTCTGACTGATCCAAATGTTTCTTTCTACACTGGAACTGTGACTCAGAACTGCTTATAGATAACAGAGAAAGTAATTTGCTGAGCTGAGCACTCCAGGAGCTGCTGCCATGGGAACAGCTGCCTCCAAGTCCCATATCTGATGCTACCACTGTGTGTTGTACAGAATTGTCCCACCCCACTGTCACAGATTTCTCCTGGACACCTTCTAAGTTCTCTTAGACTGGGAAAATGTCTCATTCTGAGGTTTTTTTGGCTCTGTTGTTCCAAAGTTCCATTTGAGACATTATTTTAAAGTTGTTTTGCCTAGAGAGTTTGCCTAGATCACTATGTCTCATTTAATTATGTTTTACCAACCCTACTTTATACATAAGAAAATTGAAGTATTTACTTTGGATTCCTTCCGTGCTTTTCGGTTAGGTGGTACAGTGGCTAGAGTAAGGATAGAGTAAATTTTACACTAGTTCTGGAGTCAGGAAGATCTGAGCTCATATTTGACTGAAATATTTATTAGTTATGTGACCCTGGGAAAGTCAATTAACCTGGTTTGCCTCATTTCGTAATGTCTAAAATTTGAACAGTAATAGAACCTAGGATTATTGTAAAGTTCCAATGAACTGATAATTTTAAAGCACTTAGCAATACAAGTGCTACATAAATGTTAGTTTTTATTATTTTTGTAGTTATGATCACTGCTTCCTCCATGTAACTCTCTCACCCATAATATGATGTGATATATTTGGTTTAAACTTTGGCAAGGGTTTGGACATTAGTGGTTGGGTTAAATAATCTCAGTTAAAAACATCATCCAATGAATTAGAAAATCAGATTATATTTTCTGCATATATATATATATATATATACATACACACATATGTGTAATAAGTCATTCATCATACATAATAAGTCATTTACAGTACACATGCAATAAATAACATCACACACCCATGATGTCATTGCACATGTTAATTGTACATTTTAACTTATGTGTGCTGTTTATATGTGTGTGTATAACATTTCATATATGTGAAATTGTTCTATATATTATATATGTATACATGCACATCTGTATTGAGATCTATCTATCTATCTTGTTACTCTCAGGTTCTCCCCTATGACCATCTCTCAGTAACCTCTCATCCTCTGTGGTCCATACAACCCACAGCTGGTTGTATTTAAGGCAGGATTAAGGTTCATTTGTTCCTTACTCTATATACATCTACTTAGCTACCTCAAAACTGTAGAGAAAGTAAGGTTAGGAATGTCACTATGTGAATCATTTGTGTATAGATGATAACTAAACTCACGTATATCAATGAAGTCACCAAAATCATCTATACAGAGAAGGACAGATTCTTGGGCAACACTCATAATTCATTACCCTGATGTGGATGACCAAACAATGAGATCTGAGGAGTTACTCCAAGGAGTTCAATGATAAAATGAATGTTAGAAGTAGTCCTCTTCAGGAACAAAGGACAAACAGTAAGTGTTCCAAATACTCAAATATCTGTAGTGGCAATTTCTGTAGTATTAAAAACAGGAAAAAAATAGACATCCTTTTTTGAGGAATAATATGAAAAAAACATTGTGGTATGTGAACATAATGTACTACTAGCACATTGTAAGTAGTAGTAAATGGAGGAGAATGGGAAAATTTGCATGTACTGATGCAAAATGAATTAAGCAAAACCAGGAAAACAGTATGTACACTGATTATAAGCATGTTAATGTAAAGAACAGCCACAACAAAGCCATCCAAATTGGGTGCTGTGAAATTATAATAACTAAACTTGCCCCTACCCCCTCGACATATCAGAACGCACCTTTCTCATTTCTTTAGGGGTATGAGTGCCTGCATATAATGTCATACTTGGGTGGTGACCTGGCTAGTTTTGTTGAATGATTTACTCCTCCCTGCCTTTTTAAAGTTGTTATAACATATAAATGTCATACCTTATGGGGACTAGAGTTATTTTAAGAAATGTAAGGCAAATCAAATTAAAAAGCATTTATTAAGCCTCTCAAGGACCTCATAGTTTAATAGGGGATTTTCCATGCAAACAACTAAGTACAAACATGTACCCACAGGAAAAATTGAATTTCATAATAGATAGAAAGCATTTGCATAACGGATCAGAAAAGACTTTTTTAGAAGGTGGGGATTTTGCTGAGACTTGAAGGAATCCAGGGAAGATGCGAAGTGGAGATGATGAGGGAGAAAATGTCTGGAGCTAGAAAATGAGTTCTTTTGTTTGAGGAACAGCAAGGAGCTCAACTCACTGTATCTTTTTCTATGTGGAAGGGGGTAAAGTGTAAGAAGACTGGAAAGGTAGGGGTCAGGTTCTAAAAGAATTTAAAAGATAAGTAATAAATAAATAGGAGACTAGAGACTAGAAAACCAACCAAAAAGCAATTACTGCAATAGTCTAGGCATGAGGTAATGAGGGCCTGTGTTGGCAGTGACAGAATAGAGAAAAGAGTATATACAAGAAATGTTACCAAATGACTTGGCAACTTGAATGAGAGAGTGAGGATTCAAGGATGAATGTATTATGAGACTGAATGATTGGCAAGTTGGTATCCTTGACACCAATAGGGAAGTTATGTAAAGGGAAGAACTTGGTGTGTGGAGGGAGGCAATGAATTCAGTTTTGTACATAGGTAGCTGTCATGAGACATCTAGTTTGAGATGTCCATTAGGCAATTGTAGATACAAGATTGGAGGTAAGAAGAGAAGTTAGAGATGGAATAAAAGATATGAGAATCATCAGTGTATGAATGATAATTGAACATATTGGAGCTAATCTTATAACCAAGGGAAATGTTATAAAGAGAAAAAAGGAGCCCAGCATGAAGCCTTATAGGTGATTGAGAAAAAAAGGTATCAGTAGCTTTTAAAGGTACAAATGTGTGGGAGAAACACATTTCAAAAAAGGAAAGGGAGTCTTTGGCACAACTAAAAATATCCATAACAAAGTAGGCTAGTGTAGTATAGGTTTTGACTCTGAGTCAATTCCGAATTGGACAACATTTGTCAGGAGGTGGTGAGGGTAAGAGGTATTGGTGAGACTGAAGAATTATTAAAAAAAAATGTTCTTTATTTCCTGCGTGGAGGAAGGGGAAGTTAAAAAACATTATAGGATCATAAATCATGTTCTACCTAGAATTCACAAAGGTTTTTTCTATTCTACTTCCTTTTCCTCTTGTTTCCACCATCTTTACCCAGATGCTGGCATCTTCAATTCCTTTCTAGTAGTATAAATCAGACCCTTGCTCCTCTTCAACTATTCATTCCACTTAAAATGTAAAAAGGAAGAACTACTTTGTTCCCAGACCAGAGCGGGTAGTCAGAAGCAGAATACTTTGGAGGAGAGACAGGGTCAAAGGAGAGAGAGAATAGAATATAGGGTGGAGGGTGCAGATAGGATGGCGGGAAATACAATTAGCAATAGTAACTGTGAAAAAAAATTTGAAACAAGCTTTCCTGATAAAAGCCTCATGTCTCAAACATATAGAGGACTGACTCAAATTTATAAAAAATGAGAACCATTCCTCAATTGATAAATGATAAAAAAATGAAGTTTTTAGATGAAATAATCAAAACTATCTATAGCCACATGAAATAAAATACTGTCACTATTGATTGGAGAAATGCAAATTAAAACAATTTTGAGTTACTACCTCATATGTATTAGATTGGCTCATAGTACAACAAAGGTAAATGATAAATGTTGGAGGGGATATGGGAAAAATGAGACATTAATGCACTGTTGCGGGGGTGGGGGGTTGTGAACTGATTCAACCATTCTGTAGAGCAATTTGAAACTATACCCAAAGAGTTATAAAATCAGACTTACATTTTGGCCTAGCAATACCCTAAAAAAGACAGAAAAAAACCAGAAAAAATGGTTTTACATATAATTGGGGAAAATTAAATATTAAATAAATTTTTAAAAATGAAAATGTAGTTCTAATTAAATGTCAGTGATAATCATTAAGAATATAGAAAAAAAGAGAAATTTAATTTAAGAGGAATTTAATTTGAAAGAAATTTAATTTCTCAGAACAAACTGGGAAACCTTGAAATACTATATTCATTGAGTAAGTTTTTCTGAAGTCTACCTGCTCATCATTCTTATAGCACAAAAGTATCCCATTACATTTATATACCACAACTTGTTCAGCCATCCACTAACTGATAGGCATCCTCCAAATTTCCAATTTTTTGCTACCTCAGAAAGAGCTGTTATAAATGTTTTTGTATTTGTGAGTCCCTTTTCCATTTGTATGATGTCTTTGGGACACAGACATAGAAGTGGTATTGCTGGGTCAAAGGGTATGCACATTTTTACAGTCCTTTGGCCATAATTCCAATTGTTCTCCAGAATGGTTGGATCAGTTCACAACTCCACCAACAATGCATTAGTGTTCTAATTTTCCAACATCTTCTCTAGTATTTATAATTTTCCTTTTTTGTCATATTAGCCAATCTGATAGATGTGATATGGTACCTCAGAGTTGTTTTGATTTATGTTTCTATAATCAATAGTGATTTAGAGCATTTTTCATAAAACTTAGATTTAATTTCTTCATCTGAAAACTACCTGTTTATATCCTTTGACTATTTATAAATTGGGGAATAACTTGTATTCTTACAAATTTGACCCAGTTCTCTATATATTTTAGAAATGAGTCCTTTATCAGAGACAGTGGTTGTTAAAATTATTTCCCAGTTTGCTGCTTTCCTCCTAATCTTGGTTGCGTTGACTTTATGCAAAACCTTTTCAATTTCATGTACTCAAAATTATCCATTTTGCATTTCATAATATTCTCTATCTCTTGTTTGGTTAAAAATTCTTCCCTTCTTCATAGATCTCATAGGTAAACTATTCCTTGCTTTCCTAGTTTGCTTATAGTGTAAGACTTCATATCTAAAACATTTACACATTTTGACTTTATCTTGGTATATATTGTAAGATGTTGATCTATGCTTATTTTCTTCCATTTTTCCAGTTTTCCAGTTCTGTATGTTCCATATCTTCCAGTTTTCCCAGTAGTTTTTATTAAATAGTGAGTTCTTTTTCCAGAAACTGGAATCTTTGGGATTATCAAGCAGTAGATTAGTATAGTCATTGACTGCAGTGTCTTGTGTATCTAACTTATTCCACTGATCCACCACTTTATTTCTTAGCCAGTATAAAACTGTTCTGATGATTGTTGCTTTGTAATACAATTTGAGATCTGGTATGGCTAATCAATTAATTGATTCCCTTGATATTCTGGAACTCTTGTACTTCCAGGTGAAATTTATTTTTTTCTAGCACTATAAAATATTTTTGGTAGTTTGGTATGGCAGTGAATAAGTAAATTAATTTAAGTAGAATTGTCATTTTTTATTATATTCAATTGATATTTTTCAAAGTATTTAGATCTGACTTTATTTGTGTGAAAAATGCTTTGTAATCGTGTTCATATAGTTCTTGGGTTTATCTTGGCAGGTAGACTCCCAAATAGTTTGTGTTTTCTATAGTTATTTGAAATGGAATTTCTCTTTCTAGTTCTTGCTTTTGGGTTTTGTTAATAATATATACAAATGCAAATGATTTATGTGGGTTTATTTTATATCCTGCAACTTTTCTCAAGTTATTTTTTTATTTCAAATCATTTTTTACTTCATTCTCTAGGCTTCTGTAAGTATATCATTGTATCATCTGCCAAGAGTGATAGCTTTACTTCTTCTTTGCCTATACTAATTCCTTCAATTTCTTTTTCTTTTCTTATTGCTAAAGCTAATATTTCTAGTAACATATCAAATAGCAGTGGTGATAATGGACATCCTTGTTTCACCCCTGCTCTTATTAGAGACTACCTTATCCTCATTATATATAATGCTTGCTAATGGTTTTAGGTAGGTCCTACTTATAATTAAAACACAAATTCATGCCAAATGATAACTATCATGGATAACAAACCAAAGAAAATTGGAGTTAAAATACTGAAAAAATGGACTGTCTTGCCCAATAATATTATTTCAAGCTAAGATTTTCTACTTCATGACAATTTAGCTTTTCATCAGCATCCTGGGATGCTGATGGTATCATTTATTCATCTTTAAAAAATTTAGACTTGAGTACACAAACAGAAAACAATAAAAGTATAAGAAAAATAACTCCATATGTCACGCATTTGGTAAAATTGTAAGTAGGAAAAAATATTGTGCTTTTTTTCCTATTCTATATTTTTTTGAGTATCATTGAGAATATATATTTGAAGAATCAATCCGACTGCTATAGATTGAGTAGAAACAAAGCACTGGGAGTATTAAAGGAATAGTATGTAAGAAATGAACTACAATTTCTTGGAATAGGTCACCATAGAGCAAAGATAATTCTTAGAAAGTTATGAAAGATAAAAAGAGAGAAATCTGTATTATGCTCTTGTTTGAACTGGGCAATAAAAGTGTAAAACACAGATTACATTGGTAAATGTAATTTATAATAAAGAGTTGGTCTGGGTTTGACAGGGGATGGAGGTAGGTTGAGAGACCGAGATCAGTAGTTTTAATAAAGCAAGCTTCATTTTATCTTGTCTTGATTTGAACCTGTTTCACAAAGCTGATATAAGAGATGAAAGAAACACAGACAAGTATAAAACTACATGTTAATGAACTAAATTCATCCTGAAAACAAAAGCATTATGTGATGGATTAGAAAATGGAAACCAAAGAGTTTCTACATACAAGAAACATATTTAAAGCTTAGGTACATATAGTTTAATCATATTTATTAAGATTTTGTTGTACTCAAAAAGAAGAAATTGTCTTCATGATTCCAGATAGTGTTACCAAAATAAAGGCTATTGTTAAGAGAGACAAAATAAGAAAATACATTACTTCCCCCCCAGATTTAATCATTTATTTGTTTTCAATTTTCAGCAATCACTTCCATAAGTTCCAGATTTTCTCCTTCCTGCCCCTTCACTCCCCAAGATGGCATACAATCTTATAAAGACTCTACACTTATATTTCTATTAAACGTATTTTCACATTAGTCATGTTGCATAGAAGAATTAAAGTAAATGGTAGAAACCATGAGAAAAACAAAACAAAACATAACAAAAGGAAAATAGTCTGCATCATTCTGTGTTCTGACTCCATAGTTCTTTCTCTGGATGTGAATGGTATTTTGCATCATGAATCCTTTGGAAATAAATATTTTAGCTTCTTGCATTGCTGTGAAGGATTAAGTCTATCAAAAACAGTCCTCACATACTGTGGCTGTTACTGTGTATAATGTTCTCCTGGTTCTGCTCACATCACTCAGCATCAGTTCACATAAGTCTTTCCAGGTTTTTCTGAAGTCTGGCTGTTCATTGTTTCTTATAGCTCAATAGCATTCTGTTACATTTATATACCATAGCTTGATCAGTCATTCCCTAATCGATGGGCATTCTCTTGATTTCCACTTCTTGGCCACCACAAAAAGAGCTGCTATAAATATTTTTGAACATGTGGGACCTTTTTCCCATTTTTATGATCTCTTTGGGATACAGCCCAAGAAGTGATATTGCTGGGTCAAAGGGTATATACATTTTCATAGCCCTTTAGGCATAGTTCCTAACTGCCCTTCAGAATGGCTGGATCAACTCACAGCTCCACCAGCAATGAATTAATGTTCCAAGTCTCCCACATCTTCTCCAACAACGATCGTTTTCCTATTTTGTCACGTTAGCCCATCTGATAGTTGTGATGTGGTATCTCAGAGTTGTTTTGATTTGCATCTCTCTGTTGAATAGTGGTTTAGAGCATTTTTTCTTATGTCTATAGATAACTAATTTCTTCTTCTGAAAACTGCTTGTTCATATCCTTGATCATTTATCAATTGGAGAATGGTTTGTATTCTTGTAAATTTGATCCAGTTCTTTATATGTATTTTAGAAATGAGGCCTTTATCAGAAATATAGCTATAAAATGATTTCCCAGTTTTCTGCTTGCCCCCTAATCTTGATTGCATTGACTTGTTTTCAACTGTATGTAATCATAATTATCTACTTTGCAAGAAAATACATTACTTGAAGACACTACAAACAGTAACATACAAATATAAAGCAGTTATGCTGTGTAAAATGGCAAAAGAAAACTAACTGATGGAAGATGAAATGTAAGAATACTTAGATATTAAATAATAATTAAGGATCACTTTAAAATTTCTGTTTCAAAACTGGCTAAATTAAAAGAAAAACAAGAAAGAAATTTGTGATTTGAAGTGTATGAGGTAATTCTAGATTTTCTACACTGATGTTAATTACTGAACGGTTGACTCTAAGGGTACTCTTGAACTTCAGAATCAAAAGACACATGGTGATTCTATCTTCCTTCTCCAGAGTGAGAACTAATGAAATCTGAGTATAGATTGAAGCATAGTTTTAAAATTTTCTGTATTTTTCTTGGTTGTGCATGCCTACACACACATGCCTACTACAAAACATGTGTGTTTTTGTGTTTTCTTTCTCAATATGACTAATATGGAAATATCTTTTGAATGGCTTCAGAGAAATAAAGAAAATGCAAAAGTACTAACCAATTGTCTTTGGGGATTTTTTCTATAAACAATTCTCTTAACGTGCTGTAGGTATATAACTATCTCCTAATTTTTTTTCTAATTCTCTTCCCTCCTATTTTTAGCTATGTCTATCAGCATTTTCCAGATGTATTATTCTTAACACTTTATTCTCATGTCTTTCTGAAAAACAATTGACAGGCTTACTTCCATGAGGGATTTTGTTAATAGTTTTCAAATGGACAAACTAATTTTTGTCATCATTGTTAAAATTATTGTGCCTTATTTTGCCCCTTGGACTGGGTCCTTTAATATTGAGATTGAATTTTTCATCTATTTTCATATTTAAGTTATAAAATCATGAAAACAATAGTCATCATGTCAACACTTTCAGATCTCGGCATGACTACTTACTACTTTGATATATACAAAATACATAGCCCATGACTAGAGAGGAAGGGCAGGAGACATGGGTGGAGCAGAAATCACTTGATGTGCTTTTATCTTCTGAGAAGTGCCTGATGCTGTGTCTATAATTGCTGCCACTAAAACAACAATATTTTGCTCTTCAGAGTCAACCAGAGGTAGGAGCATTTTTTTGTACATTTTGTATCTTGTCCTTGGTGACTCTTCATTGCTGGCAGAATGTGAAGCTGGTCATTAGATAGCCCCTGACTGCTCAGAGGAAAAATCATTTACAGCATTAGAGGTACAGAAGTTCCTCAGCTCAGCCAGTTGCTAAAATGGTTTCCTTTAATATTCATTTACAGGAAGCTCTCTCTCTTTCCAGCTCCAGCTCATGTGTATGGCATGCTGCCTGATGCAGAGGGGGTGACAAGACATGTGGAGAGAAGGAAGGCTAAACTGGTGCTATAGATTCTTGGAGCAGATGTCAATTGGGAAGATATTTAGAAAGCACTATTGGGCAGCTGTGGTGCTGAGACTTCAAATGTGCCCAGCTAAGGAGGTGTGTGTGTGTGTGTGTGTGTGTGTGTGTGTGTGTGTGTGCGTGTGTGTGCACACATGTGTGTGTTCCAATCCTGGAACTCAGGCATTCAGAGTGCTCAATATATTTTTTTTAATATAAATTGATTTATTTAACTTTTTACATTCATTTTCACAAAATTTTGGGTTCCAAATTTTCTCCCCATTTGTGCCCTCCCACCACCCCCATACACCGAGCATTCTAATTTCCCCTATCAACATTCTGCCCTCTCTTCTATCATCCCTCCCTTCTCTTGTCCCCATCTTCTCTTTTGTCCTGTAGGGCCAGATAACTTTCTATTCCCCATTACCTGTATTTCTTATTTCCTAGTAGCAAGAACAATACTCAACAGTTGTTCCTAAAACTTTGAGTTCCAACTTCTCCCCATCCCTCCCTCCCCACCCATTCCCTTTGGGAAGG
>CM053773.1:120958661-120988009 GCA_028658325.1 Potorous gilbertii
AGCATTTTTTTGGGTCTCCTTTAGCAAGGTATTGATCCGTTTTTCATGCTTTTCTTGCATCTCTCTCATTTCTCTTCCCAGTTTTTCCTCCACCTGTCTTTCTTGATTTTCAAAATCCTTTTTGAACTCTTCCATGGCCTGAGCCCATTGGATATCTATTTCAGATGTTTGGGATACAGAGGCCTTGACTCCTATGTCTTTCCCTGATGTTAAGCATTGTTCTTCCCCACCAGAAAGGAAAGGTGAAAACATCTGCTCACCGAGAAAGTAACTTTCTATGGTCTTATTTTTTTTTCCCTTTTCTGGGCATTTTCCCAGCCAGTTACTTGACTTTTGAGATTCCTCTCCACCCCCGCCCAGATCCTCCCAGCTAGTGCTTGGGGTCTGAGATTCAAATGCCACTCCCCAGCCTCAGGGCTTTTGGCAGCAGTCCTGGCTGCTATTCAATGGGAGTTTAAGTTCTGGTGCTCAGGCTGGGCAGGGCCACCTCCCAGGCTCAGTTCCCTCAGGGGGTTTATGCAGAGATCTTCTCTAATGGACTCGAGGTCCTGCCTGCTCTGGGAGCCTCTGGCTGCTGCTGCCTCTGCTGCTGCCTCCATTGGGGCCCTGAGTTATGGAGACACCCCGCTCCCCTCTCGGCCAGTCTAGATGTGTCTCTCGCTGACCTGTGCGTCTGTGGGTGGAGGGACCTTCATGGCTGCCAGAGATTTTGTCTCTGAAGCCTGCTTGGATCTGCTCCTCTCAGTGCTGTATGGCCAGGGCAGGGCTGGACCCTACTCCAGGTCCGGTGTGTGACAGACTTTTGGGATTGGTTTTTCAGGGCTCTCTGGAACAGAAATCTCCTTTACTCAGTTGCTGCACAGCTTCCACTGTTCCAGAATTTGTTGGGAGTTCTTTTTACAGGAAATCCATGGGCTGTGGATTCAGAGCTAGCATATGTGAGTCTTTCTATTCCACCATCTTAGCTCCTCCCCCCAGTGTGCTCAATATTATTCCAAACTACCTTTGACCTAAAAGTCATTAACTTATAATTGATAAATTGCCTTGTGTGTTTCATTATAAAGTGCACAATCTTTAAAAGTTAATTTTATTACGTCAAATTTTAAGTGAACTGCCTACATATCTGATCTGAAGTAAGTATTAACCATACTCGGGGGTAAGGAACCTGAGACCTGGAGGCTATAAGTAGCCCTGTAGGTCCTAGAGTGCTGCCCTTTTCCTGAATCCAGTTCTGTGAATTTTGGATTCAAAGAGTCACACTTGAGGATCTAGAGGGCCAGAAGTAACCTCAAGGGTGCTGTTTTCCTACCCCTGAACCAGAACACACGGTAACTGTAGCAAGTGATGATTCTTAGTAAAATCTGGAAATTAGATGAAAGGTGTCTACCCCACCCTCAATTTCTGTGTTTTCCTTTTTCTCCTTGTGACTTCCTTTGACATAATCCTTCCTTTTCTTACCTTACCAACTTCCAGGTGTCTCATAAGTACCTTTGTACTTATCTTTTCATTTTCAGAGTCTTTCACAGAGGCTTTTCACCTAGGTCAATCTTCTCTAGGCTCTATAATTCAATCTTTTATTTTTTCTCCTCTATTTTTCTCTCCCACTGTGATCCCCTGTCCTCATCAAAACTTCAGTTTTCTCAGTATCCTGATTCCCAGTATCCAAAAGGTCAGGGAGAGTAGTTACTTTATATAAATAGTTTCATACCAAGGTGCTAATAAGTGATGATGTGCTAACTCCCAAGGTGTTTTTTCTTTTTTGTCTTTTAAAAGAGGATATCTGGAGAAGTCAGTGCTTTAACCCAAAAGAATAGATCTCTATTGGTGGAATGTCAGACAATGTGCCAAGTAGGGGAGGAGAGATTTAGAAAGAGGAATCTTCCTGACATCTTTCAAATCATACCACGAAGGCAGCTACTTATGACTATCAATTCACTCCTGACTGGCCACTTGATAGAGTTCATTAGTAATCAGGAATTTATGATATTCTTTATACCTTCCATCAATTGAATAATTTGTAGAAATAATACAAAAATAAAAGATTTTTATTCAAATTCCAAATACAAGCATTGGGGGTAGTATGGCTCACATGATACCTGACTGAACTATGAAACTATTTAGAGAACAGATGTTACATTTTATTTTACATATAGTCATTTTCAAATAATATTAAAAAACCTACACAAAAGGCAAAATCTGTAGTTGGTCACTTTTCATCTAGAGATGTTAGGGGTATTTGGACAAACCAGAACCTATCACTATTCATCAGGTTCTATGTATACACAAGATTCCATACAAAGATACAAATGGTGTTTGAGTATTCAACAGAGCATTAATTCATTGATTTAAAAAAATAGTGGTCATCCAGTGATTCTGTATATATTTGAAAGTACTTTGCATATAGTAAAAGGCAGTGCAAAAGTAAGACATTATTTTTTCCTCTATCTTTGATTACTCTCTGCAGCAAAGTCCATTAATTGTTTCAGTCCCCCACATACAGCCTCTTCTAATGGAAAGAGCACTGGGGAAGAAAAGAATTAGAACACTGTCCATGATACTTACAGTATCTCTAAGCAAGCCTTCCTGTGCCTCAGCATTCTCATCTATACAAAGAGGTTGGCACAGGTAATACTTGAGCTACCTGCCTCATTTGGTCATTATGATGAAAATGCTATAGAACAAGTGCTGTACAAATGTAATAAATTAATATTTAGTGCTCAAATTCTGTTTGTGCAGCTAAGCAGCACAGTAGTTCATGGCAGTAGAAATTGAGAGTATTTGCTGTTCAGATTTTAAAATCAAGACTGAGACTTAAAAACTTATGAGTTAGCTGCATTTTATCCTTCCCCTCTCCCTATCTTGCTTCCTGTATACACTATATATAATGCACACATACACATATCCACATGTTAAGGACACATTCTAACTACAATAGATTGGTGGAGAAATAGTGGAAAAGTTGATAGAAATGACTTCCCTTTACACAGGAGCTTGCTGTCTCAAAAGAAAAGGAAGCAAGTATTTAATAGAATTTAACTTCTAACAGCCTGTAACACTTCTTTCTCTTATAACAGGCCCAATTCTTTTCATTCTCTTAGAGAGAGGGAGTAAATGGGACCTTGGGAATGCAGAATGACTAAATAACCTTTCTTCTTCCTTTAGGAGAATATTTACTTTGGTGAAATTTTTGGTCTTTATACATTTTTTTCTGAAAGGACTATGGAGATTGCTAGGCAGGTTTCCTTTACCTCTCTTCATACTAGCAGAAATAACTTTGGGGAAAGGATCAAGCATCATATTATGTAGAAACCTGGTACTGCAAAGGTAGCATAAAAGTGTTAGGACACTGGGAAAAGAGATGAGTTGGAAACATGGCACTGAAAAGATTACCTGAAATCCAGTTTCATTATCTTGAGGATATACTCACAGATGGCATGAAATATTCAGTTCCTCAAGTAACCCCCTCTTTGTTGAGGACTTACTTTTTCAGGCTTTCTCTATTCCAGTGCATAAGCTGAATATGTATCTCTTTTAGAGTCAGCATGGCAAGGTGGCTCCAGTGCTAGACCTGAAGTCAGGATGGGTTCAAATTCTGCCTCAAAAGCTTACTTGATCTGTAACCATGGACATGTTACTAAATCTCTCTGAGCTTCAGTTTTCCCCTCTAATAAAAATAATAATTACATGTACTTCTTGGAGTTATTGTGAGATTTTCATGAGTCAATAAATCTAAAGTGCTTTTCAAACCTCAAAGTATTGTAGAAATGAAGTAGTAGTATTCCACAGCATCTTACGCCTCACCTATTTTGTTTGTTATTACTGGATATTTTTGTGATTGTTGTTCAGTCATTTCAGTTGTCTGTCTCTTGTGATCCCATTTGGAATTTTCTTGGCAAAGATGTTGGAGTGCTTTGCCATTTCCTTCTCCAGCTTATTTTACAGATGAAGAAACTGAGGCAAACAGGGTTAAGGGACATGCCTAGGGTCACACAGCTAGTAGGCATCTGAGGCCAGATTTGAACTCAGGAAGCTGAGTCTTTCTGACTCCAGACCTAGGCTTCAATCCACTGTGCCATCCAGCTGCCTCACTGAATATTTTGGTAATATGCAAGAAAGACTGGCAAGGTAGGAAAGGATCACATTGTGAAGTCCCTTCCTACCTTGCCAGTGGTTTAAGTGCCAGACAGTGGTGAGAGAGTGTCTGGAAGCCATAAATAATTATAGCTTGACATTTAATGTAGTGTTTTAAGGATTCTAAAGCCTTTTCTATATATTTTTTATCCTCATATTTTACAGATAAGAACACAAACTCAGAGAGGTAGTGACTAGTACACAAGTACCAAAGGTTGAAGGCAGAATTTGAATCCAGAACTCACAAGCCTCCCAGTGAAGCTCTCTCCAGTATGCTGCCTAATGATACCTAGCTAAACTAAAGACGTATTCTTCTTTCTATGACCTTGGCTGGAAGGTTAAGTCCAGGTTTCCTGACATCAACAGTATTTGGGGAACAGAACAGAATTTCCGTTCCTTAGTACTTTAAATTCAGTGAGGTTATACAACAGTTGCCATCCTGTTTGTGTGTCTTTGTGACCTTCCCAAGGTGATTTATTCTTGGATCAAATTAAAGACTATACAAAGGGAAGAGGGCAGAAAGAAATCTGTATCCACAGATAAGAATGTATTGCAAAAGCACACCTCTATAGATTAAAATAAATACTCTGGAGAAGAAATCAAACAGTGTAATAGGCTTTAAGAAAAAATTTGCTTTTTCATTTTTGTGAAACAAATTGGGAAACAGAAAAGGATTCTCTTTTGAAAGAATAGGAGAGTAAAGCCTCATTAAAATTCTGATTAGTACACCTGTTCTCTAGGAGCTGCCAATCTTTCTTACAAAAAAATAATCTACACCAAGTAGGGCTCAATCCTTGGAATCTATTTGAAAATAAGGAATCAGGGCAAGACGTTATTGCCAGTTTAGACAAACTTAGACCAATTGTCAAAATCTCTTCTCAAAGGAGTTTAGCAAGTAGATGTCATCAAGCTTCTCAGGATTCTAGAAAATAGAGGAGGGGGGACAGTGAGAAAACAACCAAACCAATGAACCAAAAACCAACGCTCAGGACTTCTGGTATGAAACATTCTATTCAAACTCTGGCTTCTTTTTTACTTAGAGATCATGAAGAGAAATGGGAGGCTTAATATTGGTGTCCAGACATTTGAGGGAAGTCATTATCACAGATTATTTTCTAAGAATGTTTTTAAGTGTTCATTTAAAAGGAATTGCTTGAGATTCTTTTAGATGTATATTTTATCATTCTTGATGCTTTTGAGATGGAGAGAAGAATAAATATCTGCCTCCTTTAAGAAATCAGATGTTAAAATGTTTTTTTTTCTTTTATACTACATGGAAAGTTAGGGAGCAGATACAGGAAGAAAGAGACACAACTAAATTGCCTGTTCCTCTTTAAAAAGCAGTTCATAATATACTTCCAGAGGGACCTCAAGCTAGACCAAACCCAGTGATCCTTAGAAGATTTGGGTCCCTAGATAAAGAGAGTCTGATTAGCTGGACGGCTTTTCTGCTCCTACCTCCCAGGGTAGCCTCAGAGATGGTAGCCATGGGTGCCTAGTGTTAGAGTATTTCAACACTTGGAAGACCCACTTGACCCAAGAAGCATGTGACCCTAGTATAGGAGAGAACCGTAGAGCCTGAGAGTATCAGAGGAGAGTCCTGATGGCTACTGTATGGAGCTTTCAAGAAAGAACATGCATGTGTCGGCAGAACTCCATCAAATGGAGGAGTAAACCAGGATGTTTTGCCTTCCTTACTTCTTGTCACTATCAACACCGCTTACCTTTCAGCTCTCTACCTCTAGAACTGTAATTAAATACACTGGCATAATCGTTACTGCAGGAAAAGGAACTTCCAAAATCCAAACATCTCTTCCTGTGCACTGCACCCTTATATGTACTGTCTCTATTAGAACATAAGCTAATTGAGAACAAAGGGTATTTCACTTTTGTATTTGTACCCATGGTATTTAACATTGTGCTTTGCACATATTAAGTGCTTGTTTAGAAGGCAGTTCAGAGTCACTTAGAGGAGAATTAGATGATTTGGTTAGAAAATTTGGACTATTTACGACTCAGAGCAAGTAGCAGAGAACAGACATACAATTAGGATTCTTTTTTATTTGAGGTAAATAAGTTAAAGGGTGACCAGTATTTTTCAAGGGTTGGGTACAAACATCTCCTCATGGGGAAGATCTGTCTTCATTCTACATTCATTCTACCAAATGTTAGATACCTTTTAAACTGATAAATAGAAATATGTTTAGAATGGTTTTACATACACACACATGTGTACACACATGTTTGTGTCTAAAAGTAGTCATCTCTAGGGTGTGGAGGGGAGAAGATAAAAAGGGAAAGAAGAGGGGAAAAAGAAAGTTACATGACAGAAATGGCAAGTTGTACATAGTAGATTTGCAATTTCACGTGTAATCTTTTTTTCTATTTTGCTCAACTATGGAAATGCTTATTTTATTCCTTAAATTAAGAATAAAATAAATAAAAGTTTTTTAAAAATGGTGTAAGTAATGACTCTGTCCAAAGGCTTTCCATCTTTTGTCATTTAGCTACATGAACAACTCATCTCCTTTTCTAATGATATATTATTGTAATGAGGTGTATATATATAATATGAATATATCAAAAGGAAATATTACCCACTTGTTCTCACTCTATGTATGTCCAGTAACTTTTAGGTCTCTCTAAACTCAATTCTTTGTAATTTTTAGGATTTCAAGATTGGAACCAGATAGCATCAGTAGGAAAATATGGTAAATGATGAATTTTTCCACCAGGGAGCAGTTTGTGTTCATAAAAACCATAGTACAATTTCCCAGATGCAAAATTTCATCCATCATCTTCTTGTTATTTGATTTGGGGCCAAATTCAACATCTATATAAGGTATTATTGTCATTTATATCAACCTCCATGCTCTTCCTCTCCACTTTTCCACTGGGCACCCTAGACCTCTGATTAGTGAGAGTTCACTATATTTAGCCTAACTAGACTCACTGCTTTACATCTTGTCTTCTGAGACTAATAATTAAACCAATGCTGCTATTTTTCTGGAAAGGTAATATTAATCATGTCCCCTGTGACTCTACTCAATATCTCTGGCATTTCCTTGACCAAAAAAATCCCTTTATGGCTAACCGTTCCTTTTATCTGCCATCTTCTGTATTAAAATGCAAGCTTCTTAAAGACATGATTGGACTTGCTTTTTTTTACATTTGTATCCACAATACTTAGCATAGTGCCTGATACATAGTAAGCTTGTAATAACAGTTCTTTAAAAATTAACTGGACAAATATTTTGACTCTCTGCCATAATTTGGACAATGAATAGTTTTGATCCATTTACTTTTTTCTATATGGATTGTTAAGCTTATGTCTTTTGAGTTATCATAGATCTCACTGAAGCAGCCCTGTAGTGTTTTGGACCTGGAAGAAATTAATATAGTGTCATGTGCAAATAAGAGTGTCTTGATAACCTTATAGTATTCTGGGAATTGGTCTTTTGTTTGAACCTTATGCAGGACATCTTTTATGACAGTGCAATTCCCTTGATAAGCTTATATTTCCTTGTTTTATGCCTCCCAAGATTAATTTTCTGAGGAATGTTGAATAGAGTTGCTTCCATCTAGAACACTATAATTTTAATGTAAGATTGCTTGTTAGGATAGAAACTTCAGGATATATTTTACTCTATTTTATACATTTGAGGGGGAAAGTAATCAACAAACCATCAATACAATGCAACATTTCATATTCTAAAAATAGTCATATAAACATAATTATTAGTGAAATCTTCCGTATTCCCATCTCAATTAAGGATTTCTAACATATGTGTGAAGATCATTCTTAAAAAGATAAGGTAATATAAGATAGTATGAATATATATTTTTTTTACCAATATTCTCTCAATTGATTTTTTTAGTAGTAATATTATCCTTGTTTTTTTTGTATTCTTTTAGCATGTTCCTCTTCTGAGAAACCATGTAAAATAATTCCTGAATGATTTCAAGACTGTGTTACCTAAAGAACAGATTTTCTTTGTGTACTTTTGAGTTTTCAATTTCACTTTTGGAACATCTCTTGAATATGCTACTTTCTCTGCTCCAATATTGGTACCCAATGTAGGGCCTGATCACCTTATCCATGGACTATTACAATGGTGGATCTTTCTATCTCAGGTCTTTCCTCACTCTAATCCATCCTCCATTCAGTCACTAAAGTGATTTTCCCAAAAGACAATTCCAATCATGTCACTCTAACCCACTTAATTCACTCTAGTAGTTCAATTATTGTCTCCAAGATCAAAAACAGAATGCTCTGTTTGACTCACAAAGCCCCTTATTTTTTTTTCTTTCCTTTTTTAAAATTCATTTTTATTTTTTTTATTTTTACAGTGCAAGGAACTAAAACATTCCCAAAGAACTCTCAAAGCCCTTTATAATCTAGCTCCTCCAATCTCCCTAGTCATATACTTTATTCTCTGCCATGTACTCTTCGATTCAGTGACACTGGCCTCCTAGCTGTCACAGAGAAGACACTCCATCTTATGAATTTAGACTTTATCTCTTGTCCTCTCTCCTCTGTACCTGGAATATTCTCCTTTCTCAACCCTACCTACTGACTTCCTTTAAATCTCATCTAAAATCCCATCCCTTTTTTTTACTGGACATTTTCTCCAGCCTCTCTTAATTCTAGAGTCTGCACTCTGTTAATTATTTCTAGTTTATCCTTGATACAGCTAACTTTGTATCTATTTATTTGCATATTTTTAGTTTTTAAAGCAGGGACTCTTTGGCTGCTTTTTGTATCCCTAGAACTTAATACAAAGCCAGACACATAATAGGAGCTTAATTACTGTTTGCTGATTGATCAATCCTACTATAATTCCAACTTCATCTTCTGAAATTTTAGGATCCAAATGATTCTACTTTCAGTGATGATGAAACAATAACTATAGGAGAACTCTCCCATTGGCCATCCATTTGTCCTCCCACCAACTGCTTTTATAAATGCCCTTTGGATGATTAAGTTTAGATCTCAAATTAAGCTTTTTACATACTGCTTTCATATCCATTGTATAATAATATACTCTATAATACCAGATATATTCTATGAAAGTACAAGTAAAATATTGGAATAAGAATGAAATTTTTGATGAAAATTACTGAAAATTTGTGAAAATTTAACAGAAATGTGTAAGAAATAAGACTTAGACTAATACCTCATACTTCGTGCAAAAGTAATCTCCAAATGGATGCCTTTATAGAAAATGTTAGATCATGAACAAATTAGAGAAACATAAAATAATTACCTATTAGATATATGGATATAAGAAATAATCATGACTAAACAGGGGATAGAGAGATTCACTAAAGATACAATGGGCAATTTTGAAAGCATAAAATTAAAATGAATGTTTTGCACAAACAAATTCCAAAAAAGTTAATACTAAAAAAGAAGCAATTTATTGGCAAAAATTTACAGCAAGTTTCTCTGATAGAATAATTCAGATTTATAAGAATAAGCCTTACCAAACTGATAACTAGTCTAAGGACATGAACAGGAGGAAAACAAAATAAAACAAAAAAAAAATATTATACAAAACTTAGGCTATCCAAAGATATATAAAAATGCTCCAAGTCAATAAAAATGAGGGAAATTCAAATTAAAACCTTCTAAAATTCTACTTTACCCGCATCAGTGGCGTAAATATGACAAAAAAGGAAACTAATAAATGTTGGAGGGGTTGTGAGGAAACAGGCACATTGATGTACTGAAGGTTATTCTATGAAAGGATACAATCATTATAGAAGACAATTTGGGATTATACACAAAAAAATCACAAAACAATGCATGTCCCTTTTCTCAGTTACACAATCATTAAATGGTATATCTAATAGACATCAAAGAAAGGAAAAGGCTACACATACAAAATTGGAGTCAGGAAGACCTGAGTTGAAATCTGACCTCAGACACTTGCTAGCTGTGTGACTCTGAGCAAGTCATTTAACCCTGTTTGCCTCAGTTTCCTCATCTGTAAAATGAATGGGAAAAGGAAATGGCCAATCACTCCAGCATCTTTGCTAAAAAAAAAAAAAAACAAACAACCCCCCCCCAAAAAAAAACCCCAAACAAAACAAAACAAAAGAAAACAAAACCCAAAAGGAGTATTGGAGAGTTGGATACAAACAAAAACAACCAAACAACAAAAATACAAAATATTTATAGTACCTGTTTTTTGGGGTACCAGGAGGAAAAGCAAAAACAAAAACTCCCTGGAAACTAAGGTGATGCCCATCAATTAAGAAATGTTAAACAAATTGTGGCATATGAGTGTGATAGAACACTACTGTACAGCAAAATAGTTAGGAAATAGATTATTTCAAATAATCTATTGGAATTGATGCATAGTGAAATGAGAACCAAAAGAACACTTAATATTAATAACACTGAAGATATCTATAAATTCATAAAGAATGAAATGAACACAACCAGAATAATTTATACAATAAAAACAATAGTATAAAGATAATTTTGAAAGAAATAACCATGACCAACGCAATGACCATCCATGATTCCAGAGGACTGCTAGTGTAGTGTGCTGCCCATATCCTGAGAGATGAAACATTCAAAGTGCAGAATGAGACCTTTTTTGAACATGGATATTGAGGGAATTTAGTCAATGCTTGGCTATGAGCTAGGTCATGCAATGGCTAGAGCTTTGGGCCTATGGTAAAGAAGACCTAAATTCAAATGGTCTCAAACATCTACTAGATCTGTGACCTTGGGCATGTCACCTAACTTCTGTTTGCCTCAGTTTATTCAATAAAAAAAAAATAATATATCTCCAAAGGTTGTGAGAATCAAATGAGATAATATTTGTAAGGTGCTTAGCCAGGGTCTGGCACGTAGGAGGTGCTATGATGGTCATCATATTTGTAACAAGGCATTTGTTTTGATTTTTCTTTTCAGTGGAGTATGAAGTGGGAGTGAGAGAAAAATAGATTTCTGCTGACCAAGTAAAACTTTAATATATTTAACCCCCTCTCCCAAAGAAAGTATATCTAGTTTTGCATAAGTAATTTATGCTAATCATCTTGAGATAATATTTGTAAAATGCTTAGCAAAGTGTCTGGTACATATTTAGATTTCTGCTAACCAAGTAAAACTTTAATATATTTTTAACCCCCTCCCAAAGAAAGCATAACTAGTGTTGCAAAAGTAATTCATACTAATCAGGAGATAATATTTGTAAAGTGCTTAGCAAAGTGCCTAATACCTAGCAGACACTATATAAATGCTTGTTCCTTTCCCTTTCCTCTAATCAAGAATCACCATTTGCCTTATAGTCCATCTTATGTTATATTCAAGGTATTTAATTATAATTTAAAAAACTCCAGTAACTATACTTTCATCTCTCTAGCTCTGTATCTATGTATTTGTCCATCCATCAGTCTATCTATCTATATTTGGCAGATGTCACTGATAAACCACTGAATAATCTGTGAAATATTTTGGTTAATGGGAAAGGTAACCTATGCCAAACAGCATAGTTTTCATAAGAGAGAAGAGTAAAAACTGTAGTCAAATTTATTTGACTTTTATTACTGGAAAAATTTTAGAATGCATTATTAATGGAGTGAGCACTTAGAGAAGTAACTTGAAGTCCAACATGGCTTTATAAGGACCAATTTATATCAAGTCTATGTAATATACTTTTTAGATAGCTGCCTCCAACAAACAGCCCAGGAGAGACTTTAGCTTAAAAAGGCCAAGTTCTCCCACTTCGTCTGGGGGGCCATCTCCAGTTGTCCTGATCTATACCTTGCGCTCTGGAGAGAGTGAGGCTGGTGTAATGGCAATCAAATTTGGATCTCTTGCTGTTTTTGTTTTACTACAAGTGCCTCTGATTGAATAATGTGATTGGGGAGGATTTTTCCCACCCATGGATGGACCTACCCATTGTGGGAAGCTTGATTAGGGTAGTTGCTTTGTAGGAGGGTCCCAAGTACCTTTAGTTTTTTTCTATTGAGGCACTGGGTCAGAGGGTTATGCCCTTTGGCCCTAAGAAATGTATAAACACTCTGAGGGAGAGGTTTTATTTTGGGGCTTACTGACGGGAAGTGTTTTTTTGATCAGAGAGACTCTGGGAAGCCATTTAGGAATCCTCCCCTTCCCCCACATCCCCCAGCTAAACCCCATAAGTTGATGAATGTAATGGTCAGATATGAGAATGTATGTAACGATCAGGCAGTTTGGAAATGCTGTCTGTTGATTTATTTTTGATTTCTCTGAAATTTTGATTTTCTCTGATACCTATACTTGATTAAAGTGATTGTTAACCCCTTGAAAGCTGCTTTCCTTTTATGAATGCAGATCTAAGAACCTGTTGTAGTAGCCCCCACTGTGTACATTGGAGTGCTTACTGATATAGCTGGTGACTTTGCACAGCACTGCCTCACTTAAACCCAATGTACTTGCAAGTCAAGGCATCACCTTCCTGATGTCATTGATCTTCTTTGAGAATGAAGGACAAACAACAATCTGTGGGTAATAAGTAGCTGCCCCACTGAAGACCCAACTAGACAGTTCCAGTTGAACAATGCTTTTTCCTCCCTCCCTCCCTTCCTTCCTTCCTTCTTTCCTTCCTTCTCTTCCTCCATCCACACAGAGAATCATGCTGTTACCTGTGGGTACTCTACCAAAAGGAAAATAAATTTTGATGACTGAAACTCTGCAAGATATCTTGGGGTTTATGGGCTAGATTTCTTTTTTTTCTCTTTTCGTCTTATTTATTCTATCATTAAAAAAAAAAACTGGGACAATTAACTCTTTTGCCTTATGTAGTTTTATTTATGATTTCTGGATCATGCTTTAACTCAAATCACTCTGGCTCTTACTGATTGGCCAGCACTAAGTCCAATCCCAAGTCTCACGTGATCGTTATTTGGGATTTGATGACTCAGAATGAGTATAAATAGAAATTGTTTCTGGTTTATCCAGAAATCCTGAGGGTCTTCCTCTCCCAGATTGTTTTTTTTTTTTTTTTTACTAGATATGAGGCCATTTTTTTGTCTCATTTTTTACCTAGCCTTAATTACTGAATGGACATTGCCTTAGATAAAGTGAGACCTAGTAAAGACTTTAGTTTAAAAAGACTAAGGTCTCCCACTGTATCTAGGGCCACTTCTAGTCATCCTAATTTATTTCTTGCCACTGGACCCAAATGACTCTGAAGGACAGAGTGAGGTTGGTGACTTTGCACAACCCTGCCTTATTTCAATGCAATTCATTTGCAAGTCAAGATATCACCTTTCTGATGTTATTGCTCCTTAAGAATAAAGGACAAACAACAAAGGCAAATCCATCCGTCTATCCATCCATCTATCTATCCAAATGGCTATCTCTATATTTGACAGACATTACTTATATAATTGGAATTTTTAATTGTAATGGTTCCATCCTTCCCAGTCATTTTATTGGTAAAGATGTCAAGCAACATAAATTACATAGTAGTTTTGCCTTTTCTATGTTGTTTATAATAATTGTTCCATCCATCCCAAGAACTCTGACTCTTTTTTCTTCATCTCCCTCCTTCATACCTACTCTCCCAATACCTATGCAAACACATTTTCACCTCCTTTGTTTTGTCCATGGATTCATCTCTACTCTACAAAGCTGTGAGTTTTAGCATTCCTAATATTAGTGGCAAGGGCAAGTGACACATTTCATTTATTATTATATAGCAATCCTTGATTTCATATTCTCTATGGATATTTTTAAAATCTAAGTTCATACTTCAGATTCTTATACATTCAAATCAAGCTCTCTCTTTTATCCTTTTCTATATTACTTGTTTTTGTGTTGTCAAAATTTCAATCTTGAGATCATTCTGTTTGTTTTAGGCTGGCTTCCCCCATTATTACATTTCACTTTTCAGTAGAGTGAGAATTTCAGTAGGTATCTAGATAGTTGAAGTCCCTCATCATTACTACAGTATGCCGCTGGGCTTTGTGTATGATCAGTTTCTCAATCACACTATCCATTGTTCTTTCTGTCCAAGTGACCTGTAGTATATACTTCAAACATAATTTTGTTTCTTCCTTCACTGATCTCCCAAGTATCCTTCACTATAATTTATTCTTCAGGTTCAGGGATTTCCTTCCATTACTGTTTTTGGTTTTCAAAAATAAGTCCTTATTTTGTTGAAAAAATATTATTTGAAACTAATCAGAAGTGATCTCCATTTTATGTGCACCTTCATTTCTGATCTTTTCATTTGTATTTGCAGCATTTTCTCTAAATTGGTTCAACGTACTGGGTAAAATTAGGGTAGAAGGTGATTATTTAGTTTTTATCTACCTTTACCTGTTCATATATATAAATATATATATATATATATATATATATATATATATATATATATATATATATATATAGTCAGAAAAGCAATCAAAATTCTACATTGAAATTTAGGAATTATATTAGTGTTAAATCTCTTAATTTTCATACAAATACTTGACCTCCATTTAGAAATACAGGATAGAAATTAAACCTTTAGATTAAATTGTAAGAGGAGAAGGCAATCAGAATCAAAAGGCAATTTTCTGAATAATGTGCATGCTTTAAGATAACGTTATTTTCAGTTTAGACTTCATGGTCATTAATTCTGAAGTGTCTATTGAACTTAACTGGTGGAATTATTATGCTTTACTTTGACTGCAGCTAAGTGCCTGTGAATCAAATATTAGGATTTATGAAGAAAAGCTTCCCTCTCTCCAAAAGCTCAAATACATTGCTGTGGAAATAATTGAAAAATCCAACTTTTTCTTTTAGTACATAATTGCTGAAGTACGTTATTTCACTTCCCAAATCAATTTAGGCCAATAGAAGGTTGTGTTCTCACAGGCAAAGCAAAGTGAAATCAAAGAAGCAATTATTCAGATAATCCAGGCCAACACTTCCACCTGGTGAACAAAGTAAACATGTTTTAGTCTCTGAATTACCTGAATAATTGATGTTACTTCACCTACTACATTAATAACTATGAAACAGATCCACCAGGGCTATGACTGTTTGTAGGACATATTTGATTCAGCTGCTATAGTTTCTTCGGTATTTTCAATAGTTTTAACTATTTAGACTAATTTGAAGCTGATAGATGAGAAGGAAACAGACATGTATTAAGTGCCGAGGAGCCATTGCACTAATTGATTTACAAAAATTATCTAATTTGAGACTCACAACCACCCTGGGAAGATGGGTGGTATTATTACTCCTATTTTAAAGTTGAGAAAACTGGGTCAGATAGAATTAAATGACTCACCCAGGGTTCTGTGACTGTATGTGAATTCAGATCTTAAGCCTAAGTCCCGTACTCCATTCACTGTGCTATCTCTGCTGAATGGTGTAGTGGATAAAGGGCTCCTTTCAGAGTCAGAAAGTCTTACAACTCTAATGGCTGTATAATCAGGGCACTTAAATGACTCAGTGGATAGAGCTCTGGGTTTGGAGTTAGGAGGATCTGAGTTCAAATGTGATCTTAGACATTTACTAGCTGTGTGATCCTAGACAAGTCATTTGACCTGTGTTGGTCTCAATTTCCTCATCTGTAAAATAGAGACCCTGGAGAAGAGAATTGCAAAGCGCTCTAGTATCTTTGCCAAGAAAATCCTATAAGTGGGGTCACAAAGAATTGAATGTGACTTGGGGAGTCCTAGATAAGGTGAATGTATGTATAATATATACCTCCTAGTATACCACAAAGCAGCACAGATGTGAAGAGAACCTTTTGTTCCAGAATTCTTTGTGCCAATGAAATAACAGATCTCCATTCTCCCTCCCCCAAAATGAGGTTGACCATCAGTGATATTGACAGTAAATTAACTGCTTTGTTTAATACTTTGATTATATGATAGGGTGGTGATTTGGGTTTGGTTTTTGGCTTTGTTTTCCCTGCATGTATACTTTTATTGGTATAGAGGTAATTTTGGTGTGGAAAACATCCTCCAATGATGCAGATTAGTGACTTATTTATGATTTATAGACTTCAGGAGTTTACTGGGACATGACAAGGCCATGTGAGTACTTTACTTACATGTGGTCACATGGTTAGTTTGACTCAGAGTCAGGTCTTGAAACTGTCTAACTGACACTATTGCCTCCCTGTCCTCTCTCTATCCAATATGCCAACATGCTTCTTGCTTGGAAAACAAATGAAAAAAAATTGGCAACCCAATTATTTTGTCAGATTCATGGAATCAAGTCTCTATGCCAATTCATACTTTTTAAATGTATCCCTTCTGTAATACCGGAATCAATGATAATATAATATGCTTCTATCACAGTGATTCAGAATTCTGGTTCTGCTCAACATTTTAAATATAGGCAGTTGAATCAATTCACATTTACATTTTTGTCCAAGGACCCACTAGTTCATATGATTCATTGGATTTGTTGCTTTGGTTGTTTATATTTCAATTGCTTTGGGTGTGATAATTTTGGGTTATTGATGCATCATGTAAAATGCAGTTGAAGGGAGGATTGTAGCAAGGTCAAAGATAATTACTGTGACTGAAACAGTTGTTTCTGAGTAAGCGTGGCGGAGACAGGAGAGAGTCTACATGGACCTAATTATGGTATACTAAGGGGGTAATAGTTGCACTTTGTCATTGTGATGTTCTTTTCTCTCGGCTTGCAGTAAATACCTGTGGTGGGATGATATGTTGTTACCAGTTGAGGGATACAATGAAAACATCTTTTTGAATGGTGAAATTATGAGGATATCATCCTGCACCATAATGATAAAAGAGAAAGAAAGGGCTATGTGTGAGGTGGGCTGGGGGAAGAAACGCAAAACATTTTTCACTTTTTTTTTTTCTCTCCTTCTACCCCTCCTTCCATTATGGGAAGGCAGGGATTGACTCCAGAGACAAGGGAGTAAACTAAAGCTTAGAACCAGCTAGCCTGAATTGGGGAGGGGGTAGAAATGGAGGAATTTGAGGTTTACAGCCTTTCCTGTTAGTATTTCTGCATAAAGTTACATATTGATGGTCACTTGTAACAATATAAGAGTCATATTAGTTGCTAGGCAACAATGAAAAAATCCAAAACTTGTTTAGTGGTCTTCCTCCTCCCTATATGAGCCTCTCATCATCTCTTGCCTTTTGTTAACTGACTTCCAGATTCCATGACACTTGTCAGATTTTTTTTTCTGTCCTATAACAAAAACTTCTCCTTTTCCTCTTGCTTTAATTAAAACCCTAACTTATCTAACAGTCGAGTAAAAATTAATTTGAATATAGATAAATATAATGAAGACAAGAATGTAGAACAAATAAAAGAGTATATATCTGCTGGCTTCTCCTAGCTCTTTTTTCCTTTCCCTTAGGTCTATTTTTATGTCAGAGGCAGCTAGGTGGTGCAGTGAATAGAGCACCAGTGCAGGAGTCAGGAGGACCTGAGTTCAAATTTTACCTCAGACACTTGACACTCACTAGCTGTGTGCCCTTGAGCAAGTCACTTAATCCCAATTGACTCATCCTGGGTCATCTCCAGTCATTCTGATGAATATCTGGTCACTGGATTCAGATGGCTGTGGAGGAGAAGTGAGGCTGGTGACACAGCCCTCCCTCACTCAAAACAAAGTCAAATGCAAATCATGTCATTATTTTTCTGATGGCATGGTCTTCTTTGGCAATGAAGGATAAACACACACATTTGCCTGTCAAGAAGGGGGCACTATGGGAGCTATGGAGAACCATGCCACACCCATGTCCACTCAGCTCTTTTGAAGTTTTGTTGTATTGAACACCACAAATCTGTTTGGTGTATACAACCTGGCAACCAGAATTTTGAAGAGGAATTAACAGTTTTGTGACCCCAAATTGGACAGTTGACTGGGACCAGAGATTTTGAATCTATATGAAGAAAAAAGCATAAAAATAATATATTGATGAATGAAAACTCTTCTACTTAATCCATTGTATCTACTGCTGTCTCTAAAATCACACAATGCTCCATTTTCACACTCAATCCAACCATCTATCCAATCACATTTATACCCTCTGGGCCAACCTATTACTCTGGCACAGTTGTCCTTTCATTAGAACAATTACTTCTAAAAAGGGTATTTCAGCTTGCTGTACATACATTCACCTCATCTATGACTCCTCAAATCAAGACTGCCTTCCCTAGATACAGCTTTCCTATATATGTTGTCTTCCCCTATTAGTAAATAATTTTTGCCTTGGTAGGGATTCTCTTTTCTTTAGATTTGTATCCTTAGGATTTAGCATAATGCATGACATAGAATAATCGCTACAACAAATAATTTTTCATTTACTAAAAAAATAGAAAAATATTAACCTAGGACTTCTGCAGGCTCTTGCCACATTCTAATTGGACTTGAAAACTTTTAACACTATACCATGATTCTTAACAGGAAGTATATGAACTTGTGTTTCATTTTTTTTTTTTTGGCATTTTGATAACTGCCTTTCAATATAATTGGCTTCCTCTCTGATCCTATGTATTTTAATATATACATTTAAAAGATTATTCTAAGTAGGCATGCATAAGCTTCACTAGACTTCCAAATGGGTTCATTTGCTTTGGATATTAGACTAAGAATATCCCATGTGCAGTTATTTGTCAACCTTTTGATCTTTTACCATTTATATTCATGATGGTGATTATTCTTTGCATTTGTAGGACACTTTTTTCAAATCAATTTTGATTATACAGTGACTAGATAGTTATATGATTTCCTGACATTTTAGTGAGCTGAATTGGACAGTTTAATATTGGTGTTACTTTTTAAGTAATTTGTTATAGTAAGGCCAACATTTCTCTGACACAGTTTCTTTCTTCCATCATCAACATGGAGAGACATTGCCTAAAAAAAGATGCATCTAGGGGACCTGATTGTCCCTGGCTTCCCTGAGACAGTTTTCTAGTCATCTAAGGGTATTTAAAAGTCTCAGCCATCTGGAGCCCCTGCCTGGAGATTAGATATCTTTCTACAGGGGGAAGAGAGAGGTCCACATGTAGAGAAGTTAAGTACCACTGTATCTCAGTGGCATATCTTGTGTTAGAGCAAAATAAACCTCACTTTATTAATTGTTTAGTGATTTGACAGTGTGTACATGCATACATGTGTATGGGTGTTTATATATACATCCATAGAGACATAGATGTCTGTCTCTGTATGTACACACACACACACACACACACACACACACACACACACACATATATTTATGCATGTCTAGGGTTGTCTTATCTAAAGAAACAAAGACAAAAAATAAATTGTTCCTGCCTTAAAAAAGTTGACATTCTAGAAGATATGTAGATAGGTTAATAACTTAGTTTTACCCTCTCAGTAGACTCCACACAACCCCTCACCTCTGTCCCACCCCTTTGTCTTGAGAAATGTAGTATGAGAATAATGTGACTTTCTTCCTCTGGTTAAACAATCCCCCCTCCTTCTATGGCTGATAAGGATAAGTGATAAGTAACTACAATACTGCTGCTCCACTTCCATAGCTTTCCTCTGCTGGCTTCTAAGAGTCCTGACTGTTCATATTAGCCCCTTGATATACATCAATCTAAGGATGGATGGTGACAAAGACTAAAATTGTGTCCTTATACTTGATCATGTAGGTGGTGTATCCCTGGAGTAAAATGTGCATTTCCTGAGGACAGACACTGTATTCTTTTAAAAAAAATGTATTCTCAAGGCCCATCATAGTGCCTGGTACACAGTAGGAGCTTAATGAGTGCTTGCTAACTTCTAATCCTAGCTACATCTTCTCTGATCCCATAACCCTCCCTCCAAACAACCAAGGGGCCCTGTAGAAGGAGCTGACATACTTACTGTTTCCCAAGACTACTTCTGAATACTTCTGCTGCTGTAATTCTGCAACATTTCTTCCTTTGTCATTCACATTATTCAGCTATGTCATCTTATTCAGATCCTGGAGGAGATTATCTTCTGATCCCCAGTTTATTTTCCTTCTTTGTCTGAGGAGTTTAGCACTTGACTCATTGTGTTCCTCTCCACTCCCAAACTCTTCCCTAATACTAGGGTATGTCAGCATAACCACTGATATTCTCTCAAACATCATGGTCTCCTATCACTCAGTCTCTTCAACTCCCTTTGTATATATTTTTTCACTCCATGTCAACCTGTAGCGCCAGTGTGATATTCACAGCTCCTAGGGTAGCTATGAATATGCTAGCACACTTCTGAATTGCAAAATATAACCAACTTTCCACATTGAAGATAGAACCAAAACATATATTCAAACATCAGAAAGCCAAAGCCATCCTAGCAACAAAGAAATTTATACACAATAACAGTACAGGGGGCACTACCATCCTCAAGCCTTTCCTCTGTTAGGCTTCTCACAAAAAAAACTCCTTTAAACAAATCACAAACAAGCTCTCCCACTCACTCTAGTTGCTGCCTGCTCTCTCTTTCCCAGTAGTAATTGCTCTGACCCACTTCCTGCTCTACCCTTTTGTGCTCCACCCATTCATCAAACTCCTCCCACCACAGGCTCCGTGTGACTCAGACTTCCAGGAAGGTCACATGGATCTATTAATGGATGGGAAAGATCTTCTCATTTAAATTACCATTACGCAACCACACAGAGGTAGCATTAAACACTTAAGAATTCTGAAGTTATTCAGTCCCAATGTTGTTCCCATCACTTCCTCTTAAGCCTAGTCTTCATCCTCATGATAACTTCCAATTCCATTACACCTTACTACTTGCACAAGTCATCTTTATGACTGTTTCCATTTCCTTCATTTCCCAGTTTTGAGCTATATTGAGCTATTATTGACCTATATTGAGCTAATTTAAAGGCATACTGTCCTCTGCTCTTGAGTTGTTTTTCCTATTTTGCTACAGGTACTCCTTTCATAATTTGCCAGAGTTAAACCTGACTGTTATTAAAATTATGTGCTGCTGATCATTGACTAGGTTTACTATACACATACGTTTTGTAATCACAGAACAAATCTTATTTATTCATTTATTTGTTCTGTGAAGCTTAGATTCAGTCAAAGGGCCACAATTGAGGACCTAGAGGGCTTCATGTTGTCTGTAGGCTACAAGCTCCCTCCTGCTAGTCCAGCATGACCACAGGACAATTCCTTCATTCTTCCCTAATTGATCCTTAGCTAAATCTCTGTTCTCATTCTTTCCATACCTACAGTTCCAAATATTTTCTTGTCACTTTAAGTCTCCCCCACCAAACACTTCATCTGCCTTTTCAACAGATGACTTCACCTCCTAAGTTAACGAAAAAAATAAAGCCCACTCCCTGTGAACTTACTTTTGCCCTTGACATTTTAGAACAATTTGACACCAACTCCTATTATGTCCTCCTTTACTCTAGTGTCTAATGAAAGAGTTCTTCTTGCCAGGGCCATCCCCTTACCTTTGATTCCTTCCCTTCTGTTTCTGTTTCCTACAAACAGGTCACCCTCACAATCATCTCTCTTTTCTATCTAATTTTCGATCTTGTTCTATCTATCGATTCTTTTCTTGTTTACTATGGACAGGCCTATATCTCCCCACCTTAAAAACAAAAACAGCAACAAGTACAGTAGTTACCACAGCAAGAAAAACAACTCTAGTTACAATATCTTTTAGTTATAGCTTTATTCCTCATTTTTCTATATACAACCAATACTGTGAAAAATGAAACAAGACAAAACTGTTCATCCTTGCCACCTCTATTTCTTCTCCTCTCATTTCTTAACTTTGTACAATTTGGTTACCAACATTATAATCCAAAATGAAATTATACTCTTTCCAAAGTCTTTACTGAATCATCAATTCCATAGTCTTTTCTTATTTCTCATCCTTCTTGATCTCCTTGCAACAGTTGAAACTTTTCGCCACTCTCTTCTCCTGGAAACTCTCTCCTATATTGGTTTTTATGACACTATTTCCTTTTGATTATCCTTTTTTGTAATAATATCATCTCTTTCTCTTACTCTCAGTGGTGGGTCTACCTTAAGGTTCTCTTGTTGGCCTTATCTCTTTCTTTATATTCTCTTTTTAGTTACCTTATCAATTTTCATCTGTTCAAATATCATCTCTATAGATAAGATGACTCCAAGATCTATCTATCATCTATCTATCTATCCATCCATCCATCTATCTATCCATCTATCATCTATCTATCTATCTATCCATCTATCTTCACCTCTCTATCTCTCTATCATCTCTCTATCTCTCTATCTCATCTATCTCTCTAGTCTTACTCCTATATTTCAGTCCTATTTAACCAAATGCCAGTTTCAAACTAGAAATCATATAAGAATCTCAAAATAAAAATGTCCAGAATTATCTTACCTATATCCATATAATCATAGATTTTTAAAGTCACAAGAAACCTCAATGGTCATGCTTGTCTAAATCCTAAGCTAAAGAAATATTCACTATAGTGAATACAATGTCTTCTGTTCAGGTAGCCCATTTTGCTTTGGGGTAGCTCCCATTGTAGGGAAGATTTTTTTTTTAACATTAAGTCTAAATTTGCCTCTTGACAAATTTCATCCCATTTCTGCCTTATGGGCATAAACCAAACAAATCTAATTTAACCTCCATATGGCAGACCACTAAATATTTGAACCTATCATCCCACTCCCCAACACTGAATGCTCTTTTTCTAGGCTAATATTTTCAATTCCTTCAGCCAGTCCTCATATGATTTGAATTTAAGACCATTCACAGTTGTGGTTGCCTTCCTTTTAACACTCTCCAGCTTATCAAAGTGTTTTAAAAATCATGGTGCCCAGAACTGACAACAGGCCTCCAAATGATGCTTGATGAAGACAGAGTACAGTGGCCCTGTCAGTGCCCTAATCTTAGAAGCTGTGCTCTTCATACATAATTCATATTAACTTTACATTAGGTTTTTTGACTGCTGCCTTTATACTGCTGATATTTATTGAGCTTGTAGTTCACTAAAAGCTCTAGGTTGCTTTGAAAATAATTGTTATTAAACATGATGCTCCAATATCATGGGTGTGAATTTTATTTTTTGTAGCCAAGTACAGGACTTTGCATTTATCCCTAACTATTTTCATCTTATTCGATTCAGTCTGTGCTCTTGCTTGAAAAAACCCTTTTGAATCTTCACTGTCATTCAGTGACTTAGCTAATCCTCTTGCCTGCACTATGGCAGTAATCTCCTAGTTGATTTCTCTTTCTTAAGACTTATCCCACTCCAATCTATCCTCCACATAGCTACAACTGTGATACCCCTAAAGCAGGTGACTGACAATGTTTCATCTATGTTTAATAATCTCCAATGTTTACCTATTTATATAATTTCTTTTTATCTTCTTTACATTTCAGACAAGTTGACCTATTTCCTGTTTCCAAAATTTGTAAATTCAACCCTAACATTCGTAATTATCTGTTATATATTTTCCAATTACTTATCTGTACACACATTCTCTCCTTTTATATCTATCAACCAATCCATCAATCAATATTTTTAAGTACCTTCCATGTACCAGGTAATATTCTAGGTGCTAAGGATACTGGCATCAAAATTGGAATCAGTTCTTATTTTCAAGCAGCTTATATTTATCAGAGCAGAGAATACGCACGTATATGCATATCCTTAATTAACATGTACAGAATAAATAATGATAAATAAAAGGTATTTAAACACAAAGTAGTTAGGGAAGGAAGACACAAGTAATTGAGAGGAACCAGTTAAGAGGTTATATAGAGGGTGGTGCTTAAGTCATATTCCTCCCCACTCTCATCCCACACATACACCTTAATAGAGCCTTCTTACTGAGATTATCTCCAATATGTCCTAATTATATCTCATTTATACATAGCTTCTTTGTATGTAGTTTCCCTCATTAGATTGTGAGCTCCTTGACTTTCTTTATATCCCCAGTGTTTAAAACAGTGCTGACCCATGATAAACACTTAATTAATGCTTCTTGACTTAAAAGAAGTGAATAATTTTATGAATTAGAGGTGAGGAGAGAATGGATTCTAGACATGTGGGACAGCCAACTGTGTGGAAGATGTGTTGGAGTAGGGTCAGACTGGAGATAGAGGAAACAATTAGGAGGGCATTCTTGTATTCTAGGTAAGAGGACATCAAGACCTGAAGGAAGATTGATTTTGAGATTTTGGGTGAATATCCAGTTTGAAATACCCAGTTGGCAGTTGGTGACATGGGGTGGTCTCTATATCATGATTTATCAGTCTTTTACATATGGGAACTGATGTAAGTCACAGAACATAGTAAGGACTTAATAAATATTGGTTGACTGAATAATTTCAATTGTACCTCATCATTTCTGTCCTGTGAGTTTATGTCATAAGGGTTCCCTTAAATATAGACCACCATTTATTTTTTAGGTGTTTTATATATGTTATTCTTGTTTATTTGTTGATTTTTCTCCTTTATTATACTGGAAGCTTTTTGGAAACAAGAGATATAGCTTTTATTTCAATACTTGCCCTGGTTCTCTGTAATACATAACATAATGTTGAGATTTAGTAACCCTTTAAGACCTACACATCTACATGTATACATATATATACATGCATGTATGCTTTTATCCATGCACACATTCATAAATGAATACTTGGATACATCTAGATAGTGTAAGCAAAATAGTTCTGTGCTTTTTGTGGCAGAAATAGCTTCATTTTTTATCTTTGTATCCTTCATGGCTAGCACAATGTCTGACACATATGGTAGGTGCTTAAATAGATGCCTGTTGAATTGAATTGAATCTCTCACAAACAACCTCTTCTTGTCTCTGGTTTAATTCCCATAACCTTCGAAACAGCCATTTACAGATAGGAGTTTTGTTTAGCCTTCTTCAAGCTAACTAGAAGTGAGTCATTTTCACTCTCAGCTAGAGAACAAGAAAAAACCCTACAAGATTGTTAATTAGCCAAATCACCCTTCATTTGAAAACAGCAATAGACCCACAAGCCAATTAAAAAAGCATCACCAAGCTGTGTTCTGGCAGATTGTGGGTGTTGGGACCTTGGTCTGGGTTGACAGGAGATATTTTTCTACTCTGTCATGGCATTCCAATAGCACTTTTTCCTATTGTGAAGAATGCACAGATATATAATTGCATTCAGGCTTATGGAGTAATACACACTGTTCTGTCATCTCGAAAAGCAAATTAGGTCACTTGAAATCATTCGACACAGGTGTCTTCTAAAAGAGTCATGATTAAAGTTCTACTGCTGACATTACTTGTATTAAACGGGGCTGGAAGTCTGGGTTAACCAGGCAGCTAGGTAATATTAACTCACATTTATCTCTCATGTTGAAGCTTACAATGCAGTTCCATCTAGGCTGTCCTGTAGAAAGGTAACATTGGTACTATTATTTGTTTTGAAGATGAGGAGATGCTCTTGGCAGCTTCAAGAGGCTTAGTCATTCACTCAAGGCGATGCTACTAGTAAATGACAGAATCAACATTCAAATGCAGGACTTCCCACTTCATAAAGCAGTACTCTTGCCACTGAACTAGGCTTATCTCAAAATTTAATGGGAAAAAACTCACCTAAATGAAAAGACTGACTATCTGATGCTGTCAAAAGCAGATGCCACCACCATTTTGCCCCCCTTTCCCTTTGTCTTAACTCTGGGGAAGAGGAAGGGAATAAGCATTTATATAGCCCCAACTATCTCCTAGGCATTGTGGTATGTGCTTTACAAACATGACCATTTAATCTTCACAGTAAACCTGAGAATTCCATGCTATTATTATACCCATTTTTCTGTGGAGAAAACTAAGGCAAGCAGAAAGTTAAGGACTTACCCCAGGTCACAGAATTGTAAATGTGTGAGGCCACATTTAAACTCAATTCGTCCTGACTCTAGACTCAGTTCTGTATCCACTTTGCCACCTAGTTCCCCAATTTATTTTTTACCCATTTCTAAGAATCTGTTAGATGCATTTTCTTATTTCTTCATAATTAGCAATGATCACAATGATGACAACTCATTTATTATTGACAAAATACATTATATGCATTAAAATGGCTCAGTTGAAGAAGCCATTGGAGTACTGGATATCATTTTGGACTGGAGGATGGAAAAACCTGGATTCAAGTCTTCAACCTGATACTTGCTAGCTGTAAAACTGTGGGCAAATAATTTATTCTCCCTGAGAATCAATTTTCTTGTTTATAACATAGGATAAGAGTAGTCTGTACATGTAGTATTCATCTCTCAGAATTACTGTGAGATTCAACTAAGAAAATACTGGTAAAGCATGTTACAAACTTCAAAGTTTTAGATAAATTTCCCATCACCACTAGCATTTTCAAGGTTCTTACTTTATTCAAGTTTCCATACTAGGCACTTGGAATATGAAGACAAAAAAGAAGCCAGTTCCTTCCCTTAAGGAAAGAGATTTATGCTGGTTTGTCTTTTTTTGCCTTTGATTATTTAAAAAATGAAAATGACAAAATGTAATTGATTTGGTCTGATGGAAAAATATTTTCAAAATATGTGATATGTCACCACAGAATATAAACCATCTACATTCTTTGAGATCTACCCCTCAACATATATGTTTGTGATATTATTTATAGCTGATAGTTATATGCTCAAGGTCGAATGCAGATTTGGTGACTTATATCACATTAATGTTATATTTGCTTTTGCAAGTCCTATCCTTGTACTTCTCCTTCCCATAACTATTTCTGCACCTCTCCCAGACACTCAGGAAATCTCCAACATGTACTCACTGGGGAAGGCTGGGGTGTACTTGCCTTCCACATGCCAATCCTAAGTTGTCATTTGAAACCTAGTCAGTTTAAATTAAAATGATCGCATTCATTATTTATTAAATGTAGATAATGTATTAGGTTTGTTTAGCTCTCACCTGTAACACTCAATTCAAAAATCTATCAGGCCCATTGCTTTGTGCATGTGTTTCTAAAATGTCTATCTCTAAGCTGGTAAAAGAAATAGCAAAAGAAATGTGGGTAATGAGCCTTCCAATCCCTTGAATATTTTAGAAAAATGACACCAGCAGAAGAGAATGGCACAACCCACAATGTCTATATGTGCTCAGAGTGTCAACTCTGTGATATCAGGCAGAATATTGGATCTTATATTTGTTTGATATTGAAATATATCCACTTCCCAACTGACAGGCAGTTCTGTAACCAGGGATCTTTTCTGCCTTTTATAGCTGTTATTAGAAGAGATGGAAATTATATTTAATAAGTTCCCAGAATACCTACTAAAAGAACATATAGATACAGCAATATTTTGACTATATACCATAGTACATCTTGTTGAAAGCTTTTAATTATTCACTGTTTCAAAGAATAATATTTTTAAAAAGTCTCCAAATCCATAATTTTTCAACCAGAAAGAAGCATATTTTTTGTGTGATGGCACAAACTAAAAGAAAATTGAGGACTTTTGTAATTATCAAAATCTACAAATAGCTTGACAGATCTAGGAAATCTTCATGAAGGTATTGCTGGGGACTGAGTGTATATGGGTGGGTAGGAAATCTTAGTTTTTTCAGTATTGGAGCATAACAACCAAGTAAACAAATTCATATCCTAAATCATAGGTCATACATTTAGAACTGGAAAAGACATTAGAAGCCACCTAGTCTTATTTTTTGCGAGGCAACTGAAGACCAGAGAGGTTAAATGATTTCTCCAAAGTTCCATGAGTAGCATGGGGCAGAACTGCAATTCGAACCCAGTAAATCTGACTCCAAATTCAACACTTATCTATAAATCATCTCCTATAATTGTGGTACTATCAGTCAATAAGAATCAACAGACAAAAATGAAGTTGTCTCTTTCATCAAAGAGATAATATTCTACAAAGTGGACATGAATAAGTAAATACCTGGTAACTTGAGGAAGAAAAGAATACTACCAGCCATAATCAATCGGAAAGGCTTCATAGAGGGTGGTAGAAACAGCAAAGTCTTGAAGAGAAGAAAATGAGTATGAGATATGGACATGAGAAAAATTTCAAAAGATTTCTTCAGGAGAGGAGCAGCTTTCCAATCCTAGGGATGGGATATAGAAGGTGAAGTTTGTATTTTTTTTTTAATAATTCATACAGTAGTGAGCCAAAGAATCTTTTTCAGCAGAAGTGTTTCACAGTCAGTCCCATATGCTAGGGAACACGTATTTGTCAGCAGTGTGGAAGGGTGAGAGCCTGAAAGCAGGCAGTGCAGAAAAGGGACTATTCTAATAGTATAAGGAACAAGAGAAGAGGATATGGAGAGGATTACTTTTTTAGTGGAGAGAAAAGAGTTGATAAGAAAGAAACTGTGGCCAAGTCACCAGACTTGGTACCTATTATCCAGAGTATGAGGAAAAGGGAAGGTCATTCGAGAAGTTTCAAAAGTTGTGACAAGGATGAAAATGGCACCTTCTTAGAAACATTGAAATGTGAAGGAATAAGTTTGAGGGGAAAGATGAGCTCTGTTTTAGAAATATTAAATTGGAGATATGTATGGAATATCTGTTTGGAGATAACTAGCAAGTAGCTCATGATGTGAGACTGTCAGTCAGATATGATTTTAGGATGGGCATATAGCTTTGGAAGTCATTTGTGCAGAAATTATATTGAACCTATGCGATCTTAGGATGCATCCATTAGGAGAGATGTAGTACCATGGAAGGTCAAAATCCCATTGAAATCTGCCCTTGTCAGACCATATTTGGATATTGTGTTCAGTATTCGATACCATATTTTGATTGTTTGCATGATTATACTAAATATTTTCCTACTGTCAGAGCATCATTTCCTCCTTGATAGAAATGCAGGCAGTTCATAAAGATTAATTCTGTACCTATTGATATAATTAGTGTCTGTTCAATTTTATTTCATATTTTACATCAATATTCACAAGTGATTTTTAGTCCACAGTTCTATTCTTTCTCCTTTTTTCCTCTCCCTGGTTTTAGGCAAAAGTACCACACTTGTTTCATAAAAGGGGTATGATAAATATGTTGTAAAGGTAAAAATATTTTTCTCTAAATTTTTGATAGAATTCAATTTTAAATATATCTGACAAAGGAATATTTGGATAGTTCATTTATAACTCATTCAATTTCTCTTTCTAAAGTTGGACTTTTCAAGATAGAAATTTTCAATTTTACTAATTTGAGAATTTTCTGTTTTGCAGATATCCATCTATTTATCTTAAATTTTGCTAGTGTACAATTACATGTAATTTGTTTTCTGAT
>CM053773.1:120994923-121017332 GCA_028658325.1 Potorous gilbertii
TTTTTGAGCTCCTCCATGGCCTGAGCCCATGGGGTATCTATTTCAGATATTTGAGATACAGAGGCTTTGACTCCTATGTCTTTACCTCGTGGTAAGCAGATCTCTTCATCGTCATCAGAGAGGAATGGCGGAATCATCTTCTCAAGAAAATAACCTTCTATGGTCTTAGTTTTTTCCCTTTTCTGGGCATTTTCCCAGCCAGTTACTTGACTTCTGAGAGTCCTCCCCACCCCTGCCTAGATCTGCCTAGCTAGTGCTTGGGGTCTGAGATTCAAATGCTGCTCCCCAGCCTCAGGGCTTTTGGCGGCAGGCCTGACTGCTCTTCAATGGGAGCTTATCTGCTGGTTCTCAGGTGGGGGCAGGGCCGCCTCTCAGGCTCAGTTCCCTCATTGCGTTTATGCAGAGATCTTTTGTAATGGAGTTGGTGCGGAGCTCCTGCCTGCTCAGGGAGCCTCTGGCCACAGCTACCTCTGCCTCTGCCCCGGCCACCACCTCCCGAGGGGGTCCAAGTCCCGGAGATACCCTGCTCCCCTCTCAGCCCGTCTCTCTCACTGACCTGTGAGTCTGTGGGTGGAGGGACCTTTGTGGCTGCTGGGGATTCTGGTCCCTGAAGCCTGCTTGGGTCTGCTCGCTTCTCTCAGTGCCGCGCAGCTGGGGCAGGGGGAGGGGAGGGCTCTGCTCCCGTCTGGGGCGCGATGGACCCCTGGGGTCGGTTTTTCAGGGCTCTCTGCAACGGAAAACTCCTTCACTGTGTTTCTGCGCAGCTTCCACTGTTCCAGAATTTGTCGGGAGTTCTTTTTACAGAAAATCCATAGGCTGTGGGTTCAGAGCTAGCAAATGTGAGTCTTTCTACTCCGCCATCTTGGCTCCGACCCCTAAGGAACTATTTTCTTCAGTGAGTTTTTAAACCTCCTTTACCGTTTGGTTAATTCTGCTTTTTAAAGCATTCTTCTCCTCACTGGCTTTTTGGACCTCTTTTTGCCAGTTGAGTTAGTCTATTTTTAAAGGTGTTATTTTCTTCAGTATTTTTTTAGATCTCCTTTAGCAAGCCGCTGACTCCCTTTTCATGATTTTCTTGCATCTCTCTCATTTCTCTTCCCAATCCTTCACCTCTCTTACCTGATTTTCAAAATCCTTTTTGAGCTTTTCCATGGTCTGAGACCATTGAATATTTATTTTGGATGTTTGGGATACAGAAGCTTTGACTTTTATGTCTCTTCCTGATGATCAACATTGTTCTTCCTCATCTGAAAGGATGGGAGAAGATACCTATTCACCAAGAAAGTAACCTTCTATAGTCCTAATGTTTTTCTCTTTTTTGGGCATTTTCCCAACCAGTTACTTGGCTTTTGGGTTCTTTATCAAGGGTAGGGTATACTGTGGGGACAAGTAAGATCTCAAATCCTCCAAGGTGGCACAGTCAAACCTGCACACTGATCTTGGAGCAACTAGAAACTTTTGTGCCTATCAACTGTGAGTAGTAGAATTTCCTCTCCACAGAAGCCTCAAACCCAGTTCTGCCATGCCAGCACTCAGGGAGGAGATTAAGATCAGCTGCTCATTTCCCCCAGGGTCTTTACAGTGAGGCCTCCAACAATGGATATTGATGGATATTCGCTGCTGCCTGCCATGGAATGTGCTGCCTGCTGGGGCCTGAGCTATAGGGGAGATCTTGCTCCCTTCTTGGCCAGCTGAAAAAGCCCTCTCACTGACCTTTGTCGCCTGTGGATTGAGGGATCTGTGAACCACCACTGCTGCTGTCTACCTTCCAGGTCACCCTGGGTTGGAAGTTCTCCTCCACTCTGTTGTTCTGTGACTTCTCCTGTTGTAGAATTTGTTGACAGTCATTCTTTGCAGGTATTTTATGTGCTGTGGGGGAAGAGCTAGAGTAAATGTGTCTTTCTCCTCTACCATCTTGGCTCTGCCCCTCTATTCATTTCTCTTTTCTCATTGAAAATCTGTGTAATCCCTCTTTATGAAGTTAAGCCATTCAAACATTTTGTTGTTGTTGTTGTTGATAACCTGTTATTTCATGTTACATATACTCATTGCTATCCATTACCCCTCCTTCCCTCATTCCCTCCCTTCCTCCCTCCTTCTCCTTCTTCCCTCTTCCTCCTTCTCCTCCTTCTTTATAGAAGGTAAAGTAACCTCTGCTTTAAAGACATCCATTTTGGGATTACAAGATAATTAATTTAATCTTTTTCAGTATATTGTCATCTTTTCATTCCTCTCTCAATTTATTGTCCTATGTGACTTTAACTAGTTTCTTCAAACTATAAAGTACTTCATTTGGATTATTTATTATTTTCTACTTAAATCAAAATATGCAAATACATTTATGGATGAATTAAACTTCATATTTCCTCTGACAATATCTTATGGAATCTGATCTTTGCTCTATGGTCACTTTTCTAACATGTCTACATTTTTCTTGTATTTACCTTAATACAGTATTCAGCTTCTTTATTTATTATTATTTTTTTAATTGGTGACCAGTAATTCTCAGATTATTTTGCTTAACTCTATCTTTAGCGTCAGTTGATTTAATTTGTAGAGATCCTGAGTTTTGTTCAAATCTTATTGTATTTTTATTTTAAAATATGGCAAAATGATTGGAGTACTGGGTTATATTTGGTAAGACTTTGGTTCAAATTTTGTCTTTGCCTTTAGTTGTTTCACCAAGGAACAAATCACTTAACTTATATGAAATTTGGGCACTTCTCTTTAATTTATCCATTTGTTACAGATGACTTAAAATATGTATTGGTGCTCCAATGAAAATATTCATTCTTTGACACATTTTTACATTTATTTTTGCTGATATTTGACCTTCATTCTCGATTCTTACTTTTTTCCCAAAGAATGCTTGTTGAATTGAACTGATTTAAATATAACATTCTCTTTTTTTATTTTATTCTCTTCATTTATTTTCTTTATTTTATATTAACAAGGGTTTCTACCTTTTATTTTAAGCCATTTCATTTCCTGTTTTTATTTTCTAATTCTCTAAGAACTCTAATATCTCTTTTTATTTCTTCCTTTAATAATTTTATTAAACTTTTGAACCATATGGAAATTCTCATGATCATTCTTTTCTAATTTTTTGTTGCATACTTATTATTTAAACAATATATTTCCTTTCATCTGGAGAGTTTTTATTTACTTTCTCTTAATATACTGTATTCATTATTTTTTTCCTTCTCTGTTGGTTTTTTGTGAGGTCGTCCTTGTACACACTTCATATCTTCCAGATCCTCCTTCATTCTGTATTTATCGTACTTTTTTGGGGGTTCATTTCTTGATATTTGAAGGAATGGAAGAAAATTAGGCTTAGAAATAATCACTTCCTCAGCCATCTTGCCTGAAGCTTTTGCATTCACTCCTGAATTTGTAATGCTCAGAACTATTTTTTATCTATCCTTTGTGTTTCTTTTATCTCTATATCCTCCTGAAGGTTAATAAAACAATCCAAAAAAATCATTCTATCTCCCCACCCCCATATGTTGGTGGATCACTGCCAGTCTTTGCAGTTTTATCACAGCTGGGCTGGGATTCCTGGCAGGTGGTAATCATAAGTTGACTTGGAATTTTCCCTGAAGTGCTTTGAATCTTTGAATTGGGGCCAAATGGTCATTGCATGCCACCATTTATTTTAGATCCAATTTGCTCATTTGGTTTTACTCTGACAGGAAGAGTGTCAACCTAGAAAGAAAAATACAAGTAAAGATCCTCCTGAGAAATGAGCACAAATAGTAAAAATACATGGATTCTAGAAGATTCTGGAGGTACAGAATAATAAAGTCCTATCTCTAATTGAACTGCCAAGAATTCAAGTCCTGCTGAAGAAAGCACATCTCTGATGGATTTGCCAAATTTGAATTTCAAACAAATGTTTGCCAAAAAGACTATATAATGGAGAACTCACACAAGGCAAAAACTCACATGGAGGTCAGAAGAAGCAATATAAGGACACTCTCAAGGTCACTCTGAAAAACTTTGGAATCAATGGTGAGACATGGTAGACACTGACATGGGACCATCCAGCATAGCATACTTGAGTCAAAAAAGGCTCTGTGCTCTTCTTGCAGTACTTCAAAAGAAATCTGAGAAGTGCAAATTTAGAGATCACCATTACAAATATAAGAACCATTTTTACCCAACCTCTGGTAGAGCCTTCCAAGCTTGTCTTGGTCTGATCATAACAGTTGGATAAACTGTATACTGATCTTAACATAGAAATGCCATTTTGCTTATCTTAGATTATGGAAAAAACAAACGCTATTATTGTGTAGATGCAAATTATAAAATAATGTGTATGTACCTAATAATTTGATGAAGGATAACTCACTAATAACTGGGGAATTATAAAAGACTTTCTATAGCATATTGTATATGATCCGAGAATGGAAGAAATCCAAGTATTATAACAGATAGAAGTAGAGTACACACTAGGAATGTGAAACAGACTATACCTGGGCGTGTATATTAGCAGATATAATACTATGTTTGTAGAAAAGCAGGTGGAGATGTTTGGCTATATCAATCATGTTATGAAAACCCAAAGGAGGGAGAGTATCTGGAAGAAGTTGAGAGTGATTTCTGTAGAGCTTGGCAAGCTACAATGCAAGGACTAAGTCTGGCCATACTGTTTTTGTATGGCCTGTAAGCCAAGAATGTTTTTTTACATACATACACACATATATACATATATATATATATATATATATATATATATAGAGAGAGAGAGAGAGAGAGAGAGACATATATATATATATATATATATATATATATATATATAAAACAAAATTTTATTTTAAACTGTAAGATTTTTTTAGTTCACCAGCCGTATAAAAACAGTTGACTGAAATTTAGCCTGTAGACCAAAGTTCTCTGTTCTCTGGTCTATAGTGTGAAAAAATAAAAAAAATGAGAACTAAAAAAAAATCAAATTAGCAATTAAGAGATCATTAGCAGCCTTGTTGTTCAGTTGTGTCCAACTCTTTGTGACCCCACTTGAGATTTTCTTGGCAAAAATACTGGAGTGGTTTGCCATTTCCTTCTCAAGTTTATTTTTAAAGTAATTAATTTATTTTAGTTTTCAACATTCGCTTTCATAAGATTTTGAGTTTTGAATTTTCTTCCCCACTTTTAACTCCCCCCTACACAAGATAGTGTGCAATCTGACATGGGTTCTACTTATACATTCATGTTAAACATATTTCCACATTACTCATGATGCAAAGAAGAATTAGAACTAATGGGAAGAACCATGAGAAAGGAGAAACAAAACAACAAAAGAAAAGGAGAGCAAAGGTTTTCCATTTCATATGGTTCTCTATCTCTTGTTTGGTCATAAATGATATAGCCCAGTAAGAGAAAACTGTAATTGATAATAACTTTTCTATAGTCTATCCTCCTGGAGAAACAACTAAATCTGCTAATATTCAAGAACTTCTATGTCCTTTTTTGTATATAAAAAAAGCATCAATCGTTGGCTTAATGTGGTGCCTGATACATACTAGTTATTGAATAAAAGCTAGTTATTGAATAAAAGCTAGTTGAGTAATTTACAGATTATATAGCTTTGTGTCCTAGCTCAAATCTTGTCTTTCTCATTTGTGTGAAGTTGAAAAGATTACTTACCTTCTCTAGGCCTCGGTTTCCATATTTACAAAATAAAAGATTACATTAAATGACTCTACCTCGTCAAGATTTGCAAACATGATTTTTTTTAGTCTTCTCATTAGACCTTATAATCACCCAGAACATAAGGTAGACTTATTACTAATAAGCATTAAACGTTTTTATTTGACATATTTTCCATGACGTTAGGGTTAGTGATATCACCATCTTAAAATACTATTTATCACTAGCAAAGAAGTAACGAATAGTTTTCCAACCTGGCTAAACAGAATGAAAGTATATAATCAAAACTGCTTTTTAAGACAAAGTTGCTTGGAACTAAGAAGATACTCTGGAATATTTTCCTTTTGGTGTTTTAAAGGATACACTGGGGGACACCATGAGGCTATGGTTGTAAAAGTTGATATATAGTAGAGTAGACTGCATGGCTCACTGAGGAAGAAACTTAGCTAGGATGTGTACACTGTGAAAGGGGAATCATTGTGTTTAATGTTTTCATATTTTACCTAATTATTCCACTAGCTGGGTACAAAGTTCAATTATTTTCTCTTGGCTAAAGGAGTGCTCTTTATATTTTGGAGCACTTTGCAAAGATTCACATATTCCACACCCTAGTTATGGCTCTAACCACTAGGAATCAATAATCATAACCCTAAAATATAATACAGAACAGTGCAATTTTAAATCCGTGAATGCTCTAAAGTTGATGAAATTGCCTAACACAGAGTCATTTACTTTCCTGAGTCTACCATAAGAATTAAGATGCACGTTCACGGAGATTGTATTGAAATCCAACCTGCTATGTAATGACTGTCTAAGAATTGGAATACAATAAGAAAATTAAATGCATCTTTCCTTTCTGAAGAATGGGTAATATTCATTTCCAACTCTCATTGCCAAACCCTTTCTCTGTCACCTGATTACTTTTTAAATGTCTCTTTCAAGATTATTCTGGTCTGTGAGACACTTTAGCAGGAAGATTTCATTAAAAAAAAAAATTAAAGGAGTGCTGTGAGAGTTTTGCTGGAATTCCATGCCAGTTTCAGGTGAACTCACTTTCTTCCCACTTTGGTATTTATGTTGAATTCTTTCAGTCTTAACTTAAATCAATACATCATTACAATCCTCTCCCACAAAATTCTAATCAGTTGTCTTCAAAATTAGTAAATGTCTCAATAAGTCATAAATCAGCCCAGAAAATCCAGTGAATAACTGTTAATATTATTATTACATTAATCAAAGTACCCATAATATTTTATTTAGCTTAAATACTCTTTGGCATTTAAAATTGAATGCCCTTATTTTAAAAAAAGTGAGCGTTGGTGGAATTGATCTCAAACACTATAGTGGGTGCTAGTTGTGGTGGTCTGTGTGATTTTGGACCATTGTTCACTGGAAATGAAGGTGAAAGCTTATTATGAGCCTTTGGAGAAAATAAAAATATAGGTAAAGACAGAAATATTAATTTTAAAAAGACATGATGAGGGGACAAAATCAAGATGGTGGAGAAAAAAGTGAGGACTTTCCTGAATTCTCCTAAATTCTCCTCCAAACAGCTTTAAATAATGTCTCAAAACGAATTGTGGAGCTGCAGAACCCATAAAAGGATGAGGGTGAAACAATTTTCCAGCCCAAGACAACTTAGACAATTGGGAGGAAAGCTGTGTCATACTGGGGTAACAATAGAGCACAGGTCAGCTCAAGACATGCCACAGTAAATCAGCAGCAAGCCTTGGGGTAACAATCAATGATAGCAGCTGCAGCCTCCAGATCATTTAGTCCACAAGCAGTAAGAGGTCAGAAAACTGGTAGAAAGGAGATTACAGCTAAGAATCACTTACTCTGCAAAACTGAATAAATCCCTCAGGGGAAAATGAATATTTAATGAAATGGAGGATTTTCAAGCAATCCTAATGAAAAGACCAGATATGAAGAGAAAACTTGACTTTCAAATATAAGACTCAAAAGAAGCATGAAAACATAAATAGGAAAGAAAAATCATAAGGGATTCAATGAAGTTAAATTCTTTTCATTCCTACTCTTGGTGGAGTTGTGAACTGATTCTACCATTTGTAGAGAAATTTAGAACTATGTCCAAAGGGCTATAAAATCATACCTACCCTTTGACCCAGCAATACCACTGGTATGGTAGGTCTGTCTCCCAAATATTTAAAGAAAAAGAAAAAAGAACCTAAATGTCCCAAAATATTTATAGCAGCTCTTTTTGTGGTGGCAAAGAATTGGAAACTGAGGGTATGTCTATCAATTTGGGAATGGCTGAATAAATTGTAGTACATAGTTTTGATGGAATAGTATAAGAAATGGCATGCAAGATGTTCTCAGAAAAATCTGAAAAGACTTATATGAACTGATGCAAAGTTAAATATGCAAAATCAGGGGAACATTGTAAACAGTGTCAATATTACATGATGATCAATTGTGAATGACTTAGCTATCCTCAGCAATATAATATTCAAGAGAATTCTGAAGAACTATATGTTTTGAAAGAAATACTACCCATCTACAGAGAAAGAACTAATTGCAGTCTGAATGCAAATTGAAGAATATTTTTTCTTTATTTTTAAAAGTATATTTTCAGTCTGCATTTTCTTTTACAATATGAATAATATGGAAATATGTTTGGATGACTGAACATTTATAATAAATATCAAATTGCTTGCCATCTCAGGGAGGGGGCAGGGGAAGAAAGAAATAATGTGGAACTCAAAATATTTTTAAAAATAATAAAATTTGGTTTCTCATATAATTTAGGAAAGATAACATATTAAATATGTATGTTTTAATACATTATGTTGGAAAAATTCATTTAGAAGACATAACTTAGACAAAGGAATATTTTGCAATTAAAAATGAAGCCTTTAATGCAATTCATGTTTTGCCTTGGATGCTAGGATATGATTGCTTCATTCTATGGACATCAAAACAACTTTTATTTTCCCAGCTTCATTGTTTATGGACTATTTGACGTTATTGTTATCTATATGTCTCAGTGCTTGAGTTTCCTAATATATAAATATGACAAATATTTGTAATTTTGTCAGAATAAGGAATCTCCCAGAGTAGCAGTTCTTGCATCCTCACAGATTGCAACCCATGACTTAGTAGACAAACATGAGGGAGTTGCCAGTGGAAAGTACTTTTAAAAGACTTCTACGGGGTCATACAGATCCTATATTTGAAATCACGTTTCCCTCACTCTAAATCCAGTATGATAACCACTATGCTGCATGACCTTTACTACAACTTTCATGTTCCTCATATTTAATTGAATTTAACAAACATCTAATAATCATCAATGAAGGCATTATGCTAAGCAGTAGAGACACAAAGATGGGAGCAATGTAATGCAGCAGATGAGCAGTGGACTTGGGAGTCACAAGATGAGTTCACAGTTTGGCTCTGCCTGTTTTTTCTGTGTGACCTGTAGAAAGACATTTGATTTTTTTGGGGGGAGTCTCAGTTTACTTATCTGTAAAATGAAGGGATATGATTAGATTTGAGATAGATTAGATTTTAGCTCTAGATCTGGAATCCTTTGATTGTATAAAAAATATGGTTCTTATCTTTAAGGTGAAAAACATTATAATTAGAAATAATTTTCTCTACACAGCTTTGCACTGATACCACCATATGTCTGGAATGTACTCTCTCCCCAAATCTACTTTTTGGACTTTCTAGTTAATTTCAAAGCTCAGTTCAAGGACTACATTCTGCACAAAACTGTCATCGATCCCCACTTCTCCTAGTTTATCCTTCCACACTACGTCCATTCATATTTATTTTGTACCTGTTTTGTATATGGCATTTCTAAATGTTATCTCTCCCAATTAAAAGTAAGTTCCTCCTTAAGGGCAGGGGAAGTTACTTTTGTCTTTGTATCCCCAAGACCTACTGGTACATAGTAAACCCTTAAAAATCCTAATTGGTTGATTGGTTCCACCACCAACCTCTCTCTGATGGTCTTTGAGAGTTCTGGTGGTGGGAAATTTCACCAGTTTGTGACTGACATGATGATGAGCCTATGTGAACATTATTAGGCAAGTTCTCAGATGACCAGCATATGCATCTTTGCAGGACCTTTCCAATATGGTCATGATTTTACAACAAACAACCGCCACAAGGCTAACTTGGATGATTGTACCTGCATAATGACTGGACATCTTCTATATTGTAATAACATTTATATGGACTCAATCATCACTATTCTGATAAAGAAGCAATAAGAAAACACTGAGTCATGTGGAAGTGTTTGGAGAACAATATTTTTGTGATAAGTCAAAATTAACATAAATTTATTACCAACATAAATTACAATTGGCTGTGCTTAAAGATCTCAAATTTATTAATAAATTCAAATTATGCAATGGAATAATTGAAATGACAACACATCACCATGGGCTACAAAATTTTAGCACCTACCAAATACATGAGATATTGGCTAAAATTACAAACTACAAGATCACTATCTTCCATAAACTAATGGAAGATAAATCACCATCTACAATGATTAAGTTCAAAATATTCCTTAAGAATCAAATACACAGCATTAGAACTATGTGATTTTCACAGAACTATTTCTTTCAGTTGTCTAGATGTATCATTGCACCATAAAAATTTAAGAACAATGATTTTAATAAATTTCTTTATGCCAAATACTTTCAGTTGACTAACTGTGCAGAATGAAAAGCTTTTGAACTGTAGAGATGAAGCAGAAGAAGAGAGGTAGTGTAGAAGAATTGTGAATGGAAAGTTGCCTGCAGAGCCTCAGGGACCTTGGCTTCAGTCCCACCTCTGACATATTAGCTGTGTATTACATGTGATGTCTCAGTGCTTTAGTCAAATTAATATGACTCTAAGTTGCAGAGAAAGTGCTAGCTTTCAATGACAGATGACATTTCCTCATTTGGGAAGATCCCATTAATAAAGAAATATTATGGAAATGGTTAAAAGAAAGGAAGACTCTTAGGTATAGAGTAATTTTATTGGTATAAAAATAGACTAATGGTACTTTAGTTAGTATGTTTGCATTTTTAAACAACAACAAAAAACCACCAAGCAACTAAGGACCACTGCTGAACCTGAGGTTATGTATTCATAGGTCCTAAATTAAAAATAAATTCTTTAACCTTCAAAATTGTATGCCAGTGCTTCTATATCCTCCTATACTAAGTAAGGCATAGACAACCTTAAACAGATGCTCAGAGGGAACAATATATTCTAGTTTGCTCAAACTCAGCGTCATGTTAAGTTCTCCTAATAAAACTTAGGGCTGCTCCACTTGCCATTCCCCAATCCCACATTCCTAGTAGATGGCAGGCCTGGAAATTGCAAACCAACCAACTCCTTGTAGTTTAAGAGTCTTAGTGGGGACTGCGGACTTCATTTGTATACCAGGTTAACATTTCTCTATCCTTCTATCAAAGTGATGCTATTAGGTCCTACAGAGGATTGACCCTTCCTTCCCTCCCTTCCTTCCTTCCTTCCTCCCTCCCTCCCTCTCTCCCTTCCTTCCTCCCTCCCTCTATCCTTCCTTCCTTCCTTCCTTCCTGTCGTATCTGAAAACTATGTACTTAAATGTGTCAAAAAATCGGGAGCTTGTTGGTCTCCATGTCATGTCATAGATGTTCCATCCTGCTTTTGGAAGGTACATTTTCAAATAATAATAATAAACAATAATAAAAGTTAGCATTAGCTAATGCCAAGTGCTTTACAGACAGTATGTTATTTAATCCTCACAGCAACTCAGGAAGGTAAATGGTATTATTAACCCATTTTGCAGTTGAGGGAACTGAGGTAAACAAAGCTTCAGTGACTTGCTAGAAGGTCACATGGAAAGTAAGTATCTGGGATTGGATCATCATCATTAATCCCCAACCTTTTTCACAGAGGGATTTATTTTTCATTAAGATCAGTGGAGGGACAGAGGTCTGAGGCTTCAAGAGAGACTGAATGTGTAGGGGAGGAGAATGACATTTCCAATTCTGCTACTGTAAAGAGCTGGGAAATCTTTACATCATATTGTCTTCATTCTTAGGTTCATTGCAATGTCATATGCTTAGAGGAAGGAAGGATGGATGCATGGATGGAAGGGAGGGAGGGCAGGAGGGAGGGAGAATTTTTAACCTGGTATACAAATGAAGCCCACACTCCTCACTAAGACCCTTAAAGCACAAGGACTTGGTTTAGTGGCAATTGCCAAACCTGTCATCTGCTATGGATCTGAGATTGGGGAATAGAAAACTGGGCAGCCTGGATTTAGTTTTATTAAGAGGATTTAATGTGCTACTTAGTTTGTGCAGACTGGAACATATTGTTCCCTCTGGACATCTGTTTAAGGCTTTCTCTGCTTTTCTTGGTATGGAGGGAGATAGAAGCACTGGAATACAATTTTGAAGATTAAAGAACTCAGGTCTTCCAGATTCCAGCCCTAGAACTCTATCCACTGTACCACCCATCTGTATAGAGAAGAGGAAAGAAACATAGTTCTAGAAGATAACCATATTTCCCTTTCTTTTCTTTTTGTTCAACCCCTTCAGTTACAACTATGGAAATTTAAGTCAAGTGACTTGCCCAAGATCCATAGTCATATAGTAAACAGTAGACTCAGGACTCAAACCTATATCCTATTTGTCGAACTCCACCTCTAACTTCAGGGCTTTCTCTCTCTTCCCCACCCTGCCACACTACAATATAATTGATAACAGAACTGGAAGATGGAAATTTCAAATGGAACATGAGTGTGAGGAGAACGGTTTATTTGTGCATAAAAGGGGAAGAGGAAGGACCATAGGCGGTAAGAATTTAACAAGATTGGTTTTTGGTCAAGACATACATTTCATCCCTGGGTCTATTTTTTCAGCTTCTCTATCTTTGTAGGCTCCGTCAGAACTTATACTTTACTTACAGGTCTTATGAGATGCCAGGGTTACCTCAATACCACAATGATGCATAAGATGAGAAATGTTAGAAGAGGGTAAATATGACTAATATGCCCATTTAATAAGAGCTAGTGGCATTTTTGTATGCTCAGTCATACTTTCTTAACCTCTGACAATAATACTGGACCTCATACATTTGTAAGTATTTGTATAGAGAACATATTGTGAGCCTCATAGATTGTCAGTTGTCTGAATACAAAGGAATGTGCCCATGATCATGATTAATGATGAACAAATAATCCATGGCTGGCCACAGGCTCTGACATTTAGAATCACTGAATAATTTATAAATTGTGAGCCATCAGGTTCTTCTGCTTTGAAAGAAAAATAAGACAAAGCTCCCATGCACGTCATGAAAATAACTAAACAAGGAAGTTGCTGATGACAGATAGAATCTGGAGTTCTCATCATATAAAAAATTTTTAATATGATTTTCCTTTCAGTGAGAAGTTAAAAGCTTGCTCACATATCACAGCTTTGTGCAAATGCTTAAAGATGTAAGTGTTCTTGGAAGTGAAAACTTCAAATATGTTTAGACCTAAAAGAAAGATATCAAATTGAATTCTGAAAAATTAAATATGTACATATATATATGTGATTGGATTAAAGTGAACCTGCCAGCTCTTTACCTTTATGTCGTTTTCCTCTCCTTCTTTCCCCAGTCATAAAAGAAGAAACCAATGCACATTTTGTTAAATGCTCATGATGTGCCAAGCACTGTCATAGGTGGTTGAGATAAAAAGACAAATATGAGATGGATCTTACCCTCAGGAAACTTACATTTTATTTGGGACGGAGAACATTCACATAAATCAATATTTACAAAATGAATGCAAGGTTAAATTTTAGGGAGGTAGGTACTAGAATTTTTGGGGATCAAATATTAGACATCATCTAAGGCTTAGTCACCTCCATAATTAAAGCAGAGATTGACATAGAATGTGTTAATTATCTCAGTTGATCCTCATATCAGCTCTGTAGGTAATATCAACCCTATTTTACCTATAAGGAATTGAGACTTGGAGAAGTTAATGACCTACCACGTAACAAGTTAAACTGATTTTCTCTTGATTTTCAACTAAAATCAAGTTTACTATTCTCTGTTCCTTGAGGAAAGGAGCTGGTTTTGGTTTTTCGTCCTCTTTCTATTGCTTAGCAAAGTGCCTGGGATGTAATTAACAAACAATAAATGTTTGTTGATCTGATGACTGACGTACCTCTTGTGAACTAATTCAGGGGCAAGGACTGTCTTTGCATCCTCATTGCTTATCATAGTACCTGGCACATATTAGGTGCTTAAACGCTTATTGACTTACTGCCTCTCTGTTTTCCAGTTGTGTCTAGTAACTGATTAGGGACATGCCTCATTGAACAGGCATACAAGGTAAAATTTAGGGAAAGATGGCACTAAGAGTTGGAGGAGCGAATGTCATGTCTAATCCAAGATCTAGCTTAAGGCTAACACCTGAGCAAACTAGAAGGTCTTGGTACATCATATGAAGCAATATAAAGGAGATTTTACAAATCCCATAATTTTCTTTTTTTTATTTTTGTAATTTTACTTTTTTGGCATGATCTAAAACCCATAGCTTCTAGCATATTTTTCAGTAGTTTAATTTTTATTTTTTAAGAATTTTTTATTTGTTTTCAGTGTTTTATAATCACCTCCATATATCTTAGATTTTCTCCCCTCCCTCCCCTTTTGTCCTCCCTCCCTCCCCACTCCCTTCCCAAGATGACTTGCAAATGTAGGTTCTACACCTACATTCCTATTAAATACAATTTCACCATCATCATGTTAGATAGAAGAATTAAAATGAATGGGAGAAACCATAAAACAAAACAAAATATAACAAAAGAAAATGGTCTGCTTCATTCTGTGATCCAATTCCATAGTTCTTTATCTGAATGTGGAAATCCCATAATTTTAAAAGACCAACTAGGAATCATTATCCTCCCCTCACATCATTATAGCGATAGAAACTCAAAGAGAAGTAACTCGTGACTAAATCCATTTGAGAACCCTAAACTTAACTTTACATAACAAGAATCAAAGAAACAGAGAAAAGTATTTTATGGTGTTTGTGCTATTTGTATTTTGGCTGGAGATTCTCAATAAATATAAATGTGTTGTGTGTACATAGGTCCCTTTCCTCAATAAGTCAACAAAATATATGAAAAACTCTTAGGTTTTCTACATTCAGCTTAAGAAACTGAATTGAGAGAGAATTAAGAGTTCTTTGACTGGAAGAATAAATAATCCTAGAAAGAAGGTATAATTAAAAAAAAGATTCTGATGAAATGAAGAATAAAAACTAGGGTCAAGATTGTGATGCAGAAGAAAGGGATGCTGAAGAAATCTGAAAACACTAAAACTGTACAAGTGTGAAGCTTGTTCCAGAGGAGATAAATCGTCTGGGGAAGAAGCAGCTTTCCATTTTCCTCATAATTATAATGAAGATTTGTTGGCATGAAGAGACCCATTATTTACTCCAGAAGGAATGTGATATAGGACAGCAATTTCCTGACACAGCTTCCCTTACCCTCACACATCTTCCTTCCCTCACACAACCTGATTGACCCCAGTTTTCCTGAGGTAGCTTTTTGATTTGGGGGAATAGAAGGCCCCAACTTTGGGTGGTCATGACTTATCAGACTTGGCAAGGGGCCCAGGCCACACAAGTCTCTATACCCTGATGACTGACTCACCAGACAAGTTACCAGATGGAGAAGCTAAGTGCCACCATATCCTTGTTGCATAGACTTACTATTCAGGTGATTGTTCGGTGTTCAGCACCTTGTCAGTGCCTCATTTCATCTCAACAGGGAAATTGACTGAAGAGCCATACTTACAACATATCACAGTGGGTGATGACTCTCACCTGCATTTATAGAGCTAGCTATATGTAAAGATGCCATGTCAAATTCACAGACATGTCATCCTAGAATATATATGCATCTGGATTGTGATACAAAGCCTGGTACACCTAACCAGACCTTTTGCAGTTCATTATGCTTCTGGGTTCTATGTGCTTTTATGTATGCCCATGGAAAATCTACCCAACTTGCTGGAAGCTCATATAATTTTTCTCTTTTTTTAAAATATTACTATCAAGATACCACTTCAGAACTCAAAATGTTCATCTATTCTCCCTTTATCTACTTTGCTTCCTGACTAGACTATCCCCTATCATACTCATATATCTCCCGAGTGATAAAATTTATAGTGTATGGTGTAATAGAACAAGTGATGAACTTGGAGTCAGGCAAGAATTGGGTTTAAATCTGACTGCTAAGGGTGATTAGCTTTCTTACCCTGAGCAGGTCACTTAGCTTCTCTGAAACCAGATTCTTTTCTGTAAAATACAGTTATCCCTTCCACATCATAATTTTCCCAATCAATGGTTTCAATATAACATGGGGTCAGCACAAGAAATTAAATAGGAATTTTAGGGGAGCTTTGTGGAAGTTGCAGACAGCACACCAAGGCCAGAAGATGACAGAAAAATGTTTAGAAACTCAGAAACACATAAAGTATATGTGTATTACTGTATAATATAGCCCATGACCAAATACTTCACTCAGTTTTTACAAAAGGTACACACAACTCATAAAAGAAAAAAATATATAAATACAAAGGGAGAACCAAATATTTTACATTGATTTTCCAGATTGCTGGGGCATCCCACCCCTAATTACTGTGATATGAAAGGGATAACTGTAGATATATAGAAGAAGAATGTTGAACTTAGAATCCCAGTATACAGATTTCAGTTCTATCTCTGACACTTCTTACGTTAGTAACTCCATAGTATTCATGGTCTCTCCATGTGTTTCCTTATTTCTAAAATGAAGGTACTGGGCCTAGATGACATTCAAATGAACTATGTGCCTGGCACATAGTAGGTGCTTAATAAATCTTTTTTGAATTGAAATTCCATTCTGTGTTCCTAAAATATAATACCTCACAGTGTTATAATATGTTAAAATGAGATAATGTAATATAAGTTGTTTTGCAAAATATAAAGCATTATATAAATTTCCAGGTATTATTGGGTCACTTTATACATGCAAATATTCACTCATAACATCTTACTGTATATTTATGTCCATTGAATATGTACCCATTGGCTTTGAGTGACTTACAGTATAAATTCAGAGATCATGTTACTTTCTCATTCTTAAACATATGAGATAAACATATAAAAGACATTTGCAAACCTTAAAGGACTATGTAAAAGTGATGGCGATGATGATTATGATGACGACTCACTGGAGGAATATTAGTTTTAATTTTTGTTCCTCTTTAGAGGGACCAGTGTGGAGTCACTGAGTGCTGCTCAATTTCCTATATTCAGTCTTGCATATACTCTGCCTTTTGTTCAATTCTGAACCAAGTTTATTGTCTATTTGCATCATCTGCCCAAGATACAAGTACTAACCCACCAACTTAATTAACTTTCCATCTAGCATCATATAAATATCTGGGCAGTCTCCATCATTTTGAATTTTCTTGTGTGGATTATTAGTCCAAATTCCTTTGAGTTGGTGAAGATTTAAGACCTTTCACAATTCAAAGAGGCTCTGCAATATTCTGAAACTTGATACAGCAGCACATGAAAGACCTTACAACCTATAGAGAATGCTATTTCTACTTTACCTTGCATGCTATGTTGGACATAGCCTCTATGACAAATGGAAAATGCCCTTGGAAAGCCCATTTCAAATTTTATGCTTGCTTGATGAAATGCAAAAAATTTGTTCAGCTAGTTGTATCTGTTAAGGAATTTTGTTTGATCTTAGCCACTGTAGCTGGACTCTTCATGTTTTTTTTTCCACTGATAATCTTATCTGCTATGGTTTGGATCATCTCTATGTAGATGAATAGCAAATGTTTATACATACACATTTGTACATATAGACATAAATATATGTGTATCTCCATCTGTTTGTAGATAGATAGAGATACATGGGTAGATAGATATCCTGTCCTAATATCTCTTGAGTGCTAGTCCCCAATCACCAATTTCCTAAATCTCCACTTAAGTCTTTCAGAGGCAACTCAAACTAATATGTGTCTTAAATGGAACTTATATATTCCTTCAAACTCATTCCGCCTCCAAATTTCTGTACTTCTTCTGACACGGTCACTATGTTTCCATTGTTCCAGGTTCATAACCTTGGATTCACAATATGTTTTATTCAGAATTTCATTTTTATTTCTTAAAGCAAACATTAATTTAATATTTAATCATAAAAGGCATTATTTTTGTTTATCAGTAAAATTATTTTAAAATTAATATAAGCATCAACTTCAAAATACAAACTTAGAAAAGAGACATAAAGTATCATCAGTTTTTATTTGGAACCTTAGGGGATTCCTGGGCAAACACAGGACACCTTATATAAATACATATATTTGGAGCCATTCAGTTCTTTCCTCTTTCAACCCAAATTTCCCATCAGTTGCTAAGTATAGATGTTATCTCTACATCTCTCACAGTTATTCCCTTCTCGCCACTCACTCTACTGTAATTTAGGTACTCTCATGCTTGTACTATTGCAATCAATTAGCTCCTAACTGATTTCCCTACTTTGTCTTTCCTTTTTCTCATTCATCCTTCTTAAATTTAACAAATTGATGTTACTAAAACAATTCTGATTCTCCTTCATTTAGAAATCTCCAATGACTCTCTAATTCCTTTAGGAAAAAATACATATGAGGCTCTTATAATCTGACTCCTTATATTGCTTTTTTTCTTTTTAATTTCATTCGTGCATTTTCTGTTCATATCAAATAAGCATGCTAATTGTTCCTCAAATGTTCCATCACCTAACTTTTTCTTTGTATATAAAATATGGTCCTTCTTCACATCTGCCATATGGAGCCAATAGTTAATTTCAGAACGCAGGTCAGATTCCACTTCCTGCATAAGGACTTCCCACTGGATTGTTTATGTTCTCTCACACTTGCAATTATATTTGGTTTGTACTTAAAAACAAACAGATAAAAATACTTTATGCATATACATTATATATCTAGGAATTTTCTCCAGTCATTTTGTATGTTGCTTTCTTTTAGAGACTTTGAGAACAGTTCTCTCAATGCCCTAAAATTAATGCTACCTCCAGCATGGACTTCTTTTGTATATACATGGTTTAGTCCATCTGATCTTCCCAGTTCATTTTCCTCATTACCATTTCCATTTCTTCATATAGCATAAGGCAGGCTGGGATGCTTGAGCTCAAATATGGCTCATACATTGTCATTGTGAAGAAAATAGTTTTTATAGAAGTAATAGATCTGTTCCATTTTTATCTTTTTTTTGTAAACTTCTAGTTCCAACTTGAACTACTCTTGGAATCGGAGATGAAACTAGGACAAGAAAGCACTTTTTCTTACAGGGAAAAAAATATTCCTCTGTCCCTGCGGGGGAGGGCATATATTCTTATATTCAACTTACCTGCCTGACTGTTATACATCTTCTCCAATGCCTACTTGCTGGCATGCTTCTACCCCTGCTCCACTTTCCATTGCTGCCACTCACTCATGACTCTCACATCACATTTTTGGGTTTAGCCTGGGACAGACTTTCTGATTCACTAACTGGTATGGGGATATGGAGTATGAAGGAAAGATGCCATCAAAAAGCATAATATAGTAATAATTATGAATTGATATATGATAAAATATAATAGTTAGCAGCATGTGCAATACTGAGCTGTACTACCACTCCTAATCCATCACCATGGTAAACAATGGAGATAACACAGAATCATTGAGAAAGTAACCTATCAAATGTCAACTCCTCTTCTCCAACCCCAGTAAGCTTAGCTTTAGCTCCTCTTAGTCCCTATAGTTTTATTTCTTTTTCATTAGTCCTTTTAGAACCTACTTGGGACAGCTAGGATAGAGCACTGGACTAGGAATCAAATCTGGCCTCAGACACTTATTAGCTGCAAGACCCTGGGCAAGGCACTTAACCATGCTTGTCTCAGTTCCTCATCTGTAAAATGAGCTTGGAGAAGGAAATGGCAAACTACTCCAGTATCTTTGCCAAGAAAATCCTAAATAGGGTCGTAAAAAGTCAGACATGACTGAAATGACTCAACCACAGCAACAGAAACTACTTCTATGATTAAACTTCCCTTTATCTTAGATTATTCCTTCATATTCTTTCCATTTTGTGGAGCTCACTTCTTTTTTAATTTTTAATTTTAAATTTTTATTTTATTTATTTATAAATGTTCTAGAATCACTTCCTTAAAATTAAGATTTTATCCCCCCACACCTTCCTCCCACTACCCCCCTCCCTCCCCGTGACAGCATACAATTCTGCATAGGTTCAACATATACTTTCCTATTGAGCATATTTTCACTATAGTGATGCTATATAGTCGCACTGATGTAAGTGGAAGAAATCACATAACAAATCAAAACATAATACACTAAAAGCCCCCCACACACACACACACAAACATGATCTGCTACATTCTGCGAATGACTTCCATATTTCTTTCTCTGAGTGTGGAAGGCATTTTGCCTTAGAAAATCGTCATTGGGATTTTTTTTTCAGTAAGTTCTTGTGTTATTACAAAGTTCCAAGTCTACCAGCTCACTTCTCTTAAAGATACCACCTTTTGCTCATGAACGTACTCTATATGGTAGGCTGTTTCTCTCACATCCCATAACACATAAACCAGAAGGAGGTGCATATTCCTGGCTTTCCAATAAACTGCTTTTCTTCCTTTGAACTTCACTCCAAACTGGCCAGATGTTTGCTGCTATCACCTATGGCCCTACACACTACACCCCTTCCTCCAAATATTTTCAGTATATGGATATATTTCAGTATATTCGAATGAATATATTTCAGTATTTTCAAAAACCCTGGAGCCCAGTTTCTGTCCCATGTTTTCTCTCCAGTCAAGCTCTAGCACACATAGAGACCCTTCAGCTCCCACTGAGCCAATGAAATTATCTTTAGGTGTTATAATTCCTGGTCATGGCTTGATTTAGGATTGTCTGTCTTAATTATGTTCTATACCATTTTTCGCAACTTTTTCATCCTTTTACTGCTTCTTAAACATTTTACAGAATACTGCTGCTCATAATCTCCTGCCATTCTCCTTTGTATGGTTTTGTAAATGAGATTAAATTCCAAGCCTTTGTTGCTTGGCTTCTATGCCTCTCCCCTTGGTAAGAGGATCATGTATTTCCTGCTGAATTTATTTCTAGGCTCTGTGGGCTTCTTTGCAATGGCTCATGAACTACATCCGTTAATATTTCATACGAAATTAACATAGACTGTTAGTCCACATCAATACTCTCCATCCACTTCGCAGTTTGGGAGAATCAATAGCTTGTTTGAATTGGTAAGGTGAAAGTTGTAACTATATACTCATTTTCATCTTTTATGTTTGCTTCTTTTTTGGTGTTCATCTTTATGTTTTTTCTAAGCTAAACTGTATGCTAATTCAGAAAAAAATACCTTATCCACATAAGTCCTTTACTATGTATTGGTAAGTTTACTACCTATTAGTAAATCTCAGTGTTGTCTAGTGCCAGTGATTTGTGACTCCCTGCTTGAAAATGTACTGTACCCATGTGTGCATGCACACCACAGATACATATAGAAACATATGTACTTATGCATTATATACACATAAATCCAATCTAGCAAACTAGAAATTTGACTAATTGGTTTGTTTCCAAGATTTTAAGACTCCTCAGTTTCGTTATCAGTTTCACCTTAGGATTACTCAACCATTTGTCTTGCTTGAATCTTGTTTTTAGTAACAGATTACATTACTTCTTAATGACTTTATACTTTTTCTTCTTTAAAGTTGTGATATTGGAGGGGGTGGAGCCAAGATGGCAGAGTAGAAAGACTCACCTATGCTAGGTCCGAACCCACAGCCCATGGATTTCCTCTAAAAAGAACTCCCAACAAATTCTGGAACAGTGGAAGCCACACAGCAACACAGAGAAGGAGATTTCTGTTCCAGAGAGCCCTGAAAAACTGAGCCCAAAGGTCCATCGCTCCCTGAATGGGAATGGAGCCCTCCCCCAGACCTGGCCACATGGCACTGAGAGGAACGAGCAGATCCAAGCAGGCGTCAGGGACAGAATCTCCAGAGGCCACGAAGGTCCCTCCACCTACAGACTCACAGGTCAGTGAGAGAGATGGACTGAGAGGGGAGGGGGGTGTCTCCGGGACCCAGGCCCCCTCGGGAGGTGGCGGTAGCGGGAGCTGCAGCAGCAGCAGGAGGCCAGAGGCTCTGGGAGCAGGCAGCCAGAGGCTCCCAGAGCAGGCAGGAGCTCCACAGAAGCTCCATTACAAAAGGTCTCTGCATAAACCCCTTGAGGGAACTGAACCTGGGAGGCAGCCCTGCCCCCACCTGACCACTAGCAGATAAGCTCCCAATGAATAGCAGCCAGGCCTGCTGCCAAAGCCCTGAGGCTGGGGAGCAGCATTTGAATCTCAGACCCCAAGCACTAGCTGGGCAGACCTAGGTCAGAGAGGAGAGGACTCTCAGAAGTCAAGTAACTGGCTGGGAAAATGCCCAGAAAAGGGAAAAAAAAAATAAGACCATAGAAGGGTATTTTCTTGATCAGATGATTGTGCCATTTGTCTCTGATGAAGAAGAAAACTGCTTACCATCAGGTAAAGACATAGGAGTCAAGGCCTTTGTATCCCAAACATCTGAAATAGATATCCCATGGGCTCAGACCATTGGAAGAGCTCCAAAAGGATTTTGAAAATCAAGTTAGACAGGTGGAGGAAAAACTGGGAAAAGAAA
>CM053773.1:121017832-121076745 GCA_028658325.1 Potorous gilbertii
GCTACCTGAGGCACACAGAGTTCCGTGGGTTATCCAGGGTCACACAGAAGAAGGAAAAGGGGAAAGGAGGGAATAAGCATTTATTGAACACCCATTATGCGCCAGGCACCATGATAAATGCTTTACAAATCTTTTCTCATTTGATCATTTGGGAAAGGATTTGAACTCACACCTTTCTGACTCAAAGCTTTAACCCCCCTTCTGGTCACAGGATGCAGCAGATTCTACTTCACAATTTTTCTTGATTTTTGATTGCCAAAACTCAAAAAAGGTATTTTTTGTTAAGATTCCAATAATTGATGATTTTCAAATGGTTTGCTTTATACATTTTGCATGCTTGTTGATTATTTCCTACATCTGAAATCATAGAAAATTAGTCTTATTTCTTCTTCTTGCTTCCCTCTTCTTCTTCATACCCTCTGTTAATTCTTATCTATCTCAAATTCAGTCTTCCCCATGGTAACTTACCAGATACTCCATTCAGTAAATAAATGTGTTGCATTTAATTAGTTCTGGTAGGTAACATTATCTGACACTCTTAGTAGTTACATTTTTTCTGGTGGTATCTGAATAAGACTGATATTTCCTTTCATGAAGGAATAATAGATCAGTTCATTTTGGCATGGAAAATGGAGCAATTGCTTATTTTTAAACACAAAAACTGAATTCTCCTAGTTAGGCGTTTCAGCAAAGCATGCTGAACTGGTCCTATCATTTACGGGAAGAGAAACTTTGCAGCCTAAAAAATTAGCTGGTGAAGCTCTAAAATAAATAAATAAAAGTATTCCATTATGTCTTAACTCATGATTTTATACTGTAGGTCTTCTCACTGCTGTTCTAAGAGTGTGAAACTGCTTTACAGTTTCAACATCTGGCCCTTTTGTTATGACACAGACATAGTTCATAGAAAGTTACTAACAAAACGTATAAACCCAAAACCCATAAATGAGAATATTGGTTGTTTTCTAACCCCAAACCCTTAGATTAGGGGCTGGAAGGTAATATTTAGGACTTGGAGAACTTCTAAAAGGATAAGAAGTGTACTGTCTGCCCCCACTTCTTCCCTTGTGAGAGGGTCAATGGTTGGCACAATGAGATTACATAACAAAGATGAAAATAAAGTCATCTAGATATTTCAGTGAGCCAGTCATTGGCTACATCCCATGATCTGGGTGTACTGATAGGGATGTAAAATAGACTGGATTTAGAAGGAAGAAAATCAGAGGTGTGAAGTGCAGATGTCCTTCCCAAAGAATTTGGATGTGAATATGAAAAGTGAGAAAACAGTATTTGGAGGGGAGTTAGTATAACAGAAGGTTTGGAGAGGATAGGAGAGATTTAAAAACACTTGCACACAGAAAGAAAGAAATCAGATGAAATAGAAATGTGGATGAAGACAGAGAAATTTAAGAGATGTGGATTGATGACAATGTAGATCCACTGTAGTGAAATGGGTTCTGGGACATTTGAGTGGGCATATACAGAAGAGAACAGAGGGAAGAATTCTTTCATCTCTGTCTAGAAAGGCATGATACTCATGCCCTGCTGCATCTAAAGAGGAGGTTCCAAGTTCAAAACTAAGAGTATAGGTCTATAGACTCCATGACTTTCTCGTTTTATTGGATCACCTTTAGGTTTCCCTGCTTGCCAGTTTTTCCTCCTTCTAATCATTCCCTTTCAGTAAATTTACTTTGAAAAAGAGTATTACTGTCTTCAGATGACCTTTTCTTCCAGAGATCCTACTACTTTATTCACAGCAGAATTAGTAGATAACATATGCTCTTTCTACATTGAATTACATACGCTACATTCTCAAATCATGTCACAGACTTTGGGACACTCCACCAAGGATTAATAAGATTTATGAAGGATGTTGTGGAAATACTCTACATTTATTGGCCTTTGGCTCAAAATTTTAGCAACTGGGATATTTTTTACAATTATTTATAAATAAAATAATGACACTGATCTTACTTATCCTATAGACTTTTCTTTCTAGAGCTTAACTTAAGGATCCTCACCCTTCATCATGACAGCTACTTTCACAGACAAAAAAAGAACCCTGATACAACATTCTATCTCTAGATTCTGTGTCTTAGCACAGTCTATTCCTTATACCTGGGATGCATTCCCTCATTACTTCTATGTCTTTGAATCCTTAATGGATTGGAGAGTCACTAGCACATAAAGGTTTAAGAAAGAATACCGGTCTAAGCTCCAAGTGGCCACTGACTTCAGTTTCTGGCTTTAGAATTTACTAGTCATGTGATCCTGTAAAGTCTTTTAATCTTCATTTTGTTCATTTGCAAAATGAAACTAATAATATTTATATTTCTTGCATATGTGTGATGAAAAGGTAATTCATTAGAGTACGCTTCTTGGGGGAGGGACTATTTGTTTTGCATTGATTTTTGCCTTTATTTGTATGCCTGGCTCTTACACCAGTACCTAGAAATGCTTTATATTTATAAGTGCTTAATAAATGCTTGTTGACTATAAACCTGGAAGTTCTATGTAAAATGCTTTGTAGACCTTCTATATCTATATAGGGCAGTTCAATTGTTTTTTCAGTCAAGTCTAAATCTTTATTGTCCTTTTTGGGGTTTTCCTGGCAAAGATACTGGAATGGTTCATCATTTCCTTGTGCAGTTCATTATATAGATAAGGAATTGAGGCAAACAGCGTTAAGTGACTTGCCCAGGGTCAGACAGCTAGTAAGTATCTGAAGTCAGATTTGAACTCATGAAGATGTCTTTCTCATTTCAAGCCCAGTGCTCTATGAGTCACCAAACTGCCCTCTACATATCTTTCTTTCCACACATATATATGTATACAGAAACATATATATACACATATATACATATATGTGTGCATATGTGTATATAGGTATATGATTTTTTTATTATAGTATTTTGATACATGGATCATTCTGTCATTTCTGACTTTATTAAATTCACATGTAGGTTTAGAAGGAGCACCAGTATTGCATAATGGATAGAGGGGCTGTCCTCAGGGGGAGGATGTTCTTGGTTCCACTTCTGCCTTTGAAATATAGTAGTTAGGTGACTAGGAAAGTCACCTCCCCTTTCAGTACTTCAGACAAATTCATGAAGCCACAGAATAGCTTTTAATTTGTAAGGAGACCTTCTCCACTAATAAAATCATAGGTTCATACCAAAAGAGAGTGGGGGAGAATGGGGGAAAAGAGAGAAAGAAAGGAAGAGAGGGAGACAGAAGAGAGAGAGATTAAACATTTCTGATAGATTGTAAATTCACTGAGAGCAGGAAATATTCTTTTTTAAAATAAAATTTCATCTCTGATGAAAAGGAAGACTTCAGAGAGGCCTGGAAAGACTTATATGAACTGATGCTGAGTGAAAGGCACGGAACCAGGAGAACTTTGTACACAGCAACAACCACAGTGTGTGAGGAATTTTTCTGGTAGACTTAGTACTTTATTGCAGTGCAAGGACTTAAAAAATTCCCCATGGTCTCTTAAAGCAAAATGCCTTCCACATCCAGAGAAAGAACTATGGATTTCAATCGCAGAATGAAGCAGATCATTTTCTTTTGTATTATGTTTGGTTTGTTTTATGATTTCTCCCATTCATTTTAGTTCTTCTATGCAACATGACTAAGGTGAAAATGTATTTAATAGGAATATATGTGTAGAGCTTATATAAAATTATATGCCGTCTCAGGAAGGGAGTGGGGAGGTAGGGGGAAAGGAAGAGAAGGAAGAGGGAAATATCTAAGATATATGGAAGTGATTGTAGAACACTGAAAACAAATAAAATAATAATTTTTTAAAAATTCGTTTCTGAATCCCAAGGGCCAAGGATAGTTCCTGGCAAAGAGTAGCAATTCAACAAATGTGTATTGACTAATTTATTGATAATGCATAGTCACTGGTTCTTTGTCTTGTTTGTATCATGGACCCATTTGGCAATCTGGAAAGTCTATGGACTCATTCTCAGCATAATGCTTTTAAATGCATAAAAACATAGCATTATAAGGGAAATTACTTATATTGAAATACACTTATCAAAAAATATTTTTAACATCCTGATGGACCCCACGTTAAGAATTCCTATACTTAAAGAAAAGAGGGACCTGTCCAAATGAACTTATTAGGATCTCAGTCTTTATGATGGAAAGAAAACAGAACTAAGTATAAAAATGTAGTTTTCTTAAGGAGATTAATCAGGCAAATAATGCATATTGTATTAGAGTCTGACTTAATCAACTATTGTCACTAGAGAGAAAACAACAACAAAGCAATTCCTAAATAAGATAGAAGATAATTATCATTTTCTAGAAATGAATCCAACCCAGGTATTTTTGAAGCAGCTGCACCATCAGCATCTCAAATAGCTGCACCAGAGGGCAATAGAAATAAAGAACACTATCTATATCATTTGGCTCAACTTTAGTGTTCACTTTAGCCGAGCTGTGAGAAATCTATCATTGGGGTTTGAAGAAATGGGTTAATATGAATCTGACCCAGATGAGGGCACACATCCATGTGACCACACTGTCACTTTATAGTATTCTAGTTTGCATTGTATATATGAAGCCACTCTGTACAGAGAAGAGTAAAGGAGAAAAGACAGAGACAGAGACAGAGAAAGACAGAGACAGAGAGACAGAGATTCAATATAGACTTGTCCTTAACACTAGGGTCATTTTTCTACTGGCCCTATTTTCCTTTCATGTTAGAAGACCTACTCATTTAATACAGTGAAAATACCTTCATCTGGTGACAACACTCACTATAAAAGCAAGAGATTTAAAGAATTCAAAGCAATCTAGTTTGCCTGGTTTGAAGGTATCCATGAGGGGAGAATTTTGTTGTTTTGTCTTTTTGGTTTATTGTTTGTCTTTATTTGTATCCCCAGGACTTACCCAATACCTGAATATAATCAGTGCTAATACATGCTTGTGGACTATAAACCTGGAGGTGCTATGCAAGCAAGGGGAAAGGAGGAGTAGAGAAGGGAATAAATTCACCTTGTGCTAGTTTAGCAGCAAAGTCAGTCCAGGCAGACAGGTGCTTAAGTGGGTCAGTATGGCAGGGAAGTCTCCAGCTGCTCGTGATTATATTCATTTCAAGGTAGTTGTGTAGAACTATCTTTCTCTTGCAATTACCTCAGACACTTGACACTCACTAGCTATGTGACCTTGGGCAAGTCACTGAACCCCAATTGCAGTCATCCTGATGAATATCTGGTCACTAGATTCAGATGGCTCTGGAGGAGAAGTGAGGCTGGTGACCTGCACAACCCTCCCTCCCTCAAAACAAACTCAAGTGCAAGTCATGTCATCATTTCTCTGATGGCATGGTCTTCTTCGGCAATGAAGGATGAACACACACACATTACTGGTTTGGGGTTCACCTCAGGTTTCCAAAGTTCTTGGGTATCCATCCACCTACATGGCTTCTGTCTCCAGTCATCCTTCAGTCTCCTTTTCCAACTAAGAAAACTACACTTCCCATCAGCCCCCTTGCACAAAGGGACCACAAGATTTAGTGCAAGTACCAGAAAGATCTTCTTATCCAATCTACCAGTTTTACAAATGAGGAAAGTGAGTCCAAAAATGATTGTATTGAGATTCTAAAAATTGTATATTTTGTTGCACTGTATGGCATATTTACCCTGCTAGACTGTATGCTGTGCAGGACAGAACTCAAATCTTAACCATCTTTCTGTGCCCTAGTACATAAAATAATGTTTTTCATACATAGACACATTAAAAGGCTGTTGAATGAATGATAGCTTTTAGGAATTATTTCTAATAAATTTTTATAAATTTTTTTAAAGATAGAGACCTCATTAAATTTGAAGGTTTATTTTTTCAAGTCATCACAGGTGTTAGTAATATATTAACAGTATATTCCAAAACAATTGCTGGTATTCATTGGTAGAGATAGCTTTTTCAGTAATAAAAACAGAGGTCCAACCTCCCTCACTGCTTCCCCCACCAAAAAAGCATATATATGTGTATGTATATATGCATTTATAATATTAAAAATGGTTAATATAAGATAGAATATGCTATACTATATATTATAAATGGAATTTAAATATAGCCACAAATTTTGTACATGCATGCAGAAACAAATATACTTATTTTTTGTCTGGACCTAAGACAAAAACATTACCTACCAATGCACATCAGTCGAACATACATAATTCATATCTACATATACATTCAAGGTTATTATAATTTTTGTGAATGTATAGATCATATTTTTCAAGGACATTATTATTTTCCTAATAACATATTAAGCAGATCTGAAAGCTGTGTACATATATGTGCGTATGTGTATATTTGTGATCCCAGATCATAATTTTATATGTATTGCAAACTCTTAAGAGTGAAAGCTCATTTCAGTGACGTCAGTTGATAGGCATCTCCTATTTTATTTAGAATGTTAGAGATTTGTCTGAAGTATTGAATATAGAGTAGTGGATAAAGAGGTGAACATAAAGTCAGAAAGACCTAGATTTCAGTTGATCTTTACCACATAATGGCTTATGTGACCTCTAGGTGCCTAGGAACCTTTCCAAACTTATAAATTGTAGAGTAGATCCCAATTACTCACTGACCAAGGCAGACTCTCACTGACAGCTCCCTCTACTCACTAAATCAAAGGTCCGGTAAAATATAAATAAATGGATGTGTAGATATGCATAAGTATCTGTATGTTTATATAAACATATACATTGTATATGTAGTCTTTATTATGCACATTTATTTGAAAGCAGAGTTTTAAACTATTTTTTTGCTCTAGGTAAGATTTCAGTAATTAATCCTAATGCTCCTCTGTGTATTATTTCTATAAGATGCTCTGTTCCTGGGCACTAAATATATGTGTTTGTGTGTATATACATACACATAAACAAACAGGCAGGCTTACATATAAGATATATATATACCTGTTCATATGCATATTCATATACATGGAGAGGATACCAGAAGATAAAATGAATAATTTGTCTATATAAAATTAATTTTTTTTTGTAAAAACAAATCCACTAAAAGGTTAAAAAGGAACATTAACTAGGAAAAAATAACCCTTTTTTACAAGTTCCTCTAATAAAGGTTTCATTTCCAAAATATATAAGGGATTGATTCAAATTTGTAAGTATTAACCAATTATTTGAATGGTCTAAGGATATGAACACACACTTCTCAAAAGAAGAAATAGATTGTCTATAGCCTGTCTGAAAATGCTTTAATCCCTACTGATGAGAGAAATACAACTTAAAACAACAGGTTCTACCTTACATCCCTCAGGGTAGCAATGACCCTATACACACACACACACACACACACACACGTGAAAATGACAAAAATTGAAAGGGCTATGTGAAAACAAGAATATTGATATACTATTGGTGAACATGTGAGAGGTTATAACCATTCTGGAAATTAGTGGAATTATATAACAAATAATGTTATTAAAATAATGTTGTTAAACATACCCACTGTCTATAGATGTCCTGGATCCAGCTCTAACTACCTTTCAAGAACCATTTTAAAATTTTCCATGTGAGCATTTATGCCTCAGAAATCAGAGCTTGATTGTGTTTTGCTGATTATCTAGACTTAAGAAAGTTAATGATGCATATGAAACTTTAAAGTGTGTGCATACATTTTTCCAGAGGATCTATGATTAGTTCACCAGTATGCCTCTGGCTTTGTTACCACTGCTAGTTTTTTACCCAAAAGAGATTTTTTTAATTAAGAAAATATCCTATATTTATAAAAAAAATTATAGCAGTTCTTTCTATGATAGTAAAAAACCTGGAAACTAAAGGGATGCCCATCAACTGGAGAACGGCTGAATTAAACCGCGTTATATGAATGTGACAGAATATAATTGTACTGTAAGAAATGGAAAAATTGTTGATTTCAAAGAAACATGGAAAGACATGAACTGATGCAGAAAAAAAAGAATTGGAAGAACAATTTATAACATCAATATTACAAAAATGAGCAATTTTTGAGAAATAACTTTCATAAAGTGATTATGAATGCAATGAGCAAAGTTAGAAAAACAATGTCTATAATAACAATAGTACTATAAGGAAATTGTAAAAAATTATGATCAATGAAATGGCCATCCATGACTCTAAAGAACAGGTGATGAAACATGTTATCCATCTCCTAACAGAAAGCAGACAGATTTAGGACACAGAATGACATATGTTCATATGATATGTATGCATATGTCTATCTACACATATACACATATGTACATGCTTGCTTGTTTGATTTTTTAAATGGGAATTTTTCATAAAATTTGAAGTTTTTTTTAAGACAAACAATATTACGCTTTTAACTAGCATGTATGAATGTATGTTCCAAAGCAATTACTGGTATTCATGATTCACTGTTTTGTGGGAAATTCCCATCTTAAAAAAACACAAACAGAATAAACATATAAATTCTATACATTTTGGCATACAGCCAGTGAGGAAATGTCTTTTGCTTAACTATCTATATTTGTTACAAGAAATTTTCTTTTCTTTTCTTTTTTCCCAATGGGATAAGACCATGTTAGGGAAAGAAAATAAATTTCTTCTGATTAAAAAAAGGCATAAAATTGAGGTAAGGTGCTACAGATTTGGAATATTGCAATGTAAATTTCATATGAGGTAATTATTTTGCTTTACCTTCATCATCATATTTTGTTCCAAGACAGTTCTCACAGGGTGGGAATAATCTGGAAATATTTGTAAGGTAAAAACAAAACATGTCAGCAAAACTTTAAAAAATAAAAAGACATACGCAGACATTGTGCTTTCACCCACAATGTGGTTGAATCCATGGACTAGTCCTGGGAGGACTTTAACTGTGCTAAAGACTCAAACTGTCTTGATTTTGTTGTTGTTTTGGCAAAATAGTTGAGAAGATAGTTTTCATCGACATTATTATGAATTCTATTTGAAAATCTAGGACAAAGTATTCCAATTAAATATACAATCTTAAAAACATATAATATATGTGACTTGACAATATCAAACCAATGTGACACACAGAGTATTAGATCTGGCTTCAAACACTAACTAGCTGGTATGATCCTGGACAAGTCACTTAACTTTTGTCTGCCTTAGTTTAACTGTAAACTAGGAAAATAACAGCACTGCCTCCTAGGGTTGTGAGGATCAAATTTAAAAAATGTATTTTTAAAGCACTTAGCATAGTGCCTGGTACATAGTATGTGCTTAATAAAGGCTTGTTCCTTCCCTAATATAATTAAACTATTTAATCATAACCAGTGAAGTTTAACTTACTAAAACACTTTATTCATAAAGAATAGAAGTATACAAAAAGTAGGCTGGAGTTGATGATCCTAAACACAAATATCCAAGTATAAGTGTAAAAATCTGAGGGATTAACAGTTACTTGCCTCATGGTCCTGACTACCAATAGTAACAACTTGTAACAACTTGTGTGTGTGTATGTGTGTATACACACACATATACATACATATATATACACACAACACATACGTGTATATATGTATGTGTGTGCATATACATAAGGATTACATAATATCAGTTTGAAAGTTTTTGTACAAACAAGAAAGCTAAAATTAGAAGAGAAGCAGGAAACAGGGAGTGGGGCATACAGAGGGTCTTACAATGATCTTTACAGTTTCTCTGACAAAGGTCTGGTTTCTCAAATATATAGAGAACTGAGCAAAATTTATAGAAATTCAAGTCATTACCCAATCAATGGTCAAAAGATATAAATAGGTAATTTCAGAGGAAGAAATCTAAGCTATCTTGGATATGTCATAAAAAATGCTTTAAATTACTAATAATTGGAAAAGATGTGAGAAAATAGGTACACAAATGCATTGTTGGTGGACCTGTGAACTAGACCAACCATGTGGGGAAACAATTGGGAACTATGCTCAAAGGGTTTTAAACTGTCTATGACAGTTTGACTTATCCATACTTTTACTAAGTCTGTATTCCCAAAGAGAACAAAGAAAAAGGACAAGAACCCATATTTTGTGGTGGAAAAGAATCAGAAATTGAAAGAATACCTATCAATCAGGGAATGTCTGAACAAGGCAGGGCATATGAATGTGATGAAATATTATTGGGCTATAAGAAATAATGAAATAGTACAGAAATAGTTTCAGGAAAGTCTGGGAAGACATTTGAACTGGTGCAATGTGTGCAGAGTTAGAAAAACAATATACACAGTAAGAGGAATATTATAAAGATAATCCACTATGAAAGACTTATTATCTCTGATCTAACTTATTAACTAATGAATCTCCATAATTCCAAAAGTTCATGATGAAAAATGCTATACAGCTAAAAATAGAGAACTTACAGATTCATAATGAAAATTGAAACTTTTTTTTATTTTTCTTGCTTTTTGGAACATGGCTAATGTAAAAATGTTTCATATGACTTCATATATATGATGGATATCATTTTTGCCTTCTCAATGGGTATAAGAGGGAGAGAATTTGGAACTGAAAATAATTTTTTAAAAGATAATGTACACGATGACAAATTAATCAAAAGTAATATAGAATTGTGAAATTTTGATTCTTATGGAATAGAAAAAGAAAATATACAAGAGAGGGAATAAAATAGTTTAGGAGAAAAGTTGCATGATCATCTTATAAAATATTTCTGGATTTACACCATCATCAATTTATTATCTCTAAATTTTAAAGAAAAAAATTATATGTAGGTTGTTTGAAAGGGTCAGTGAGTAGCCATTACAACTACATTCACCGCATATATTTAGAGAGTAACTCAAGATAAGAGTCAACCTAAAGGATGAGATATAGACACTAATTTCAGCTAGAGAATAGGCTAATTGGCAAGTAAAGGAGAAGGAAGGTCACTTCAGCAAGTGTGGAGGATAAGCTGGCAATGGGAAAATGAGAATCAAAGAAACCAAATTTCTTGGAGTTTTGATCTGGTGAGAGGAGTTTGAATTAGACAGACCTCCTTTATCAGCCTTCTTGATTCATATGCAGAGTGTCTCAAAAATCCTGGTGCAGTTTTAAGCCTTAAAATATTTAAACTGAACCAAAACTTTTGCATTTCCCTGTTTATATATGCGTGGCAAAATTACTCATATGTGTCAATAGTTTCTAATGTTTTATCAATAACAATTTTGATACTCCTAACAAGTTTGATTATTTTTCCGTTTTGAGTGGAATCTATCCCTTTTTGAAATATCTTGAAAATCATGTCTTGAGTATCATTAAAATTCTGTCTCCTCCAGTATGTATTTCTTCTGCACATATATTGGTCAGGTCTAATTGCTTTTTTCCTGACTTCACTTTCTTAACTGCCATTTCTACTTCTTCGTATAGAATATTGTGTACTGACATGCTAGAACACAAATGTAATGACTCCATTGTCATAAAGGACAAAATAGAAATATTCTCAGATCTCTTCTATCTCACTTCTATCCATTGTCTTCTTTTCAGCTTCCAGTTTCATTTAGAAGTGTTCTTCTGATAAGCTGTCTCAGTTGGGTCTCATGCCAAACTTTCTGCAAATTCATTTTCCCCTCCATTGCTTTTGATACTGTAGGAAACATATGTCCAATGTGTTATCTAAATGTATAGGACTGCTTCATAAATGATATAGAGAGATACGAGCTGAAGTCTGGCACACCTATGCAGAGGGAAAGAATCAAGGGCAGTACCAGTATTGCTAGGAGCTCTTCAAGGCTGAGTGGTCTTTACTCAAGTCTCCACGAGCAATAATAAAATAGAATTATATCTATCTGCTTCCCTCAAGTATCAAGGTCTAGTGTAAAAGTGTGAATTCATATGGAAAGCCATTTCCTTGGTAACTTTAAAAGGGCAGGTAGTCCTTACCTCAGACTCACCAGACTGACTCCTTCCCACCAAATGCTGACTACAGTAAAGACCAGCACAATTAGTGAATCATGAATAAACCTAGCAAAAGAGAAAACAAATAGGAGAGATTTTACAGATTATAATGTACCAGAAAATACACAGTGAATGAGCTCTTTCTCTGGGAACATGACCACACCTCATCTCCAATCATGAGAGAAAGTCAAATCTCACCAAAGTTAGTAGGGAGATGAATTATAAACCAGGGACATGTTGAGGAACTGCCTTGCTTCTTTCGCTGCTCCCCTCACCACACGTCTCTCCCAAATCATTTATAAAACCAAAATGCCTTTCTTAATATTTCTTTAATGACTCCAGTTGCATCACTCACTAACAGCAAGCACCCATCAGTGCAATCATTCTCCTTCTTAATTAGGAGTCACGTCTTCTTTCATATACAAAGCAGCCAGCAAAAATCCCTAGCCTTGGTTGGAAATCTAGTCAAACTATTTTATGAGATGTCATTGCTCCTAATTTTGGATTTACTTCTTTGTAAAGCCTTGCCAGTAACCTTAGCATTTTCCTTCACTATCATACTCTTCTGCTTCTTAAGGGGAGTGTAAGCTTTCAAACTCACTGCTCCAATCATAGCTTGCCTCTAAATGTTTGGGTTTAGAGAGTAATAAACTAATCTGGATCGCTACTAAGGTTGTGTTTGATTTGGAAAGCACACTTAATTGATTGTGTGACATGGCATAACTATGAAGGTCAGGAATATCATGGTACCACAACCTGACTCAAAGTATTTGAATTTTCTTCTACGGAGGAGTTTGTGACCATCTAAGGAGGCTCCCAGACAGCACGCGGTCCATCAGTGAGCCATGCTAGAAGCCCTTCCTGCATGGTAAATCTCTCTATCACTTGTCCCATTACCTTGAGCTTTAAAAACACAGTCACCCCACCACCACCATCCAGTCACGAGTTGCTAATGAAGTAAGATTTTGTGGGAGGAAATGCAGATGAAAACAAATACTGTTTACCTAACTCAGTATCTGAATTTGTAAAAGATAAAACTTTTATTTTCTTTTTCCTGTAAACATCATTACATCTTAGTAGTAATCCTTTTGGGTAATTCCAGGTGAGTGACTTTTCACTGCTAATAAATTATAAAATTTGTTTTGACAACCCACAAACAGATGTTATGCTGGTAATTTCCATTACCTGTTTATTTGATCATCTAAAACCAATCCTTTCAGTAAAAAGCATTTCCCAACTGTGCATTAAAATTCCTTGTTCTATAAGGCAAAGCTGTGTCTCAGTCCTCCCATAAACATCTTTTCAGGGATATTGTTTTCATCAGCAATTTTGTTTACTATTAACCTACTCAGATCAAGTGGATATAAGCCTTTTACTCTGAATATGTCCAAATGACTTCACATGTCCAACGTTTTTCTCTGTGTTGATTCCTATATCACCCCTTTTAACAATTGTAGTTTTTTTTCCTCCTACCTGTCAGGTGACAACTACTCTTTCCATAAATTTTGTAAAAGCAATGAAACATAAGTAAGACTTCTTCTCCACTATTTAAAGGCATATTTACACAGGTTCAGTTTCCTACAGTAACTGGCAGCAGAGAACTATACAAGGACTTGAGTTGAAATCTAGTCTCAGGTAATGATTATCTCTGTAATTCTAGGAAAGTCACTTTACCCCTTCCTCAGTTTTCTCATCTATTAAATGGGAATGATAGTAATGCAACCTAGAGTTGTTGTAAGGATGAAGTAAGAAAATATTTGTAAAGCATTTTGCAAACCGTCAAGTGCTAAGTAAATGCTAGCTATAATTACTACCATTCTAAGAGGGCAGATACTTAGATACGTGAGTTCTATTTATTTTATATTTAGGTGGCATCCATTGAATGGGTGTTTTCATCATTATCAACCAATATTTTTTGAGCTACTATGTGCAGAACATTGCGCTAAACCAAAAGACACAAAAGAAGTATAATAGGAGGTCCCCACCCTCTAAGAGTTTATAATATTTCTTCCAATTAAATCAACCATGCCATGCCGAACAATATGTATGAGCTATATGCCTCCAGACATTTATAATATTCTCTCTTCACCTATCTGATCACTCTCTTTTTTTGTCCTCCAAAATCACTTTTCTCCTTTTCCAAGCTAACTTCTCTATTCCCTTGATCCCCTGCTCTTCTATGTCCTTTAAATTCTTGCTTTTTCAATCATACCCTTCTCTCCCCACATACGTGTCATTTTCAATCTCTCCTTCTCTACTGGATTCTTCCCCTCTGCATTAAAACATGCCTGAAGTTTCCTCTATCCTAAACAGAACTTTCCCTTCATCCTATTATTCCCTGAAGCTGTCATCCTAACTTTCTCTTCCCTTTTTCTGCCAAAGTTCTAGGGGAAAAAAAAGAGTCTAAAATCATGCCTCTAATTCCCCCACCCACTCTCTTTGCAAGCTGGCTTCCATCCAAACCACTCTACTAAAACTATTCTCTTTAAAGCTCTCCACATCCTGCATGCCATCTAACCCAATGACCTTTCAAAGCTTCTGTCCTCCCTGACCTTGCTGCAATATTCGACATTGTTTTACTACTACCTCTGTTAATACTCTTTCCTCCCTTGGAGTACATAACACTGCTCTCTCTCCCTCCCTCCCTCCCTCCCTCCCTCCCTCTCTCTCTCTCTCTCTCTCTCTCTCTCTCTCTCTCTCTCTCTCTCTCTTTCTCTCCTCCCTCTCCCCCTCATCTTCCTCCTCATCCTCCTCCTCTCACATTATTTCTTTTCTGTATTTTTCACAGACTCTTACCATCTCAGCCCTCTGGAGACCTTCTATTACATCTCTAATTTCCCTCTTCACTCTTCTATTCACACTCAATGTATTTTCTCCCTTGATCATTTATTAACCACATGGGTAATTTTTTACTCAAATGACTCTCTAAACAAGTTTTTCCTTCTTTTACTTGTGAAGTCCATTATATTTACCTCAATAATCCTTTCTACTTAATTTAATTAAATTTTATGTTTTTACATTCAGTCAACAAACACTTATTAAACCATGTCCCAGGCATTGTGTCAAGCACTAAGGATAAAAGGAGAAGTAAAAGATGGCCCATGTCCTCGAGAAAGTTATATTCTAATGGAGAACACAACATGTAAATAACCTTACACACACAAAATTTATACATTGTAAATACATAATCTCCCTTGCTGCTAATGCTTTTATGATGAGATTAGGAAAGAGCTCCAGCAGAAAGTCGGATTTGATGTGAGCCTTGAAGAACACAGGGAAAAGTAAGGGGAGCAGGTGAATACAGAGAGCACAGCACACATGACCTGGATGATAAGCTGAACAAAGTGATAGACTCAGGACACAGTGTCAAGAGTAAGGAACAGTAAGTAAGCCAGTGTAGCTGAACCAGACCACAAGAAGGAGACATGTAAAATGATTGGAAAGGTGAGAAGGGAGGGGACAAAGTGTGAAAGTGTGTGTAATGTTAATGAGATTTATATTAATGAGAGTTAAAGATCTTCCCCAGCCCCATTCATAGGCCTCCCATGGAGCCCATTGTGGAAGGAACTTGTTTAAAGGGAAAGTTTTCTTATGGGGAGGTTTGCTCACTTGAAGGTTTTCACACCTTGTTAATTAGGCACTAATGCAAGAGGGTTGGGATGCCTCCTGGCTCTGAAAAGTATAACTATACACATACATACATACATATATATACGCTGAGGTGAGGTTTGATTTGGGGCTCACTTTTTGGAAGAAGGTTCATGTGCCAGATGAGACTCTAGGTAGCTGCTAAGGAGCCCCCTTGAAAACTCAGATGTTGCTACTTCTCTCTCTGGTAACCACGTATGTATGTAATGGTCAGACAGTTGAATCTGTCTGTTGATCTGTGATGTATGTTTTGTTTATGATCAGACAGTAAGAAGTCCTGTCTGTTGGTCTTTATTTCTCTATTTGTACTTTCTCTGTTGGTGAAAAGCCCCTTTTCAGTTGCTTTCCTTAGAAAAGCAGATCTAAGAACCTGTGCCAGCAGGTCATCCTGGGTGTATGTCAGGGTATTTACTGTTGCACTATGCCAAACAGAGCATTTTATATATGGTCATGATGGAAACAAGGAGCCATTTGAGCTTACTGAGTAGGAAAGCAGCCTAATGCTATCTGCAGTTCAGAAAAATCCCTTTGGGACATAAGAGGAGATTGGTTTGGGGTTGTAAGCAACTGAAGACAAGGAAAACTACTAGAGGGTTATTGCAACATTCCAGGCAAGAGGCAAGAAGGGTTCTTCTATAGAGGGCTATGTGAGTGGAGAAGAGAAGTATACAAGATATGGAAAGGCAGAAATAAAAAGATTTGATTAAAAAAATTACATGTAGAATAAATGAGAACAAGGAGTCAAGTATGACACGAAGGTTTGCTGCCTAGAATTACTGGAAGGACAGTGGTTCCATCAACAGTAGTAGGGAAGTCTGAAAGAAGGCTGAGTGTGAGAGAAAAGATCTTTACTTTTGTTTTTGACGCATAGAATTAGAGATGCCTATGGGATATCCAGTTCCACCACTGGGGATACAAATAAGATAAAGAAAGACAGTCTCTACCCTCAAGGATCTTGTAATCTAATAGGGGAAAAGAATAAGCAAATAGAAGCTGAATGTGGGGAGGGGAAGGGGAGATGCCAGAGAGTACACCATGTGCAGGGGCATGATGTTATTGGAGTGAAAACCAAGCAGAGCTGCTGATGGGAAATGAAGAGTTAGCTGGAAAATTCTGAGTCATCTATGAAGGGAGGCTTTGGGATGAATCAACTGTGCCAGCCCTTCAGGTCATCTAATCTGAGGTGAGGGAGGCAACCAAGTGTGCTGAGGAGGTGATGAGTACCAAAGATGAATGATGAAAGCTCCATGATGATAAGATTTCTGGGGATGATTTTTATCCTGGGGATGGCATGATGATGTTCATGGAGTTTGAAACCAAGCAGAGCAATTAATGGGAAATGAGAGGTTAGTCGGAAAATTCAGAACATAAATATATCAATCACTGTTATTTAATCATGCATCTAGCCTTTGTGTGAGAACTTTGAATTATTGAGAACTCACTGTATCTCACTGTGAATCAATGAAGGTTGTTGACCTTCTAATTGGTTCCCAAATAGGACAAAGTAACTCATATCTCAGTGATTTTTCCATTTCATGCATGAAATCTACTTCTTCGTCACCTGTACCACCTTGGAACCCCTATCCCTATTCAAAGTTCAACTAAAATATAACCTCCTACAAGTTAGCTTTCCCAATTCACCCAGTTATTAGGGCTCCATTTTCCCTCCTCCCCCTTATCCACCATTCCAAATTTTTTAAAATCACTTTATATTTATATTTTCATTTATTTTTAGTATTCTTTGAGTGCCAGACAGCATGCTACACTTATCTATACATATTTATTTCTCATCGATAAAGCATAAGCTTCCTGAATAAGACTTTCAGTTTTATCTATTTAGCCTGTGTCCAAGAAGTAGTAAGCTCTTGAATATTTGTTGACTGGAATCAAACTGAACTTGTATGTCTGAGACAGAGGAAGGTTCTTCTCCTTGCATCTCAGGAAGGTATATTGTCCTCTCAAACTTGAAGGAGAAAATCAGACTGAGCATATTTGTCTTTCCCTTGACTGCAGCACCATTGCATGTGGCAAACTCTACAGTTTTTATTATGTTTCTTAAATGTAATTTTAATTTATGTGAAACCTAGTGGTCAGACACAGTGAGTAGACCAATGGAAATTTTAAAAGCAAAGCAGAAGCAGGGTACATCTTAAAATATATGCCATCACTAAGGAAATTCCAATGAATTGTTGTATAGTTCTTATCTGTATATTTGAAGGAATTAATGAAATTCTGTGGAGATGGAATAGTTTCTGGCTGATAGTATTTGAAGTGTCTTTTTCACTTTTTATTACAAAGAATACAATAAGTAGCCTGTGTAAAATGAACATACGGCACTAAAGTACTTTTATGTGCCCGTCTGTGTGGCTTTGAAGTTGTATCAGGTTATGAACCTGATCTTTATAGAATGTTAAATACCTAATCCATTATAAAATATAATTAGAGAGGTGGGGTGTGGGGGAAACAGACAGACAGATACATACATATACTAGGAGTGAGGGTGGTGTGTGTGGTTAAGACTTGCCTTGAGCCCTCAGGAGTTGACTAGGCTATATGTGTAGCTCTTAGTCCTGGAGACCTAGAAGGAGAAAAAAAGTAGTATGACACCACACACAGGGGTGGGCAACCTGCAGCCTCAAGGTCACTTGCAACCTTTTAGGTCCTCAAATGGTGTCCTTTGACTGAATCCAAACTTCACAGAATAAATCCCCATAATAAAAGGAATTGTTTTATAAAACTTGAACTCTGTCAAAAGGCTGCACACAAGGACCTAGAAGGCCACATGTGTCCTCAAGATCACAGGTTCCCCAAGCGAAGTTGATCAGCTAAATTTTTTTGGTAATCTGATCAATCCAAAATAAGTCATAGTTGAAAAGAAGCACCGGCTGGATTTCTCATTTCCCTACAGGATGCTGTTGCTATAAATCTAGGCATATCCCTGTGAATAGATGACCTAGAAAGCTTCCCCTATCAATGAACATCCTGCTTAAATATTTACAACTTTCTTGTTTTTATCCCCAAAAGAGATTTTTTTTCTGTTTTGTTCTGTTTTGGGTAACTCACCTTTGGCTCATTCTCACCAAATCATTGCAGTGCTCTAAGGATCACGGTACATCTAGCCTGAAATACTTCCCTATATAAATTCAATTGTAAATTAAGTTACACAACTTCTCTAGGATTGCACAAACGTTATATATTCAAAACAGAACCTGAAACCATATCTTTTTGATTCTAAGTCTGGCAGTTTATCCCCTATACCACATTGTTTCTTATAAACTATTACTGGAAGCAAAATAAAATGGAAAATAATAATTCACATATTTAACTAATCCTAAAATTAAACATTCTGTAAACTTTAAGACAAAATGAAACAGCTCCCAACTTCATCCATGTCAAGCTACGTTCCATTTTCTAATGTTACCTTCCTGCCTCGTTCCAAAAACATAAAGAAAACCTTAAATACAGATAGTCTGATCTTCTTTAAACTTTAATTACTCTAATCATTGGCCTAATGTTTAAGCTCGCTAAAGTGAACTTTCATTATTCCAATTAATAGAGGCAGCTAGGTTGCTCAGTGGATAGAGCAGCAGGCCCGAAGTAGGGAAGATCTGAATTCAAATCTGGCCTTTCCCACTGACTAACTGTGTAACCTTGGGCAAGTCATTTTACCCTGTTTACCTCAGTTTCCTCATTTTTAAAAATGAGCTGGAGAAGGAATTGGCAAACCACTCCACTATCCTCACCAAGAAAACCCCAAATGAAATCACAAAGAGTCAGAAAGAACTGCAATGGCCACACAACAACAATAATTAATTTTGTTTTTCTTTTTCCCAGTCATGTCTGACTCTTCATGACCCATTTTGGAGTTTTCTTGACAAAGATACTGGCATGATTTATAGTATTCTTCTCCAGTTTATTTTACAGATAAGGAACTGAGGGAAACAGAGTTAAGTGACTTGCATAGGGTCACCCAGAGTAATTAAAGTTTAAAGAAGATCAGACTATCTGTATTTAAGGTTTTCTTTATGTTTTTGGAAGGAGGCAGGAAGGTAACATTAGAAAATGGAACGTAGCTTGACATGGATAGTAAGTGTCTGACGCAAGATTTGAATTCATGAAGATGAGTCTTCCTGATTCCTAGCCCAGGGTGTATCACCTAGCTGCAACACTCCAATTATGTAAGTTAATTTCCTCCTCCTTATTTCCCATATTTCCCCCTATTATATGCTTCTTCCCCTCCCTTTCAGTTCCTTTAAGAACAAAATATAACAGGATCACTCCTAGGCTCTCTACCTAATTAAATTCCTCTATGACCTCTGATGATGATAGAGTTTTGAGGAGAATGGACAAACACCAAAACATGCATCAGTTTCCATGAGGAGACACATGTATCATATCTCTATATTCAAATACAAAAAGTCTTTTTTTGTCTTGTCCCTTATGATTGTTTGTTCAAGCTTACCATTTTATGTTCCTTTTGACTCCTCAGTTTGTATTTCAAAGTTTTTACTCAGTTCTAGTCTTTCCATCAGGAATTCTTGGAAGTCTTCTATTCCATTAAAGATCCATTTTACCTTTTAAGATTATATTAAATCTTGCCAAGTGAGATATTTTTGGTTTCAAGTCTATATCCTTTGCTTTCTGAAATATCATTTCCAAGCTATCTAATCTTTTTTATAGTGGTTGCTGTTAAATCATGTGTGATCCTGACTGTAGCTCCTCAGTTTTTTTTTTCTTTCTAGCTGCTGGAAGTATTTTTTTCTTTGCTGTAAAAGCTCTGGAAAAATATTTCTGGAAGTTTTCATTTTCATGTTTCTTTCAGGATGTGACCGGAGGATTCTTTCAATTTCTACTTTTCCCTCTGCTTCTAAGATATCTGGCCAGTTTTCTTTTATAATTAATTGAAACATATCTAGATTCTGGGTTTTACATATTTTGGTTTTTGGTTTTTTTGGTCATGGCTTTCAGGTTTTACAATATTTCCTAAATCATTCCTCTTTTACTTTTTTACACACTAGTTGTTTTTGCTATGATATACCTAACATTTTCTGCTATTATTTTCAGTCTTTTGTCTGTGTTTTAATATTTGTTTTTGTCTCTTAGAGTCACTAGCTTTGATTGGATCTGTTCTAATTTTGAGAGCATTCTTGTTTGGGTAAAGTTTTGCTCTTCTTGTGCCAAGTTATAAATTCTATTTTCCACCTCTTTCTTACATACCTCTCATTATTGTTTCATTTTTTTTCTTCTAGTGCTCTTATTTACATTGCATAAAACATATATTTACATTGCATAAAAAACTCCTGCTTAAAACTTTCTAGTTCTAGAAATCCTAATTGAACTTGTTTACAAGTTGAGTTTCTCTTTTTGACCTTGTTTGTAGATATTTTAGAATTATTTTCTCTTTCTGATTTGTATCTCGATTATTCCTCTCATTAGAATATCTTCTGAGGGTCATATTATTATTTTGCTTGTTTGTTCATTTTAACTTTGTATTTTATATTTCTCTGTATTTATCCTTCGTTGCTGAAGAGGACCATGCCATTAGAGAAATGAAGATGTGACTTGCACTTGACTTTGTTTTGAGTGAGGGAGGGCTGTGCAGGTCACCAGTCTCACTTCTCCTCTAGAGCCATCTGAATCCAGTGAGCAGATATTCATCAGAATGACTGAGGATGACCCAGGATTCACTGGGACACCTTGGGCTCTTTAGGCCAAGGTGTATGCAGGTACTCACTTAGGGTGAGATAATACCCATCCCTCCCAGTCTGATGTCTTTCTTTTCTTTGTCTCACTTTATATTAAAGCATAGAAGAAATGTAAATTATGTTTCCCCTGCTTTTTTTCTTGGAGTATTGAGTGTTGTGTTATTCTAAGGTCTTGAGGACTTCTCAGGCTGGGGATCCAAAGTTTTTAGTGCTTTTAATGTTGCCTGATCCATTGCAAAATTTGTTCACTGCCCTCTTGTTCTGAGCTCTGCAAGTTCCTGAGTTTAGGTCTGAGTAACAGACCAGTAGGCCTCCTCTTATTGGAGTTCCAGTAAGACTGATGATACATTCAGTTACTATGAATCAGCTCCAGCTAGAACAGCTGATTCAAGAGAAAGAAAGCAATAAGCATTTATATAGTACCTCCTATGTGTCAGGTGCTGTGTTAAGTGCTATTTCTTTTAACAAATATTATTTCATTTTATCTTCAGAAAAGAGCCATTTACAATTGAGAAAAATGAGAGGAACAGAGGTTATGTAACTTTCCCAAGGTCACACAGCTAGGAAATGAGTAGATTCTTCTAGATTCCACTATGGTGCTAGCTGCCTCTGAGTTACACAACTGATTGTCTGTTCAGAGTGACAGACTTGCCAGCTTCCCTTTGGTATGACGTTCCTGCCCTGGTTACTCTATGGTATCAGACTGGGCTCGGGGCTATAACTGACACCTTATTTCATTCATTCCCAGGGTCACAGCCACATAGATTCTGTTTGATTTTGAATTTGTCTACAGCTCATTCCATGGCCCAACGCCCACAGCCACTCCTCATTCTAGAGTGCCAGCTCCTCAGAATTTCTAGTTGGTACCTACACTTGCCATCTGCACTTATTTAGGATCTTCTGTGCTAGATTCAGTATCTATTCGAAGTGCACTGAAGTGCAACCTCTCCTGAGCTGGAATGTTCAGAACCGTTGAGTCCTTTGAGTCCCATCCTCAATGTCCATAGACCATTTCAGTTATTTCCCTAGACTGTAAATTTATTCACCTGATTCTTGTCTTGGATTTCCCTATCAGGACTTCTTCTAGTGTGTTTAGTTGTTTCTTTGGTTGATTTTTGGTTTGTTGGATTTTTGGTTTTTGTTTGAGTTTTTTTAGATCTTTGAAGTGGCATTATGATGAGGAGGTAGGTTGTCCTTCCTCCCACTCTGACACATTTTTTCTGCCCCTTTGGGTAGACAATGTTCATTTGGGGAAAGATCTCTGCATTCAGTCAGATTTATGTTTGGGTCCCACGTCCAATCAATCCCCTGTGTGACCTTCAGAAAATTATTTAATTTTGCTTGGTCTTTGCTTTATAACCAACAAAAGATGGGGAGGACAACAATATGTATTATATTGCTTGTCCTTCATTTCAAAGAGGATCAATGACATCATGGGGTGATGTCCTGAATCCTGGATGAATTGAAGTGAGGCAGAGTTACACAAAGTCAGTAGCCACACTCTCTCTTCTAGTCATCCACGTTCAATGACAAGACAAAAGTTAAGATGATGGGCAATGACCCAGGATGAAGTGGATGACCTTGGCATCTTCAGAGTCTACCAAGTACTCCATAGTACCTGCTTCAGACACCTTCATGGTCATTGGAATGAGTTATTATCATGCGTTCATTTAATCAGGTAGTCTTCAAATGCTTATAGTAGATACCCCCTTAGCTCACTGACAGGCTTGAGGTTTGTGAGTTACACTCAATCAAGTTTTTAGCCTGTCTGTGAGATGGTTTTACCAAGGTATGACTGCTGCACACACTACAGCTTCTTGGAGCTGCAGGTAGGTAAAAGACAGGTGACAAGAGGATGGTAAAGGTAGGTGAATATCTCTGAAAAGGGCTTGGAAATTCCTCATTACAGAGGTTCGAGTCCTCCCTAAATAGCCCTACATTCATAAAAATATTATGTATGAATGAATGAATGAAACACATAAGAGCTTAACACTACTACTGATAATAACAGCTAACATTTATATGGTGCTACAAGATTTGCAAAGCACTTTACAGGTATTGTCTTAGTCTTCACAAAAATCCTGGAATCCTAGATAATTCATCATTATCCCCATTTTGCAGATAAAGAAACTGAGGCAGACTGAGTAATTGACTTGCCCTAGGTCATACAGCTAGGAAGTGTCTTACTATGTGCCCAGATAATCAACTGAAATACATTTCATATCAGAAAGCCAGTTTTCCATGGGCCCCAAAGACTACCTATTTTACTCTGCTAGTCAAAAATATCAGTGCTAAACACTATGAGTACAAATATAAGCAAGAAAAATAGTCCTTGCCCATAAGGAACTTAGATCTCAAATGGGAGGAGAACACATGCAGGGGAGGAACAACCAGGGAGGAATGTTTTGTTCGGAGAAGTCAGAGGAAATGGTGATGGGAAAATAACTGCCAAGTCCTCTTTAGTAATGGTATGTTCAGACATAGAGTTGGAAATTGGTGGAAATAGGGATAGTTTGAAGAGGAAGATGGCTTTTAGATGACTATCCTGATGTCATTATTGTGCAAAGTCATACAACTAGAAATCTGGCAAAGTCAGGACTGGATTCCAAGACTCGTGACTCCAGCTGCCCTTCCCACTACACCAGGTGTAAAGTCCTTTGCTTGCCTCACAAGGTTTTGTGAAAATGAAGTGAGCTCGAGTATACAAAATTGCTTTGTAAACTGTAAAAGTGGCTTCATAAGTCCATCTCTGGTTTCCTTTCCACAGTTAAACATTCCCATTACACCATTAACTTTCAAGGAGTATTAGGTTACTATTTTCAGTGTTCGTCTTTGATTTTCTCAAAAAGATGGCCAACTCATCAGGGACAAGGACAGTACTTTGTATATGGTAGGCACTTCATAAATTGTTGAGTGAATGAATGAATGAATGCATTCAATTTCCCTTACATGTTCTCACAGCATACCTTGCAATGTGAGGCACAGAACCAATGCCCATATAATCAATTGAAATGCATTCCATGTCAAAATGTCAGTTTTCTATGTACCCTGAAGCCCACCTATTCTGGTAGTTGAAAAATCAAGGTAGATGAAGGTAAATTTAGGGGAAAGAATTAGGAGCAATGGATGGAAATTGCAAAGAGATTAATTTAACTTTTAATATAAGGAAAAATGTCCTAACAGCACTATTCAAAAGTATAATGGGATTTTTCAAATGATAGTCAAGTGTTATCATAAGATCTCACTGGAAGTGATAAAGCAAAGACTAGAATGCTACTTACATGCTGTAGACACAGTAGGTCTTGTGGGACGACTGCTGGATTCAGTCAGAGAATTGAGTTCATACCCCAGGTCTGCCTCTGTAGTAATTATATAAACTTGAGCAAATCATTTAGCTACTCTGAGCTTCAGTTTCCTTATCTGTAAAATAAAAGTTTGAATTAAATGAACTTTAACATCTCTTCAACTCAAAATCCATGATTATAGTGTGAAAAAATAAACAATATTTTAGATCAAGATTTCTAATCTTTTGTATGTTACACAGCCCTTTGTGGTGAAGCCCTTCTGAAATTAATAAAATAAAGTTCATAATACAAAGGAAACCAAACATATTGAAATGTAGTTATCAATTTAAAAAAAGAAGTTTGTGGACGCCAGGTTAAGGATTCTGGTAATTGGGGCCAATGGGAAAAGACCTACTCTATTTGAATAAGGACCCCAAGTAATAAAGACCTCAAAAGAGCTAGACTCTAACATGAACTGACTTTAAAGGGAATTTTTGTTCAGGCATTGTTTGATTTTGATGACCAATGAAAGCATTTCAACTGTGAAGTGCTGAGATGAAATGAGAAATCATCGGAGAAAGAGGAAGACGGCAGATATTACAGTGAACCACAAGAAAGAAGAACTCTGCCAGGTATGTACCTGGCAAACCAGAAGCTATGGAAGGAGTGGGAAAGACAAAAAGCAATGAAGCAACAGGAAATGACCTGTTTTGGTCTGATGTTAACTAAATAGAGATTGTCCATAACCTGAGGGAAAAAAATTAGATTTCCAAATCTGAGATGTTAATTTGTTTGCTACTCTCTTGCCATCCTTTCATATATATCCTGTTTAAGATAATTAAGAGACTAGAAAGCAAGTTCCTACAAGGTAGAGTTTTTAGCTTATCTCTCTTTGCCACTCACTCCACATACATACACACACTCATATTCCATGTCACTTATTACAGTCTTCAAAAATATGTTTACTAAATATTGAACAAAGAGTTTGGATCACAGGTAGCACTATTGAGTAATTTATTTGAGCAACACAGCTAGTTTCCCAGGATACAACAGGAGGATGAATTAATTGCTTATTGGAAGCTAGGGACAAACCATTTACTTGTTTGTTTACTACTCCTGTGATTGAAGAAGGGGACCTGAGAAGAAGATACATTTGCCTGGTTGAAACTGAACTAGAACCTCCAAAAAATATAGGTACTTTTTTGTTTAGTTTCTTCTAGTTAAATATTCTGGGTCAGACAATTTTGCTATATGTGTTAAACAGTGAGCCTGATTCATATTGGCATTGATGAACTGTGTGAAAATTTGCTTTCAAAAATTATACATGAATAATGGAATGTACTATTTTGCTTTTTAAAAATTATCCAGAGTCTCCCTTGTATGTTGATACCTTTTGAGGTCAATAACCAAGGCATTTTGTATAATGCCTTGGTTACATATCTACGTATGTCTTTTTAAATAGATACACATATAGATGATAAAGATAGATATATAAATATAGACATATACATAAACATAGAGACATATATGGATATAATTATGGATATAGACATCAAAATAGATGTGGATATGGGTATAGATATAGATTAGCTCTAGGGAGATAAATAGTATATTTTAGGTTGTGTATATTTATTGGGCACATTTAAGGGAAGCTTATTTTGCATGTAGGCAATAGATTTTCTGTACTTGTATTCTCAGTGCTACCTGGCACACAGTAGACAATAAATACTTGTTGATTTATTGGTTCTCATCATCTGCAGAATAATAAAGTGAAAATTCTGCTTTCCCACTCCTCCTTTTCTTGGCTTCTTCTCTTTTTCTGTTGCTCACTCATTTATAAAGATGAAATAAATGTGACCCTTTTTCACCCTGGAATGGACCACTGCCATATTTCCAAACTTAGCAATAATCTCATTCATCAAGAGGATGGCATCATGTTCAATGCTAAGTGCTCCACCATTGGTAGTAATTTCAAAATCTTTAAACTCTGAAACTCGCTGTTTTAACACCTTTAAAATTTACTACATAAGGTTGTCAGAATAATCTTCCTTATACACAATTTCAGTCTTGTAATTCTACCCAATAACCTTCATTGGCTCCCTATGACCAACCAATTCAGGTTTGAACTCCTTTGTCAAGTATTTAAGGCACTTTACCACCTTGCATTTCCCATCTTGTTTCATATTACTGCTATCTTCCACATACCCTGTGATCCTGCCAAAACATACATCATTCAAATCCCTCTCAAATGCTACTTCCTACAAGAAGGTAGTCCCTAACCTTCTATCAGCAAGATCTTCCTCCTCAGACTTCATTTTCTGCTTGCTATATTGTTCATTATATTATAGTATTATTTGTTTGTGTCTTATCCCTATAATAACCAGACTTTAAACTCCATGAAGATTGGAACTTCATGTGGCCTCTCCCACAGAACCTAGCAGGGTGTCTAATATGTTCATTTTTTTAATTTAATTAATTGTTTTTTAATTGATTTAATTAATTGATTTAATTGATTAATTAATTGATATTTTTATATCTTTGTCTCATATTTTAGGGATTATCATGAAGGCTTTAAGAGTATTCTGGCACAGAGGATCACTGAGAGCAGTCATCAGTGCCAGAATAACCTAGATTCAAGCTGGGTGACCCTAGACAAGGTCTCCCAGTATTCCAGAAAACTCTGAGACCATGCACTACAGAGAAGATTCAGGTCTATATTAAAATAGAAAGCTTTCTTGCTAGAGAATTTCATATCCCAGTGACATTACAGGCCCAGTACCTATTCTCCTATAATGAAGGGCAAGAGTAATTATCCAGGTTTATATATTAATAACAACATAGGATTTAAAGATGTCTCAATGTTATACCCCCTTGAAACCTACTCAAATCTCTCATCTAGTTATGAAAAAAGAACACCGATACAATCATGTGCCTTTAATATTAATTGAGTTTGGGATGTTGATTTGTAAAGAAGACAGAACCAGATATTTTTATTTCACATTGCTTGGTGTCTATGGGACACCCAACCTTCCATTCTTGCACACCAAAATGCCCAAATAAAAATGTAAAACATAATTCATAGCCTATTTATTCCCATTCTACTCTAAATTTCCTTCCTCCTCTTTTGAGTTTACCACTTCCCCACTTACTATTCACCTGTCACTCAGTCTGGCATGAGTCATAGCATACGTAGATCCCAAGATCTGATTATGAACTTACTGAATGTTTCAGCCTTACAACCACTCAGTTTCATAACCTTGACCTTACATATCCTCCTCACCCCAATTCCCAAAATGTTCTGATTGCTCCTAATAATATGCTTGGTAATGATCCCATGACTTCAGAAGCCTGATTCTCAAAATAGAATTGACTATGACTTAATGCAGCAGCAAACACACTATCACAAGAGCTAGTTAATCAGTCTGAATGACTGTTTGTCACAGATGTTGAAAAGGGAATTTATACTTCAGGAAAGGGATGACCTCTGAGGTCTCTTTCAAATCAGACATTCCACGACCCTGGGACCTCTCAGATTCTTAGAGCTTTCTGATGTTTCTAGCTAGATAATAAAGGTAGTTATAGGCCCACTTACTGAACAGTTACCCCAAGGATCCCTAGACTCTTTATAAATAGACGCCAAAACAGACAACTGCATTATTAATTGTTTGAATTTGGAACAATTAAGCAATCATTTAGCCAGGATGAATTCATTAAATACCTACTAAACCAGACACATTGCTAGGTACTAAGGAGGCTTTTGAAACAATTCCTTCCTCCTGGAAACTTACATTCTATTGGGCACAAGTGGAAATGTATATCTAGGTAAAGGCAAAATGGCCTCTTAACAAAGGTAGTAGTGTGGAGTCCTTTGGCTAAAAGGGAATGCTAGCTCCTACATCTCTCTGGTCCCCACGTTCCCGTGGGCAAATCCGTTCTCGTTCTTTCCCAACTCTTTTCCCCTCAGGTATCTCCATAGATAGTTCCCTTGAACATGTTTCTAAAGAGAATAGTAGAAGAGGAAAGTTGTCCCAGATTTACTGCTTCTGAGCACAGGTACTCTAGCTCTCTATTTACCAAAGCTTCCTCCCCCAACCCCCCAGAAAACAACTGACTCATTCTGTACCCAAGTAGATTTTCAACTTGAATTCATTTAATTTATTCCCTTCTTTGGGGAGCTATAATAATAGATGACAATAAAAAATGCTTTGATTCATTTCAAGTCTCTAACTAATTGTCCCAACAAATTAGAAAGAGAATATCTCTGTCTCTCTGTCTCTGTCTCTGTCTCTCTCTGTCTCTCTCTCTTCCTGTAGTTCTTCACATTTCCATCATGTCCAACTCTTCTTAATCCCTTTTGGGGGTTTTCTTGGCAAAGATATTGGTTTGATACTTCATTTTCCATGTTGTTTTGCAGATGAGGAAACTGGGGCAAATGGGTTCAGTGACTTGCCCAGGGTCACACATATTAAGTGTCTGAGGTCATATTTGAACTCAGGTCTTTCTGATTCCAGGCCCAGTTCTAACCACTGAACCTCTAAGCTGTCCTTCCTCCAATCCACTATAACCTCATCTGCCTTGGAGGAAATAAAAGACATAAAGATTGGGTTAACCAGAGTTGTATCTTAATGCTAACCTTTAGAGACTAGGTAGACAGAAATGGAAAGCAGATATAGTGAGTACGTTCCACCCCCTCTCCCAAGACCTGCTGCATCTCCAGGAGTATGACCCTGCAGAACAAATTATTCTGTGAAGTTTGGATTCAGGCAAAGGATTACACTTGAGAAACTAGGTGGTCACATGTGGCCTGAAGACTCTCCACCCCAGGCTCTCTCACTGTTCTAGTATGCCTTGAAGGGCTGCCATTGGTTTAAACACCGACTAGCTGTGTTCTCCTAGCAACTAGTACTACAATTCTATTTAATCTATTAATATCAATTAACTTTAGCAAATGGATATATACTTCAAAGGTACAGCAAGAACAAATGCACTAGACATCTTCACAGACAACACAAGAATATCCTCTATAATATTGATCCCACTAAATTCAGGTCCAGACATGGCCTAATTGGGTCTGCATCTCAACTTTCACTGCCCTGGGTCCCAAAGGCCACTCCTTGCTCCTAGGGTTATCAACGTTTGGCTAGCTGCAAAATCTGACCTAGACTCCTATATTTCTGAATCATGCCCTACTGACCTTTTGAAACTCACAGTGTTAGAAGCTTTAGTCTCCTTCACCCATAAATGAAAAGAACACCTGCAGAGACTGAGAGCTGAGGTCCTTTCACAGGGCCACAAGAGCTCAGAAGTCAGGTCCCCAATACTTCTCTTACAACAGTGTTTCTTACTAGACACCATGAACAGAGTGACTGAAAGGCCTGAGGCAAGAGAGATGGTGGAAGCCAATAAGACCTACTCCGCATTTCCATGGCCAAAAAAGTGACTTCTCTTCACCATGTGGTTAGCTGACCAGAAACAATTACACAATGTCCCACTCATGTTCTAATTTTGCTAGGGCCCTTCTCTTAAGTGATTATACTCTCTTAGAAGCAGAATCCTCAACATGTTTACATGAAGAAACACCAGATTTCATATATGAAATAGATCCCCATTATATAGACTTTAAACAAGAAGAGAGACACCTAAGAATGGGTATTCTATGGGAGACAAATGGGAAAAGTGAGAAGAAAGGTATCATGTATGTCATTATCCACCAAAAAAAGGACAAAAACAATCTTTCTGCAGTAGTTTTGCATGGCTCCATATGCTCCAGCTACATTCCTTTCCTAGTCTTTATTTCTTAGCACATTCCCAGTTGGAGAAAATGATAGAATGAGTAAGACCAAAGGTAGTGGCAGTGAGGAAGAAGGGTGAGGCCCTTTTCCCTCTACCTACTCACATCAGGAGCCTCTCCAGAGATGTTATGAGGAGCCAGATGTAGGATGATGGCTGTGTGAGTGAGGAGAAAAGGATAGATGAGAGACTGCATAGGTTAAAAAAGCAAGCTCTGACAGCTTATTGGTTATATAAGCTGAAATAGTCAATGATGGTGCTGGAATTGTAAATCTGGATGCCTGAAAGGATGATGGTGCTCTTGACAATAATAGAAAGGATAAAAAGAGAAGTTGAGTTGGGAGGTGAGGGAGATAATGGATTTTGGTTTGAACATATGGAGTTTGAAATGTCAATGGGTCACCCAGTGTGAAATGACCAATAGATGGTTGGTGATGGAGAAACTGGGGAAAGATATCTAGATATGAAAGTCATCTGCATATAGATGATAACTAAACCTGCAGTATGTGATAAGGTCATCATGTGAAAGACTATAGAGAGAGAAGTGAAAAAGAGTCCAGGACAGATCCTTGAGGTACACACACAGCTAGAGAGTATGTAATATGGATGATGAGTCAGTGAAGAAGACGGGAGTGGTCAGACAGATAGGAGAAAAACCAAAACAGAAAAATGTTACAAAAACTCAGCAAGGAGATAGTAACCAGGAAGAGAAAGATATTTGACAGTATGAAATGCTTTAGAGCAGGATGATGAAGATTAGGAAAAGACTGTGAGATGTGGTCATTAGTAGATCAGTATTCACTTAGAACAGAGCTGTATAAATTGAGTGCTGAGTTCAGACTGTACCATAAATAGCCTTAGAAGTTTCCAAACTGATTGATAGCCTAGATCAGGGGTGAGGAACCTCCAGCCTTAAGGCCACATGTGGCCCTCAAGGTCCTCAAGTGCAGTCCTTTCACTGAATCCAAACTTCACAGAACAAGTCCCCTTAATAAAAGGATTTGTTCTATAAGACTTAGACTTAGTCAAAAAACTATACCCAAGGACATAGAGGGCCACATGTGGACTCAAAGCCACAGGTTCCCCATTCCCAGCCTAGATAATGCTAATTATTTTGAATAAATGTTGCTCCTATAGTTTCCTTTCTCAGAGCAAGATTAAGACTGGTATCCAATGATGGCAAGGAGGTGGAATCTCATTCTTTGGAGCATTTCAACAGAAGCATGTGTTATTGATGAACCCTCTGATTAAATTAGAGAGAGGAGGAAATGGTTTTTGTTCCCTGATGTTGACCTGACATAGCCCTTGATTTACTTGACCAAATGTTGAGAAGTACAAAAAGAAGGTAACTTTTTAAAAGCATGAATGAATATCTGTCTATTTGAAGAACTATGTACTTCTCACAACATTAGATACCATTCACTAAATGTTTTGACTTGACCAGTATATTGGACTGATTTATTTCCCTTACTCTAGAAATATGTTATTTATTCTATTGCTTATTCTCTGACAAGGTTAAGATTTTTGCAGTTACTAAATTCTGAGATTTTTTTTCCTTTTGGGATCTGGATTGCAATTTTTCATTTAGAATAAAATCTGGGATAAGGATAATTTGATAATAAATTCACATTCTAAATAATTGAATAAGTCTAAAGAGTCTGGTTCCCACCCTATATTTTAAGTGAAAATGTATTTTTTCATTGTTTCCAGAATATTCCATTGAGTCAAGAGAAAAATAATGCCCAAAGACAATGAATGATTACCAGACTAATGCTTTTATGACAAAGTGGAAGAGTGATCTTTCAAGTTATTTTTTTCAAATCCTTTTTGAATTCTGACATATTAAATGTAAAAAAAATGAATTCGATCCTATACTCTTGTCATTTCTTTCCTGTGCATAGATGGTGCAGTGGATAGAGCACCAGTGCAGGAGTTAGGAGGACCCGAGTTCAAATCTCACCTCAGACACTCACAAGCTGTGTGACCTTGGGCAAGTCACTTAACCCCAATTGTCTCATCCTGGGTCATCTCCAGTCATCCTAATGAATATCTGGTCACTGGATTCAGATGACTCTGGAGAAGAAATGAGGCTGGTGACCTGCACAGCCCTCCATCACTCAAAACAAAGTCATGTGCTAGTCATGTTCATTATTTCTCTGATGGAGAAATGTCTTCTTTGGCAACAAAGAATGAACACACCATTATTTTGTCAACAAACTACATTTAAAAAGTCAAAGAATGTGATCAGCTATTAGGATGGTAGATTTATTCAAACAAAGAAATTTTCACTTTTGAGCTACGTACATTTATGCAATAGTACAGATTTTTTTAAAGATATAAGCCATTCCTTGTCTCTCTTAAAATTCTTTCTGAGAAAAATCATCTGAATATTCACACATATTTTTCTACTTCCAATATCTTTCAATGCCACATTTTTAAGCATCTTGAGAACAGCTGGTTTGCACATGTATTGATCTGTCTTACTCAAAGATGGCAAAAAGGACTGGAGTAGGGAGGGCAAAACTTCACAGCCACCAAAGTGTAGCTCTAATTCCAAGCTACTGCCAGCTCAATATGTTGTCTTTTCAAAGACATAGATACAAATTGAGAACAGAACATTAACTCCTTTGAAATAGTATTTTAAAACAAACAAACAAAAAAGGTAAAATAATCTCAAAGATTCCTTGGGGCATAGAGTGATGGATTTGAAGTTGGTCAGTCAATAAGCATTTATTAAGACCCTACTCTGTCCCAGGTACTATTACTGGAAAAGCCTGAGTTCAAGTCCTACCTCAAATACAAGCTGTGGGAGCCTGGACAAGTCATTTGACCTTATTTCCTCTTATATAAAAAGGAGCTGAACTCAGTGGCTTCTAAAACCCTTTCCTGTTCTAAATCTCTGAACCTCCCCAGCTAAAGGGCTGTTCTCAGAAGTTTCCATTTCCCCTGTCCCTCTCAGCAGTTCATAACTTTTGTTACGTCCTGGGGTCATTGAAATGTAATTGCAAAAAAAATAAAATTTGGGGGGAACTGGGCGATTGTGCTAAGTATACCTTTGTTGTCCAGGATGCCTTGTTAAAATGTCAATACATCCTCATTCCTTTTGTTTTCACTACTAAAATTTTAAAAGATGAAAGGAGGTAGCTGTAAGGTACTATTTAAGCTGATTATTCAAGCGTACAATATAATCCAGTGGTTCAGTCTAATTACAAAGAAGGGGAAAACATTATAGATATTATTTCAAGTATAATGAGTATCATTCAATTAGGATATTCATAGTCAAACAGGTGATTATCTCAATAGTTTTCTCCTACAGATTGTTGTCTGTCTTTCTCTCCCTGTCTCTCTCTGTTTCTGTCTCTCTCTGTCTCTTTCTGTCTCTGTCTCTCTTTCTCTGTCTCTCTGTCTCTGTCTCTCTGTCTCTCTCTCTGTCTCTCTCTCTCTCTCTCTCTCTCTCTCTCTCTCTCTCTCTCTCTCTCTCTCTCTTAAACGAGAAACCTTACTTCAGTCTTAAAGTTAAGACAGTCAGGAAAATAAACACGTATTCTGCATGCCCAAGTCTGAAAACAGTAGGCATGACTCAAGATAAATCAGAGAGAAGTATCTGTGCTTTGATTCTCTTTCTGAGTAACCTTCATTTCTTTTTTTTGAAGATTCTGTTTAGGGGGAAGAGGGAAGCAAGTGTATATAAAATCACTTATGTTGGAAAAGAAGTTCAAGTTATGTGAGATGTTAATGATAAAAGATTGCAGCCCATATGTGCTCTGATTGATCCCATTTCCACCGAGGAGCTGGATCCTCAGAACTTGGCTACAACCTTACTCTTCAGTTCTGGGGCTACCCCTCAGGAGTTTGGGGTGATTGCCTGTTATTATTGACTTGACCCTTCACTACTGTGCTTCTCCCCAAGACTGTCAGTTGATTGTGAATTTAGTGAGTCAGCTTTAAATAGATTTTAAGAAAGGGGGAGGGAACAATTATTTGTTTAGCATCTACTCTGTTCCAGACACTGTACCCAGGGCTTTACAAATAAAATAGTATCCCATTTGATACAATAACCATATGAGGTATGTGTTATTGTTATTCCTATTTTACAGTTGAGGAACTGAGATAGACAGGGGTTAAGTAACTTGTCTAGGGTCACTCAACTAATAAATGTCTTTAGCCAGACTGGAGTCAGTTCTCCCTGACATCAGGCCTGAGTGATCTACTATTGGAAGTCAATAGTACTGTATTTACTAATATGGTACAATAAGAAAATTTGGCACAAAACACTCCCCTTTCCATTTGTGAAACCTTCTCCCACAAGTACAGTCAGCCTCCAGAGGAAAGTTGACTCAAATTTAGGGAGCATATGCAGCAAAAAGGAAACATAACTACTGGTTGCTAGAAGTCCTATTCATCCATTCAGAATTTCCCCTTAAATATGGCATAATGACTCTGCTAAGCTTCTTGTACAGCTATGAATCCATCCTATCTTGGTCTTCTGTGCATATGTGACCTGCAACTGCTACTTTCCAAAGGGAAGCACGTTAAAATATTGATGAGAAGGTGGGGAAGTCCAAAATCTTTAAGACCTTTCCAACTTAACAAGGTCCTCTACTGACCAATGCTGAGGGGTGGGCAGTTGGAGTATAGATCTAACCAAGGGAGATGCCAAGGCCTTTTCCTGCCCAAGATAGTCTCTTCTCAGACTTATCCTTGAAGGCCACATTTTCTCCAATTTCTGAAAATAAATCTTCTTTCAATTGACTTGATAATTTATAGACGATCTCTATGGTGTGACCAATTTTCCTTGGTCTACCCAAAAGATTCTTTATAATATAATGTTATTTCAGCATGAAGGCCTGTTAGTATTTAGTTTAAGGCCTGCCTGTGATAGATTGAGATATGTTTACACTTAGGTAAAAGCATCAGGCTAAAATGGGACGGGGAGGTTTCTACCCTAGCATTACAGGAGGAACACTTTAAAAAGTAGGTAGAATCAATAATTTTGGGAGGCATCATGACATTTTTGAAAACTTAATGATCTTTGACAACTATCTGTTAGGTTGAATGTCTATCTGCTATTTTCCAGGAATTTAACCCAATAATAGAAACTCATATCTATGTATCATTTTGAGGTTTATTCTTCTCAGAACAGTGCTATGAAGTAGAACAACTATTACTATTCCCTTATATATGAAAAAGCAGAGGCACTGAGGTCCTATGCCAAAGTCACACACGCAGCATAAGAGGAAAGCCTCAAATTCAGATCAGTCTGAGAATGATTCACTTTCCAGGTATCAGGTGGGCTTTCAGTTACTCAGTCAACAAATATTTATCAAGTACTTACTATGTGCCAGATACTATGCCAGGTGCTGGGGAAACAAAATGAAATAAAAGATTGTCCCTGGCCTCAAGTAATTCATAATCTAATGGGGGAGACACTATGTAAACAAATGCATGCAAACAAACTATATACACCATAAATTGTAAATAATTAAGAGAAGGAAAGCATTAAAGTTACAAAGGTTTGGGAAAGACTTTCTATAGAAGATAGGATTTAGTTAAGACTTGAGCCAGGAGTCAGGGATCAAGAGAGAGTAGATTTTAGGGATGGGGGATAGCCAAAGAAAATATTTAGAGCTAAGAGATGGAGCATCTTGTTTGTGGCTAAACCAGAAGGCCAGGGACAATGAATTGAACAGTATGTGGCAGGGAGGAAGGTATGAGAAGACTGGAAAGATAGGAGGGGGCTTGGTTAATGAAGGACTTAGCATTTTGTATTTTATTCTGGAAGCAGTTGGGAGCCATTGGAATTTATTGATAGAGGGAGAGGGTGGGGAGAGAAATGGTTGGACCTGTACTTTAGGAAAATTTTGATGGCTAAAAAGAGGATGGATTAGGATGGGGAGAGACTTGAGGCAGGCAGGTCCACCAGAAGACTATTGCAGTAGTCTAGGTGGGAGGTGATAAGGACCTACAACAAGGTAATGGTAACTTCAGGGTAGAGAAGGGGGCTCTTTTGAAAGATGTTACAAAGGTTAAACAAACAGGCTTTAGCAACACGTTGGATAAGGGGGATGAGAGATAGTTAGGAGTCAGGCATGATTCCTGGGTTGTGAGCCTAAGTGATAGGGAAGATGGTGCTGCCCTAAACAATCATAGAGAGGTTAGGAGGAAGGGAAGGGTTTGGGAAAAAAACAAGTTCAGTTTTGGACACAGTGAGTTTAATGTATCGATTAGACATCCAGTTTGAGATGTCTGAAAGGGATATGGAGATGGGAGATGGGAGACCTTACTGTGACTCATTCTCACTGAATCATTCTCTCTGATTAATTCACCCCTAAAAATTCCCAAGTTTATTCTTCACTCCATCCCCAGTTTGCTAAATACCTTAGGATATAGTCAATTAACCTTTTAATCATTTCATTTGCCCATTTAGAAAATGGAGATGTACAACAACCCCTTCTCCACTGCGAGGGATTTTCCAATTAATTAAAGAGACTGCTATGAAGCATTCCGTAAATATGAAATGATGCAAAAATGTTTACAAGCAACATTCTTCTGAAACTCTCATCTAACAATATTACTTCATTCAGGATATACTTTTCCATTGCCTGATTGACTTAACTGTCAGTCGGTAAATTAACCTTTATTAAGTGCTTACTATGGGACAAGCACCAAGCTAAACTCTAGGGACGCAAAGAAAGCCAAAAGATAGTCCTTGCTCTCAAAAAGTTTATCTTGCAACGGGAAAGACAACATGTAAATAATTATGTATATACAAGATATTTCTGCTGTCCTCTTTTGTCATACAAAACCTTTTGGAGTGGTTATCAATTCTGTCTTTGGCATAAAGTTCAATAGAATAAAATTCTAGGCTATTTGCATAACATTTTATATGTATTTGAGCTTTAAAATAATTCTGTGGAGGATGTTGACATCATCTCAATTTCCCAGTTGAAGAAACTGATGCTCAGAATGTCTGACTTACCTGTTGTTTGACAGATAATAAAATAGCAGAACCAGGAATACGTTGGTAAATGTTTACCAAGGTGTTCTCTGGGGAACAACTGCAGATGAAATACACTTTTAAGTTTAATCTGCATTATTATAATTCCATCATGACTCTCTTAAGCACAGAAAATCAACAAAACAATAAATCAAACCTGTAGCATTTGCTGTTTTCTTAGGAATAAATGCTCAAAATTTACCAATTAGGTCTCCGGAGTCAGGTGAAGCTTTCTCACAATTCACATCTCTCCTAACTCCAGGTGCAAAACTCTTTTTAATGAACCAAACTCTCTCAAAAATATATATTTCCACACACATGAAATGGGGAAATTTCAGCAGTTTTTGTTCATTTATCTAAATTTTTCTTTTAACACAAAAATTATAAAGTCCCAAATGTCTTAGTGAATTTGTGAGCTTTAATAGCTCACAACTGCACTAAGACTTTTTGAATGCTATGAAAGGGAAAATAATCTATAACCAGGAAATCTGTGGTGATATGATCTCTGCAATAAATCAAATCTCTAAAATAGCCAATTTTTGTGAAACACAAGTTTTATATTTAACTTTCCTGGAAGAAGATTTTTTACTAGCTATATTCCATAACTTGTTTTGCATTCACAATGAAATTTCAATTATTATAATAGGATTATATATCAGTGAGATTATGGTGTTAGAGCTAGAAAAGACCAGAGAAGTCATCTACTCCAATACTTTTATTTGATGGATGGAGAAATGGAGGCTAAGAAGATTAAATGACTTGCCAAGGTCACCAAGCTTGTAACTGTCTGAGGGAGGATTTGAACCCTTATCCTCTTGCTTCTTCAAGTATAGCTCTAATAACTATATTACACTGTTGTTATTAATAGAAAATCAAAAGGCCATTTATTTACATTATTGGCAGAATTAAATCTAAACATTTGAGCTAATCATAGGATCAGAGATTTAGAGTTAAAAGAGACCTTCAGCATCATAGAGTTCAACTCCCTCATTTTATAATTGAGAGAAAATGAAGCCCAGTGAGTCATGCAACTTGTCCAAGGTCATATAGGTAACCATAGGATTCAAAGTCAGGTCCCATGACTCGAAATCCAGCACTCTTTCATTTTCACATGCTGCCTCTAAATAGGTGTTTATTATAAGCAAAGGAATGAAGGTTCTACAAAATACAAAAATGATCAATGGCTGTCCTATCTTTAAGAAGCTTTCAGTCTAATGAGGACAAAAGTCAAGTATGAAAATAATTCTGATTCAAGATGGAATGTGATGAGAGGAAGATGTCCTCCAAGAACATCTAAGAAGGAAGAGTTCATTTTCTGCTGACAGCACAAAGGAAAGCTTCAAGGAAGACATGGCATGGCAGAAATCAGCAAAATTCCTCGTTCCTCATCTACTGGAAAAGGGGTCCCATTGCAAAGTCACCTACGCACAAGCACATGCTGATAATTACGTGGATGATAGCTATGCCTATGTGAGAAATAAGAAGAAAATTAGTGATTGGCTTTTTTCTTCAATAGCTTCTTTGACCTGAATTCCCACTGAAGTCAGAAGGAATTATATATTCAGAAAAAATTCTTAGAGCAATACCATAGGAGAATGGAGTGAGAAAAAAATAAAACTAATTCAAAACAAGTCCCTGACTCTCAAATCACCCAACAAGGGCCAATTAGGGAGCACTTGAAATGCCTAGCAATAATGTTATTTGCTACATTTTACAGACAGTCTCATTTATTTCTAAATATATTAGAGATTATTATCAACATTAAATCTTGGTTGGACAGACCAGTGGCCATATAGGATTAAGAAATACCCAGAACAGAAAAATAACACTTTATAGAGTAGATATTTTGATAGCTAGCTAGTGCACTCCCAAAATGCTAGATGTGATAATAGCTAATATAACATTTCAAGGTTTTACAAAGTACTTTTTACACATTAGATCATCTGAGCCATGTAAAAATCCAGTGAGTTACCAATCTTATTTTACAGATGAGGAAACTGAGACTGTGGAATGTTAAGTGATCTATAATTATACAACCGCTATATGAAGGATTAAGATTTGACCCCATGTCTCCCTTGATTTCGGGTCATACACCCTTCACATTATATATCACTGTGATTCTTCTCTTTAAGGAACCTATATTCTATGAGAAAATAATAAACATAATACACATCTGTGTCTACTCAGACACATTTAAAGAATAACCTGCTAATTCAAATGAAAACATATTTACAATTTCAGAAAAGAGGAGTGTTCTAAATGATTTGTCTAATTTAGCTAAATGTACATTCACTTACATATTTTTCACTTTGGAAAAGATAAATTTATAATTGAGAAAGACTCTCTCTCCCTCTCTCTCTCTCTCTCTCTCTCTCTCTCCATGTATATATATATATATATATATATATATATATATATATATATATATATAAAATCTCCCTTGAAAATAATCGATTTATATATCGATTGGACATCCAGTTTGAGATGTCTGAAAGGGATTTGGAGATGTGAGATGGGAGACCTTACTGTGACTCATTCTCACTGAATCATTCTCTCTGATTCATTTACCCCTAAGAATTCTGAAGTTTCAAAATTTATTCTTAACTCCATCACCAATTTGCTAAATACCTTAGGATATAGTCAATTAACCTTTTAAGCACTTCATCTGATGATAACAACCATCATTTATATATCTCTTTAAGGTTTGAAAAGTGCTTTAACTATATGATCACATTTGAACATATATGCTAGATGCTATAACAGAAATTGTGAATTAACACACCCAAAATAGGTTTATTGGAAATTTGAGAAGCTAGAGTCAAGTGGTGGCACAATGGATAGAGTACTGGGACTAGAGTCAGGAAGTACCGAATTTTCTAGGAAAATAGAAAGCAATCTGACAGAAACTAAGCTTAGACAGACATTTCATACCATATGCCAAGTAAGGTCAAAATGCATACATGATTTACATAGAAAGGGCAATATTATTAGCAAGTTAGGGAGCGTGGAAAAAAATTCCTCTCAGATCAAGGGATAAGGGAAGAGGTTATACTCAAACAAGAGATATAAAGAATCACAGAATACAACATGAATAATTTTTATTATACTAAATTAAAAAGATTCTGCAGAAACAAAATCCATGCAGTCACAATTAGAAGGAAAGTAGGAAATATGAAAAAAGATCATAGCAAGTGTCTGATAAAGGATTCTTCTCAAATATATAGGAATCAGGGCTAAATTTGCAAGAGTAAGAGCCATTCTCCAATTGATAAATGATCAAAGGATATGAACAGGCAGTTTTCAGAAGAGGAAATCAAAGTGATCAATAGTCACATGAAAAAACATTCAAAATTACTATTGATTTGAAAAATATGAATTAAAACAACTGAGGTAACACCTAACCTATAAGACTGGCTACTCTAACAGAAAAAAATGATAAATGCTGATGGGACTGAGGGGGAGAAGTACACTAATACTCACTATTGGTAGAGTTGTGAACTGGTCCAATCATTCTGGATGACAATTTGAAACTATGCACAAAGTGCTATGAAAATGTGCATATCTTTTGACCGAGCAATACTACTAACAGGCCTTATACCAAAGACATCAAAAGAGGGGGAACCTATAGGCACAAAAATATTTATAATAGTTTTTTTGTGACAAAAAAGTTAGAAATTAAGGGGATACTCATCAATTGGAGAATGGCTAAACAAGTTGTGGTATATGGTCGTGATAGAATACTATCATGCTATAGAAAATTATGAAGGGTATGGTTTCAGGGAAAAAAAAATAATGGGAAGACTTATATGAACCATGCAAAATCAAGTGAGCAGAACCAGAACATTGTATAGAGCAACAGCAATAGTGTAAGGATGAACAAATTCGAAAGACTTAGTTACTGTGATTGATCTGAGACAATTCCAAAGGATGCATCATGGAAAATATTATCCACTTCAGAGAGAAAGCTGATGAACTCTGAGTGCAGATTAAAGCATAGTTTTTTTTCGTTTTCTTTATGTTTCTTGCTTTTTTTGCAACATGGTTAATATGACAATATATTTTACATGATTTATATGTTTAAATGCCATTGTGTTCTTTGCTTCTCAAGGGCTGAGGAAGGAGTTGGAGGGCAAAAATTCAAAACTAAACCTAAAAATTAAATTAAAAGTAACCACTCAAAGAAAAGATAAATCTGAGTTTAAATCTGGCCTCAGACACTACCAACTATGTAGTACTGAGCAAATCACGTAACCTTTTGCCTCAGTTTCCTCAGATGTAAAATGGATATAATAAGTACGTACTTCACATGATTGTAGTAAAAATTAATGAAATAGTATTTGTGGGTTTTATGAAGAGCTTAGTAAAGTGACTGATACATAGCAGGTGCTATATGAATGCTTATTTTTTTTTTTGTCTTTTCCTTTTTGATTTCATGAGGAAACAGACAAAAAAAGAACTAAATATGTATAGGGGCAATATGCAAAAGAATAAAAAGCTAGAATAAACAGTGAACAGAAATTGGATTGAAATCTTTTGTAGAAAAAAATGCAGAAAATGAAATTTTAAAAACTTAATGAACAAAATAAGTCAAAGGAGAAAAGTGAAATTTTACTTGACTACCTGAGAAAAAGAAAAAAAGAGGAAATGAATTAAATAGCTAGATAAAATCAAGCAAAGAAAAGGAACTATAAGCAAAATCTAAACTAAGGAAAGAGATAATAAATGGGAAAAAGGTGCTTGAGGGTGAGTGCAAGAACACTTGTGGAATAAGGGTCACTAAAATAGACTAATTTAAAATTACTGACAAGACAATATTGTACTTACAGAGGAAGAAAGGAAAACCCTAATTTGGAAAAAAAGTCAATATTAGGGACAAATGTAAAAATAATTCTCACACATGACTGTAAATGTGAATGGATTAACCAATTTAATAAAATGAAAAAGTAACAGATTGGATAAGAAAATCCGTTCTGAGGAAAAACATATTTTAAAGCAAAGACACAGAGAATAAAAATGAGGGGCTATAAAATAAATTTATTATGCATCGGGTGAATAAAAAAATGACTTTAAAAGTAAAAAAGTAAAGTAAAAAAATGTCAAAAAACATCAAAAGGAATTATGCTGAAAATATACATCATGCTGAAAAGGAACATAAACAGCAAACTAATATCAGTATCAAACTCCTATCTTCCAAATGTCTTAGCATCAAAACTCATAAAGGAAACATTAACTGAACTACAGTAAGACATAGATAGTAACGCAATAGCAGCATATTTCAATATCCCTATTTCAATTTGGATAAGTTTAATAGAAAGACAAAGTAAAGGGAAATTGTAGAACTGACCAAATTGCTATAGAAACTATAAATAAATTACTTATATTATCCTTTACATGGTACTACAAAAGATTATGCATATTTCTCAGATCCACACAAAACTTTTTTTAAATGACCATGTCTTAGGGCACAGAGGTATTCCAAACAAATGTAAAAAGGAAGAAATAGTAAATATTTTTACAGATCCTAATGCAATCAAAATAGAAATCAGTTCAGGGACCACAAATAAAAGATGGAAACCCAAATAGAAACTTAAAAATGAAATCCTGAGGAATGAGTGGATCAAAAAATAAATCACAGAAAGAATGATTATGTGAAAGAAAATGCTAGTGATGAAACAACATATCACACTTTATGAGATGTAGCTAAAGCGTTCTTCATTCTTCTGCAAACACACAATAACAAAGTAGAAAAAGGGAGTATTGAGAAACTGAAAATGCGTTTTAAAAACTAGAAAGTCAACCAATAAGCTAATCTTAAATAAATATGAGAGAAGATAATTTAAAAAGTAAAAGGGAAATTCATAAACTGGAAAATACCATAAAAGTGATGAATGAAACTTAAACCTTTTATTAAAAAAAGACTAATAAAATTGTTAAATCTTTAGCCAATATTTTAAAAAAGAGGAAAGAAAATAAAATTTTCAAATAGCAAATTATCAAGGAGAAACTACATATAAGCAGATCTTTTAAAAATTCAGAACATATTATGCACAGCTATACAAACAACACATGTGCATACACACACACACACACTGAGAACAAAAATTAAATAGAGGAATACTTTCAAAATATTAAACATCTCAAAAGGCAAAATATCAAATGGAAATCTTCACCCAGTCTCAAAAAAGAAATTAGAATTAACTGTAAAAGAACTACCAAAGGTAGAGAAAAGAGGAATGGAAAAACTTCCTGATCCTGAGGGATTCACAGAATTCTATCAAACTATAACAGAACTATTAGGTACTACACAAATTATTCCTCACAAATTGTACTACAAAAAGTATGAATTATTCATAAAAAATTGAGAAAGAAAGCACCCTGACATAAATACAGTTCTAATTTCTAAGAAAGGAAGGATAAAACACATAAAAATTATAGGCCAATAACATTAATCAGTACTGATTCAAAGATTTGAAATAAAATCCTATCAGACTATAGATATTTATCAAAAAATCATGCATTGTGACCCAGTGGGATTTATACCTGAGATTCAAGGATGCTTCAACATTAGGAAATCATATAACAAAGTTAGTCATATTAAAAATCATAATATCCCCAAACCACATGATTATCTTGAAGATGTAAAAAAAATTGACAAATTACATTTGTTTATGTTAAATCTCTACAAAATCTAGGTAAATAAGGGCCTTTTTACTATCACAAAAGGTATCTATGCAAAACCAAAGCAAACATTATATGCAATGGGAATACAGGAGAACCTTTTCCAACAAAGATAGGAGCAAAACAAGGATGACCATGTTCCCCATTATTATTTAATGTGGTTCTTAAAACTGTTGCTGTTTCCCTCCCAGCCTGATGACTTTCTTTTTTCTTGGCCTCATTAAAGTGGCCATGCCCTGAATACCTCTTAAACTATCCTCTTCAATGAATAGGCGTTGCCTCCACGTAAGGGAATACCTGCAAAGACCTTGGCTTAAAGGAGCCAAGTTCTCCCAGTGCATCCTAGGTCATCTCCAGTCATCCTGGTGAATATCTGGTCCCTAGATTCAGATGGCTCTGGAGGAGAAGTGAGGCTGGTGACCTGCACATCCCTCCCTCACTCAAAACAAAGTCAAGTGCAAGTCATATCATCATTTCTCTGATGGCATGATCTTCTTTAGCAACAAAGGACAAACACAAGCAACAGAATAAGACAAAAGAAATGAACACTTACGGTTATCTAGAGAGGATAAAAACTATCCTATTTTCTTATGATATGATGATATTCTTAGAATATCCTGTGGAATCAGCAAAAATACTAGTTGAGAAAATTGATAGCTTTAGCAAGGCTGCAGGTTATAAAATAAACCCTCAAAAATCAACCGCATTCCTGTATAATAACTATAAAATCTAAGAGGTTATAACTGAAAGGGAAATACTGTTCTACAAAGTGTATAAATATCTATGGATCAATCTACCAAAGCAAACAAAAGACTCATATGAATTCAATAACAAAGTGTTTCATAACAAAATTTAGAAGACAATTTAAATAGCTGGAGGAATATTTAGTCCTCGTGGCCATATTGTGCCAAAATAATAAAAACTGAAAATACCAACAATACCATAATTTTATGATAATATTATAATTTTAGTGTTATATCAATCAAGTTATACATTTATTGTATATTATAAATTTCTAACAATAGACATTTAGACTTGAATCTCCAAGATATTAACTTCTTTAAAAACAAGTGACTCCCCATTAAGCTTGGATATTTAAATGTCAACATATTCTACCATAGCTTTCCCTTTATTTACATTCTGCCTGGAAAAGACAAGGTCTTTGCAAGTATTTCCTTTATACTATGATCCAGTCTGGCCTTCAGATTTCAGCACAAAGCCTTCAGTTCCCATATATAGCACTGATCCATTAGAAAAAAGCATAAAAATATTTTAACAGTTTTCATTATACCAGATACTCATAAACCTCCAAGCTGCTTGGAACAAGAAGCATTCAAAATATAGAGATCCAGATGAAATCAAATTTGTATAGGAACAGTGTGCTGTACATAGCAGCTCCATCATCTTGTCTACTCCGAAAATTGTATCAAAATTGTTTCAGTGAACCTACATAAAATGAACTTATATACCAATACTTCTATTCAGTTACAAAAATAGTTATTCAAAGAACTTTAAATACAAAAGGATGATAAGATAAGAACTAATCCCAGGATTCTTTCTATGTGAATTTGATCAAATTTCTACTCTCACTATTAATAATTTTCATTGCCATCATCATTATTATACCTAACAAGAAAAAAAATAATCACTAAAATTATCTATCAGAAATTTGCTGTTTTATAAACAAAGATAAAAATAATCCCATATAAACCTCTAAATATCCTGGAGAAATCAAGAAATAAACATTGATGGATAAGAGTATCAAAAATATTGCCCAACATTGCTCTAACATGTGCCTTGATTCATAAAAATTTGAGAATGATATTTTAATAACAAACATTACCCTATACCAAATATTTATCATCCCTATGCTTCATGGAATGAGAAACTTAAAATATGCAGACCTCCAAGAAAAATTTGAAATCTTATCTACTGCAATAACAGAATTGTCCCAAAGATGCTTTTGGTAAGCCTATGGAAGAAAGCTGATGCCCCAGTTCCTTTACTCAGCAACAAAAATCCATTATTTTCTCCACCTGCCCAATAGTCCACGGAACATTAAATATAAAAGACTGATTGCAGGCTTACAAATTGAACCAGGACCATTGCTGACTCCTTTGCAAAAGATAACTGAATTCATTATCCTCGTTCTCTTTCTCTTCCTCCTCTTCATCATCATCATCATCTTCTTCTTCTTCATCACAACATATTTTGTAAAACAAGGTTTAACAAAGGATTTGAGCTATGGAGATCTTTCCGATAGATTGTAGATGGATTGTAGCCTCCATACTGTGAATTCTATGTGGTTTGGAGTGATCAATAGACATTTATTTGAATAAAAAGCTTGCCCAGCACTTGAAATTATTATAACATGTTTGGATTTATTTTGAGGCTAAGAATGGGTACAGCCTTCAGGGAGTAGATCTGCTTCATTAAATAGAACTCTCATTGGCCTCAAATAGGAGAAGAATGTTGTTCTGGGAATGCATGCTAATAAATACTGGGAAAAAATGGGCACAGACTGACATTTGCCACCAAGCACACACACACACAAAAAGAAACAATGTAAAAAAATCATCTACGGAAACCCAGGACCTCTTCTGTGGTGTATATTTTACTACACTGTAATTACAGTATTAAGAAAATTAGCATTTTAGTTAAAGTTTAAAATAAAATCTTGCTTCCATCTATCCCCTCTGTTTTCATTAGCTCAGAATTAAGTGAGGGGGTGGGTGGAGGAAGGAATTTCATGCAATTGAAGCATTCCCTGTTTACTATCATCCTTGAAATGGTTATAAGGGAAAGGGAGAGGGATATTGATTTCAAACATAAATTAAGCGGTTAGTATATACTTAATAAATAAATACACTGATGAAATAGCTACCCCTCCCACATAGTACTGGAAGCCCAAGGCCAGGTCTGTTGTTTTTCAGTCTCATGTTTCTTTGTACTAAAAATCATCAAAGACAGGGTTTGATTCAGAAACTGCATAATTGGGGGTGTGTCTGTTCAGGTCAGCTAAGTAATTCTCTAGGGTGACTGGGCAACTTTCCAGTTGCTTTCTGTTGTCTTGGACAATACAAGAAGGAAGAAGAAAGAAAGGATTTCATCCCCCCCTGAATCTGGCAATGACTATGCCTCTTTTCAGATCTGTGGCAAGGAATTAGACATAAACAGTCGTTTAACTTGGGATCTCAAAGTAAAACAGAGTAGCTATATTGTGGGTCGAGAGCTGTGGAAATTTTTGGGTGTAGTATCAATACTTCCTGAGTGTCAAAGTCAACGTCTTCTGTTTGCAGCTCTGAGCATACTGCCAAGGTATCGTTTCAGACTTCTTGATCAGTTATATATACACATATATGTATACATATATATAGTATACATATATATATATGACATTTGTATAGTGCATTGAAGTTTGCAAATCATTTTGTAACATTTTACCATTATTTGACCATTTCCTTCTCCAGCTCATTTTACAGATGAGGAAACTGAGACAAACAGGGTTAAGCAACTTGTCCAGGATCACAGCTAGTAAATCTCTGAGGCTGCATTTGAACTCAGGTCTTCTTCACTCCAGGCCCATCACTCTATCCACTGTGCTGAAAGAACTTCAGAAGTACCTGGAAGCTGGAGGTTTTGTTATTGATTCCTCTAATGTGTGGTATAGGTTTCCTGAAGTTAAAAGAACATTGGGAGGTGGAGGTGGGAAACAGTTAAAAATTACTATTAACCATTGCTGTAAAGAAAAAAAATTGATATGGTCAAGACAACACAAAAACTTAAGTTCTGAAGATTAGGAAAAGTTAATTTTTATTGGTGAAATTCACTTTTTCATTAAATACCATAACAAAAAGTTTATCAGAAGGAGACATACATCTCTAACATCTGGGCACCTGGATCAGACTATAAAACATCCATCATCACTACTACACCAAAAATGAGTCCTCCATTGAATGACATTTGATAAGATACCTTTTGGAAGAGATAAAAACCCAAATTTATTTCTTGAATCTGATTTAGGCCAATTCTTCTTTGGTAAGACAGTCCATAAAAATATCGCTAATACACTTTCAATTAAGTCAAAATTTCATTTTTTATATTGACATACTTCAGAATCTACTTCCTGCACCGTTCATTCCCTGCTCTATGCCTTAAATATTCCTTAAATATTATAAATAGGCAAATTTGTCCCTTCTATCATTAGGTTTAACATAACTGACTTTGCATTTTGTTTTTGCCTTATTTCCTTGATTATATAGTAAGCTCTATAAGGGCTTTTTCTTTCCTTTTCTGGAATAATATATGTGCCTAGCACAATAAATATTCAATAAATATTTACTAAATGAATTAATGAAATAAAACAATGAAAAAATTCAATCTGGTGAAAGAAAATGATGATATGTAGAGATCTTTCTAGTTATAAAACCATATACAATCTTCTCTCTAATATTATAGGAACATATTTATTACATATATTTATATACACATATACATATGTATAGATAGATTTAATTTTGAAGTAAGTACTTACAGAAGAGTGATAAGGTCATCAAGCTGGTAGGAATCTTAGAGTTATCACAAGGTTGTATTCCATGGTTTAGCTTTTCTCCTTTGGTCATCTTTTATTTATTTATTTTTCTTTATTCACCCTCAGCATTTTCATTTATTCTTACTCTTTTCTATCTTAGTTCAGCTGTCAAAAACCAACCTGTGCTGGTCATTAAGATCCTAAAGTTCCTGTCAGGCACTTTGACATCTTGTCAGCAATGTTACACCCTCCGCCCCATACCTGTCACTGACAACTCAACGTGATCATTTGGGAAGCAGAATTATACGAAAAATAGTAAAGGAATACTTTAGGAAATGTTCCTGAAATGAAATAAAAACTCAGATTTCTACCTATCTCTATAAAAGACGTAAGCAATAGAGTAACATAAGTTGAACTGGAAATCTTGTTAAAAGTTAAAAATTAGACTTGTGTTCTTCCTATTATGTGTGTGGTTTGGTTTTTTTTTTTGCTTGTTTTTTGTGGGTTTTTTTTAGCATTTTCCTTTGTTCTTTATGGGCACAACTACTGAAACAAATGCCTCAGTCAGTAAATACCAGGAACATAATGTCTTGAAAATAAATCTCCAAAAATAGGCTTGATATCCATAATGAACACTTAGTTTGTGGAACCTGAACCAACTTGTTTTAAAAGGAGTTCATTTCCTACATGGATTTGAAACATGAAATCCACTTTAGCTAACAAGTCACACAGAATAAAAGTACTTAGCATGACTATTTATAGAACAACACTGGTTGTTCAATGGCTTGAACATGACAATGACCTTTATAGATTATCTTGTAGTGCTATTTCAGCCCCCAAAGACAGTCATTTCCTCCATATCTTATTGAATATAAAAATATAAGTCATTTCTACATACATTTGTTAAAGTGTTAAAATTTCAGAAAATTACAGAGTGTGATACAGTTGTGCCTTTTTTCTTCTTGGCTTGGAATCCTGTTGTATTGTTGGGTGTTTTGATAATCATTGCTTTCCAAATCACTACAAGCTCTCATAAATAAAGGTCACAGCAGATGAATTTGTATGTTTAAAATATCTTTGTGGAAGCATTGCTGTTCAGTTATGTCCAACTCTTGGTGATCCCATGGATCATATCATGCCATACTTGCCCACTGAGTTTTCTTGGCAAAAATACTGAGTGGTTTGCCATTTCTTTCTCTAGTGGATTAGGCAAAAAGAGGTTGTGACTTATCTGGGGTCTTACAACTAGTGAGTGTCAGAGGCCAGATTTGAACTGGGCCTCCAGGTCTAGCACTTTATCCAGTGAGCTGCCTACCTTCCTCTTAAGGAAGCATTGTATATTGTAAAGAATACTTGATAGATTCAAGTCACTTATCTTTTAGAAGCCCAAGTTCTTGATTTCTTGATTTATAAAATAGAAATGATAGTCCATGGGGATGCTATGAGGATTAAATGAGAAAATGTCTATAAAATGATCTGTAACTAAAAGAAGTGCTTGTGGGTCCCTAGAATATAACATAAGAATGAAAGCAGTACTATCCTGGTATAGACCCATAGGCTACACTGCTTAAAGTCTGTCTCTGACAGAAGATATTTTATGGGTGGCTATATATGCCCTTTGTGAAGTTGTTTGAGGAGATTTAGTATATAACACTTTTCAATTCCATGCATTAAATGTTTATTAAATGACTAGCAATAAAGTAAAATGGACCATACTAAAGAGATGCAGGGGATACAAAGTTTTTTTTTTAATTGACATAATCTCTGTCCTTAAGAATGTTAATGCCTAGTAGATGTGTCAGGATACAATATGACATTCAAATAAACTACTTATAGCTCCCTCCTATTTAGCCCTCCTGCCCCTTGCGCTGCCTAAGTCTCTGAGAAGGGGAAGGAGATTAGAGGTACAGTTTAGCTCATTTCCTACAGAGTAAAAGCCCCAAATTCCAAATCTAAACCATCACCCCTCCAGCTCGTGTACCAGGATCAGTGCTTTCTCAAGGCTTCTCCGACCAGGTATCTGACTACAGCATCCTACCTGTTATACTGGATCCATGATCATCATGGCTTGAACTCTAGATCCACTGGTAATTACTGTTAGCAGCTGAAACTGAGAAGGTCAAACATGGAATAAAGAGATCCCTGAGCCTTTTCACTGAGCCAAAGGAAGTAAGGAAAGTGTCACCAACCTCAGTTTAGTGAATGGTGCCCTTACCATAGGTAAATTGTGTGATCTTCACCGTTTGGATGTAGCAGGTAAGGGCAGTCATAAGAAGGGTACAGTGTGGTACTTTTGAAAGATAGAATCTATTCCGGCTTTTCAGTCAATTAAAGGAGGTTACTAGGAGGGAAATAGGGTGCCTCCATGTTAGGTAATCTAAGCATGTTCTGGAGCCTTCATCACACAAAAGAAGGTAACAAGGTAACAAGCATTTATTAAGCACCTACTATGCTTTATACTTCACAAATACTTTATTTAATAGACAGGATGATGACAATAGCAAGATAGATTGATAGATAAATGGATAAAGAGGATAACAAAAGTCATAGTTTCATCAAAAAATCAGGTATCAAAATCTGTGCATACCAAGTTAAAAATAAACTTTACATTCTTTTTATTTTTAAATCCCCCTGCAGCTGCTTACAAATCTCCCAGAAAGGGGGTAATTAAAATTGTATATTGACATCATAAAACATAGAAAGAAATTCTTTAGGATTCTAGGTATATGTCAAGGTCTTCAAAGACTAATATCCTGAGTCATTTAATGATGACCAAGAAAGGCCCACAATGATTTCCAGGTGGGACCACATCTGAAATAAATCAACTATCACCTGGACTTGGTTCAATATTCTGCAAAATTCATCAGGTATATGTTAACTCTGAGATATTTCACTTTAAAGAATAATAGCAAATGCTTCCATTGTCCTATATAGACAGTGTGGTTCCTAAGTTAAGATGCTAAAATTTTCCTATATTAAAATAAAATTATGGTGTGAATATTTTCATTTCATCATACCTTGTCTTTAACCACTGGGGGGAGGAAAATTGCTCTCAGACTACATTTGATTTAATTAACAATTCAACTGATAACGTTAATTACTATCAATACATAAGAAAGGAACAGATCTTTTACAAGTAGAATTAATGATATTTCTTTGGAGACAGATCAAATTACCTTACATTTTAGAAATGACACTGAGAATTCAATTTATTTCAATAAATCTATATTAAGTGCCTAGATGATAGAAAACATACATAAGAAGGCAACCAAGAGCAAAGGCAATGAAAAGCATGCCACTTAAGATTCAATTAAAGAAACTGAAGGTATTCAGACTAGAGAAGAGAAGACAAGAAGAATATGATAATTGTCTTCAAGTATTTGATGTGGTGACAAATTAGGAGAGGGATTAAAGGTATCCTTATTTGCCCCCATGAGCACAACTAGGAGCAATGATTGAAAGCTGAAGAGAGAAAGAAAGAGAGAGAGAGAGGCAGAGAGTCAGGCAGACAGGCAGAGACGTTTGCTCAATTTTTTTAAAATCTCCTAATAAAGCTGTTAGAAAATGGAATAAGCTGCCTCAGAAGGCGGTGAGTTTCCTCTTATTCAAGGCTTTCAAGGACAAGGTGAATGATCATTTATAAGGGCTTCTGTAAAGCAGAAGTGTCAAACACATGGGCCATGGACATCATGGAGATCGCAACCTGTAGCACCAATGCAATATTCACAGCACCTTCAACAGCCATGAATATCCTGGCCCCATTCTAAATTGTGAAATACAACAGATTCTCCACATGGAAGACAAAACCAAAACATTGATTCAGACACTAGAAAGCCAAATCCATCATAGTAACAAAGACATCTATACACAATAACAATGCAGAGAACAACACCATCCCCAAGCCTTCCCATAAACTAGCTCCATTAAACAAAATCACAACAAGCTCTTTCATTTATGCTAGTCAGCTGCCTGCATCTCTCCTATCTCTAACTGCTCTCTGACTAATTTCACCTTAGCTCTACTCTTGCTCCACCACTTCCTGTTCCACTCTTCCAGCTCCATCTCTTCACCATACTCCTCCCACCATAGGTTTCATGTGACTCAAACTCATGTGACTTAGACTTCCATATGACTTAAGCAGGTCATGTGGACCTACTGATGAATGGGGAGAGATCTTCCCATTTAAATTATCATGACACAACACTCCTGAGTATAGCTCAAATCAATGTAAAATATAATTGGGAAATATTTAACAGAATGCAATAAAACATACATAATATTATATTTTAAGACAATCAATGTGTGGCCTAAAGAAATCCTTATGTCTGATTATAATAGGTTCCATTTCTATTTGAGGTTGACACTATTGCTATAGAGAGATTTCATTCAGTCATGGGTTGAATTAGATGACTTATGAAGAAGTGCTTTCCAATAATTTCAGAAAGATTGATGATAAGTGTATTGATGATAGACAGATAGACAGATAAGTGCTTACTGTGCATGAGCTATTATTGTCTAATAATCCTTACTTTCCTCAGTTTACCAATAAATATACTTCCCTTCCTTGACTTAGTACTTAATCTGTATGACTTGCTGTAATCCCTCTCAAGAAAAAAATTGTCACCTAGAGGTTGACTTTCCTCTTCAAAGTTAGGTGCACTAATACTCAAAAGACAGAAAGACAGATAACCTATCACCAGGGCCTGGCAGAAATTGTGCTGTGCTGTCATAAACCTTCAAGACAACCCCAGCCACCTCTACTATGATGAGGCATTGGACTGGGATGGCTAAATCCCTTGCCTTTAAACATGGCAATTTAGTGTATAAGTTGAAATAGTCCATTCCATCATATGGCAGTTGATTAAATGGTAGATTGCTTTTGGAATGATTTTTTTCCAACTCAGTTGGAAAAGTTTCTAACAGTCCCTGCGGCATGTTTCAACACCTCTTTCTAAGCTCTTTCCCAGAAATGAATTGCAAAGAAATTGATCTGGAGGTGCCACTGACTGAAAATTTTCTTTGAAGCATTGCAAGAAAGAAATAACAAAACAAAATCAGAATTCTTTTACTCAGAGTGTTATACCTTGCTTGCCCCAATAAATAATATATCAGACCCCAAACTGCTATTCAATTCTATTAATTCAATCAGATAAATTGTTTAACTGAATGGACTAGATAGTTCAATCACAGTCATTGAGTTAGTTTAGTTTAGCTTAGTTTTTTAGGTTTAATTAATTTTTCTAATTAACAATGCTTTTCTCTCTTATTCCTCAGCCCCCATTGAACTAACTCTGAATGAATGAATGAATAAATTAATGAAGCTCTCATAATAAGTATTCATGATCAAGCAACATCCCTTATGGCCACGCCCAAAAATGTCTGTCATATTTTGCATTTTAAGTCCATCACCTTGATTTGGGTAGCATGCTCCATCATAGATCCATTGGAACCCTTTGGAACTGTTCATTTCATGAGTCAGAGTTCTCAAGTCTTTCAAAATTCTTTTTCTTCATGTTATTGCTACTGTAAAAAAAAAAAAATCAGTTTTGCATATGACTTGCCTTGGATAGCTGAACTCTCTCATTCAGACTATAGACTCTGTCCAGTCTTACACAGCTACCTCATCTGGTAAGATGGAAGGAAGAAGTTGTTAAAGATATGCCCATGAACCCAGGTGTATCCTTGATACCATTCACCTAAGTTAGTTTAGATTTTTTGAATTGTCTCTAGAGATTAACCTAATCAAAATCAATCCCCAAACTCATTCCCTTCATAGAAATTAAATAAATGCTTACCAATGTTGAAAATTCAAGGAATTTGTTCATTGTCCCACAGTTGAAAAATGTGGTCTTCCTCACTTCACTGTGTAATAAATTATATACTCACCCATTATAGAGAACTCACACAGAACAAACATTCACATGGTGGTCAGAAGAAGCAATACAAGGACCTTCTCAAGGTCTCTCTTAAGAACTTTGTAATTGATTGCATGACTTGGGAGACACTGGCATAAGACCTCTCAGCATGGCATACCTACATCAGAAAAGGTGCTGCACTCTATGAGCAAAGAAGAATTGAAATAGCTCAAAGGAAACCCAGAATACACAAATTTAGAGTATCCACCTCGAAGGATCACGTGCAGTATTTGTGCTCAACTTGGAGTCGACCATTTGGAGCTCATATTGATCTGATCAGCCACAGTCAGACACATTCAAACTTGACTCTGACATAGCAATGTCATTTTGGTCCTCTTTGAGAATGAAAAATGGCAACTGACCATATGCCCTCATGAATGGCACAACTTTGAGAAAATTAATGATATTTTAAAGTTCTGTTTTCTTAAATTTCAAATGCAGGATGAGAAATTTCATAGATGATAGCTTCAATTTCTGGTTTCCTTGAAAATTAAAGTCATGGAGAAAAAGCATTTATAATGGAGTGGGCTGATTTTAAACCTAGAGTTCTTGGGCTATTTGTTAGATTTTGATGGACCCCTCTCTTCTGCCCACAAAGCACTCTATGAGTCTTACAAATATGCATTTAATTATATTGATATTCAAGCAATTCACTTTTTTGAGGATATAATAATCTGACACAATTAAAGACACTTTGGAGTATTGCATAGGTTTGGTTTTGTTTTGTTTTTTAATTCTGGCTAATCTTAGATCAAGGCACTGCAGTAAAGAGAGCTGTCTTATCCTGCTGGATTGACCTTGAACAAGTTGTTCATCCTCTCATATTTTCATAGTGAGGGAAACTGGAAATTGTAACACTTGTCACTTCATACCTCACATGGGTGTTGTCAGCCTTATCCAGGTCATGTTTATAAGGGGCCTTGAGATTCTCAAGTGTAGGGTGTTAAAAAGATAGCAAATGCTATTATTAATAATTTATTCAAGTTAAACTTAGACTCAGCATATACGCAAGGGCTCATGTATGAGATAAAGATACCATCTCATAAAATGAGAAGAAAATTCCTTTCAGAATCACAGGATTTATTTATTATTTCTAAACATGACACAAGCTCTCTTTCCCCTCAAATTCTCCTGTAGTATACTTTGCATTGCTCAGAAGAAAGTAAATTCCTTGATGTCCGCGATCACTTTGTATCTTTTTTTACGTTTTTGTCTTTAAATTCTTAGCACAAAGTCTTTGGAGGTTGGGGGGGCGGAGTTGGCGCAGCCCTGGGTCTATTATTTCATCAATAGAATTCATCAATCTCTACAAATACAAATTATCAAATATATGCAAATTAGCAAATGTTCTGCAATTCATCATCTTAAGAGAGTTACCCAGGGCACTAAGATGACTTTTGCCAAGGATCACACATCCAATGTGTCAGTGATAGAACTTGAACTCAGGTCACTTTTCCTCTCTAACCACTTTATCACTGTGCCTTTCATCTTACACATGGTAAACATTTGACTAGTATTTGTTGAATAAACTTGAACTTGTATTTCTCCCACCCCTTCGCTTTACCCACTTATACAATAAGTGAATCAACGTTTTTAGTTTTTTCTTTATTTGTTTTTTTGCTTGCTTTTCAAGTTAGAATTACATCTTTTTATTACTTGGGAGAAAATTTTGTTTTTTCAGTTGCTGTCAGGGATTTGAAGGATGACTATGTGTGGACTGGAGATAGTCATCTAAATCTGGGTAGCAATAAGACCAAGGAACTCCTCCAATAAGCATGTTTAGATTTGGAAATGCCCTTCCTCTATTTGTGGGTAACTCTAATTTTGATGATATTGATATTGAGAGGTTGTAGGGGTCCAAGATTACTTGTGAAGGTAGTTTGGAGATGGAGTCTGATTCAGTTGACCTCCAGAAACAACTCAGAAAATCTTAGTGGTTCTAGGACAAAAGATTCACAGATATCCTTAACATCATGACTTCTTCCTTCTACCTCAATAGATTAAGTATCCCATAAAGTAGACAGAGTTCAAATTTATCTAGTTTATTTATTATTTAAATTAACATACCTTTTCTCTCCCCCCTACTACCCCACCCCTATTGCATTGTAAGTGAATGAATAAATGGAGCTCTCATAATAAAAATGCTTAATCAGGCAAGGCAGATTCCTTCATGGCCATATCCAAAAATGTATGTCTCATCCTCCCAAAGAGAGGAAGCTATATTTTATCCTACAAGCAATAGGGAACTACTAAAGTTCCTTGGGAAAGGTATCTGGGAATTTAGGTGATACAATGGATAGAGTGCTGAACCTGAAGTCAGGAAGACTCATCTTCCTGCGGTCAAATTCAACCTCAGACACATACTATACATGGGACCCTGGCAAGGCATTTAACTCCATTTGCCTCAGTTTCCTTATCTGTAAAATAAGCTGGAAGAGGAAATGATAAACCATTCCAGTATCTTTGTCAAGAAAACCCCAAATGGGGTCACAAAGAGTCAGACATGACTGGAAATGACTGAACAACAATAGCAAGGTTTCTTTAAAAAAAGAAATTATGGAGTCAGATGGGTACTTTAGTGGTACTCCCTGCCCCTAGAGCTCCTTCCTCCCTCTGATTAAAGAGGATAAAGGCAAGCTATTGGAGACTTCCTCTCAGATCATCTGTTTAAGGAGAGTAGCCAGGATTTCTTCCTCTTTCTTTCCCACCTACCAGCATTGCTCTATACTTCCTCATTGCCTCATTACCCTTATTCTGCCTGCTTCCCTTTCATCCCTATATGGTATCTGCTGGAATATCTGGTCACTGGATTCAGCTGACTCTGGAGGAGAAGTGGGGTTGGTGACCTGCACAGCCCTCCCTCACTCAAAACAAAATCAAATGCAAGTCATGTCATCATTTCTCTGATGGCATGGTCTTCTTTGGCAATGTAGGACAAACACAACAGTGAGGTATCTGCTATATAGGGTTGTTGTGAGACTTATATAAAATAAATGAGAATAAGGTGCTTTGAAAACCTTATAGCATTATATAAAGGAGTGCTATTTTATTCCATTATGAATTCACATCTGAAAAAATTGGCATTATCCTTAACTATTTAATCTTTAGCTAATTAATACATTATCTGCAAAGCATAGCTAAAATATTTGAAAAGAAAATCCCAGCTCTAGTATCTTCAGAATACCTCAGTCTTTTTGAGGGTATGAATTTATAACTTCTACAAGTAACTATAATATGAACACAAACATTTTTAAAACAAGAAACATGCTTGTTTGTTTTCATTGACTAAAGTACTTGTTCACCTTTTCTCTGTCTGATCTATTTTATATAGACTTTTGTTGTCCAGTTGTTTCGGTTATGTCCAACTCTTCATGACCCCATTTGGGGTTTTCTTGGCAAAGATACTGGAGTACTTTGCCATTTCCTTCTCCAGCTCACTTTACAGATGAGAAAACTCAAAAGGCAAGCAAGGATAAGTGATTTGTTCAGGATTCTACAGTTAGTAAATGTCTAAGACCTGATTTGAACTCAGGAGGGCGAGTCTTCCTGATTCCAAGCTGTGTTCTATCCAATGTGCCACCTTGCTGTCCTTTTGTATATTCAGAGTATTTCAAAAAGTCTTAAGGCAGTTTTAAGCCATTGAAGCTTAAGCCCGCACTAAGACATTTGGGACACCCAATATTTTCAGGGTTGGTTTTCTTTCTTTCTTTCTCTTTTCTTTTCTATTTCTTCTTTTTTTGTGAAAGACTTCGATATAGTTCTTCATAATCATTCAAATCCAACTATTTCCCCCAGAAATTGAACTAGTCATTCTATTATATAAATAGAATTTTAAAGATAACTGCTGTGGAAGTGATTTGTTCTTTTCTATCGTGGCATTGATCTTTCATACAAAATTTTATAGTTTTGTGCACTAAATTCACCATAGTTTTAAAAATGCATTGCTCTTTTCCTTTGAAAATACATAGAAGGTTGAGAGTTCACATTCTTATTAATGATCTGACATTTATAGTTAATTGGAAAAACAAAGCTGATAGAGATATAGAAACAGAAATACAGACAAGAAATCACTCAAATCCTTCACAATCCCTATTTCATTTTTGTTTTTTACTGTGGTGAGATGGATGCTTACTATGCCAATGCCAATATGTAACTCACTCAAGAAGCACTAACACTGACCGTTAGGATGGTACTTCCTTACTAAAACATTATGTGATGATACAGCTCGATATTGCAATATGGAGCCATTAAAATATAGAAATTGGGGGAAAATAAACCCAAATGTTCTCTCCAAATTCAATTTCCATAGGATGATCATTCCAAAAAACACATGATATAATATCACTGATGGCTCTGTCAAAGGGAAAAGGGAGGAAATGCAGATGAAATACAAAAATGACATTTGAAGAGACCTTATTGACAGATCTCTGATCCCTAGCAGCATGACACTCAGAGATTATGCTGCAAAATAT
>CM053773.1:121077245-121093853 GCA_028658325.1 Potorous gilbertii
ACTTACTGAAAAAAAAAATCCCAATGTCAATTTTCTAAGGCAAAATGCCTTCCACACTCAGAGAAAGAAATATGGAAGTCATTCGCAGAATGTAGCAGATCATGTTTATGTGTCTGTGGGTTTTAGTGTATTATGTTTTGATTTGTCTTTCTCTATTTTAAGCTCTTCCTGGTTTAGGTATCAGCACCATATTTGTATCATAAAAGAAGTTTGATAGAATTCCTTCCTTGCCTATTTTTCCAAATAGTTTATATAGTATGGGAGTTAGTTCTTTAAATGTTTGGTAGAATTCACTCATGAAGCCATCAAGTCCTGGAGATTTTTTCCTAGAAAGATAATTAATGGCTTCTTCAATTTCTTTTTCTAAGATGGATTGTTTAGGCATTCTATTTCCAGATCCATTAGTCTAGGTAATTTATATTTTCATAATTATTCATCAATTTTGCTTAGATTGTAAGATTTATGGGAATATAATTAGGTAAAATATCTACTAATGATTGCTTTAATTTCTTCTGCATTAGTGGCAACTTCATCCTTTTCTTTTTTGATACTGGATATTTGATCTTTCTTTTTTCAGTCAAATTAGCTAATGGCTTGTCTCTCTTAGGTTATTTTCCCCATAAAACCAGTTCCTTGATTTATTTATTATCTCAGTAGTTTGTTTTGTTTCAATCTTATTAATAATCTCACCTTTGATTTTCAGTATTTCCAATTTGGTGTTCAATTGGAAGTTTTAAATTTGTTCTTTTTCTATTTTTAGTTGAATGTCTAATTCATTGACTTAAGAATTTAAAGAAATAAATTTTGCTCTAAGTACTGCTTTAGTCACCTCCCATAAATTTTGTTGTTTTCTCATTGTTGTTGTGCCTTTAGTGAAATTATAGTTTTTGTGATTTGTTCTTTAACACACTTATTCTTTAGGATTAGATTATTTAGTTTCTAATTAATTTTTAATACATACTTCCACTGCCCTTTGTTGAATGTAAGTTTTACTGCATTATGATCTAAAAAAGAATACATTTACTATTTCCACCTTTTTTACTTTTACTTTTGAGGTTTTTATGTTCTATTACATGGTCAATTTTTGTGTCAATGCCATGTGTTGCTGAAAACAGTTAATATTACTTTCTTTTACCATTCATTTTCTCCAAAGGTCTATCATGTCTAATTTTACTAATATTCTGTTTACTGCCTTAGATTCTTTCTTGTTTATTTTTGATTGAATTTATCAACTTTTAAGAGAAAATTGTTGAGGTCCCCCGGTAGCATAGTTTTGTTGTCTATTTCTTCCTATAACTCTCTTAACTTTTCCTTTAAGAATTTGAATGCTCATACATACATACGTACGTACGTACATAGATACTTCCATACATATATATTTAGTATTAATATTGCTCCATTGTCTATGGCACCTTTCAGTAATATGTAGTTTCCTTCCTTATCTCCTTTATTTAGGTCATTTTTGCTTTTGCTTTTTCTGCAATCAAGATTGCAACCCCTGCTTTTTTTTCTAACCTGCTGAAGCATAACATATCATATTCCAGACATTTTACATTTTCTCTGTATGTTTCTCTGCTTCAGGTATGTTTCTTGTAAACAACTTATTACTGGATTCTGGTTTGTAAGTCACTCTGCTCTCTGCTTACATCTTATGAGAGAGTTCAGCACATTCAAATTCATAATTATGGTTGCTACCCATGTATTCTTCTCCATCCCATTCTTCCTCTTGTTTGTTCTCTCTCCTTTCACTCTTTCCCTCCTCACCAGTGTTTTGTTTCTATCTACCATGTCCCCTGATCTGCCTTCCCTTCTGTTAATCTTCACCTCACTTTACTTTATCTCCTCCCCTCCTACTTTGTTGTCAGGTAAGATAGACTTCTACATTCAACTGATTGTGTATATTATTCCCTCTTTGAGTCAATATTGATGAGAGTAAGGTTCAAGTGATGCTCATTGCTCATCTTCCCATCTTTCCCTCCACTGCAATAGGTCTTTTGGGCCACTTCATGTGAAATAATTTACCCCATTCTATGATTCCCTTCTTTCTACACCCTGTGTCCTCCTCATTCCCGTTCCTTAACTTTTTACATCATTTCCTTGAATTTCCCTTATACCTGTACCTTCTATCTATGTATATCCTTTGTAGTTATACTATTAGTGATCTGATTTTTAAGAATTACAAGCATTGTCTTCCCATGTAGGGATATAAATAGTTTATATCTACTGAATCCCTTATGTTTTCTTCTCCCTGTTTACCAGCTTATGTTTCTTTTAGTTCTTGATATTGGAGGTCAAATTTTTGGTTTAGTTCTAGGCTTCCATGAAACCTTAAAATCCTTCTATTTCATTGAATGACCATTTTTCCATTGATGTGGTATGCTTAATTTTGTGGGGTACGTGATTCTTGGTGATCTTGGTAGTGCAAGCTCCTTTGCCTTCTGGAATATCATGTTCCATGGTCTTTGATCCTTTCAATGTTACAGTTGCCAAATCCTGTGTAATCCTTATTGTGACTCTCTGATATTTTAATTGTTTATTTCTTGCCACTTGCAGTGTTTCTTCCTTGACCTGAGAGTTCTGTAATTTGACTCTAATGTTTCTTGTAGGTTTTATTTTGGGATGAGTAGATTGTTTCAATTTCCATTTTGCTTTCTGGTTCTAGGACAGCAGGGTAGTTTTCCTTGATAATTTCTTGAAACATGCTGTCCAGGTCTTCCTTTTGATTATGGCTTTCAGATAATTCAATGATTCTCATATTGTCTCTCCTGGATCTATTTTCCAGGTCAGTTGTTTTTCCAATGAGGTACTTTATATTTTCTTCCATTTTTTCATTTTCTTGATTCTGTTTTATTAATTCTGGATGTCTCATGGAGTCATTAGCTTCCACTTGCCTTATTCCAATTTTTTAGGTGTTATTTTCCTCAAATAACATTTGTACTTTCTTTTCCATTTGGTCGATTGTGCATTTTAAGGGATATTTTTCTTCAGTGGATTTTTGTATCTCCTTTCCCACTTGGCCGATTCTACTTTTTAAGCAGTTTTCCAAGGTGTTGACTCTTTTATCATAATTCTCTTGCATCACTCATTTCTTTTTCCAGTTGTTTTTCTACCTCTCATATGACCTTGAAGCTCCTTTTTTAGTTCTTCCATGAGTTCTTTCTGGGCTTGAGACCACTTCTCACTTTTCTTTGGGGTTTTGCCCATGGGTGTTTTGACACTGTTGTTCTCTTCCAAGTTTGTGTCTTGGTCTTCCCTATCACCATAATAATGTTCAGCTAGGTGGTGCAGTGGATGGAGCACCAGTGCAGGAGTCAGGAGGACCTGAGTTCAAATCTCACCTCAGACACTTGACACTCACTAGCTCTGTGACATTGGGCAAGCCACTTAACCCCAACTGCCTCATCCTAAGTCATCTCCAGTCATCCTGATGAATATCTGGTCACTGGATTAGGATGACTCTGGAGGAGAAGTGAGGCTGGTGACCTGCACAGCCCTCCCTCACTCAAAACAAAGTCAAGTGCAAGTCATGTCATAATTTCTCTGATGGCATGGTCTTCTTGGGCAATGAAGGATGAACACACACAATAATACTCTATGGTCAAGTCCATTGTTGTTTTTTGCTCTCTCTCTCTCTCTATTTTTTTTTTTTGCATTTTTCCTTTTTTTTTTAACATGAGCTCTACTCTAAGAGAGAAACTGGCACTGTCTCAGGCTTGTTGTACCAGTGACTGCAGGCCTTGGCTGTTTACCTGGTGTACACTGATGTTGTCATGGGGCTTCGTATCTGGTGCTGTGTTCAGAGACTGGGGTGGGGAAAAGGAGGGTGCTGTCCCTGCTGGAGGATACAGAGGCTTAGCTGCATACTTTGTGCTGAGCTAGGATCCTGGTCGTGGTGTCTGGCATGTGCTGAGGTTGGATGCGGTGCTTCCCCAGGACTACACTGAAGCAAATGGAGGTCTGGCCACTGGAGGATGCCTTTTTGCCATGGGCTGTGCTGAAGCACATAGTTGTTCTCAGAGCTCAAGTTTTCTGGTTCTTCTGGCTATGCTAGGACTCTGAGGGCATGGGGGTGGGGGAGTGATGGTGTTGGTGTTTGCCTGCTACACCACACTGAGGCACAGGATCTCCAGTCGGTTTGCTGAGGTGGGGCTTAGCACTGGCTTACTGGAATGCCTCTTGTCTTGGAATGCACTCACTTTTTATCTGAATGAGAGAGATCTTTCTTAAAGATCTTCAAAGTCTTCCAGGATAAAAGTCCACTCTACCCTTTCTTTCCACTGACTCCACTGTTCTAGAATTTGTTCTGGGGTGCTATTTGATGGTTGCTTGGAGGTGAATATGAGAGAGCTACAAAGATTTGCTACTTATTCCACCATCTTGGCTCCCAGTAGAAGAATCTCAAAAACAACTTTAATGAGAAAAATAATAGCCATCTCTTGATATGCTTGATAATGTCCTGTTCTCTCTCTCTCTTTTCTTGTTATATTATCACTAAATATGTTCATAGGCTTCCTGTGTCCCTCTAGGAATCCAAATTAATGTCTTGGCCTTTAATTGCCCTTAAATGACCTCAAGGCATATCAACTTTTTTCTTATCCATTCTTTCCAAGGGTTCCGTTTTCTCTTCTTCTTCCAAACCACATACCTCAGAAACATTAGAGACTGACAGAATTCTCACATTCTTGGAAGAGGAATGTCCTTGCAGGTTTTCATTCAATTTTTGCCAAAATGCTTTCAGCACTATTTTTTAATGTAAAAAGTAATGCCTTCATCAAAATTATAACAAGTTCTGGAATGGTCATTTTTAGACGTGAGAATAATCACTAAAGTTGGTGGCTGTTTTTGAACCCCTTCCAATTCATAATGTGCTATGAGAGCTTTAAATTTGGCCATGGTTTGCTTTATAAAACTTCTTGTGAGTTATCTGAATAGCTGCAGGAGTTTTGAATATTTTCCTTAGCATGTATCAAGTTAGAGGGAGAAAAAAAGTTGATACATTCTGATCATGCCAATTTGGTCATCTTAAGACTGAAAGAAGCTTTGCTTGCTAGTTTGAAGCAATATTCAAAATCTGGCAAAAAAAAAAACAGACCTTGCATTACTCTTCCCTTTCTTCTCACTGAAAAAGGCTGCTTAGTTTTTGGTACTTGACTGCTCCTGGGTACTTCAAAGTGGAGAAAGAAAGAATGTTTGTGACTAAAAATTGCCAGTGGACTGGCTGCTTTTCTGCAAGACTCTGGAACAGCAGTCAACAGCTACCAAAAAAACAAAAAAAACTTATTATTGTCTTTAGGATACTAAAAAGGACTAAATGGACCAGAAAAAAGTTGATCAGATAGCACTATACAGACAGATTCAAGAAGCTATAGTCATGCAGTTCGTAAGTATGTATTTTCCCACTGTTCCACTTTCATTGGACTAATGTGTTTTGCTTAAGAAAGTCATTGAATAAACAGCCTGTATCTGGGTCCATCACAATTTGCTGGATTCCTTTTACTTTCATACCATGCTTTATCTAAGGACCAGAGAACAAATTCACTCTTCTACATGAATCTCCAGTGGCTGGTCTCAGGTGCCAAAATGAAAGTCGCATTTTCATCTGTAATCTCATTCTATAGTCTGGTAGAGGTCCTATTATCTTTTCTCTTCTGGGATGTTTTATATTGTGATCTGATTATGACAAGAGGTTTTTATGTTCCAGTTAACATTTTGTCAACCTACAAAGAAGTGGAACAGCTATGTATTGTTGCAATTTTCTCATACAGTATTTCACTTTCAAAATGTGTTTCTTAGATTGATAATCATCTAGCATAGAAAAGAGAAAAAAGGGGATAATTCCAAGAGGCTGTTACAGCATAAAATGCTTCAGTGAACTTCTGCCCTCAAGTTCAATGGCAGCCATAAACCTGCAGAAACAACAAAAATGAAGATGCTTAGAAATGTTCTTGTTAACAGAGCAGTATAATTGTCAAGCTAAAGAGTAGATTTTTGTGGTGTTTTTGTTTTTTTAAGGTTAAATGGATCCCACAATCATTGGAATATCTTGTCTAAAGAGTTGTTTCTCCAAAAACAAAAGCAACTGCTTGGTTGGGCTGAATATTTGTGTTTGGAGAAGATAAGAGATAGGCTGAAATTATATAAAGCATAGTATAATAGGATTTAGAGTTGAAAGGGATATTAGAAGTATTCTAACACAACCTTTCATTTTCTAGATCAAAGAGTAGAGTTCCAGACACTTGCCCAATGTCATACATGGTTAGTTTTAAATTTTGAGAGAGATGAATCAGATAGACAGGTATACAGATGGATTATAAAGGATTTATTAAGTACTTACTATGTACCAGACATTCTGTTGAGTGCTAGGAATATAAATGTAAGAAACAAATATGTTAAAATAGTTCTTGTTCTCATGGAACTTACATTCAAACATTGAAAACAATATGTGAAAAAGAGATGAAAAGTAGTGGGAGGGAGAGAGAAAGAAGGTACAGAATTACAGGGAACAAAGAGGAGAAACAAGAGAGGAGTGAGTGTGATTGGCTTGACACTTTCAAGGAGGAGCTCCCCAGTGGGAGTACAGGTGTGGGGTAGAAGAATCTTCTAGGTTGAGAAGGCCACAGGAGAGCCTGAATAGTCCAGAGTGAAAGGACTACTGAGATGGAAGTGGAGATGTCTGGAGAGGCAAAAGCAGATTCAAGAGGAGAGAGGATGGTTGGCTTGGGCATTTCCTGGAATGGAGGTTCTGGAGAAGAACTCGTTAACTGGAAAAGCAAACAGATACATCTTCCAGAGTGAGAGGGCTTGCTGGGATAGAGGTAGAAAAGGTCAGACAATGAGACACAGCTATAATTTGTTTAGACATTTCACAATTCATTGGGTTATCTTATTTGTTTCTATTTTTGTCCTAAGTCAAACTGTACTAAAACCAGTGACCTAAACAAATGAATACGGAAAACAGATAATAGATTTAGAACTGGAAGGGATTTAGAACCCAATGGATTTAATCCTTTTTTACAGATGAAGAAACTCCTAAAACTTTGAGTAACTTGCCTAAAGTGACAACCAGGTAATATTGGAGGGAAGGTGTGAGCCTAGCTCTTTCTGTGTTAAAGCCAGCACTCTATCCACTGTACCACCTACCAATCTCAGAATCACTTCATTGCCTCACTTCCCAATAGATGTCCTGCAACCTCTCATGGGCATCCTTCGCAAGGTTGTGAGACTCAAATGAGATATTATACTCAAAGAGTTTTGCTTACCTTAAAGCACTGAGACTATATTTCCCATTGGACAGCTAAATGGAACAATGAACAGAGCACCAGACCTGGAGTTCAGGTCTTCTTTTGTGAACCATTTTTTCATATCCTTTAACCACTTATTCACTGGGGAATATGATTTTAAATATTTTAATATAAGGTAAATGCAGTATTAGGGTCAGCAAGGTAGCTTAGACGATAGAGTGCCAGGCCAGGAATCAGGAAGACTCATCTTTCTGAATTCAAATTTGACTTCAGATTCTTGACAGCTCTGTGGCCCTGGGCAAGTTAATTAACCCCATTTTCCTCAGTTTCCTCATCTATAAAATGAACTGGAGAAGGAAAGGCAAGCTACTCTATATCTTTACCAAGAAAACCCTAAAGGGTTCACAAAAAGTAAGAAACAACTAAACACACCACTTTTCCCTATTCTTCCTGCAAATACTTTGATGGGTTTTTAAAAAAAAGTTTTGTGAAGGAAAACTGAGTTGATTGAAGAGAGACTAAAATCATTGACTCCTTCTGGTATGTACGCTGACTGTGTCAAGGAGCAGTAACCCAGAACTGGTAAGAAAAGATTAGACTCCAACCCTCTCTTCCCCAACCCATGATGCCTATTTCTTTACAAAATCTTGAGGTAATTCTGAATGTTATACATTGATGTCTATCCATTCAGCTTGAAGACGAGGCAATCCAAATGGTTACTAGGCAGTGAAATTATCTTCCCGAGAGGGTAGTGCAGAATGTGCTGTCTGCTTCCATATTCTGCGTTATCTGTTCAAAAACACTTCTCTGTTTTCCTCTCTCTCTCTCTCTCTCTCTCTCTCTCTCTCTCTCTCTCTCTCCCTCTCTCTCTCTCTCTCTCTCTGTCTCTCTTTTATCTGCATGGGGAAGCAGCTAGCTCTCCTGTATATTCAGATAAATTATGACTTCAAAAGTTTGTGGTAAAATAAATTCCTGCATTCACTCACTGGAATTTAAAAAGAAACAGTATTTTCAGGCAAGATGAATTAACAATGGAAAGGTCTATGAAGGTTATGGGAAGTTTTACCAGAAGTAAATAAAAATTCTTTCTCTTTGATTATATAACTGTTTTATAATATGTATATGTATGTATATACATGTATTATACACCAAATAAAATTGATATTTGATAAATAGTCATTAAACTTGGCCAGAAATCTGAGATTCACACCTTTATTTTTAATCAATGGTTAGTAGCTCTTGGATTTGAACTTAGTATGTAGAATTAAAAGCATGTTCATTTTGTTTATGAATGACATTCAAACCATAGCTATCACATGGTGTTTGTAGATTGCACTCATTTCTGTGCATTATCTATTGGACTTCTCTTTTCCAGAATAACTTGGAAGTGTTTTTGACCAGCTATTTGGCTCCAGGATGGATAGAAAAGAGAGAAATTAAATTGTTCTCCTTCTATCTCCAAGCCCCTAAAAGAAAAAAGATTAAAAAAAGACAAAAATGTTTTACAGAACATATGAAAGGAGAAACATTTTTGCTGTTTAAGCAGTGGAAGATGTGGATAGTGTTACATTTATTGCTATAGAAGCCCTGGAGAAATACAATGGCCTTGTATTTATGAGGCTCACTCAAAGGGCAACAGAAAGGAATATGGAGGGACAGAGAAGGCCTCAATATGTTATAGATTAGGAATTTGTAAGTGATTTAAAAGATATCAAAGAAAAAGGATGATGGAAAAAATATGAGTTAGCGATGTGGCAAAAATGACAGAGAATCCATTGATGGCCCATGTACTCCATTCTTAGCCATAGAATATAGAAGTACTTTAGGAAGGCCTCAGAATATTGGGAGGATAACCTGTATTAAATTTGTGAGAGTACAACCAAAGGCTGGGCAACAATGGATAGATTGTTGGTTGGTTTTTCTTCATTCTCAAAGAGGACAAAAATGATATCATTATGCTGGAGTCAAGTTTCAATGTGTCCAACTGTGGTTGATCATAACAGTATGAGCCCAGAATGCTTTACCACAGGTCAGGCACAAATAGTCCATGTGAACATTTGGGGTGGATACTCTAAACTTGCACATCTTGTGTTTTCTTTGAGCTGTTTCAATTCTGTTTTGCTCATGGAATGCAGAACCTTCTCTGATATGGGTATGACATCCTGAATGCTCCTGTGCCAGTGTCCCCCATGTCACACACTCAATTCCAAAGTTCTTAAAAGATACCTTGAAAGTGTCCTGGTATCACTTCTAAAATCCATGTGAATGTTTGCCCTGTGTGAGTTTTCCATAAAACAGTCTTTTTGGCAAGTGTACGTTTTGCATTCAAACAACATTGTACTCTCTGAAGCAGAATTTGAATGTTTGACAGTTTAGTTCAAGTAAGGATCTCAGTGTCTAGCATCTTATCCTGCTAGGTGATCTTTAGAATCTTCCTAAGACAATTCAAACAGAAGCAATTCAGTTTTCTGGCATGGCACTGGTAGACTATCCAGGTTTCACTGGCATAAAACAATGAGGTCAGCACCATGGCTCCATAGACTTTCAGTTTGGTAGTTAGTCTAATACCTCTTCTCTTCTTTCCTTTGGAGCCTCCCGAACATTGAGCTAACTCTGTCAATGCATAAGTCAACCTCATTATTGATGTGTATATCCCTGGAAAGTACACTAACAGTTAACACCAAGAAAACTCTCGTGTTTCATCAGTCACCACTGTACCATTGATACATGGAGCCATCACTTACAGCAAATGGAGCAGTGTTGAATGTTGTTGATAAGTTCACTTACCTTAGTAGTGTACTTTCCAGGGATGTACTATTGACTATGATTCGTATGTGACAATCTTTACCAGTGAAATCACAGATTCATTTGGTTATTCAAGTGTCCATTTGGAACTTATTGTGATGTTAGGTGTATTGTATGAAATCAACTTAACTGGTCTTCTTGAGCTGCCATGTTTTCCAGAAACACCGAACCCAGAGTATGCAGGAGACTCTGTATGTGTCAAGGACAAAAGACTCCCCATCTCAAGCTGACATAATTTGTTGCTTCTGCCCTGAGTTGGATTCCTTCTGTGTTCTTGGGAGGCAAGAGAGGTACCAATCAGTCTGTACCAGGCTGGGAAATTGTGCTTTTGAAATCCTTGTAGATAAGCAGACTATCCTATCTTTGTAGTCTAGCAGTTCCCAAAGGAAAAGAATGTGACTTTTGCCTTGTTCCTCCCCTTTGGGGGTTTTGTCCTTTTCCCACTTTTACTTCACCTTTCTCCTCATGCCATGTGCATTTAGGAAGAGATTTCTGGTACTCTCTCCTCCCTTTGTCCTACTGTCATAAATATGCAAACTTCCATAAGGAAATATTAAAAATAAACGTAATATTAAAAAAAAACATGATCTCCATAGGAACAAAACATATTTATACCAAAGACAACATGGATTATAGGACTCCAGAAGAACACAACAAAATCTCAAACACTAGCTAAGAAATAGCAGGAAAAAATTATTCAGAACCTCTGAACACACACACAAAAAGTGCTAATATAAAGAGTATATACATTACCTTGGGCAGGAAAAAAACCCTATGCTCCAAACTCTATTACATAGTGGCTAAATTTAACAATCTTAATGACAAATAACATTCTATGGAAGTAAAATATAAAGGAAAGAAAATTCAATTAACACAAGATTATTGTGCATACACCAAAAACCACAAGAAGGAATGGAATAATGTATTCCAAAGAGCAAAAGTCCTCAAGATGTAACACAAGCTGACATACCCTTTAAAGCTGAGTCAAATAATATGCACAAAAAAGGATATCTAACAAAATGTGATATTTGAAGCTAAATAAATAAAACCAGACTTGAGCAAACAATTTGATTTTCTAACGTCCCAGAAAACAAAAGTGCAAAGAATTAAATAAATCCAGCAACCAAGAAAGGCACAGATAACAGAATGATTTACCTTGAGGGAGGGGGGTGGGATAGGCTGGTTCACAAAACAAAAATATGAAGAGATACAAGAAATTCAAGGGCTGCACAGGCACCCATGAAATGTTCTAATGAAATGCATCCATGAAACATAAAAAAGATTGAGCAGTAGGTCCTCTTTGTTGGATGCATGGGAGAACATTGACAAAATATTGCACAGAATGAGATGGCATGTGTGTTGAAATATCCTCAATGATGAGATTACAAGTCTATCAAAGATACCGGATGTAAGTTTCATCTTGATAACTTCAGCCCACTGTTCCAACTCTTCACAACTATTTCAGTTCCTATCTCTTTGTTCTCCTTCCTGGCTTTGTGTCATCTGAAAATTTGATAAGCATCTCATTTATTTATTAATTTAAATCATTGTTAAAGATGGTGAACAGAACAGCAAAGAGTTCAGGAAAATCTATCAATTAGATTGCTTTTCAATGGAACTGATTGACTTAACAAAATAGGTTATTTAATGCTTTATAGGCACAGTCTATATGACCTCAAGCCTTCTTCTAGCCACAGAATTCTTTTCAAAGGTAGATTACTAACTTATGTCAATAATTCTGTTACCAAGCATTGAAGGAGGTAGGAAAGAAAGCAAACAAACAAGTAAATCAGACAGGCAGGAGATTCTATTCATTCTCACATAGTGACAGGGTCCTGGATCTGTGATTACATTGATATAGAGAACTCTCAGATGAGGAAACTCTCTTCTCTCTGCCAGTGCAGGTTAGCATTTTTCTGCAGTTTAGTGTCAGGCAGTTGCCTGTAATACTGAGAGGTAAAATAATCTGCCCAAGAAAGCAAATGTCAGAAGTGGGACTTCATAACAGCAGCCATTGTTCTATTTTTTCATTTAATACAATACAAAAGCCGGAAAATAATTTTTGAATAAAAATCTTAAGATACAATGTAAACATTAGGAAATTTTTGAGATAAAGTTACCATGTTCAAAAAGAAGCATAATTTATAATTAATATCCCACAACTGAATAGCTTAAGTAATAGGAAAGAAAAAAGCAAAATTAACTTTCTAGGCTTTACAGAAGGATTGCCCAGGAAGAAGGGAATATATATTTCAATTGTCATAATTTTTAAGAAAACTCAGTTTAAGGTCAAAAGATAATAAAGAGGTTTCCAAGACATCAGTAAGGAGTTGGCATTGAGACTTTCAAGAACTTAGTCCTGATAACAAGTAAGAAATTACATTTTGAAATAAATTTACTAAAAGGAAACTTGCTCTACCAAAATGATATGGATAAAAAACTATTTGTACACAATCAATACAGGTAATGATGGAAAAAAATTAGTCCGTAAATCAATCATTCCTCTCTGCTTGTTTCATTAACGGATATTATAACTGGCATAATTTCAGAGATTTTGCCAAAACTGCCTAGATTTGATTGCTTCCAACATTTTGAGCACAACTCAGCACTTTTAGTAACAAAGAAAAGAAAATCCAGTGCAGATGTATGATTCAATGATATTTAATGCATAACAGTAAAGTTGTAGTACATTAGTCATTGTGGCACCAAGCCTATACTGCAATAGCAAGGCAACCTGAATACAAGCTACATTTTTCCCCTAAATCCTTCCATAGCCCAGTGTATGCTGGGGACAAAAACTGTAGGATATATTTTAATCTAGTATATCTTTGGTTATATAATGTTATTTCCTCTCCTTCAAAAATTCATAAAATTTTTAGAGCTTTCCATTTCATTCAGAACTATTTCTCAATATGATATGAGTACAAATCTATAGAAATGCCAGAACTAACCATCCTTGAAACTAGAAATCCATAGAACAGCTGGAATTACTTGAGACATCATCCAGACCACCTCCCCTTGTCATACAGATGAGGAACTCATGCTATCTCTATCCAAAAAACAAGCTCATTGGCTCATTTCCCTTACTTTCAACTTTCCAGTCTGCTGTTCTTTGGTCCTATGTGATAATTCACTCCTATGAAAATACTTCACAGGATTAGAAAAGGTTCTAAGGACCTTAATACATCAACTTTTTCATCAAAGAAAACTCTCCTTAAGCATTCAATGCTCCAATAAGCTCATGGAGAAACATATATAGCCTTTCTTGATTTGAAAGAGTTTGTAATTGACAGATAACCAATAGACAGAGTTCCATTAGTATCAATGCAGTGTTCAGAATACTACAGGGAGACACAACACAATGACTTAACCCTCTATGGAAGCTTTACAGAAGAATATGTACAAGAATCTCACAGAATGAGATCTACGTCATTTTAAGGAGTGCTCATATTAATGAAGTCACCCTTGGAACTATTTATGCCAATATCATTTGCTTCAGATTCTTAATAGCTTTTATTTTATTTATTGTATTTGGATGATTAAGCAACTGTCAATAAATCCAGGAATGTATAAATTTAGATGACTGTAATAATGATATTTTATCCTGTTTTATAGTCATACATATGACCTACACATGTAATATTAGGTAGAAAAATGAAGAAATTATTTGAATCATTCAAGTCAAATAATACTTTTGTCATTAGTCATCCATGTCATGTGGATATTCCACCTTTATTTACATTTTGACATCAAAAACTTTAAAATGAAAACAGGAACTAATACATGTTTGTTGATTTGATCATTTACCAAACTAAATATTAAAGAAGCATGTTTTGACTGTGGAATCATCAGTATTGAATTAGTGAATTGATCCCCTGTGTAGTTTCTTCAATAGACTGCAAATATGCCAGAAAAGAAGAAACTAAGTGTGGGAACCTTTTGGCTGTTACTGAGGAGGTAAGAGAACTACTTACTGAAATAAAGGCTACAATCATATTAGTAACAACAGCTAGCATGTACATGACACTTTAAGGTTTGCAAACACTTTACAAATATTTCATTTTCTCTTCACAATGATTCTGGCATGTAGATAATATCCCCATTTTACAGATGAGGAAACTGAAGCTGAGGGAGGTTAAGTATCTTGCCCAGGATTGCACATCTAGTAGCTGTAGGAAGCCACAGTTGGATTAAATCTTTCAGACTCCATGACCATGTAATAGTAATGTGGAAAATCTTTCCCATTCATTAACAGGCCCATGTTACCTGCTTAGATCGCATGGAAGCCTAAGTCATATGTGGTGGAAGGAGCTTGTAAAACAGGGGGAACAGGAAGGGTGGAGCAGAACTGGAAGGAAGTTGATCAGGCTAATCAGAGCTGGGAAGGACCCAGGCAGGTAAACCGCTAGGGTCCTGAGTGTTTGTTTGTGGGAAGGTTCCAGAAGGGGACAGAGAGGCTTAGGAATGGCAAGCCATCAATGAACTTCCTAGGAAAATATCTCCAGGGTCAGATGAATTTACAAACAAATTCTATCAAACTTTTAAAGAACAGTTAATTCCAATACTATGTAGACTATTTGGGAAAATTGGAGAAGAAGTCCTCCCTAATTCTTTTTATGATACATATACGATTTTGATACCTAAACCAGAAACAGACAAAACTGAGCAAAAAAATTGTAGATCAATTTCTCTAATGAATATCGATGCAAAAATTTTAAATAAGATTTTAGCAAAAAGAATACAGCAAAAAGAATTATCACAAGAATAATATATTATGATCAGGTAGGATTCATACCAGGAATGCAAGGTTGGTTCAATATTAGGAAAACTATTAGCATTATAAATAATATCAACAACAAAACTAATAGAAATGTTTATCTCAACAGATGCAGAAAAAGCTTTTGAAAAAATACAACACCCATTCCTATTAAAAACGCTGGAAAACATAGGAATAAGTGGAACTTTCCATAAAATAATAAGCAGTATCTACCTAAAACCTTCAGCAAGCATTATATGCAATGGAGATAAGCTAGATGCATTTCCAACAAGATCAGAGGTGAAACAAGAATGTCCTTTATTACCCCTATTATTCAATATGGTACTAGGAATGATAGCTGTAGTAATTAGAGAAGATAAAGAAATTGAAGGAATTAGAATAGGCAAAGAAGAAATTAAATTATCACTCTTTGCAAATGATATGATGATATACTTAGAGAATTCCAGAGATTCAAGTAAAAAACTACTTGAAATAATAAACAACTTTGGCAAAGTTGCAGGCTACAAAATAAACCCACACAAATCTTCTGCATTTCTATATACTAGTAACAAAGCCCAACAGCAAGAGACAGAAAGAGAAATCCCATTGAAAGACAGGATAGACACTATATTTGAGGCTATAAGAACACAATTACAAGACATTTTTCACACAAATAAAGTCAGATCTAAGTAAGTGAAAAAACATCAGTTGCTCATGGGTAGGTCAAGCCAATATAATAAAAATGACAATTCTGCCTAAATTGATTTACTTATTTGGTGCCATGCCAATTAAGCTATCAGATAATTACTCTCTAGAGCTGGAAAAAATAATATCAGAATTCATTTGGAAGAACAAAATGTCCAGAACATCAAGGGGACTAATGAAAAGAAATGCTAGGGAAGGTGGCCTAGCACTATTAGATCACAAATTTTTTTATAAAGCATCAATTATCAAAATCACTTGGTTCTAGCTAAGAAATAGAAGGGTAGACAAGTGGAATAGGTTAGGTACTCAAGACACAGTAGGCAAAGAGTATAGCAATTTACTGTTTGATAAGCCCAAGGATGCTGGCTTCTGGGATAAGAGACTCACTCTTGGACAAAAATTGCTGGGAAAGCTGGACAACAGTGGGTTAGAAGCTAGGTATAGACCAATGTCTAACACCATACATAAGAATAAAGCCCAATTGGGTACATGATCTAGGTATAAAGATGGATACTATGGACAAATTAGTGGAGCAAGGAATAGTGTATTTGTCTGATTTATGGAGAAGGGAAGAATTTTTGACTAAAGAGGAGGTAGAAAGCATTATGAAGACCAAGATAGATAATTTTGATTACATTAAATTGAAAAGTTTTTCCACAACCAATCCCAGTAGAACCCAGATTCAGAGGGATGCATAAAATTGGGAAAGAATTTTTGCAGCTAGTATCTGTGATAAAGGTCTCATTTCTAGAATATATAGAGAACTGAGTCAAATATATAAAAATACAAATCAGTCTCCAATTGATAAATGGTCAAAGGATATGAACAAGCAGTTTTCAGAGGAAGAAATTAAAGATATCTATAGTCATATGAGAAATGCTTTAAATCACTACTGATTACATAGATGCAAATCAAAACAACTCTGAGGTACCACATCACATCTATCAGATTGGCAAACATGATAGAACAGGAAAATTATAAATTTTGGTGAGAATGTGGGAGAGTTGGAACACCAATTCATTTCTAGTGGAGCTCTGAGCTGATACAACCATTCTGGAGAGCAATTTGGTACTACAAAATATGTATACCCTTTGACTCAGC
>CM053773.1:121093953-121105972 GCA_028658325.1 Potorous gilbertii
TGAATAAATTATGGCATATGAATATAATGGAATACTATTGTGCTATAACAAATGATGAACAGGAAAACTTCAGAGAGGCCTGGAAAGACTTATATGATCTGATGCTGAGTGAAAGGAGCAGAACCAGGAGAACTTTGTGCACAGCAACGACCATAGTATGTGAGAGTTTTTTTCTGGTAGACTTGGAACTTCACTGCAATGCAAGGACTTAAAAAAATTCCCAATGGTCTTTTAAGGTAAAATACCTTCCACATCCTGAGAAAGAGCTGTGAAATTCAATCACAGGTTTTAGCAGATCATTTTTGTGTGTGTATTACATTTTGGTTTGTTATATGATTTCCCCCATTCATTTTAATTCTTCTATGCAGCATAACTGTAGTGAAAATGTATTTAATAGGAATATATTTGTAGAATCTATATAAAATTGTATGCCATCTCAGGGAGGGAGAGGAAAAAACCTAAGTTATATGGTAATGATTGTAGAACACTGAAAATAAATAAAATGAATAAAATAAAAAGAGGGGAAAAAAGCTACCTAATATCACAAACACATACACACCACCCCGTGTGAATATTTTATTTTATGATCTATCTTTCAGAAATGGAGCTAGACCTGATTAAGCACAAGAAAGAACTCACATGAAAAGAGGAAAAGACAACAAATATGTTTCAAAACAAGACCCTCTTGCCATTAAAAAGGTAAAGTATTACTTCCTTGGAATCCAGTCTGAATTCACCTATGGCCTTCATTTCCATAAGTCGAGGTAATCTCAGAGTTTATCAATCAAGTTATATGTGACAGATGGTATCCATGGTTCTACATGATATAGAGGAAAGATTGTGAGCTCTTCAGTCTATATACCAAATCACAGCTCTGCCACTTACTACTGGTCTGGCCATGAGAGGTCATTTCTCAGTCAAATGAAAGGATTGGCCTCCATGAACCCTTCCAGTTCTAACACTAGGCTCCAAAAATGCTGTTGCCCAAAGTGTTCATTGAGTGCTATCTATTACCCTGAAAGGACACTAAGATATATGAATACTACATACCAATATGCAATATGTCACATGCCCTAAAAGTAGTTGGCATCTAGATGAGGAGTACAAGAGAGAACAGAATGGAACTACACAAAAACCATCAAGTGATTGTAACCTGTAGGAGAAGGGAAAAAAGAATGAGGTTGGAGCAGTCAGAGAAAGATTTCCTGGAAAAGTCACTGCCAACCCAACACACATGTGAAAAGATATGTTTTTTGTTGTGATTTGCTTCAAGTGGTGTTGAAATTTTTGTTCTTAGTCATCCATACCCTCACCTAGTTCCTCCTTGTGACGTGATAGGCCAAGGAGGAGAGAAAAGGGAACATAAACCTCAACCTTTCAGCTATCTAATAATATACTTAGTTGGTTGTTGTCCTTCATTCTCAAAGAGGACCAAAACGACATCACTATGCTAGAGTCAAGTTTCAGTGTGTCTGTGACTGATCAAACCAATAAGAACTCAGAATGTTCTACCACAGGTTGGGCATACATAGTCTGTGTGAACATTTGGGGTGAATTTTTCTAAATTTGTGCATCTCACATTTCCTTTGAGCTGTTTCTATTCTTTACTCATGGAACACAGCACCTTCTCTGATGTGGACATGCCCTGCTGAGCAGTCCTTGCCAGTATCTTCCATGTCATACAATCAATTCTGAAGTTCTCAAGAGAGACCCTGAAAGTGTCCCCTTGCATCACTGCTTCTAATGCTTATGCTATGTGAGTTCTCCATAAAATAGTCTTTTTGGCAAGGGTACATATTGCATTCAAACAACAAGTCCAGACGATCAGAGTTGAGCTCTCTGAAGCAGAGTTTGAATGCTTGGCAGTTTAGTTCAAGAAAGGACCTTAGCATCTGGTACCTTATCCTGCCAGGTGATCTTCAGAAACTTCCCAAAACTATTCAAATGGAAGATTTTCAGTTTCCTGTCATGGCACTGGTAATCTAACAGCAAATGCAGAGTTGTTTTTGACCTAAAACTGTCTCTTTTGTTGTCTCAAAACACCAAAGCTAAAGTTTAAAGGATCCACCTAAAAATGCAGTTCTTAACCTTAGCTTCCGTAAACCTCATTTTCTAACCAATTGTCTCACAATGCGAATGATCATCAGCATTGATATATAGTTTGAATTTTCAAAACGCTTTACATATATGACCTCCTTTGAGCCTTACAACAACCCCCTCAAATGGGGTATGTAGCTATTATTAATATTCTTATTTTGCACATAACTAAAAGAGGGGGAGCTGGCTTATCCATTGTGAAATGGGTAGTAAATTTCAGAGGTGAGCTTTGAACCCAGGTCTTCTTGACTCTAAGGACAGCCTTCCATCCGGTCTAATGTTCAAATGATGACCAAATTTTGTATTTTCTCTACCCCAGGAATAATTTCTTCGATATTTTCATTAAGTTAGTATTTTAAAATATCAAGAAATAGAATCATAAGGATGAAGCTAGTGGTAGTAGTGGTAGTATATGCTCTCTGTGAGGAGAAAATGTAGTGACCAACCTGCAGGATAATTTCATTGGGATTTTCCATTTCCTGCTTCTCAGTAGCCTTAAAAAGTCCTTATTCTAAGCTATGCCATTATTCTTATTCATAGTATCATAGATTTAGAATTGCACAAGATTTTTGAGCAGCTTTGGTTGTTCATATGAGGATGATGCCCAGAAAGGTTATGTTGCTTGCTTGGTCAAGGTCCCATAAGAGCTGAGACATGAACCTAGATCCTCTGGCTGATAATCCAGAATGCCTGCCCTTATACACCATGGTCAATATTCTCAAAACATTTTTTCACACATCATCACTATCCCAAGTCAAAAGAAGGTAAGCTAGTTTATTTTATTTTTTCTCTACATTTTATCAATAAGGAAATTAAGGCTCAGAGGTTATATGACTTGCCAAAGGTCACTCAGTCAATTGCTGGGAAATCTAGAGGTAGAAGAAGGGAAGACAAGAAAGAAGATAATATAATGAAGGAATTCAAAAGCATATGGACTGGTAGGAAATGAAAACATAGGAGCATGGGATGCCCTCCTCAAGTAGAAGATGTGGGAGTATGTTTTCTTTCTACTCAGAGGGTCAGAAATTATTGAGGATACTGATGAAATTGAGTGCCAAGGCTAAAACTGAATGATGAGGTTCCTGCATGATTCATGTAGAAATCCAAAGGAGTACAGCTGGGTGGAAAATGAAGTCAAATGATGCAACCCAAAGAAACACTTTACTGTACCTACAATACATATTTATTAAGCATTTCCTGTTGCAGAGCCCTGAGATTATTTTCAGAAAGATACAGACTAAATAAAATGAAGCCTGCCTTCATGAAGTTTACAATCTAGTTGAAGCTATACTACAGCAAATTCAAAGTAAACAAGTGAAGGTTCTTGTGAAAATTTTGGTCTTTGGTTGTTAAAAATTTTATTAATGTTTATTCATATGTGTGTTTACATTTGTGTTGGGTCTGGGGAAAGGGTGTAGTATATTCCTTTTAATCCCAGCTGGAGAGTGAGAGATTTAGGAATACTTCAAAGGTGATACTGTCCTGAAAGTTTACTTTGTGGCTGTGACTTTAAGCCATGATATCTATGTTCCCTCTGTCCATTATAAAAATGGATTACTTCGTGAGTACCTCTCTAGAATAAATATATCCTAAGTACTTTTGTTTGCTTTTAGGAAGATATCATCTCCAGTTTAAATAAGATGCTTATGTTCATTAAGATCACCAATATTTATGTAGATGCAAATATTAATATAGATGAAACCTGTGTCAGTTAGAACTGAGCATTATGGCTAATAGAAAGTGCATCCTCTAAAATAAAATACATCTGCTACATTCATTTATAGTTGTATATTTAAGGCAAAGCAAATAGAATGACAAGTTCATCTTCTAACAGCCTCAATGAATTTACCATCAGTGGAAATAGCTTCATTGCTAAAGGGTTACAGAGTGTGTAATTTTTACTGTTACAGACAATGCATTGTCCCTTGTGTTTAATTTTTCACATCTTACAGAGCTCCTCAGTGGTCTATCTGTCATATCGTCAACAGAGCTAAACCTTATGTCTTTGTGAGGGCTGGAGAAGAAGAGTCACTGTTTTTTATGCGTTTGCCCTTAGGGGCATATGAACTTGTAATCCTAGTAAAATGTCTTCCTTTAAAGTTAACCCGCAAAAGTCACTGAATAGTCATAAATTGAGGACAGGCAGGCTCATTCTCATCCCTTCTCTTCTCAGTCCGAATCTATCTTCCATCTGTAACAAAGGAAGTTCAGCATTGTGTGTAGCAAAAAGATAAAGATACTTGTCATATTTCTTCAGTAAATTTAAATTAAAAACCATTTATTAACACTCACTGTGTTTGAGGAAGACTGTGATAGGCATGGGGAGGGTAAAATGATCTTCTGCATTACAGATTTTACAGTCTATTACGGTCAGTAATTATAGTAACTAAAATAGCACTTTATGATATTTCTTTGATGCCTGTAACAAACATATGCAGTAGGAACTATGAATATAATCATCCTCACTTTCATAGAAAAATAAACTGAGTCTCAGAGACTTATCCATGGTTATACAATTAATTGTAATTAATTGCAAGACACTGGACAAATCCTAGACGGAATTTTAAAGTTGTGTGAGGCCATCCTGCATGTAATCTTTCTTCTTCCCCCTTCTCCCTCTCTTCCTCCTCCATCTTTTCTGGGATATTTCTTATCTTGGCAAGATTAAACATTTTCTCTCTGAGGCAATTTCTTGGATCTTCTGGCCTCCTTCTGGCAACATTTTTTAGTTTAAAATTATCTAGAAAATGGTTAAGGTTAGACTTAAAATCTTTATATTTACCCATTTCTCCTTTGGGGAAAAAAGTTAGTAATTTATAAAAATTTTTGTAATTTATGTTTAATTTCACCTTTATCCTTTTTTTCTATTATGATGTTTACCTTGACCATCAAGTAAGCTACAGTAGCCCATAAAGTTCTTGAATATGACACTCCATGATTACATAAAAGTACAAAATTAATTTAAGATCTGAATGTTGTTCAGTTGTTTCAGTCAGGTCTGACTTTTTTGTGACTCCATTTGGGGTTTTCTTGGCAAAGATACTGGAGTGGTTTGCCATTTCCTTCTCCAGTTCATTTTCCAAATGAGGAAACTGAGGCAAACTGGATTAAGTGATTTGTCCAGGGTCACAGCTAGTAAGTATCTTAGACCAGATTTGAATTCAGTAAGTTGAGTTTTCCTGACTTCAGGTTTGACACTCGATCCACTACACCACCTAACTGTGAGATAATTGTGAGAGAACTCTAGTCAATGATCAGAATGTTCAAACATGTTGCAATAAAATACATTTGTGTATTTTGCTTCCACTATCAGACTCTAAGAACCCTAAGGACAAAGTCTAGATCTCATATATATCTTGGGATCTCACACAGAATATCACTTAAATATTTGTTGGATTAAAAAATAGCTCACATTTAGTTACTGCTTTATGGCTTACTAAGTACTTTCCCAGGAACAACTCTGTGAGGTTAACAGTGCAAATATCAACTATCTCCCATTTTACAATTGCTCAAATTATGATTAGTAGATAGGGAAAAGAAAATATCATTAGTGAAAGAAGAGGGAGGCTTCTGATAAGTCTAGATAAGCATAAACTCCTGGTCTTCTCCCATGCCCACTCACTGCACAAGTGGATCAGAAAATCAAGACACCCTTGCTAGGATTCGGATTCAAACCACAGACAGCGCCAACTACTGCATCTCAGAATATGTGATGTAAGAACAGAGGAAGGGCAGGTATAATCTAACATCTCCAAATAGTTTAGAGAATAAATAGGTAATATACTGTGGACTACAATTCTAAGAGAGAAGTCACCCAGGAGAACACTCAACAAAATTGTTCTGATGAGGAAGAACAGATGCAATTTCCTAAAGAAAATTATGGGACTAAAAATCAGTCAAGTTATTCTAAAAGACACGTATGAAGCAAGGATGCAGTGACAATGAAAGATGTATAACAAAAATGGTAGAGCCTACTTCTATGAGAATATTGTCCAAAGTATTAAAGCTTACCTAATACATCTACAGCTGGCAGGAAAGGCCAGACAGTTTTAAAATGTATTCCACTCATTTGTTAGTTTGTTTTTAAAGCTACACTGGGGAGAAGAGAAGGATCTGGCAGTGATAGGACTGCTGTCTGGTGTGGATGACTATGACAAAACACAATATAAATGGAGTCAGAATTACTCAGCCATTATGTGATTTCTATTTTCTCTGACAAGGTAAAGGGCATATTCTATAAGGGACAGAACAAAAAATGACGTATATGGAGTTGAAAACCAGATTTTGCAGGGAATAATAAAAGAGCATATAGTGGGGAGTAGTTATCTAGTTTGACAAGTAAGAGGAAGTTATAAATCATATTTTAGCTACGTGCACCAAAAAGACAGCAGATCTATATTTTGCTCTAAGTTAACAAATAAAGTTTCAATGGAAATTACTCATCTCTTTTTCTTTTGGTTCTTATTAAATGACCTCTCAAATGACAGCCATTATGGGTTTATAATACAATTCCTTGGAAGACAAACTACTTCCTCTTCAAATTATACAGCTTCTTCCTCCCCAGGAAGAGTCTTATATGTTTTTAAACTCCAAATATTAATTTAATCTCTTTTCCCTTTCTTTTTCGTTTGACATTACTTCATATTCAAACATATTTATATCATATTCATGTTAAATTCAATCAGGGAAGATCATGGGATGGTTCACTAAATTCACAACTTTAGCAAAACTTCCCTTCCTTTACACGAGTAAATAATTATTCCACAAATTTAAAAAATGATTGAAGAAAGATTCAAGGAAAAAATATTTCTCTTGGAAAACTATGAATTTAGTACTTTTGTAAGATAACTTTTGAAACCCTACAGCTAAGCTGATAAAACCACTGAAACATGGATTTTGAAAACTGATTTGGGCCCTAGAAATAATAACGTCCTCTATTACAGTCCTTTGAAGCATTTCTGGAAGATGATCATTCAACATAATCTTGAACATTTCCAGTAACTACAGAAATCCAGACCCAAAAATATCATAGTAGCCTAGAACAAAGACTTGATTTAATAAGATGAAGCTTCATAAGTGTAACAGAGGAGATTGAACAAAGGGAATGTTTGCTTCAAAAGATAATTTAAAAATATACAAATTTACTCCCCTTCCCCTGTCTTTTTTTGTCACCTCAGTCTTAGGGAATCAGAAGAGGAGTAGGTTCATAATTTTGCTCAATTCCCATAGAGAATAGTCCCCATTCCAAGTCCCAATGCCTCATCAGAATCAAGTCCCTGATACTCTGGCTTCTCAGTGCCCCCATCACAGGGTGGCTGTACCACACTGCCTACTATCTTGGCTCCAGAATCTCCATAGATCAAACTCCTGCAACTAAGTACAAACAACACAGAACAGAAACAAATACCACCACATTCATTTCTTGGAGCTTGGGTAAAAGACAGAAAAGGATGGAAAGAAATAATTCCCCTATCACTAGTTCAGTTTGTGATAGTAAACAGGAGGCCCAGAAGAGAGGATAACCAAAAAATGGTAGAAAAGAAATTTAGCATCTCTGTCTTGTTGCTTCTGAAGACACAAGCAGTCAATCAAAAGAGGCTACCCCAACCCATGTGATAGGGGATGCAGTGGGCTTCATGTTACACAAACTGGACATGCTCAAAGAAATCCTGGTTACATAAATATTAATATAAAATCACATAAACTCAGATTTAGAAAATATCTCAGAGGTCACCTGGTCTAGTCTATACCAGAACATACTCCCATCTACAACATCTCTCATGAGTGGCCAACTAGGTGGTACACAAAGACCTCCAGGGAAGAGAAATCCAAGACTTTCCAAGGCATCACATTTATCTTTTAGAAAGATAAAATTACTAAGAAGCCTTTCCTTGCAATGTGTTTAAATGTGTCTCTCTGCAACTTTTTCCATTCTTCCTTCTCAGACCACAGGGAAAGAACATATTCTCATTTTGGCATAAAAGTCCTTTGTATATGTAAAGACAATTATCATATTACCCATTGATCTAAGTATTCTTGTCTCTAAGCCAAACTTCCTCAGTTTCTTCAATTGATTCTTCTATGTTTTGGTCTACAGTCCTCAACTCTTCCTAGTCATACCTTTCATGCTTAGTCATACACTCCATCTTGTCTAATCTTTCCTCAGGAATAGAAGCCAGAATTGAAAATAGAACTCCAGAAGTGATTTCAATAGGAGGGAACATTAGGGCCTAGTCATCTCCATCATTCTAAGTACTGTTCCTCTTAATGTAGGCTAGATCTTGTCAGTTCTTTTAATATCCATGTGTCTTCAATTATATAGATCAGAGTCCTCTAAGACTCAAGATGTTTTTCACACAAATTGCTATCCAATGACATTTCTACAATTCTGTACTCAGTTTTGAACCTAAAAAGAGAACTTTACCTTTATCTCTATTAAAGCCTCATCAATGCCATCCTATCTAATAATTATGCAGTACTTACAATTATTAGACCATTTGATTCTCACAATAACACTGCTGGCAGGTGCCATATTGTCCCCCATTTTACAGATGAAGAAACTGAGGTAAATCTGTATTAAGTAACTTGCCCAGGGTCACAGAACTAGTGATTGTCTGATGCTGAATTTGAACTCAAGTCCTCCTGATTCCAGTTCTGGACCTCTATCCACTATGTCACTTTAGGTGTCATAAAGGGGCCATTCCTTGAGTAACAATTTTAAGAGGCCTATTCACTGAATGGTTGCTATCTCACTCAAACTGAAAGGGAAAAGGTCTCCCATTGCATCCTGGCCATCTCCAGTCATTCTGATGAATATCTGGCCACTGGACTCAGATGACTCTGGAGGAGAAAGTGAGGCTAGTGATCTCACACAGCCCTTCCTCACTCAAATCAAAGTCAACTGAAAATCATGCCATCATCTCCCTGATATCAGGTATTAGAGAACTAAGGACTAAAATAACCACAACAATCCCATCCTGGAATAATTTTTAGAATACAGTTCAGTCATCCACCATATTGTCAATCCCTTCAATCTTGGTGTCATTTGATAAATTTGATAAAGTCTCTGTCTATGCCTTCATTCAAGTAAAAGATCAAAAAGAGTAGGCAGATGGTGCCATGGATAAAGCACTGGGCCTAGAGTCAGGGAAACGAGATCAAATCAAGGTTCAGATACTTCCTAGCTGTGTGGCCCTGGGCACATCATTTCAATTTTGTGTCCTTCAGTTTCTTCACTTATAAAAGAGAAAAAATAATAGCACCTGCTCCCAGGTTGGTTGTAGAGATCAAATGAGATCACACGGAGTCTGTCACGCAATAGGTGCTTAAAAAGTTTATTTCCTTTTCCTTCTCCCAGAATAGCACCAGGACAAGACAGGGGAAAAATGTTTTGCAGTCCTTCAAGTGGTTATACAATGAGAATTATGGTTGTCATTCCTACAGTTATTATTAACTTTGGAGCAATTCACTAGAGACTTCTCTCCTAGCTGACTGATCCATTGATTGCTAGGAAACTATTAACCAGAAACTAGGAATCCAATGTTCCTGTATTGCTCAAGCCATGGTGGGGTCATATTCAGAGTACTGTTTCCAATTCTCGATGTTTTATTTTAGTAGGTAAATGGACAGAATAGATTCAGAAGGAATGGTAAGAGCATGGAACATCAGGTTGGAGAGATGGTTGAAGGAAAGGAGCATATTGAGTCAGGGAATATGACACAATGATCACAATCTTTAAATCACTGAAGGGCTATTCTATGTGTAAAGAGAGTAGTTCCCCAAATGTAGCAAGGGAATATCATTATGTAGCTCAAAGGGAGGCCAAATAGCATCTCCAGCCTCTTTTCTTCCTATTCTTCTCTGAGGGAGACTTTATTTCCTACTAGAAGGGGAAGTAAAAGATTTGGGCCATAAGCCTACCCATTCAGCTCTTCTCAGAGAGAGGGGTTATTGGGATAAGATTATATTTCTTTGATATCTTAAAAATTATTAGTTTAGGGTATATGATTGTTGGTTTCAAGGTAAATTCTAATTATTATTCATTAATGGGGGGAGTAGCATAGAACCTAAAGCTTTATCGCCAAGATTTGACTGCCTACCAAACAGCAACTCTATAATGAAGATACATAACAAAGATGTTAGGTTTAGGGAAGATAGGGGCGGCAATAGTAACTGTGGGATCCAGAAAGCCTTCATGTAGAAGGAGAAGCCTGAACTATGCTTTCAAGGAATGTAGAAATTCTAAGAATTGGAGATAAGGAATAAGCACATTTCAGCCACAGAGGACAGTCAACCTGTGAAAAGACACAGAAATGCGACACGGACTTTAGAGTTATGACCTTAGAGTTCATGAAGGGGAGAAATGTATAAAAAAGGTGAAGAGATGGTGGGATCAAGTTATAAAGGCCTTTAAATTTCCAACAAATACATTTGCATTTAATTCTAGTCATATTAAGAAGTCACTAGAACCTTATAAAAAATGATCAAACCTGTAGTTTAGAAAAGTTAACTTGGGTCACTGTATTGATCAGAATAGTTAAGTCTGTTAAAGTTGTCTATTTTTACAATGTTCTTGTTATTGCATAAATTGTTCTGGTGGTTCTATTCACTTCACTCTGTGTCAGATCGTGCAAATTTTCCAAAGTTTCTCTAAAACCATCTCCTAATCGAGGTATTATTTTTAAAATGAGACATATTTTTGGTCATGGTCTATGCAGGAATTTGTTTTGTTTCACCATGAGTATTTATTAAAAGAGTCTTTCCTTTGTTTTTCTCTTTTTTAAGTTATGGGGTGAAGTTGGAGGAAGAAAAATACTTCTTGTTCATTAAAATAAGAAAAAACATTTTTATAATGTTTATTTATTTCTTTTTAGTTTACAACATTCATTTCCCCAAAATTTTGAGTTCCAAATTTTCTCCCTATCTCCCCTCCTGCCACCCCAAAAGGCTATGAATTCTGATTACCCCTTCCCTTAATCTTCCCTCCCTTTTATCACACCCCTCCCTTCCCTTTTCTCCATCTTCTCTCTTTTCTTGTAGGGCAAGATAGATTTCTATATCCCATTACCTGTATTTCTTATTTCTCAGTTGTATGCAAAAACAATTCTCAACATTCGTTCCTAAAACTTTGAATTCCAACCTGTCTCCCTTCCTCCCCCCACCCCACCCATCCCCACTGAGAAGGCAAGCAATTCATTGTAGGTTATATATGTGTAGTTTTGCATAAGACTTCCATAATGGTTCTATTATATAAGACTAACTATATTTCACCATCCTATCCTGCCCTCCATTTTTTTCGATTCTCACTTTTTACCTTGCCCTTCACCAAAGGTGTTTACATCTAATTACTCCCTCTTCCCATTTCCTCTCCCTTCTATCATCCCCCCACCCTACTTATTGCCTTCTCCCCTATTTTCCTGTAGTATAAGATAGATTTTCATACCAAACTGAGTGAGCATGTTATTCCCTCCTTAAGTCAAATGTGATGAGAGTAAACTTCACTTTTTCACTCTCACATTCTCCTTTTTCTCCTCCGTTGAAAAAGTTTTTTCTTGTCTCTTTTATGAGAAATAATTTGCCCCATTCCATTTCTCCCTTTCTCCTCCCAATATATTCCTCTCTCACCCCATGGCTTAATAAATTATGGTATATAAATGTAATGGAATACTATTGCGTCATAAGAAATGATAAACAAGAAGACTTCAGGGAGGCCTGGAAAGACTTATATGATCTGATGTTGAGTGAAAGGAGCAGAACCAGGAGAACTTTGTGCACAGCAACAGCCACAGTGTGCAAGAGATTTTTCTGGTAGATTTGGAACTTTGTAATAACACAAGAACTTACTGAAAAAAAAAATTTCAATGACAATTTTCTAAGGCAAAATGCCTTCCACACTCAGAGAAAGAAATATGGAAGTCATTCA
>CM053773.1:121106072-121209019 GCA_028658325.1 Potorous gilbertii
TAAATGTGGGTTTTAGTGTATTATGTTTTGATTTGTTATATGATTTCTTCAATTTATTTTAGTGCAACTACATAGCTTCACTATAGTGAAAATGTGCTCAATAGGAAAGTATATGTAGAACCTATACAGAATTGTATGCTATCATGGGGAGGGAGGGGGGTAGCGGGGGGAAGGTGTGGGGGGGATAAAATCTTAATTTTAAGGAAGTGATTGTAGAACATTTAAAAATAAATAAATTTAAAAATTTTAAAAAAAGATATTATCCCTTCTTATTCAACTCACCTTGTGCTCTGTGTGTGTGTGTGTGTGTGTGTGCGTGTATGTGTGTGTGTATAATCCCTCCAACTACCCAAATACTTGGAAAAGTTTCAAGAGTTGCAAATATTACTTTACCATGTAAGGATTAAACAGTTCAGCTTTAGAAAATCGCCTATGATTTCTCTTTCCTGTTTACCTTTTCACAGTTCCCTTGATTCTTGTGTTCGAAAGTCAGATTTTCTATTCAGTTCTGGTTTTTTCATCAAGAATACTTGAGTCTTCTATTTCACTGAATGCTCATGTTTCCCCCCGAAGCACCCAGTTTTGCTGGGTAGTTGATTCTTGGTTTTAATTCTAGTTCCTTTGACTTCTGGAATACCATATTCCATGCCCTTCAATCCCTTAATGTAGAAGTTGCTAGATCTTGTGTTATCCTGATTGTATTTTCACAGTTCACGTTGTTTCTTTCTAGCTGCTTGTACTATTTTCTCCTTGACCAGGGAGCTCTGGAATTTGGCTACAATATTCCTAGGAGTTTCTCTTTTTGTATCTATTTCAGGAGGTGATCAGTGGATTCTTTCAATATTTATTTTGCCCTCTGGTTCTAGAATATCAGAGCAGTTTTCCTTGATAATTTCATGAAAGATAGTTTCTCTTTTTGTATCTACTTCAGGAGGTGATCAGTGGATTCTTTCAATATTTATTTTGCCCTCTAGTTCTAGAATATCAGAGCAGTTTTCCTTGATAATTTCTTGAAAGAAACTTTCTCTTTTTGTATCTATTTCAGGAGGTGATCAGTGGATTCTTTCAATATTTATTTTGCCCTCTAGTTCTAGAATATCAGGGCAGTTTTCCTTGATAATTTCATGAAAGATGATGTCTAGGCTCTTTTTTTGATCATAGCATTCAGGTAGTTCCATAATTTTTAAATTGTCTCTCCTGGATCTATTTTCCAGGTCAGTTGCTTTTCCAATGAGATATATCACATTATCTTCTTTTTTTTTCATTCTTTTGGCTTTATTTTGTAATTTCTTGGTTTCTCATAAAGTCATTAGGTTCCATCTGTTCCATTCTAATTTTTAAAGAACTGTTTACTTCAGTGAGCCTTTGAAACTCCTTTTCCATTTGGCAAATTCTGCTTTTTAAAGCATTCTTTTCCTCATTGATATTTCGGGCCTCTTTTGCCATTTGAGTTAATCTACTTTTAAAGGTGCTAATTTCTTTAGCATTTTTTGGGCCTCCTTTAGCAAGCTGCTGACTCACTTTTAATGATTTTTTGCATCACTCTCATTTCTCTTCCCAATTATTCCTCCCCCTCTCTTGCTTGGCCTCTTCAGCCTAAGATCATTGAATATTTATTTTGGAGGTTTTGGATGCAGAAGCCTTGACTTTTAGGTCTTCCTCTGATGGTATGCATTGTTCTTCCTTATCTGAAAGGATGGAAGAAAATACCTATTCACCAAGGAAGTAGCTTTTTTATACATTTTCCCAGACAGTTACTTGACTTTGAGTCCTTTGTCAAGAGGAGGAAATACTCTTGAGACCTGTAAGTTCTCAGTTCCTTCAAGGTGGCACAATCAAAGGAGAGGAGTTTACTCCACTCCTTGCTTGCACTCTGGTCTGGAAGCAACCAGAAGCACTCTGTTTTCTGCCCAAGATCTACCCGCAGGGTTCCCTTTCCAGAGTCACCCCCAACTCCTCTGCCATCACTCTTTAGCATTCTGGGAGAGCCCCTCAGGGCTGAGATCCAGATCAGTGGCTCAATTCCCCCAGGATATTTAAGCATATAGGTCCAAAAATGGACACTGTTGTGGCAGGTCCAGATCATGTTCCCTTCTCACTCAGATGAAAGAGCTTTCTCACTAACTTTTGAAGCTTTCTTTGCTATTTGTGGCTTGAGCAATCTGTGAACTACTGCTGCCTGTGGCACCCTGAAACCTGTTGCAATCCTGTCCCAGCCACGCCATGTGGCCCATGCTGGGCTGCACTGTTCTCTGCACCCAGTGTGAGAGACCTTTCCTGTTGGTGTTCCAGGCTGTCTTGAGCTGGAAATCTCTTTCACTCTGTTGTTTTATGTCTTCTGTTGCTCTAAAATTTGCTTAGAGTCATTTTTACAGGTATTTTATCAGCAGTGGGTGGGGAGTGGGGAGTTTCTACAGGTCTGTCTTTCTACTCCACCATCTTGGCTCTATGCCAGGACCAGAAAAAAATGTTTTTTAAAAAAGAAATCACTTTGGCATCGGCATAGATAAAGGATCAGAGAAGGGAAAAATACATTAAACCTGGTAAAGGCATTAAACATTAAATCCAAGTTGGGTGAAAGACAGCACAAAAAAGTTTGTCAGTAAATGTTATTTCATAAAGTAGTTAAGTTGGGTGGAGGTATTTGAACTGACCTGACCAAAGAACATGTATTGATGAGCTCCATTAAAACTTCTGGAGGCCCTAGTCATTGAACAGGAAGTTTGTTGAACAAGTAGTTGCTCAGAATATTTGTTACATCATAGATGACTTTTGTGGCATCTACTCTGAAACAAAAACAGCAGGCTTATAAAGAAGGAATTGCATATTGCCCAAGTTAGTGCAAAAATAATGTTTTTTATCATCTTCAACTAAACATCCAGTTCTAGGTTCAGTTGAGATCATGCCAATAATAATGAAAGGTATCAGCAACGGAAAAATAAGCTGTTGAGATGCATTCAAAATCAGTTGAGCATGAAAACTTATTAAAAAAAAAATAAGCAACTCCACAACCTTAGGTAATTCATCTGTTTGGAAGTATGCCTTTCTATTAAGCAATTTCATGGTTGTTGTTGTTGGCCCTTTGTGTCTTAGCTTACACCACATAGAAGGAAATACTTGTAATTTTAAAAGAAAAAAACAGACATGGTATCAATGAGTAAAACTTCATTAGGATGTTGAAAATTTTGAACTGATTCATCTTAGAGCAGTAAGTTTCTCTGCCATCTACCAAGTTATGGTAGAATTGTGCTGGTTGATCTATTGTTGCTTTCTCTAAAAAGACAAGTTTCAGTAATTATGTTCATGATTTTGACCAGTGTTTTATCTGGTTTCTGCTTTACAGTACCATGGATTTGAGCCATTTTTTTTGATAAGTGGATAAGTTTTCCACTATTCTACATTGTCTTCCTGATATTTTTCATAATAATTCACATTGATTACATACTTTAGGCATTGTAAAGTATTTTTCTCATATCTGCCTGGGAGGAGGTGTCTATCCTGGGAAATAGGCAGATCATTTTCTGTAGGAATCAGTGGAGGCTCAGAAAATAACTTTCCCAGAGTCGCATCTGTCTGAGCACATTCTTCCAATGCCAACTCTAACACTCTTCTCATTATTGCTTTTCAGCCTCTTCCTATGATCATGCTGTCTTTGTCCAAGAGGATGGCAACATCGTTTGAATGACAACCCTATAAGCTGTGTACTTTCTTATAGTAACACATATTTGTTGATGAAAAAAAGTATTTATTAGGTACTTGTCATGTATCAATCCCTATGTTAAGCGCTGAAATATTTGCTGCCCTTAACATTCTTCATACATTCTGTTGGATGAGTGTTATACATATACATACATATACACAGACACAGACACACATACATCTGCACATGAAATGAGAGAGAAGAAGAGAAAAGGGAAGGGAAGGGAAGGGAAAGGAAGGGAAGGGAAGGAGTCTTGAGGATGGAATGAAAACTAAATACTCAGGGTTTATCAGGAAGTGGAAGCTGAGTTAAACCTAAAAGGAAGATAAGAATTCAGAAAGGATTCTAAGGAGAAAAGGGGAATGGTTTGAGTATGTTGGTGGAATTAGACCTGTTAAATTCATGGAGCAGCTAGTGCTCTAATTTAACTGCAATGTGGACTATATAAAGGTACATAATATACAGTAAGATTGGCATCAGACTATGCAGGATTAACTATCTACATGGGTAGTTTAAATTTTAGAACAAATAGGGAGTCACTGAGGGATTTTGAGCAAAGGAGTGACACAGTCAATGCCTTCGAGAAACTATTTTGGCAGTTAAGAGAGTAAATAGACTGGAGAAAAGAGGTACTAGAAGTAGAAAGAGCATTTAGAAAACTGGTTCAATAGTGCAGATGAGAAGTAATAAGTAGGTAAGTATGAGGTAATGATAACCATGTGAATGGAGAGATGTGATTTCCCCTTTGATTTCCTAAGATGAATATGACCTCTCCAATTCCTATGAGGTCTCATAACATCTTGTTCATATACTCCTCAGCTATTCTTATCAATCTATGAAGTACCTCATATTCATAAACTCCTGGAGACACTGAGATTAATAAAAAAAATCAGTACCCATCCTCCTAGAGCTTATTTTCTCTTTGTGATATAGTTATATTAATGTTTCTCATTCCTTCTACACTATAATCAGTTCTGCATCTCACTTAAGACCTAACACAGAGCTTTGTCCTTAGTTGATGTTTTATAAGTGTTTGTTGGATGAATAACTGGGGGAAAGAGATAACAAAATGGAAAAGTATGGATTCGTATCAAGCATGAACTTTTTGCTTTCCTATTTGACCTTTACAATGAAGCCACCATATGTAAATTGAGCAAAATGACTCTGTTATCCTTCTCAACCTCCTGCTAATATAAATTCTTTTACTTCTATTCCTAGCATGGGTCATTGTCATATATCGTTGTCTGCTCTCTAACAGCAACAGAATCAGGCACACAGGCCTATCTCTTTAATATCTCCTATGTAATCTGTAAAATAAAGGAGATTGGAATGAATAAACTTGATGGCCTCTTCACACCCCAACATGCTGTGCTCCTAGACTAGATTGTGACTTTGACTCAGTCTTACTATTTTATGCTTCTTATGAAAGACTAAGAGACATAAAGAATACAATGACATCCTTGCTCCTGTAATCTTATCTCAGGAGACCCCTTTGACGAAAGCATGAGAGCAGTTCTTGCTGAAGGAGAAAAACAAAAGATGATTCATATCCAGGTTGATAAAGAGGTTTCCTGAGCCAGAACCAGGATTAGCACTAGGGTAGGGAGGCAGCTGCCTAAGAAGCAATGCACAGGGGAGAGTATGAGAGACATTTTTCAACATTAACTTTTTTTTATATATATACATATTCAAATGCCTAAGAATTTTACTCTCTTTGTTACATAGGTAAATATCCCATGAAAAGTCAAAATGCATGTGTTTCAGGGAAGGTGCAAAGCTTCTGACAGGTAATAACAAGAGGACGTAGACATCAAACCTTACTAAAGGTACATGAAGACCTTATTCCAGATATGGTGAGGCATCACTGCCAGACAGACACCAGATAATGCCAATGGTGAAATAAAAAATACAACTAAAAAGAAAATCATGATTACCAATGTTTATGGAGACCTTAAAACTGTAATTCACTTCCCACTTAGATTATTTCATATGATCTTTCCAACAACTTCATAATCAAAGTGATGCTTCTTTTACAGATGAGAAAACTGAAGCTCCAAGAGTGCTGTGTTACCCAGTTATAAGTCACAATTCCAGACAAGATTCCAAACCAGCTCCCCCAAATGAAATGTTCACAGACTCAGAATCTGTGATTGATTGTACGGTATAGTGAAAGGACAATGGATTTGGAATCAGAGAATCTGAGTTCAAACCCAGCTTCACCATTTATAACTTGGGTGACCTTGAGCAAGTTGCTTAAGTCATCGAGAAAACAAACAAGTTTGACTAAGTGTGATTCTTTCTACCTCTAAACCTATCACCTAGGGATTTATATAAGCCCTTTAACCCTGCATTTGGAAGATTACTCAGAAATCACGAAGTCCAAACTATGCCCATGAATCCTATGTACCATATAAATAACAATGGGTTGCTACCCTCCACTTGAAGGACTCAAGGCAGTCCATTCATTTATGAACTGTTCTAATTTTTAGAAAGTATTTTCCTTATTTTGTGCCTAAATTAGTTGCCAAATTTACTTCCTTAATCTTACCATTAACATAACTGACCTGGAAAATAGAATGAGGAGAGAATTTAAGAATTATTAAACTACTTGAAAGTAATAATCAAAGAAATAGCTTAGATGTGGTACAAGAAATTATAAAGGAAAACGGGCCCAAATATCCAAGAATGAGAAGATAAAATAGACAATGAAAGAATCCACCAATCACCATCTGAAAAAGATCCCAAAAAGAAAGCTCCCTGGAATGTTACAGCCAAATTCCAGAGATTCCAGATCAAAGGAAAATACTTAAAGCAAATAGAAAGAAACCATTCAAATATCATGGAGTAGTAATTAGTATAACACAAAAATTCAGGAGTTTTTACATTAAAGGAGTGGAAGACTTGGAATATGATATTCCATAAGGTCAAAGACTTAGGATTATATGCAAGAATTACATGCCCAATAAAAGTGAATATAATCTTTCAGGGTAAAAAATGGAAATTTAATAAAGTAGAGAACTTTCAGGGGTGCTTGTTGAAAAGCACAGAGCTGAAGAGAAATTTTGATTTTGAATACAAGATTGAAGAGAAATAACAAGGGACTCAAAAAGGTTAAACTGCTTACATTCCTCTATGAGATTATATATATAATGTCTAAGAACTTTATCATTACTAAGGAAGTTAGAAGGATTTTACATATATGTTGGAATGATAGAGGAAAAAAGATGGCAAAGAAGGATGTCCTAGGAGAAGGGAGAAAGGAGAGGAAGAATTTGGAAAATTATTTCACATAAAAGAGGTATGCAAGGAAAAGCTATTACAGGGGAGAGAAAAATAGGGAGAGGAGGTAGGCAACACTTCAAACTCACTTTCATCTAAAGTGGTTAAAAGAGGGATAAATATGTATATACAATCAATTATGTATAGAAATCTATCTTACTCAACAGGGAAGATAAAGGTGGATGTGGAGGGTGGTACAGGTGATAAAAGGGAGGGTATGAAAAGGAAAGTAATGGTCAGAAGCAAAATAGGATTTAGAGTAGGGACAGGATAAATAGGGAGAGAAAGATAAATGGAAGAAAATACACAGTAATCATAACTGTGAATGTGAATGGGATAAACTCAACCATAAAATGGTAGCAGATAGCATACGGGAATAAAAACCAGAATACTTCTACACAATATATTGTTTAGAAGATACATACTTGAAATAGAGACACAGACAGAGTCAAAATAAGGGGCCAACACAGAATCTATTATGCTTCAGCTAAAATTAAAGCAAACAAAAAAAGTAGAAGTAGCAATTATGATCTCAGAAAAAATATAAGTAAAAATAGACCTAATTAAAAGAGATAAGTAGGGAAACTACATCTTGATAAAAGACACCACAGACATTGAAGTAATATCTTTGCTAAACATAAATGCACCAAATGTCATAGCATCCCCGTTCTTGAAGAAAATGTTAAATGAATAACAAAAGGAAACAGAAAGTGAAACTGTTAGTGGGGGACTTCAAATTTCAGAGTTAGATAAGTCTAAGAATAAAATAAATTCAAAAATTAAGGAAATGTATAGAATCTGAGAAAATTTAGATGACAGATCTCTAGGTGAAGGGGTATTTATTAAGAGAAAAGTACTCCTGTTTGTCAGCTTACATGGTGCCTTCATAAAAATTAGTGATGTATTGGGCATAAAAACCTCACAAACAAAAGCAGAAAAGCAGAATTATTAGGACCTGTGAAGAATAGATTAAAAATCATTTTGAAATTAAATAATATAATCCTAAATAATGAATGGTACAAAGAACAAATCATAGAAACAATCAATAATTTCATTGAAGAGAATGACAATGAGAAAACATACTAAAATTTGTGAGATGCAGCAAAAACAATGCTTAGGGGAGAGCTTCTATCTCTAACTTTCTATCTCAATGAAAGAAAGAGGAAATCAATGAATTGGGCATGAAATTAAAAAAAAAAAAACTAGAAAAGAACCAACTAAAATTCTCAAACACCAAAACAGAAATCCTGAAAATCAAAAGCAGGATTAATAAAATTGAAAGCAAAAAACATTGAACTTAAAAATAAACTGGAAACTGCTTTCATGGAGAAAATATAGGTAAATTATTGATGGTTCAATTTTCAAAAAAAGAAAGAAAAAAACAAAAGTATGAAAGTATCAAAAATGAAAGGTGAATGCACCACCATTGAAGATCAAATTAAAGACATAATTAGGAATTATTTTGCCCAGTTATAAGCCAGTAAAACTGCCAGTCTCACTGAAATGAATAAATATTTAAGAAAATATATATTGCTCAGATTAACAGAAGAGGAAGTAAAACACTACCTGAGAAAAAGAAATTGAACAATCCATGAATGAGCAGCCTGAGGGGAAAACCACATGGATTAGAACCACATGAATTTATTAATGAATTCTATCAAACATTTAATAAACAAATAGTTTCAATACTATGCAAACTATTTTTAAAAAATAGGTAAAGAAGTAGTCCTACCAAATTCCTTTTATGACACTGCTATGGATTGGTAACTAAACCATGGAGAGCAAAAACAGAAAGAAAACTATAGATCAATTACCTTAATGAATACCAATACAAAATTTTAGAATAAAATATTAGCAAAAAAAATTATAGAAACATATCAAGAAGACCCATGCTCTATGACCAGATGGAATTTATAGCAAGAATGCAGAACTGGTTAAATATATGAATAGACCATAATTGACCATATCAATAACAAAAACAGCAAAAATTATGATTGTATCAATAGATGAAAAAGCTTTTATCAAAATACAATATCAATTCCTATTTAAAAATAAACACTTAAAAGCACAGCAACCAATGGAACTTTTTTAAACTGTTAAGTAGTATCTATCTAAAACCAAGAGCAAGCATTTATCTGCAACAGGAATAAATTTAAATCCTTCCCAATAAGATCAAGAGGGAATCAAATATGTCCATTGTAATCACTATTATTCAATACTTTATTAGAAATGCTAGCTATAACAAGACAAGAAAAAGAAATGGAAAGAACAAAAATAGTCAATGAGGAAATAAAATTATCACTCTCAGCAGATGATATGATGATATACTGTTGAAACAATTAACAACTTTAGCAAAGTGGCAGCATATAAAAAACCCACATAAATCATTAGCATTTCCATATATTAATAACAAAATCCAGCAGCAAAGAAATAGAAAGAAAAATTCCATTGAAAATAACTGCAGAATACATATATATATATATATATATATATATATATATACATATATATGAAATATGTTGGAGTCTACTTGCCAAGATAAGTTCACAGATGATTCAAACACAATTACAAAACACTTTTCACATAAATAAAGTTGACTCTACATAAATGGAGAAATATTAATTGCTCATAAGTAAGCTGAGCCTATGTAAAAAAATGATAATTCTACCTAAGCTGATTTTCTTATCCAGTACCATACTAATCAACTTATCAAAGAATTATTTTACAAAGCTAGAATAAAATAACAAAATTCATCTTAAAAAACAAAAGGTCAAGAGGAATCACTGGAATCAAAGGAATCACTGAAATCACTGAAAAAAATGTGAAAGAAGACAGACTAATAGTACTGGATTTCAAACTACATTACAAAGTGATAATCATTCAAAAAAATCTGGTACCTACTAAGAAATGGAGTGGCAGATCAGTGAAATAGATTAGGCACATGATAGTAAATTATCATAGTAATCTAGTGTTTGATAAATTCAAAGAGCCAAGCTTTGGCAGTAAGAACTTACCATTTAATGTTGTAGATGTGAGAAAATTGGAACACTGTTGTATTGTTGGTGGAGTTTAGAACTGATCCAACCTTTCTTTAGAGATATTTGGAACTTTGCTCAAAGGGCATCCAAACTGTGCACATCCTTTGATCCAGCAATAGCACTACTATGTCTATATCCCAAAGAGATAATGAAAAATGGGAAAGGACCCACATATACAAAAATACTTATATCAGCTCTTTTTGCAGTGGTGAAGAGGAAATTGAGGAAATGTCCATTTGTTGGGGAATGGCTGAACAAGTTATGGCATATGAATATAATGGAATCTGTTCCATAAGAACAATGTTGTTCCATAAGAAATGATAAGCAGATAGATTTCATAAAAACCTGGAAAGACATGAAATGATGCTGAGTGAAGTAAGCAGAACCAGAAGAACATGGTACACAGTAACAGTAACATTGTGTGATGACCAGCTTTAATAGATTTAGCTTTTCTCACTAATACAACGATCTAAGACAATTCCAAAAGACTCATGATGGAAAATGCCATCCAAATCCCGAGAAAGAAGCATGAAGTCTGACTGCAGATCAAAGCTTATTATTTTCTTTTTGTTGTTACTTTTTATACCTTTTTCCCTTTTTCCCTTTTGTTCTGATTCTTCTTTCACAACATTACTAATATGGAAATATGTTTAATATGACTATACATGTACATAACCTATATCAGATTGCATGCCATCTTGGGGAAGTGGGAGGAGAGTGAGGGAGAAAATTTGGAACTCAAAATCTTATAAAAGCGAATACTGAAATCTATAAATAAAATTTTTTTAAAAAAAGAACTCACCATTCAAAAAAAATTGCTAGGAAAACTAGAAATCATTTAGCAGAAACTAGGCATACACCAATATCTCACACTATATATCAGGATAAGATTAAAATGGATGAATGATATAGAAAAAATAATATCGTAAGTAAATTAGGAGAACATGGAATAATATACCTGTCAGAGTCATGATAAGGGAAGAATTTATGACCAAGCAAGAGATAGAGAGAATCATAGGAAAGAAAATGGATAATTTTGATTACATGTAATTAAAAAGTTTTTACGTAAATAAAATTATTGCAGCCAAAATTAGAAGGGAAAAAAGAAACCAGAGGGAATTTTTTTACAGCAAGTTTATCTGACAAAGACCTTACATCTCAAATATATAGTGAACAATAACAAATTAATAAGAATAAGGGCAAATGATCAATATGAACATACAGTTTCAAAAGAATAAAAGCTATCAATAGCCATATAAAAGTGTTCTAAATCTTTATTGATTAGAGAAATGGAAATTAAAACAACTCTAAGTTACTACCTTATAGCCATCAGCTTTGCTAATATGGTAGAAAAGAAATATGACAAATTTTGGAGAGGATGTGCAAAAACTGGCATACTAATGCAGTGTTAGTGGAATTATGAACTAATCCAATCATCCTGCAGAAAAATTTGGAACTAGGCCCAAAACTCTGTGTACTATTTGTCCCAGCAATACCTCTACTATGTCCATATCCTGAAGATATCAAAAGGGTCTATTTGCATAAAAACATTTATAGCAGTTTTATGTGTGTGTGTGTGTATGTGGGTAGTAACAAAGAATTATAAATCCAGGGGATACCCATCAATGAGGGAATGGTCAAACATATGATTGTGATGGAATACTAATGTGCTATAAGAAATGATCAGAATGGCTTCAGAAAAACTTGGGAAGACTTTTATGACCTGATGAAGAACTGAAGTGAGTAGGACATTATACAAAGTAAAACCAATATTGTAACGATGTTCAACGGGGAAACACTTAACTACTCTGACCAGGACAATGATTCAAGATAATTCAAAGGGACCCATGATAAAAAATGCTGTCCTCCTACAGAAAGGGAACTGACGATCTCTCAGTGCAGATTGAAGAATACTTTTTTATTTTCCTCCTTTCTCTTGATTTCTTACATTTTTTCTTTTATAACCTAGGTAATATGAAAATGTGTTTTGTGTGACTTCACATGTATAATCAATATCATATTGATTCTCAAGAGAATAGTGGAAGGGTGGGAGGGAAGGACAGAACTTGGAACTCAAAGTTTTCAAAAATAAAAGTTAAAAAAATTTTACATGAAATTTGGAAATATTTAGTAAAATAAAATATATTAAAGTCAAAAAAGTGGGCAGTCATTGCAAGCTTCATTTTGAAAGAGATACTCGAGTTGAGTTTGAAAAGATAAACTGAATAGACCTGCAGTGGTAGAGGACCTTCCAATCACTGAGAATAGTTTGAGCAATGGAACAGAGACAGGAAAGCATGGGATGTGATAAAGATAGTAAGATTAAGTGAAGAAATTAGTAAGAAAGTTAAAAAAAAGAGTAAGAAAATTAAAAGATCAAGAATTAGATAAAGTTCTAATACAAAGTTCACTAGCTTGTTGTGGCAAAGGGGTCTGCATAGTTCAATGAAAACTATGAGGTATGCCATACAGGGTTCCCCAAGAACAGGTCATAGTAGAGAAAAGGTGATCTACTGGAGAAGAAAATGGCAAATCATTCCATTGTTTGTCGTTTTGGGGGTTTTTTTGAGGCAATTAGGATTAAGTGACTTGCCCAGGATCATACGCCATTGTTTTTGAGGCAAAGGAACTAAAAAACAAATTGCTAATATTTCCTGGAGAAAGCAAAGGAGCTCCTGAAAAAACTCTACTTCTGCTTCATTGATGAGACTAAAGTCTTTGACTGTATGGATCACAATAAAATGTGGCATGTTCTCAAAGAGATACGAGTTTCAGATCATCTTACTTGTTTCCTGTATGTGGAACCTGTACACAGGCCAAGAAACAACAGTTAGAACCGGATATGGAACAATTGATTAGTTGAAGAGTGGAAAAGATATATGGTGAGGCTGCATATTGTCACCTTGTTTATTTAGCTTATACGCAGAGGATATTATGTGAAATGTCAGGCAGGATGAATCAAAAGCTGGAAGAAATTTGCTGGGAGAAATATCAACAATTTCAGATATGCAGATGACATCACTCTAATGACAGAAAGTAAAGAGCAATTAAGAAGCCTCTTGATTAGGGTGAAAGAGAAGAGTGTAAAAGCTAGCTTGAAGTTTAACAGCCAGAAAAAAATCTTGGCAAGTGGTCACATCACCTCCTGGCAAATAGAGGGCGAAAAAATGGAAGCAATGTCAGATTTTATCATCTTGGGTTCAAAGATTTCTGCAGACAGCAACTGCAGTCATGAAATTAAAAGACACTTGCTCCTTCAGAGCAAAGCTAAGGCAGATCTTTACATCACCTTGCTGACAAAGGCCCATATGGTCAAAGCTATGGTTTTTCCAGTAGCAATGTATGACTATGAGAGTTGAATTATAAAGAAAATTGAGCACCACAGAATCAACACTCTTGAACTGTGGTGTCGGAGAAGACTTTGGAGAGTCCCTTGGACATCAAGGAGTTCAAATCAGTCAATACTTAAAGAAATTAATTCTTGCTATTTCCTAGAAGGTCAAATGCTGAAGTAACTCCAGGTACGCTGAGAAGCTTGACAAGTGAGCTTCACTCAGCTGAATAAACTCAAAGTATCCTCAATGCCTATCCTTGTTAAATTTCCTATTAAGGCTAAGTAAAACTTGTTTTACTGTTGAATAACTCTTAACTGTAGAATGACTTATGATTGTGTCATTTTCTTCCAATATAAAGCCTAAATTACTATCCTAGATTTGGTTCTGTCCTCTAGGATTTTCCTGCTTCACATCGAGAATGTAGGGTCCTCATGCTGCCCACTGGCTGCCAATGCCTATTTATCTTACCCATACTGAGCCAGGAACACTCCATGCTCACTCAAGGGTTATGGTGGATAATTAATAATAATTGAGGATACCATCTGAGCCATACAATTTATTAGCAAAACAGGCATAATAAGTGAGTCAGTGGACTCCTCAGTCAGTCCAATGATCCTGAATAAAGAATAACACAGATTTTTATATATTAAAAATAATCGTCTAAGAAGACCAATTAATTAAAAGAAAACCATTAACCAGGATACAAAATTAGGTAATCTGATTCCTAGTTGGAAGAAAGATTAGAGACTTTCCAAGCTGGAGGGAGAGAATGAACAGATATAATTGCCTGAAATCAGAAAAAAAAATGTGTCCCACTCCCCCCAAATGTGTATAAACCATCAAAAGAACATGGAAACAAAAATTGATTGACCACTACAGAGCCAGTTTTTAGAAAAAGCATTTGGATTTCTTGAGATGCTTGATTATGAGAAAATTCCTGGCATAAGTCTTCAGATATGACTGGGCTCTTGGTTAGCATAATTTTGGTCCTTAGTTATGAATCTCTAAGCAATAGGTAGAGGTGGTCCAGCTTCCTAGTCATGCAGTTCAAACAATTCAATAGAATTTTCTCATATTTTCCATAATTGAATGAAGTTTTCTCACAAGACAGAAAAGTATTTTCCCTCACTCACTTTCTAACTGACCTAAAGTATTAATGGTTCTGTATATTAATTGACTGATAATTGAATAGAAAGGGAACTGAGCTAGCACCAGAACTGAATCACAAAATGGAGTCAGTGTGGTTCATTCATTTCCCACAAGGTTTTGGAACCATCTTGTCTTTGAACATTGTAGATATGAAGAGGAAGGTTCATTGGACATTACCATGCTTAACATGAAAAGATTGTAGATTTAGAATTAGAAATGATCTTAGAGGTCATCCAGGTCAACTCCCTCATTTTACATTGAAGAACTTGAGGTTTGGAAGAAAAGAAAATTCAGCATTATCACAGGACAGTAGATTTCCAAATAAATTACATAGAGAATATCCTCAAAACTCAATCATCCCATTAAAACAAAGATTACAACATACAGTTTTTGTGTCAAGGACCCCTTTTGTAGTCTAGTATATCCTACGGACCCCTTTTCTGAATAATGATCATAGATGAACATATGTGTGCATATATACATGCATATATATAATGGCATTACAAAGGAAACCAATTATATTGCAATATAGGAATCCAGGACCCCAAGTCAAGTTAGAGTCACTACTTTGAGTAACAGCTTTGTGTCTTCATAAAGGCTCCTATGAGATGCAAATATTTTACTCAAAAATGTAATACACTGAATCATTAATACTTTAGGTCAATTAGAAAATGAGAGGGAAAAAATAAGAGAAAATAGTAAGGCAGTGTGATCATAAGGTTATGGATCTCGGGCTAGAAGGCATCACTGAAAAAAACATATGTCATACATAATCTATTATGTATGATATATGTACATATATATACATATGTGTATAAATATATGTGAGATATATGTATGACAATATTAAGGCCAAGCCTGGATGCACATAGCTCTATTTTTGATTCTGTATTTCCATTTGACTAAATTCTTTGATTCGGTCCCCAGACTGCAGCTGCTCCAAACCTGGAATGTTCTGTGAGCCATTCAAAGACATGTTTATTTTTGCTTTTGGACTTTATGACTCTCCCTCTTATATGCTGCTATAGGCAACAGCGTGAGGATAAATGCAGACCATAGAACTAAATACATTACCTTTCAAATGGGCAATTTTCTTTGTAGTCTATTTAAATTATTCCCAACCCCCATAATGCATCAATTATTTTAAGAATTAGCTAGTGCCAAATACATGCAATGGTCCAAGAGAAAATAAAGGGAGAAAACAAATGGTGCTTGCAAGCAACAGCCATGTGGCATTCCCAGTTGTGTTTGGATATAATCATTAACTTTGCTTCACCAACATTTACTGGGAAAATGAGCTCCCATGCAATTTTATTTTCTAACATTATTCAGGTACCTTGCAAATTAAGTTCTTGTTAACTGAATTCAAGCTTTGTACTTCAAGTGTGTGGGCGAGGAACAGGAAAAGTTGACAGGGTGGGAGGGGAGAAACATTAGGACTTTTTTATTTTTTTAAAGAATTCTTCCCTATCATATTTGAGGAAAACTGCATGGTTTCAACTGCTTGAAGAATATGAAAGAAATTTCAAATACCAAAGCATCAATAGTCTGTTGCTTTACTTAAGCATTTATTAATATGACATTGTTTACGATAATATTTGCTCTCCTGGGAAACCATTCATCATACTCTATTTTTTGTACATGGTTTAAGCTGAATTAGAAGAAATAAATTCCTAATACAATAAAACTCTGATTTACATGTTCAAAAATTCCTTTGTACTCCCTTCAGGATTCAATGATGAGATTTCCATTTTTTACCACTATAACACCATCCCACTTCTTTTTAACAGACCCATTACATTTCTTCTGGTGGTAATGTACTAAGTTAGTGCTGTACTAAGCACAGAGATTCCTATTGGACTAATGCCCAAGTTAATTTTAAGAAAGGAACTTTAATGAAATAGAGGAAAGGAAACATGAAAAGTTAGCTTTGTTACATGCAATAAAAAAAGCCCATGATGACTACTTTACTTAGGGAAGTCTTTCTGGAAGCCCCCCAGATATTTGTGTATCTGCTACTCAAATTACCTCGTTTGGATTTATTTATCTATGTATAAGTTTTACCCCTGGTAGAATGTAAGTTTTTGTTTTTTTAAAGGTCAGAGACTGGTTTTTTGTCTCTGTATCCCTAGCCTTTCACTGTGCCTGGCACAGAGGAGTCTTTAATGATGTTGTTACAATTGACTCAACACTTGACTCTGATCTTCAAATAATCCTATCATATCTTAAAACAGTTAAAAGGATCAGATGTTTAGTGTGAAGAAATGCCTAGGACATTATCTAGCTTACTAACCCTTTTATTTCTTACAAAAGGACATTGAAGTCTAAAGATGTCAGTGAATTACCCCTAATCCTAAACAAATGAAGAAAGTGCCAGAATTCTGGCCTCAACCATCCTATAAAAGCAAAAAATATCAACCTTTCATCCTAGAATTTCCTAACATTCATTATATAAGAGCTCCACTGTCACTTACAGCTTCCCCTTTGAGGTTGATGAATTATTCCCCAATTTTGCAGTGCATTTATAAAGCAGAGTCAAATCTCAAAGTTCTTTTGACTTCTTTTTAACTGTGGAAATTAATCATTTGAGGCTTTAATTAAACATAAGTTTCTTGGGGAAAGTATAATAGCACCGAGTGCATTGCTTTAGACATGTTAGATAACATTTAATGAAGCATTTTATATACTGCAAAGACTTTGTAGCATGCAAAACTTTTGACTTTAAAAGGTTCAAGATATATATAAAATAGTTATTTAAAGAGAGATACTTTAAATATAAAAGTAATATATATATACATATATATATAATTCTAAATGCAAGTAAAGTGAAATGTATTTTATAAATCTGGTGTGTTGCTCAGTTATTACATTTTCATTGCTCATTACATTAATATTGGTAATATCCATATAGAAGTAAGGGATTAATTTTTATATGATTGAAATTATTGCAATAAATTTTAGTGAAAGAAAATGCAAAGAATGCTGTTACTTGCTTAAGCAAAAATAAGACCAGAATTAAAGCCAAGAGACTTGAGTTCAAATCCCTGCTCCGCCATTTACCTGTGAGACCTTGGGCCAGTAACTTCAACTTTCTGGGACCCAGTTTCCTCATTTACAAAAAAGAGAGACTAAGATTTAATGAACACAAGTTACAAGGTTGCTTCCATCTCATATGTATAATTTGAATATAAATATATGTATGTGTTTCAATTAAATCATATTTACCTTATGTGAGGCTTATCCTTTGGTGTTCTATATTATAAACATTCAATCTAGTATTCCTCTTTATATTCAAGAAATGTGATTGTGACATTTCTTCCTGGGAATAAGGAACATTCTTTATGCCCCTTTTGAATTTCTCTTTTTGAGAAAAACATAAGCCCAGCTTGTAAAAAATATTACTGAATTGATGATTATAGCCTCCTTGATTACAGGCAAAGCCATTTTTCCATGTCACTAAAAATATAAATTCCCACAGTTGAAGGAATTAGGAGTAATAGGAATGAAGAGGATGACTAACACAATTGGGAAACTACATTTGGTTTAAGTGCTAGCTCTATTTCCAAATACCTCCCAGCTCTATCCCCCTTACACACACACACACACACACACACACACTATATAGGATGACTCTGCCTTAAACGAGGGAGGGGGTAATTCTCTCCATTATCACATATTAGAAAGAACATTTAACTCAGAAGAGTTGGTTTTGAATTCTTGACTGGCCACTGTTACCTTAAACCTGTCAATAAAATCTCTCTGCATTATCTACCTCAATGGGTTAGTATGAAGTTCAAGTAAAATAATGCATGTAAGCTATTCTGTAACCATAAAGTGCTATGTAAATGTAAGCAATTATTACATACACCCTTGCTATAACCTTATGTGTTTACAGTCCCAAGCAGGGGCCCAAGTCTGGCTATGTAGTTGGATGATGAAATTTTAGATGTAGGAGTCTTGGGAATCATCTGAGTCATTCACTTATTTTAGAAACTGAGGCCCAGAGAGGCAAAGGGGCAAGGTGACAGAGCTATTTATTGGTAAAACCAGGGCTGGAACCAAGCTCACCTAGCTCCCAGGTCAGTACTTTAGTCATCAGACCATAAGGAAGAGGAACAAACCCACCTCAGCTAACCACCCACCAGCTATAGCAGTAGCCTGCAGTCAGTAATATCAAAATGAACCCTACAGGGAGACAAGTTAAAACAGTTCTTTAAAGCTGCCTGTAGGAAGCTTTCAGAGAGAAAGAAAGAAAAAAGAGACTTCAGGAGTCACTCAGAAAGACTTTCCAGTGAATCAAGAATGACAAAGTAGGCTCACAGAGATGGGATGAAAAATCTGTTATCCAGTGCCCACAAAAAAGGTAGTAAGATTTTTGTTAGAAAGGTACAAATTAGGTAAATTGAAAGCTTTGTTTTAATCCATTGCATCTCATTTCCAAAGACCTTTGTAACTTTCTACTAGAAAGAACAAATAAGAAAAGAAGAAAGGAAGGAAGAAGGGAAGGGGGGAAGGAAGGAGGAAAGAGACAAAGTAGATAAAAAAGGGAAGAAAGAAAAAGATAAAGGAAGAAAAAAGAAAGAGGGAGGAAGGGAAGGAGGGAGAAAGGAAGAAGGGAAGGTGGGAAGAAAGGTAAGGAAGGAAGGAAGTGAGGGAAGGAGCAAGGGGAAGGGAGGGAATGATGGAGAGAGAGGGAAAGAAAGAAAGGAAGGAAGAAGGAAAGAGAAAGAAAGGAAGAAAGACAGAAGGAAAGGAAGAAGGAAAGAAAGAAAGAAAAAGAAGAGGGGGAAGAAGGAAAGAAAGAAGGAAGGAAGAAGAAACAGGCATAGTGGAATACTATCTAACGAGGTCCCAGTCATTATTCCATGCATGGCTTTCACCTCCTTGGTGGGTTAGACAGTTCATATACAGTATACGCTGCTTGGTTTGAACCCAACAGGGAGAGGTTTGGTAAGCCTTTTTCTGGCTGTGAGTGACTGAGGGGTTGGTACTGTGCTGACAGAGAGTTTCTAATTAGATAAGGAGGCAGAGCTGTGAGTGCAAACACGGGATTCCTGGGAATGATCCTTTGCTCTCTTCCCTGGCTGCTTTTGAGTGAGGACTACATGCTGTGTGAGCTGCTGTGTGAGAGAGCCCTCCCTAACCTCACTACCATGTGACACTTAGCACATAGTGTCGCTTCTTTTGTCATGATTCTTTCTTGATCTTAGGGAAAGTGATAGGCAGAGATGGAATGGGCCAGTTTACCACTTGTGAACTTTGAGTGATTAGAAGAACCTCTTGGCAGAAGGAAAGCAAGGAAAAGGCACCTTGCTTTCCTCTCCAGCAAGGAAGGAAACATTTAAGTCTTACACTTCTGCTTATGTTTCTTTTATTATTATTTTTACAGCATTATGATCTATGAGGAAAGAAGGAAATAAGCATTAAATGTCTACACTGTGCCAAGGGAAAGTGTACCTTAGTGGGGTGTGTAGGGTGGTGAGGTGATTTGTACTTCTGCATTGCTATCCTTTCTCAATAAATATCCCTCTGTAAAATCTAACTTATATGCAGCTGATATAAATTAAGAGGAGCAGACCAGATGGAGGCTCATGAGAGGCAGTGCTATAAGCCACAATCTCTTAAACCACCCCTAGCATCCAGGTCATCTGCTAAATAAGAGCATCTCCCAGAATTTTGTCCTTGGGCATCATCTCTTCTCCCTCTAGCTATTTCATCTGTGATTCCAACAGCTCTCATGACTTCAATTATGATCTCTACACAGATGATTCTCAAAACTACTTATCAACCCCTAATTTCTCTGCTAATTGCCAATCTAGCATCTTCAACTGCCTACTGAACATCTTGAACTGGATATCCTGTACCACGGATAACTGAAACTCAAAACATCTAAAACTGAGTCCTTCCCCCATTTACAGTTGAGGATACCCTCCTGATCACCTAGGAATTATCCTTGACTCTTATTCTCCCTCTCACCTCCCATATCCAGTCTGTTGACTGGTCTGTCAGTTGCACCTTTTAAATATCTCTCACTTATGCCCCCTTCTGTCTTCTGACATTGCAAATTCCCATGTTGCCGGCCCTCATCATCTTATACTCCATACTAGTCAGTATGCCAGTCAGTAGTCTCTCCCCTCATCATTCCATCCTTCACTCAGCTATCAGTGATCTTTTTAAAGCACAGATCACCAGTCCTACCCACTCAATGAAATCTAGCACTTCCTCATCAACTGGAATCAAATATTATATCCTCTCATATTCAAAGACATTTATAATCTATCCCCTTCTTCATTTCCAATCTTCTTACACTTTACATTCTGCCATGTACACTTTGATGCAGTGACACTGGATCCTCAAAGATACTCCATCTCCTGACCACAGACATTTTCATCAGTTGTAGCCTCCATGTATGGAATACTCTGCTCCTCATCTCCATCTATTGGCTTTCCTGGATTCCTTTAAGTCAGCCTCCTATAAGAAGCCTTACCTAATTTTGTCTTGTTCTAATTCCTTCTAGTTTTAGTTCCAGTTCCTTCCTTCTGTTATTTCCTATTTATTATGAATATAGCTTGTTTACACATAGTCATTTTCATGCTGTCCCTCATTATAGTAAGCTTGTCAAGTTCAGGACTGCAATTTGACCTTCTTTGTCCTCAGCATTTAACTGCATTAGTGCCTGACACAAAGCAGATACTTAATAAACGTTGATTGACTGATAAATTTTCTATCTCTCTTTACCACTGTCTCCTTCTGTTCTCTCCCTCCCTCCCTCCCTCTCTCTCTCTCTCTCTCTCTCAAAGGGGTTCAACAGACTCTCATCTAATCTATACTTTGGTATCTAGCAAAGAAAGGTATTGGCTATGTCATCAACAAGCAAGAAACTTTTATAATGTATCCAATGATGTAGTCATCATAAAACTCCATCTATATCAACTATAGATTGGTTTCTAGCACTGTCAGCATTGAAAACATGCTGAAAAGTAGATTGGATATGGTTTCAAGCTTAATTACTTTCCAATATTAATACATATTATCCCTTTTGAAATCCTGTCTATTTCCACTTTTCCAGAAAGTGACAATTTAACAGTTTTCCTCCATTGAGCCTAAGTGTAAGTTGTATGCACTTCCAGCTATAAACAAAAAAACAGTCACAATAATATCTTCATCATAATGAAATCAAAATCCAGTGAAGTACTTCCATGCAAAGTTCACACTCCAGGCAGATGGAAGTGATTCAAATAGCTGAGCCTCTCATTAAATGTTGAGAAAAAAATACAGAGTTGAAATGCCACTCTAAATGAGCTGCTCTTTCAACATCTGGACACACAAATGCAGCCATCCTGCTCAATTCTTTCATAAAAGCAAATAAAGTTAACAAGTATGCTATGGAAGCTCTAGTAGCAGGTTAGAAAAGGCAGCAGGCTTGACCTAGAAAATATAGACACAACATCTTTGCTCTCTGGATCTCATTTTCCTCATCAAATTCAGATTGGAATATGAATTGATGAAGGATAGGTCATCTTTTGATCACCAATACTGTTTAGGTGTTATAATTGTCTGCTGGTTACTAGAATACCAGTCTTCAAAGAATTAAAGCAGACTTATTACGTACAGCCTGCAGACCACTTACAACCCTCAACCACCTGCAGCATGCCAAAGGATTTCAGGTGACCCTAGGGAAAATGTAGAGGAGAACATCCCTTTTATGTAAAGGAAATCCTTTGGCTTGCCACAAGTGGTCCAAGCACCATAAGCAGCAGGCAGGCTACAGTTTCTGCAGGACTGAATTAAAGTTAATGATAACCCAAAGGTCAACAAAGAGAGGTACATAGTGGGGCAAGCAGATTGAAACATATATGAAATGAACAATCATGTAAGACATGTGCAATAACATATGTCAACAGAGAAATAGGTGACTGTAAAAAAAGATGGGCTAGGCATACAAGAGTAATGGATAGTCAATGGGCAGCCCACATTCTCCTTAAGCATCTACATAATATCACAAGTCTCAGAACAAGATTCTAGGAACATTCAGTAGACACCCTGTTCTACATTTAGAGAACATGTACAAGAGAAACAGAAAGGAATGTACCAGAGTGGCAGTCTGCATCACTGAACGAAATGTCAATGATGTCATCGATAAGATCCTAGACACAATGAAGTATTAGAATTTTGGAGCAAATGATCTCAAGTCTACATTGCAATCATAGGAAATGACATCATTTTATGGTAATTCCATAGAAATATTTATTATCTAGAACAAGAAATATAGAGAGTGTGGGAGTTTTTCTTTCTGGATATGGAAAGAAAAATATTGGTATAGGAATTATCAGGAGGAACATTGAAGTGAGCTATGAATTGCTGTTACCAGCATTAGGTATGGCAAAAAGAAAGGTACTATGGCAATCTAGGCAAGCAAGGGGAAATGTTGAAAAGACTCTTTTTGCTCCTTTAAAAAGAGGAAAAATCATATCAGCTATTTACAACAAAAAAAGTCTTTTAACCCACCACCTTTTCTTATTGTTATCAATACTCCCTGAAGCAATTCTATGCCAGCGGTTCCCATGAAATCCTTGAATACTTCTATAGTCTTCTCTTCACGATAAAAAAAATGACTCCCTCCAAATATGTCTAAATCCCTGAGTCCATGTTATGAAGGCAAGATAGTAAGTCAAAGTAGTCAAAGAGGAAAGTAGTTATCTAAATTCAAATCTGACCTCAAACACATACTATTGTGTGACTCTGGGCAAGCCACCTGACCTCTGTTTCCCTTAATTCACCAGCGAAGGAAATGGAAAGGCTTTCAGTATCTTTGCCAAGAAAACCCCATGAACAACATTGCCATGCTATGGTCCATAGAATCATGAAAAGTTGGGCATAACTGAATGACTGAACCATGACAACAAAATAGTCAAGGGCTATCTGCTTCAGAGGAGGTTGTCAGATGGGTGAGGATGTCAGGAAAATGAAAACACAGTTCAAACAGAACGACATCTCATGGATACATAGAAAAAGTTGAAAAGCTATTTAAATGAACAATAAATTCAAGTGCTACCATCCATCCTGCCAATATCATAAAGAAACCACCACCTTCACAAGGGTTAGCAAAATGTCTAGTGATTTAAAGAAATATAATGAAACAGTTATGAAATAGTCTCTAAAGGGATACATATATCCTATCACTGCCTTGGAAATTTAAAATAAAAGCCATTATATCATTTTCAATAATTAAAGTGAAATACAATGAACTAGAAATATTGGCCTAATGTCTGTAGGAAGATTGAATCACACCAGGAAAATTAATGCCTGTTTGAGATAACACTTGTTATTGGTTCATAAATGGATACTTGCCCAAGGTTAGTTAATATCCTCTTCACAGCAGCATTGAAATGTGTCAAACAGAATGAGTAGGAAAATATTTCCTGTAGTAGGGGATCAGGGAGTTATTTATTCTTTTCATTCCACATATACGGTTGGCCAGGTTAAATTGAAGTTGGTTCCTTCTAAGAATACAAAAATATTCATAATAGGGCTTCTTCTGTCTCTTTGTTCCAACATAGCAGTTACCCCACATTCTTCTGATCTTCATTAAATCCTATAAATAGGAACATTCAAAATTCACCAGCCAAGGAAGGGGTCAGCTTAACCAGAGACAAATGACAACTTCAGCAAATGGTCAGAATACTAATTTAAAAAGAACAATTCATAAAATGTTTTTGCATTTGCCTCATTTCCCCATTCTTTTCTTTCTCATACTAATATTTTGTCATAGCCATATCTTGGCTGACAGTAAAATGAGTCACAAAGGGGTGGTCCGAGTCCTAGACAAAGCAGTAGAGGCTAGGCAGGAAATCAAAGGAGGAACAAATAAACATGGAATTAGAGGTCAAGACATGGAGGAGAAAGAGAAGCAAGGCAGGAGGAGCAGAACAGGTAGCAAGAAATCAGCCCTGATGACTCAGTTCCTTGAGAAACTGAGGCAGGAACTCAGGTATTGGGGAAAAGCAGGGCTCTAGTTACTACAACTGGAACACAACATAGGTAGGGGCTAGAAGTAGTCAAAAGTGGAACAAGGACAAGATCCCATAACTAAAATCAAAGTAGAAACCTTAGCAGAGTCAGCAGCAAAGCTGATTCCTGCATTTGCAAATTTTTATCTTTGTTCCTGACCTAGAATCCCTCCTGTTGCAATTAGTCTGCTTTTTTGTCCCAGTGCTCTGATATTCAGATAGAGAGATAATACAAAAGTTTCATTTTCTTTCTTTTCTTTCTTTTTTCCTTTCTTTCTTTCATTCTTTCTTGCTTGTTTGCTTGCTTTCTTGCTTTTCTTTCTTCCTTTCCTTCTTTCTCTTATTTCCTTCTTGAAACAGGATGGATCCTAGCATCTTAGAGCTAAATTTCTGGGGGGTTTCATGAATTTAAATGGGGAAAACCTGGAACATTTTTCAATTCAATTTTCAATAAAATTAGTTTGTTCTGTGATCTATTTTAAAACATTGTTTTAAATGTTTTAAAGGGGTCCATAGAATTCACCAGACTAACAAAGAAGTGAGTCCATGACATAAAAGAGGTTAAGAACATCTGGTCTGACAGATTCTTCATTTTACTCAAATACCTTCTCTGTGTCTTGCTGTTAGTCTCCTCTCAGGTATTTTCTTATCTATCCTATAATTCTTTTCCTTCACATCATCTCCTCTTCTGTGTCACTGAACTCTATTTACAGCTTAATTCCAGTTTTCCCCCTTTTTTCTTATCCCCAATCACATGTCTACAAAATAATATGTTCACTAAAATACAAAGAAGTGCCCATTTTGGCATGCCAGTTTTACTGTTGCCATAGAGACATATCAGTTTCCAATCAAGGAAGAGAGATGAATCATGGCTCATGAATATTTATTTCATTTTATATCTGATTATTCCATTTTTAACATCTGTGGCAAAATTGAGTATTTACTCTTTCTTATATCTTTTCAACACAACATTTTACTTTTAAAAAAATAAGCTTTAATTCATCTTCCAAAAATAAAAGCTAGCATAGGCTATTTGTATTTTACCTCACAATTCAGTTTCCAAGTTAAGCTAAGAGAGAGTTAATTCATTTCTAAACTTCATGGGTTTACTTTAGTTTTAAATTGGGTTTTTACTAGATGAAATGTCTAGGTTTGGAGTTGTTCCATTGCTATGAAGTACCTTCAATATAGCTACAGGGGCTGTAGGCTTATTGTCAGCACTACCCCCACAGAGTTAAATGACATTGTGTTGTCAACCAAGAGACTTGGAAAATATCACTACAGCAAAATCTGGACCTAAGTGAAATTCACCATGACTTGAGGATTAATGTGGCAGTCCTGCAGAATGCAGACTTTCTGTCAAAGCTCAATTCAAGAGCCATTTCCTACTTCATAGTTAGCCAGTGTCTACATCCCAAAATTGTCTTATATTCATGTAATTATTTGGTTCATGATGATAGGAGCAGAGACTGGAACTGTGATTATGCTGGAATGGGGAACTCCCAGGTAAAGAAACACTCTCCACCAATGCAGGTTGGTGCTTTCTTTACAACTTATAGCTTCAAATAGTTGTCTAGGATAGTTAGGTGGCATAATGTACAGAGCAATTGTCTTAGAGTCAGGAAGACAAAGGTTTGAATTCTCCCTCACATATTTCCTGGCTATGTGATCCTACACATGTCACTTAAACTCTCTGAGCTTCCGTTTCCTCATCTTTAAAATAGGGATGACAATGATAGTACTCATCTCAAAGAATTGTTGTAAGAATCAAATGAGAACAATACATACAGAACTTTGTAAACATAAAAAGTGCTATGTAGGACTATGGGAACTTCTGGGAGCCAAGATGGTGGCATAAGCAGTAAATCACTGTAACTCTCCCATATTCATCTCCAAACACCATCAAATAGCATCCCCAAACCAATCCTGCAATAGAAGAACCAACAAAAAGACTGAGTGAAACAATCTTTTAGCCCATGAAACTTGGAAGATTGGCCGAAAAGATCTGCATCACTTGAACCAAAGGGGTGCTCAGTCCAGGAGAGGAAGCATCCCAGTAATCCTACCACAAGCCCCACCTCAGCAAAAAAGGGGGAAATCCTGAGCCCCCACGTGGTGGAGAAGGCAAATGCCAACATCAGGTCCTCCATATACCTCAGCATAGCCAAGAGAACAGGCAGTCACCAACTCTAAGAACTGCTTTCTCCTTTGCAGAAGGGATGAGTAAATTAAGGATATTCCAGAAGGCAAGGGAGCTGGGACTACAACCAAGAACCACCTACCTGATAAAATTAAGCATAATACTTCAAGGGAAGAAATGGTCATTCAGTGAAATAGAAGGATTTCAAGCTTTCATCAGGAGAAAATCAGAATTGAACAAAAAATGTGATCTCCAATAGCAAGACTCAAGAGAAACCTAAAAAGGGAAAAGGAGGAAAGAAAACATAAGAGATGCAATAAAGCTGAACTGTTTACCTTCCTACATGGGAAGAAAATACTTGTAATTCATAAAATTTTACCACTAATAGTATGGCTAGAAGGAATATACATAAACAGAGGGTATGGGTATAAAATGAATTTAAAGGAATGACATAAAAACAATTAAGGCACTAGAAAAAGGCATACACTGGGTGCGGAAGGAAGGGAGACATAGAATGGGGTAAACTACTTCACATGAAGAGGCATAAAAAAATCTATTACAGTAGAGGAAAAGATAGCAGAGATGGGTGATGGGAATCACTTGAACCTTACTCTCATCAGTATTGGCTCAAAGAGAGATCAGTTGAATATAAAAATCTCTCTTACCCAGAGAGTAAAGTATGAAGGAAGGAGATTAAGTAAAGGGGAGTAGGAAACTGGTAGAAGAGAGGGCAAATCAGTGGAAGGTGGTAGACAGAAGCAAAACATGTCAAGAAGGCAAAGGATGAAAGGAGAGAGAGGAAAACTAGGATGGAGGGAAATTCACAGTTAGTGATCATAATTATAAATATGAATGACATGAATTCTCCCATAAAACAAAAACAGAAAGCAGAGTGGATGAAAAAAGAGAATCCTATAAGATGTTGTTTCCAAGAAACACACTGGAAGCAGAGAGACACACATAGCGTGAAGGTAAGGGGCTGAAACAGAATCTTTTATGCTTCATCTGAAGTTAAGAAAAAAAGACCAAGTAGAGCAATTCTGATCTCAGACAAAGCAAAAACAAAAAATAGACCTAATTAAATGTCTTATGAGAAGAAACAATAGAAAATGGAGCAATACCAATATTAAACATATATACACCAACAGGTATAGCATCCAAATTCTTAAAGAAGTTAAGTGAGTTACAGGTTAATTACCAAACAAGGGATAGAGAGCATGCTAAATCACTATTGATTAGAGAAATGCAAATCAAAACAACTCTGAGATATCACATCACACCTGTCAGATTGGCTAACATGACAAAACAGGAAAATGATAAAAGTTGGAGAGGATGTGTTAAAATTGGAACACTAATGCATTATTGGATTATTGTGAAGTGACCCAACCATTCTGGAGTGCAATTTGAAGCTATATCCAAAGGGTTATAACACTGTACATACTCTTTGGCCTAGTAATACTACTTCTAGGTCTGTATCCCAAGGAGATCATAAAAATGGGAAAAGGACCTACATGTACAAAAATATTTATAGCAGCCCTTTTTGTGGTGGCAAAGAATTGGAAATTGACGGGATGCCCATCAATTGAGAATGACTGGAAAGTTGTGGTATATGAATATAAGGGAATATTATTGTCTCATAACAAATGATGAGCAGGAGGACTTCAGAAAAACCTGGAAAAAATTTTATGAGCTGATGCTGAGTGAAGCAAGCAGAACCAGGAAAACACAGTATCAGTAACATTGTGTGGTCATCTACTATCAATGACTCAGCTCTTCTCTGCAATACAGTGATCTAAGACAAGTACAAAGGACTAACAAAGGCAAATGCTATCCACATCCAGAGAAAGGACTGTGGAGTCTGAATGGAGATCAAAAAATATTTTTTCACTTACTTTATTCTTTTCTGTGTTTTCTTTTCTTTTGTTCCGTTTCTTCTTTCACAACTGTGACTAATATGGAAATGTTTTACATGATAGCACATGTATAATCTCTATCAAATTGCCTATCATTTTTGCAAGAGGGGAGGGGAGAGAGGGAAGGAGAAAATTTTGGAACTCAAAATCTTATAATAATAAATGCTAAAAATATTCTTGACATGTAATTGGGAAAAAAATAAAATACTATTTTTAAAAGTGGTATATAAATGCTAGCTAACTTTCAGGGCTTAGAGAAGTTAATTCATTCAACCAGGGTCACATAATGAGTATGTCAAAAGCATTCCTTGAACTCAGGTCTTCCTAGTTTTAAACTGACCTCTCTATTCTCTACACCACACTGCTGCTCTGCATAGATACACAAAATCTGGGTTTCACCCAAAAAAGTCTCCAATCTAGCTGGAAAGTTGGGGGACGCACAAGAACAAGAATTAAATAGCACCAAGGCCAGCTGTCCATTCACTACACCATACTAATTCTCTTCTATATATTTTTTGCATATTTGCATGCATTTATCTAGGTACTTGCTGTCTCCTCTAGCAGAACATAAGCCCTTTAAAGATGAGGATTGTTTCATTGTTGCCATTGTATCCTCAGGACCTGAAACACTATGTGGTGCATACCTGACAATTAAGAAATGTTTATTGATTGATGGGCTGAAAGTGTATACTGGTTACTAGGAGCCAGAGCACAAGCCCTTATCTTCATAGTAACTAGATAAGAGAGATACAAGCCAAGTGTATTGATTGATTGCTTGACTGATCGACTGAAGTATAATGAAAATGTTGAGAGGAAAAGAATCATGACTAAACAGGGGAATATGTGAAGGTTTTGTGGAGGAGATGGAATCTGATCTGTTGGAAAGGAAGAGGGAATGAGAATTTCAACAGGTAGACATCAAAGAAGGAAAATGGATAGCTTGGTGGATAGACCACTGGACCTGAAGTCTGAAAGATCTGAGTTCAAATCCAACCTCAGATACCGTGTGTGACCATGGACAGGCCATTTAACTTTGTTTTCCTCAGTTTCCTCATCTGTAAAATGGGCTGGAGAAGGAAATGGCAAACCACTCCAGTATCTTTGCCAAGAAAACTCCAAATGGGGTCATGAAGAGTTGGACATGACTCAACCACAACAAAAGACATCAAAAGGGAAATGATTACAAGCATAAAGAATAATTGGAGCGAAGGTAAAGAGGCAAGAAGGCGCATAACACATCCAAGGGAAAGCAAATTAAGTTTCACTAGAGTTAATATATGCAATGATAGATGTATATCTGAAAGGATCTTAAGGTCATCTAATCCCACATTTTCATTTTATATATGAGAGAAGTGAGGCCCAGGGTCATGTAAGTAATAGATAACAGAGCCAGGATATTAAGCCAAGCCCCCTAATTTCAAATGTAGGTCTCTTTTGACTACACTATCAGTCTTCAATGTAAAAGTATTTATTCTACTTCCTTTGTATGTTTTAGGCACTGTACATACAAAAGCAACAATTAAAAAGTTTCTGACCTCAAGGAACTTATATTCTATCATAGGAGACAATATGCATATATGCAAGCATATATGGAATATATACAAAATAAATTCAAAGTAGTTTGGGCAGGAAGGAAGAAGTGTTATCTACTACAATCTTCCCAACAGTCCTGGAAGATAGGTATTATTGTTTTCCCTATTTTACAGTTGAGGAAGCTGAAACAGACAGTGCTAAAGTGACTTGCCCAAAGTCATGAACCCAGTAAGTGTCTGAGGACAAATTTGAACTCAGGTCTTCCTTACTACAGGCCCACAGTTCTATCCACTGTGCCTCTCGGTTTCCTCAGGGAGTAATTGGTGGAATTAGGATAGACTTCATAGAGAAGATTGTGCCTAACTCAGCTATGAAGAAAATTAAAAATCCCAGACTTGAGGGACAGATAATGCAAAGGTCCAAAAAAGGGAGCTAGAATGTCATATGTGAGTAAATGCAAGAAGACCAGTCTAGCTGGACTGCAGAGTCTGGGAAGAGAGGTAACATATAAAAAAGCTAGCATGATAGTGTGGGACCAAGTCATGAAGGCAATCCAATGTCAATCAAAGGAGTTCGTATTTTATCCTAGAGAAAATGTGTAAGGTAACTACTGAAGTGGAAACTATGTGAATAGTGACCAGTGGTAAGATGCAAATGAGATTAGAAAGGCAGAAATGGCAAATTTGGCAACTGATCAGATATATAGGTGAGAGAAAATCAGGAATAAAAGATAAGACTGAGGTTATAAACCTATGCAGAGTCAATGTGATACCAATAGCAGCTGCTATGAATATGCATACATATTTCCAGGGTAAATTCACAAAATATAAGAAACTCTCATTTTGGACCTAATTAGAATACCAGGAGGCAAGATTTAATGGGGTACTTATCACTAATCCAGGGAGCCCCAACATCTTAAACCTTCTTTCTGTCAAGTCTCTTCACAAAAACAAGTTTCCCTAGACAAATTCCTCCCGCTCAGCTTGCTTTGCTCTTTCTGCTCCTTGAGTCAACTGCTCTCATAGCTTTCTTCTCTCTCTCTGCTCATTCTCTCTTTCCTCTCTTTCTCTCTTTCTCTCTCTCTCTCTCTCTCTCTCTCTCTCTCTCTCTCTCTCTCTCCTCTCTGACAAGTCTGAGCTCCTAATGACCCAAGCTCCATGTGACTACAGGCTCCCTGAGTTGGCCTATTAATGGGCAAAGAAGATCTTCCTATTCCGTTAACATTACATTCAGCCCTAAGATTTTTCATGTCTGTTACATAGACTGATGGGACTTTAGGGTAACATATCAACAAACTTGTATAACAACAAAGAAGGGATAACACAAAATCAACACATAAAACAATATATTAGGTTGGAGGTTTGAGCATAAGCACCCCATTACTCCCCTTCAAACCAATGGGACTCAAAATCCCTTGGGCTAAGGGACAAAGGTCTCATCTTCTGAAACTCTTGCTAAGACTGAACGTAGAGCTGTCCCTGCCTCATGAGGGTCCGTTCGACGGGTCAGTTCCTTAGGCGGTATACAGAGCTTGGTCAATACCAGGTCCAGGGGTGATATATAGTAGTCTTGTACAGAGGGTGACATCCAGCTCAGGCTTACACTCTACAAGGGCAAGACATTAAGCCTACAAGAGATAAATCTAGCAAACAGGTTAACAAACAAAGGCCAAATAGAATAAGGAAAAAATAACCAGCAGCAAGGTAAATATAGTGTCAGCCATGCTTCTGGAGTCCATAAATCCACTAGAAATGCATTAATTCCTATCTTGGTATTGGTATTGATATCTACCCCCAGGCAAATTTAAAGTCATACCTCTCAATGTATCTATCCCAATGATGTAGTCAGGAACAGGTACTTACCACTGTATATTCTCTCTTATATAATTGCCCAATTTTCATCATTAGTTTAACTGATTTGGCTGGTATTTCAGCCCCTCTGATGGTAATAGGGGTTCCATGTTTAAATTTATTAGGGTTTCCATATGTAAGGGGGGATTTCATCCCAGTATCTATTAATGCCTTAGTGACAGTGCTTGATCCATTTTTCCAATACATAGCCAAACTGATATGGGGTCCCTTCGATGTATCTTTAACTCTTCCCCCACCCACCATTAATCTTGCATTAACATTACACCATTGACCTCACTCTATTTCAGGTCGTTATTGCTGCTGACATGGACTATAGCAATGGATTCTTTCCAAACTTTGTTATTAATATTTTTTTTATTTTATGCTGTCTACATTTCCCCCTGTATCTTTTTCTCTCTTCCTTTTCCTTCCCCAGGAGTCTTCCTCGTCCACGAATGGGTCTCAATATCTTTTGTTAATTTCTATTGAGGCACTGGGTCAGAAATTCCTGCCCTCTGGCTCTGAAAAGTGTAGAAATACTCTGAGGTGAGGTTTTCTTTGGGGATTACTCACTGGAATTACTTGTTTGGTCAGATGAGACTCTGGGCAGCCTTTAAGGAGCCCCTCAGCTTTGAAAACTCGTCTGTTGATGCTTCTCTCTCTCTGGTAACTATTTATGTATGTAATGGTCCAATAGTTGGATCTGTCTGTTGATCTATGTTGTATGTATTGCTTATGGTCAGACAGTTGGAAGTTCTGTTTGTTGGTCTTTATTTCTCTGTTTTTATTTTCTCTGAAATTCAGGGTGCTGATTTTTCCCCTGAACTAAGTGAGTGATATATGTGCTTGATTAAAGTAGATTGCTCAAAAGTTGCTTTCCTTTTTAGAAAAGCAGATCTAAGAACATGTACAGCAGGCTTTCTTGTGTATGTTGGGGTCCTTGCTGATACAAATGGCAATAGAAAGGAGGGGAAAGATGAGAGAAAGGTAAAAATGGTAGGAATTTTAAATCCACTATACTTCATGGTTTGGGAATACACACACACACACACACACAACCAGGACTTCAAATATGGCATTCTAGATTAATGTGGTATCACTGACTGAGATATCCAAGTCAGTGGAAGCATATTTGAGGGTAAAGATAAAAAATTTCTCTAAACATCTGGATGTCCCACCAATGTATCTATAATGGTTTTTTTTTTGCCCCTGACTGGAATAACTGCATGAAATCAATCATCTCAAGTATTTTCCTCTACTCCTGTGTACTTGTTCCAGATGAATCCCTTTCACATAGTACTTTCAAATCATTCCCTTGCTCAAAAACCTTCAAAAAATTCAAACAACTTGATCCAACATTTAAGAACCACTACAACCATTCTCCAAACTTGTTTGCCAATCCTCTCTCTTCTGTCTTATGCAGTCTTTCCACTCCAGTTAAGCAACATACCAAAGGCACAGTTGCCTTCCTTCTTCTTTTGATTTGTACCATTTTCCTCCCATCTGGACTGAATTGCCCATTCTCCATTATTGGTTCCTAAGGCCTCTCTTAAGCTGCACCACTCTAGCCTCTGGTGATCTCTGCTCCCTCTGAGCTTATGCCACATAGTTCTTGAACCAGTCATTTGGCAGACAGTTCTTCACTGGACTGTGATCTCTTTTGCTGCTGCCTTACATTTTTTGCAATTATATTTCTTATTAGAAATCAAGCATTGACCTTCAGTATAAGCAACCAAACTTTCTTAATGAGAAATATAATTCATATTGAAATTAATCAATTTCAGCACGTCCTCATTAACATTTCACTATGTCCTCATTAATACCTTTTTAATCCATCTCCTCCGTCTCCTTTCCAGCCTTCCTCTCTAGGGGTAGCTTATATCTATTTTGTATATATCTTGTATGTCACTTCTCTATTTATAAACCATCTTCACCATTAGAATATCAGCTCTTTGAAAGCAGGAACTGTTTTTGCTTTTTCTTTGTATCAATAGCACCTAATACAGTGCTGGAAACATAATAGGAATTTAACAAATATTTCTTGATTAAATCATTCATCTACTAAGGTTTCATCAGAACTCTTTGACTATGTGTTCTTATTCATTCACATTGCCTTCTGTCATCATAATTTGCTCTCCATTCTTCTGGTTCTGCTTTTTGTTGTATTCTCTTTATCTCATAGAGGTCTTTTTATAGTCATCTGTGTTACTAATACTTATCAATCCTAAATGCATCATAACATTCCATTGCATTTAATGTAATTAAGATTTGCTGTATTTAATCACTACCCTATTGCTGTACAATTAAGTTGCTTCCAGTTATTATTCCTTTCTTGCATTTACATATACAGGGTGCCCCATAAGCCTCATTTTAGGTTTGAGCTATTAAAATTAAAAACTGGGCTGTGTTTTAGAAGAGTTGTTGTTGTTTAGTTATTTCAGTCATGTCAACTCTTCATGACCCCATTTGAGTTTTCTTGGCAATTGGAATTCTTTGCCCTTTCCTTCTCCAGTTCATTTTTCAGATGAGAAAATTAAGGCAAACAGGGTTAAGTGACTTGCTCAAGGTCACACAGCTAGCAAGTGTCTAAGTCCATATTTGACCTCAGAAAGACAAGTCTTTCTGACTCCAGGCTCAGCACCCTATCCACTATACATTTTAGAATAGAAAGAATGTTATATCCATCTGTATAGAGAAACAATGTGGTGAAATGGGATCGAGAACTGACATTAGAACCAGGAAGACTTGAATTCAAGCCCACTCTGACACCTACTGGTTCTATGACCTTGGAGAAGTCACTTTTCCTCTTCATCTTCTAGACAACTCTCGAAGATAATGAGTTGCAGAGAAAATGCCAGCCTACATTCCTCACCTGGGAATTCCCTATATCAATGAATGAAATCACAGTTCCATTTCCTATCTATATATCACTCCTACAGACAACATATGAGAGGCTTAATAAATATTTCAATAAGCCTGGAAAGATTTATATGAACTGATACAAAGTGAAATGAACAGAACCAGAACAATATTGTACACAGTAACAGCATCATTTTATGATGAAGAACTGTGAATGACTTAGCTATTCCCAGCAATATAATTAGCTAATACAATCTCATAGGACTCATGATGAAAAATATTGTCTCCAGAAAAAGAACTTATGCTATCTGAACACAGACTGAAGCATATTATTTTTCACTCTTTTTTATTCAAGTCTTTTTGCACAAGACAGCTAACATAGATGTGTTTTATACGACTGCACATGCATAATCTATATCAGATTGCTTACTGCCTCAGGGAGGGAAGAATGAAGGGAGGGATAGAATTTGGAACTGAAAACTTTAAAAAAAAGAATGCTAAAATTTATTTTAACATGTAAATTGTGGGGCAAGATATTATTTAAAAAATAAATATTTCAGTATTTCAAAAAGATCTAACATTTTGTATCAGCAAGTACCCTGATGCATCCAGAATGACCTGTTAGCACAGGTTCTTAGATCTGCTTTTCTAAAAGGAAAGCAACATTTGAGGGGTCAATGGTATTTTTTAACCACGTATACCAACAGAGAAAGTACAAGCAAAGAAATAAATACCAACAGACAGGGCTTCTAACTGTCTGACTATAAGCAATACATACATAACAGATTAACAGACAGATTCAACTGTCTGACCATTACACATATAGAGTTACCAGAGAGAGAAGCACCAACAGCTGAGTTTTCAAAAGTGGGTGAGGAGGTGCTCCTTAACCCAGAGACCCAGAGTCTCATTTGTCATAGGAATCTTCTTCCAAAAAGTAAGCCCCTAACAAAACCTCACCTCAGAATATTCATATATATATAATATATATATATATATATATATATATATATATATATATATATATATGTACTTTTCAGAGCCACAGGGCCTCACAACCCTCATGACCCAGTGTCTCATGAGAAATTACAAAAGATATAGACTTTCTACTAAACAAGCCTCCCCTAATCAAGCTTCCTTTAATGAGCTCCACCTGAGGCTCATTAATGGACAGAGAAGATCTTTTAGCTTTCATTAACGTTACACATTTGAGTGCCATAAGTACTCACCAAAGTAAAGAAAAATTCCTCCATATCCTTAATTAATAATTTCATGACCTGCTGCAATCAAAATAATGAGCCATTTACTTTGTAGGCAGACTTCTGCTGATGAATCTTGCTGGACTTAGTAAGATTCATCTACCCACAAAAAAAAATACTTATGCTGTCTGTTACCAGCTTGTTCTCCAAGCTCCACCAGGTTCATAGAAAATGATTGGCAGAGCTGGTGATACACAAACATAGTCTTTGAGAACTCAACTATACTATAGTACACTACACTATAATGAGGCATCTGAAGAAAACATGTGCAGAAGCTCAATAAATATTTGTTAATAAATAGTTGTTGAATAAGTGAGTTTCAGTTGAATGTCTCTTTTAATGAGAGAGAAAAGCTTAACATCGACCTCACATTTCTATGTCTCTTTCCATTCTAATAGTCGTTGAAATTAATTATTTCATCCCTTCTACATAGGAGAAAGTAGTTTTTGCACAAAAGCAGGGATTTTTTGACCTCATTGTAAATAGACAGACCATGATCATTTTCATTCTACATACACAGAAGAGCATCTTTAGCAGTGTAATGGTGGGAAGCAGAGTAGACAGGAAGACTGTCGTACTCAAACAAAAGAAAGTGACAACAGAATAACCTCAATATCAGTAGATCACAAAGGCCAAAATGGCAAGGGGAGGGTAAAGCAGACTTTATCAACTTGGAAAGGGAGGGTGTGGAGTGGAAAGGCAGACCCATTATCTGGAAGTAGCAGTGGGGATCAAGGGGTATGTTTACCCTTCCTATTGACTGCTGGTCTCTAGGAAAGGTTCTCCCAGTGAAAAGAAGGTCAGTGGGTTTCATGAGAAAGTCTAGTTTCACTTACAAGTGAATGGGGAATTTCCAGAGAAAAGTGGAATATATGCATAATAGAAGGAGAATTTGAAAGATCATAGGATTCTATCTCTAAAACTGGAAGGGAATTTCAGGGTCATGTAGTCCCACCCAATAATTAAGTAGATGAGGAAACTGAAGCCTCGAAAAGTTAAATGACTGCACAAGGTCATTGTATACAATCAGTACATGGAAGATCTGGGATTCAAATGAAAGTCATCTGGCTCCAAGTTCCGTGTTTGTTCCACTGAAACATGCAGAGAGCCAAAGAGAGCTTCCAAAGGGGCAGGTGGAAGGGAGGAGCATTAGAAAGGGTAGGACTAAAATGCATAAGGATGAGAGTATACACTTAGTGGTCAAACAGTTTAAGTGGGGATGAGATAAAATTCATCTCATCATGAGTCCTAAAGTAGTTTCCAAACTTTAATCAAACCAAAGTCAAATACATACTTGTGAGATTTTACACTAGAATCCTTTTGTTTTTATTTCATAATGAAAATTATCAAGCTTTCTTCACTATGAACTAATTAATTTAGCAATGCCCCTCTTCTACTGATCAATAGAAGACCTTGCTTCATCTTGGTGTGGCCCAATTTTCATGTCAACAAATGAGAATAATAAGTTTTGACATTTGCCTATATCTTGAGAAACAATCATGATTTCATTAGAAAACTCAAGTTCCTTAACTCAGTCAATTCTTCACCTAATGCCAGGGAATACACATTCATCCTAAATGCCAGTGAGGGTAGTCCTTCTAAGATTCTTCTCATTACTCAAGCTCTTTAATACATGAGAGAAGGAACAGTCCAACTATGCTGCTCTATGTTTATGCTGCTTCCTCTGTATTCTTTTAAAGGGTACCAGAGACTTTGTTAACGAGTACAATAAAAGAGACTTTACAGCTCAGGGACTCATAGGAAACATAGTGGTTGATTCATTAGCCAATGAAGAAGCTATATTCCCAGATCTATAAACCTAGACCTCAGTGCCTTAAGGTATTGTACAAAAGAATTCCACAGGGATCTATGGAGGGGTCATCCATATCTATAAAAGTTTATGGAAGTTAGGTTACAAAACTCAAAAGTGATCCCTAGTTAGTTCTTTTCCCACAAGCCTAGTGAATTCGTTGAACATTTTAGGCCTTATTCATATTGCTCCTATGACCAGACATGCCCTCCTCTCTCCCTACGACTGATGTCAATCCTAACCATCTTCCATATCCCAGATGCAAGTCTATATCCTCCATAACATTCCCTCTGCTCTCACTTAATTTCCCCTTTGCCAAACCAAACCTCTAAGTCCTACTAGCCTGATCCATATAATTTAGCATTCAATCATATATCATCTTACTTCTTATTTTTTCCTTCCCAAACTTACTCTAAAGTTCCCAAAGATGGAGACTGTCCCATGCTTTTGGATCACTCATAGCACCTAGAATAATGCTGTGTTTCATCAAGGTACTAAATAAACTGATTTTCTGTTTGAGTTGCAAATAAAATTCATTCTTAAAACAGGGTACCAAAGCAATTCACTCAGACCAAAGCAAAAAGGCTCTTGAATTTTCCAGCAGCTTCCTTTCATAGAAATTCTCTCTTTTTGTAATTTGTTGATCACAATGAGGAGGGATGATTCGGAAGGATGATGATACTGGTGGAAGAGAAACAGCAAAGTATATTAATTTCACTCAGAAAAAATGTTGGAATTTGATAGAGAATTTTTGTGAGGAAAGGACTTTTTGAACTTCAGTGTATCATATACACTTAAGTCCTCTCCATCATATTCACTAATAACATCATGGAGCTACCAAAGTATCATTTAGAAATGAGGAAGACTCAAACTGGTTTGTCTGAATAAATAAATTTTAGTGACACTCTTCAGACTGCTAGCATTAGCTTGAGGGCAGCATACAAGTCATAAATTAATAGTTATCATTAATATTTTAGGGTTGCAACGTCAAACTCAAACAGAAATGGCGGCCACTAAACCATATAAGGATCCCTACAGGGCACAAATTTACTCAGTAAGATATATATTAGCACTATCTATGTCCTGTTGTATTTTTACTATTTTGTTATATGTTATATATAGGGAATATACTTAGGGTATTATAGATATATAGAATACAAATATACTAGAAATTTGTATGCTTGTATATGCATGTACGTATACAAATATTCCAATCCGGTTGCTGCAGTTCATGTTTGACACCTGTGGTTAGCAAAAACCTTTTAGTTAAGTTTCAGATAAGTGAAAATGACTAGTTAAAAGCAATTTTTATGTTCTTTTCCTTATTATGTGCCAGATGCCATATATTGAAACCAGTTATCAGAATGAGCCAATTGAGAAAAATTGATCAGCAGAGCAGAACCTACAAAGTCATTGAAAAAAAGAGAAGAAAAAATTCTCTATAGAACTTTGTGTTCAAAAGAGAGAGATAAGTTGAATTGTCAAAGATAACGTACAATTTAGAAATAAATTTCAGTTCCACCTAGAGGTAGTTAATGTTGTAGTTAAAAGACCATCGCGTCTGAACCCTGTTGCAAACTCTAGCTTTATGACCTTTGTCAAATCATTAACCTCTCTGATTTTTAGTATCCTTCTCTGGAAAATGGGCAAAATAGTAACTGAACCACTTAACTCATAAACTGTAAGGAACAAATGAAATACGCTATGATAAGGGTTTTTTCACTTTAAAGTTATATATAAACATTGGTTTATAATATAATTTTTCTACATTGAAGAAACATCACCATCAAAATGAGGTACTTAACTTGGGTCTGTGAATTTTAAAAAATATTTTGATAATCATATTTCAATAGAATTAGTTTACTTTCTAATCTTATTTCATTTTCCATAGGCTTCATCAGACTCCCAAACGGATGGGTGAAACAAAAAAAGTTAATCCTTGCTCTAAAGTCATTTCATGGACACCACCTAGGAATGATGACATTTAGAATCATGTGGCTAAACTAATTGTCATTTTGTAAGAGATTGTAAACAACCTCACAATAACAACAGCGGTAATATCTTTATTTACTGGAATCAGCCTACTCCAACTGTTCTGAATCAGGGAAGCAGCATTCCACATCTGTATAGAGATTTACAAGGGCCTATTTCATTGTTAAGAGGTCATAAAATGACTTTATTTAAGTCCAGAAAGATACCCAATCTGTTGCAGTATTTTAGCTGAAATAATTAAGGTGACAATTTCAAAATTAACTATATGCTGATTGACTGAGGTAGTTTTATGTAACAATCCATGATACTGAAGAAATATTTACCTGATTTAACATTGTGAATACATAAGTGTGGGGTTTATAGGTGATGGATTTGTGAGTTGCCAGGGGTCAAACAAGCAATGTTAGGGAAAAAATCATCACAAACTTAAGGGGATTAGTTCTTACATGACACTCAATGGGTCCGTTTCAGAAGTGCTGGGGCTACAATTTCACCATCGCGATCTGAGAAAACCTTCAGTTACCTCCACACAATGAAATAGATTTTAAAGAGAGAAAAAAAATATTTATCTTGTTAAATTTCATGAAAACATACATACCACAAAGCAATTTTGAAAAGAAAAGGATTTTGAAATCACAAGAAGAAGCAAAGTAACTCATGTAGTGTTCTCTGAGGGTGCTGTCTCAAACAAACCAAAAAATGCAACTGTTGGTACTGGAAGTCAATAAATATGTAACAAGGAATGGAGGATGTATAGCTGAACAAATAAACCAGAAGGTGAGTTTTGAAGGAAGAAGTAACATTTTTTTCAAGGTAGCATTCCCTTCTTTGAATAAAAAGATGTTGACATCAGCATTTAGTCATTTTCTAACATTCTTTTCTATCAATATACTTAGATTATTGCAGGGTTTTCTCTTCTTTCCCTCAAAAATGCTATTTTCTGTCAAGCTAAATGTTGTCTCATTTCAATTTTAGAAACATTAGTATGGCTTTCAATTTCTTTTTTATTTTCAAGAGAGAAATTATCCTTTGTACTAAGTTTGTGACACTATATCAACTCTGTTATAGAGGTATGAAACAATGATACTGCTCTACCTGGCCCCATTTTAAAACAAATTTTTCATTTTATTGTAAAATATGCAATTAAAGCAGAGGGGAAAAAAACATGCTTTGGTAACAATAATTCAGTAGAAAGGACCTGCTGGCCTTTCTATTTCATCTCACTGCAGGGAAGTTTTTTTTTTTATATTTTTATTGAGAATTTTAAAATCCTCTACAATTATAAACATTTCAATGTATAAAGAACAAGAAAAATGATTGTACATAAACGCGTGAACTTCTGTTACATATTCTATATATGCATGTATCTACTTGTATGTGCATGCATATGCATATATGAATATATGAATATATGTATATATGTGTGCCCACTTTCCCCTTTCCAAATAGAATTTCATTTACCAGTAAATAGTTCCCTTCATCACAGAATTAATGCTGTGACCAGAGAGGCCTGTTTAAGTATGAGAAAGTGTCAGACATAGGGAGAGGCTCAATCATATCACCTAATGCAAAGGAAAAAAGAGAGGCAAAGACCATGAAAGAAATAAATAGCATAGATTTGTCTCTCCATATATAGAAAGGATTAGAAATTGGATATACTTTTTTTAGATGGCAAATGAAATATAATTTCATACAGGTTGACAGATATACAAAAATACATATTTGTCACAGGCTTTTGACAAATATAGAGGGTGTCCTAAAGTCTTCATGCAGCTTATTAAAGCCTAAACTGAAGCTAAGACTTTGGGGATATCTACATCTGCTTAACCATGATAAATCTGGCTCCTCTTTTATTCCTTCCAAGGTTAGTGTGGTCTTTACCTGTTCAGTGTAAAAATGACTTAGCCGCACATATTTCTCTCCTTCCACACACCTGAATATTGATCATCGGTTAGACACCTCAAAAAACTGAAAAACAGTGCCAGATAGTAAACTCATAAAAAGATAATAGCAGCTATATTTAAACCTTTTGAAAATACTTTGTAGATGAAAACCCTGAAGTTTAAAGAGACTGAACAACCTGGGACCATCAATCAGAAACCAATCTTGTCACTTCAAGTCTAACGTCTTTCCTCTACACCAGTAGTGCCAAATTCAGATAGAAGTAGGAGTCACTAAATGGTTCACAGAGATCAAGGGCCACATATTGACTTAGAAAAGCACATGTTCACATTTTCTATGTTCTATTGTATTTTTATTTATTTTGTTAAATATGTCCCAGTTAAATTTTAATCTGGTTCGAGTACTTAGTTGAAGAGTGCTTGTTCCCTCAGTTCCACACCTTGATAAGAAAGATGCCGTTGATAATGAGAAGAATTTATAAATAGTTTGTTTTGAAAAGTGTTTTACATACAGCAGCTAAATTGAGGCTCCAAACAACTCTGAGATAAATACTAAAGCTATTAGCACACTCGTTATATAGATAAGTAATATATTATATTTATTAAATAGATGAGGAAATTGAAGTTGAGAAGTGACTAAAAAGGGTCACACAGTAAATATCTAGGCAAGACTCAAATGCAGAACTCTCTAATTGCAGATTTAAAAATCTACTATAAAATATCAATAATACTGTAAAATGTAAAAATATAAATAGTTTGCTTTGCACCTAAAACATTATTACAAATACCTAAACACTTGAGACCATAGCAATAATAAAAACATATACATAGATAATTGTTGAAAGTTATGTTGGCTCATCATCCCATTGTTCCCAGCCCTGCTTATCAAGCAGTACTGGGGAAGGCTCTGGTAGGCAAGGAGCACCAAGTCTGCAGCTTTTTGTCATGCACCACTACCTACAAATTGTCATGTCCTTGCTACCTTAGGGAAGAACTGAGAGTCAAAGACCCAACCTCTGGATTGTCTAAAAGTTACCTATGAAAGCTTGTGCCACCTTGAAACCATTGCTGATTTTCGGTAATCAGCCTATCAGTGTGTTGCTACCTTGATATCCTTATAACAAAATCCTTTTAATTCTATTTAATTCCTGAGTTTTGCCTCATTAATCAGGGTGAAAACCTGAAGAATTTTCCTTTCAACAATATGTTTTATCCTTGCTTTTCTCAACAAAAATAGCACATTCTATCACAACTGTAGAGCACACCAATTATATTCATAAGCTGAAAATGGAGAAAATGGTTCACTTTTTTGTTTGTTTTTTATGTTATTTTAGACTCAAATGCCAGAAACAAATACAGAAAGAAAAAAGAACCAAAAGCATATCATAAACTTAAATATTGGAACTAAAATACAAAGTTAAAAAGAAAAAAGCATATTATATGCCTAGCAGAACATGAGAGAATTCAAATTATGCAACAATAAATTTTCGTCTCAACAAAGCCTGCACAATAAATACTTGTGTTGAAAATTGTCCATCTTTTCTTTGCTTCCTTGTGAGTTCTTTTGATCTCTGCTGTGTACTTTTTGACTTTGTCCTTTTTTTCCCTTCTCCCACCTCTCCCCAGAAGGCTGCAATAAAGTTTAGATATATTTCTTTATAGGTATAGATATATACATATACATATATACATAAATATAGAGAGAGGCATATACTTTCCCAAACATTCCACTGCTCCAGATCTTTGTTTTTTATGTTCGTGCATATCTCTTGTTTCCTATCCCTCCTGCCTCCTCTACTTTACTTCTCCCCAGTGTCTTACCCTCTTTTATTTGCCTACTCCCCTCCAAAGATCGCTATCCTATCCTCCCATTCCCATAAATCTAAACTCACTTTCTATAACCCCTATTACCTATTCCTTCCCCTTCCCCTCTAAGGATCTCTCTCTCGTCCTTTCACCCCTCCCTATGCCCCTACCATTTTATTTCTTCTAAATTTAGAAGACTTTTATACTCTTCTAAATATGTATGTATTGTTCCCTCTTACACCCATTGTCGAGGAAAGTAGGTTACCAGAACTACCAGCTCTCCTCCCCCATCTAATTCCTCTGTACCAATTCTTCCTCTTGCACCTCATTTGTATAAAATAGTTATTCTTTTTACCTGTTCTTAAATGGTTTTCCTTTTTAAATTTATATCCTACTTAGGTTTTTCCCAGTCACACTTATGAACTTCCCAATTATTAATAAGAATCCTAGGCATCCATTTTACATAAGTAGACATAAAAAGTAAACAGCCTGTCTTTATGAACCTTTGGTATATACCTTCTGTTTTTCTTGGTTCTTGTATGTCAAAACTTCTATTAAGTTCAGAATTTTTTTAACAAAGTCTTGAAGGCCTGAAAGTTTATCAAATGTCTTTTTTATTTTCATTCAGGATAATACTTAACCTTGCAAAGTATGATATTTTCAGCCAGAGCCCAAGTTCTTTGCTTTTGGATATATTATGTTCCAATATCAGTGGTCCTTTAATGTCTCTGCTGCTAGGTCTTGTGTGAGTCTAATTGTGGCACTACCCTATTTAAATTGTTTTAACCTTGATGCTTTTAATATTTTATCCTTGAGTTGGGAGTTTCAAAATTTGACTGTAATATTTCTGAGTCTTCCTCATAGGATCTCTTTGAAGTGGTGATTGATGGATTTTTTTCTATTTCTACTTTCCCCCTTTGTTCTAATACTTTCTACTTCCCCCCCCCTTGTTATAATGCTTCAGTACAATTTTCTTTCATTATTTCTTGTATTATTGCATCGATTCTTTTTTTTGATGGTAACATTCAGTTAGTCCAACTATTTTTTTTATTTTCTCTTCTTGATCTAGTCTCCAAATCTGTTGTTTTTTTATAAGATGTTTCACTTTCTCTTCTATTTTTTCATTATTTATATTTTTTGTTAATTATTTCTTGAACAGTTATAATTTCGCTGGCTTCACTTTGCCCAAGTCTAATTTTCAAGGTGTCATTTTCGTCCTTAAGGTTCTGGATTTTCTTTTCTAAATGGTTGACTTTCATAATCTTCTTGTTTTTTCTTGGATTACTCTTATTTTTTTTTGTTTTTCCTCCATTTTGGTCATTTGGTTTTTAAATTCTTTTTAAGATCGTCTAAGAATTCTTTTTGGGCAAGTAACCATTTGACATTATTCTTTGGGGGTTCTTTACTTCAATATCCTCTCCTGAAAATGATCCCCAGTCATCTCTATCCCCATGATAGCTTTCTGTGGTTGGATTCTTACTCCTTTGCCAGTGTATTTCTTTTGTGGTAATAGTTTAATTTTTGTAATCACCTCTAGCCCTGGGGTGTGGGAAATGGTGTCTCTTGCCCCAGATTTTCAGTTCTCCCCTCCTAGCTGGAACCAAAGTCAAATCTCCAACCTTCTGTAAGTGCTCGCTTCCAGAGGCTTCCTGCCCCACTGCTTCTGCCCTCACACGGCTTGTGCTGCTTCCCTCTAGTGGCTCTTCCACAACATATCTGGGGCTGGCAGCACAGTTTCACTCAATCTTCCCAGGCTCAAACACCCAACTCCCTTCATTATCCTGGGGTTGAAAGTTCCTGTGGCTGGGGACAAGGCAGCCTCTCAAACCAACTAAGCCCAGGGCTTGCCACTAGTTGTTAAAATGGACCCTAGCCTGAAGGTGTTTACTCTTAACTGGGACTAAACTTTGTCCTGGGGATTTTCTTCTAATCTTCCCAAATTGTCCAGAAAAACTCAAGTTGTGCCCCTATTCTTATTTTTCTCCACCCACACTTTGCTCACCCTAAAGTGCTATTTTAACTCTTTTGTAGGGAAAAATCTTGAGAGTCTGGAATTTTCTGACCTACTCCACCATTTTCCCAGAATCCTCTCTCTCACTTTGAAACTATATTTAATGCTTCCCCCTTTCTTGCAGATGATATTGTAACCATATTATTATAGAAGATAAATATTTCAGAAATGAAGAGCAGAGTGAAAAAAGAGTCAGAAAATGATAAGAAAAGAGATGTGAAAGAGGAGAAGAAAAATGGAGACATTCTAAAAGAATTTTTTTAAAGAAAAAGAATACCAAGGAGGAAAACAAAAATGAAACAAAGAGAAATTGAGAGACAGAAAATCTATTTTAACCAATAAATCGTTCCCCTTGCCAGAGCATCAATCCTGTGTCCAGAGAGTTCTATTTGTGTATCAGAAAGTGTCAGTAGACCTAGGGAAAAGCTCAATCATATCACTTAATGCAAAGGAAAAAAAGAGGCATAAACCATGAAAGAGACAAAAGGCACAGACTTGTCTCTCCTTATAGAAAAAGGATTGAAAATTGGACATGTTTTTTTAGATTGCAAAGGAAATATAGATTCATGTGGTTAAGGTGATGTGAAGCAAGAAGTAACACTATTTCTTCTTCAAAGAACTATAATGCCACTTTTAAGCAAGATCAAACTACTGCAGAACATCCTTCATAGCTACTTGGTCATTTACTCCTAGATATCAGAATTCTTCTCTCCTTAACTTGAGTTGCAAAAGGAGAGATTAGAAAATAGGGCTAGGTTAGGAGGCATTCAAGGGTTGTGAGGTGGCTCCTGTTTTCTATGTATCCCAGATAACCTTTGGCATTTTTATCCAATCTCCCATTCATATTAGTGAGTGAGATTTCTTAGAGCAAGACTACATCTCTCCCTCTGGCTTCTAAAGGTACCCTCAAATAGTTGGGAGTATTTTTCTAATGCTTTAGGTTTGAGACTCCCTTTCAGAATCATTTGATCAATTAACATTCATCAACTTTTCTTTTAACTGAGAAGATAAGAGAAGTTACAAAGTATTTTAAGGATATACTCTTCCCACACATATACTATCTTAGCCTCTAGAGAGAATGGGCTTGAACTTAAAGTTGTTTCTACCTAGGGTTTGCCCCATCCAGTTCACTTCTGAATGTAACTGATGGATGAGATTCTCTTGCTCCCTTTTTGATAGTGGGTCAAATGCATTGCTGAAGACTGCGCCTCATTGGGTTCAGCTATCTGCAAAAACCTAGCATGTACTCCAGCTCCCAGATTGCTAGTGTCTTATTGGTCTAAGTTCATTCAGTGGATAGATCTGGGCCTAGAGCCAGGAAAACATGAGTTCAAATCCAGACTCAGACACTTACCAGCTGTGTGACCCTGGGGCATGTCACTTAATTTTGTTTGCCTCAGTTTCCTCATTTGTAAAATAAACTGGGGAAGGCAGTGGCAGATTACTCCAGTGTCTTTGGCAAGAAGACCCCCAAAACGGGTCATGAAGAATCAAACAAGACTAAACAGCAATAAAGTCTGTGTAAGGACTACATCAGAAGAAAATGCTGTGCATATTCCTAAAAACTGGACTCTCATTCACCAGCACCAGTCCGATTGCATTTGTATCAACAAATCAACCAACAAACACTGATTCAGTGCCTTCTAATTGTCAGAAGTTGACAATACAAAGACATAAATAAACCATTCCTGCTTATAAGGAAATTAAATTGCCATTTGTTCCTTTGCCCTCTCATTCCTTCGGGTAATGGGGATAAATAAAGCCAAAGGATTTGCATAATAATAGGTGAGTCTAATAACTGATGGTGAATGTGGACGGAGGGTAGTATCTAAAAGGAAGAGACTACAAAAAGAAAGTTGTGGAAACTAAGGGGACAAAAGAAGGATTGTTAGGTATTTTTGGACCTCATCTTGCACCAAGTGGGTGGTTGGAGAACCTTAGATACTTGCTCCAACTTGACCTGAGAAACTGGTATCCTGGATGACAGTATTACAAAACTATGAAGAGCAACAGGAAATTGGAGAGAGAAATACCATCTTCTCTCTCTGTAAGTCCCTTCTCCCAGCTGGAAGCTTTCAGGGCTCAGCAGGCTTAGGTAAAACCTGCTGTCAAATGACTCTAATGAATTGGAGATGACTGGGAGCTTGTACACTTTTTTGTGACTTGAAGATATTCATCTGAAGATTTCTGTTTTGCTTTTCACCTTTTAATAGAAATATAGCCCATAAAATTGTAAATTCTGTCATTTCAAGCCAGGAGTCAGGCTCAGATTGCTGGAGAGTTTGTACTACGTGCACATGGGGCAATTACAAGAAAGCCTCAGTGGAAGGCAGAGCATGGTGGAGAGATTGTTTGTCCTGCAGTAGGCAAAGACCTGGGTTTGAATCTTATCTCCAGGCTTTGTTTTGTGATGACAGACAAGTCACTCAACCTCCTTAGAGCCAGGTTTGCTTATCTGCAAAACTAGAGATTATAATTAGTACTGTTATGTCAGGAGCCTTTTGTGAAAATCAAATGAGATCATACATGTAAAGCTCTTGGTGGAACTGTGCTGCTGTTTTTTCAGTGGGGGTCAAACACAAACAACCCTGAAGGAAGCCACCATCTTGCTCCTATTGCTCTGTATTCAGGCGACTATGAACTGAACTATATATGCACAGGTAGATAGCCTTTATGGGTTCAATGGAAACATTCTTAGGATACCTCCAGAAGCATCTAAGATAAGAGGGATGATATTCCTTGATGGCAGGGGTCATGTCCCTTCTCCTACTTTCTTTGTACTCTGAGCACTTAGCAAAGCATCAGGCACAAGATGAAAATGCTATGTACCTTAGATTGCTTCCACATGATACCCATTTCCTTGGCCAATTCTTTACAGTTTTAAAGCTTTTTTGTTTGTTTGTTTCGTGTCGTGGAAATTTTGAGTATTTTGGGTGGTAACATCTATTTAAAAACTAAATGTTTTATGGATCAGTGTTATGGCTGAGCAGTTGTGGGGAAACAAGTCAGTGTATATTAATGTAATTATTGTCTAAGCTCAGGAGGAGTATTTTGAGGTCTGCATTTGTAGTATGGTGGTCTATTATCCGTTAGGCAAGAAGGATAATGACATCCTGCCATTCTAGCCACCTTTTATGTCTTCCTAGGTAGTCAGTGGGTGCTAAATTTTTACAGCCAGCATTGATATTATACTAATTCCACAATTTCTTGTACAATCTACATTGACATGACATCCAAGCACCTTATTTATGATCTTTTTCATGGTGGCAATCCTTGTAGTTTATGGTAGTCTCCCAAATTGGGATCATAAAGTCCTGTTTTCACTAACAAATCCACATGACTTGGTAATTTATTATCATTAGTGTTATCAGTTATAAATATCATTGTTTTTACATTAAACCGAGTCTCTTGGATGATTGCCATGTACCAAGTGAGGAAAAACTTCTCCAAATATTGCTGGGCTCTTCATGGCATAAAAAACTTTATAACACAAGGATTACAATCATCTATGGGTACATAAGCAAGAGGAAAGAGTCAAAGATAACTAAAAGCTTTTTTAAAATGTGGATGATTGAGAAACAAAATGGTGGTGCACTCAAAAAAGAAGTTGGATATTAGACGAAAAGGTATATTTTGGTGGGGGAAGGAATAGAGATGGGGGAATCACCTAAATTCTGAGTCCTCAGCTACTAGCAATATAATCAATCAAGCATTCATTCCTTCATTCAAGTATTTATTTCATGCTTTCTCTATATATGAGACTCTGTGATAGGTACTAAGGAGTGTGCAAAGATGAAAAAATATGGTCCCTGAAGTCCTTCCAAGAGTTACAGTCGAACTGAGCCTTGGATAGCTTTGAAAATGGTAGGGTTAACACAGGAATCCCAAGGTACCTGCAGTACTATTTTGTAATCTCTCTCCATGGAAACCATTACAGTAGCTAGAGGAACTAGGTTCATTTTGGCTACTCACATGAAGGCAAACTAATATTTTAATAAGATGATGCACTAGAATCAAATGAGAAATATGAATCTAATTTGGACACCAAAAAACAAATAAAAACCAAGAATCCTGTATAAGAGGCATTCCCTTCCTAAAACAAATTTTCGATCCCATGAATATTGACATTCAGAAATGACAATAATTAGCCTTCACTTCCCTTTAACTCTTAGTTGAAAGGTTAAATACGGATATGTTCTTTAAAACCCTATGAGTACAAATTTCAGAGGTGAAATCACCACAGAAAGGGCAGTGAGTCCCATTGAACACTAGATCAAAAGGAACTTTTGCTTTTCTGCAACATAGGAGATTTATTTAGACAACTATGTCCAGACTTCATTTTATGTTCTAGTGATTCAGGATTTCACATAGTGGATGTCAAAATTTCCTTCAGAGCAATTCAACCTGGAAGATTATTTCAAATTGGTGAGCTCAGGTAATTAGCCACATTTGGCACATAGAATTTAATTAAGCCTTGTCTATCTACAGGAAAATAATTCAGAGTCAACTGATGGGATCTGAGGATTTTTCTCTGAAAAATAACCTGTAAGATTAAATTGTTGTCACACTTTGTTTTTTCTAAAAGTAAAAGGACAAACGATTAAAATATTAACTTTTTATTTAAAATAAAAATAGATCTTCATGAGCACTATTACCAAATAGAAAGATTTGAACTTATATTTTATTCTAAGGTACTTTTTGCTAGAATAGTGAAATCTCATCAGCTAAAAAAAAAAGAATGTTCATATCTGAGCAATTTAAATATGCTTATTCTTCCACTATGCAAAGCAGATAAGTGTGTCTCTTCTATTCTTACAAAAATGAATACTATCTGAATTCAAGCCTCTGACTCCTCAGCAGCTACAGCCATAGAATAACCAGAAAAGAAAATTCCTGCCATCCTCTTCTCTCCACAGAGCCTAGCACCATGCATGGCATATAGTAGGTGATTAATTGCTTGTCAGTTTATTGAAGAAGTAAGTCACATGTAGCTAACTTATTGGATTTTCAGAAATACAAAGTTTGGCAAGCTAGCCAACACATTAGATGACAGAATGCAGGTCCAAAAAAATCTCAGCAGATTAGAACAATGATGATTAAAGCTACCTTGCCATCTGCACCAGAAATCATGCCCTGAGGACTTAATACCTCCATACTTGGAACCCCACTGGTCTCAGTGAATGCCCCAGTCATACTTTACTCCCCAGCAATCCTCACTCCTCCCTCATTTTTGCTTTCCATTTCTTGGAACCATAATTAAATCAATGTTGTCATTGCTATTAGAATAAGCATGAAAATCTACTTTCCTAAGCTTATACTCATCTTTACTGTGGCTTTCCAAACCAAAACATCACTCCCTAACCACCTTCCCTCTATGTATGTTGTCTCTTTTTACTGAAATATAAGCTCTGTGAGGGAAGAGACTGTTTCCACTTCTGTATTTGTATTCCCAGCAATTAATACAGTCCTTGACAAATAGTAAATAGTTTTTATTCATTCATTCATTCTTTTATTCATTCACTCATTCATAGTCAGACATACCTGAAGACGATTACCTTGTCAGCTATTTGAAGAATCTTTTGTAGTGGGAAGAGAAGTGAGGAAGAGAGATCAATTAAAAGGCCACTGCAATAATCCAGGCTGGAGGTGATGAGGGCCTGAATAAAGGTAGTGTGTGTGAACAGAGAGAAGGAGATATATACCCCAAAAAAAATTTTCTAGAAAAATAAATGGCAAGTTTTGAGGATGACAAAAGATTATAAAACCTTCATGATTAAAATAATGGTGTCACTTTCAACACTTATAGAGAATTAAGAAGAGAAGTTGTTGTTAAGGGGAGGGAAGTAAGAAGAAATAATTTCTTGCTTTAGACTTTTTGAGTTTGAGATACTTATAGAACACCTAGTTCAAAATGTCCACCAGGCCATAACAGATACAAGACTGGAACTTAGCTTTGCTAGAGAAATCCAAAGACTAATGAAATAATTCCCTAGGGATAAGGGGTTTATCTATTTCAACTGAGTGAGGTTTGGAATAAGGGAGGATGAAATCCTGTGACCACACAAAGTTTGCGGGTATAAGAGAAAGAGGAGAGGAGAGGGTATTCAGGCAAGATTGTAGGTGAACCATGGGCAAATGAGCCACCAGCAACAAGAGAGCTGGAACCAGACTGAGACTTTATTGACATTTTCCCCACTGGTTACACAGGCAATTTGCTGAGGATATTTTCTCTCTTTCCCTCTTTCCTTCCCTTGGTCTGCTTAGATGGAAATTTTTTTTCCTCTCAGAGTTTCTACTCATTTTATATGGAATTTTGTCTGCAAGAGGGTAGTTTTTATTGCACCTGATTCATTTAAAGAATTAATTATACATTGTTTTGTTAATTATATCCATAAATGTCTTCCAAGTATCCTAAAAATAGTGAGGAAGGTATAGTGAGGAGGGTAGATGGGTAGCAAGGAATAGCTCTGAAGAGGTTTTACATTCTACAAAGTATTTTGGTGTTCAAGAAGATCTCCTGGGAGGCATATTTAATGAGCACTTTATCTTATTTTTTCATAGCCAAATACCCAATGACTTTCTGTCTGCCCTTCAGATTCCACCCATGTCTTCCTATTTCTGTTGGTTCTAGTCAACAGATATGGTTCCCTGTGTGAGAAAGTATCTCAATGTTTTCTTTTTCCTCTAATCTCAAAATAGAGAGAGAGGTAAAGAAAGGAGATGTTAAAAGAAGGAGGAAGGAAAGAAATTCCTGCCCCAGTATGGTCAGGAGGGAGGGATTAGATGATCTGTAAGGTTTTCAACCCTTCCCTCTTTAGGTGGGGAAGGGCAGGATTGAGAAGGACAACAGGCATCAGAAAGACACAAGGCTACAGGAACAGATAATGTGGTAGGATTCTACCTCCCTTTGTGGAGGAATGCAGATTAGTATTTCCTATGCCCTGGAATGATCTAGGCTTTTAGCAGACAAGGGAGATTTATTAGACATAGCTGACCTTGGAGTTTGCTTCCATTTTTAGCCCTAAATTTTAAAGTTAAAGATTAAAACGTTAAACCTTCTGGAAAGAGGAGGTCATGCCCTGCTGGGGAAGTTCAAACCAAAGGGAGCAACATAAGCCTGACAGTAATTGTGTAAGATCCTGCATGAGAGCTAGAAAAGCCCTGGAGTGTCAGTGTTGCCCCACTTTGCAACCCAGAGTACAATTACTTGTTCAGAGAACTACTGCGAATCCTTTATGTATTTTCTTTATCTCTTTAGGAATCTTTTGACTCAACTGCATTTACTGTATTTTTCCAGAGTCAAACAAAATTTGTTCTGCACTTAATATGTATCTGTTACCTTGAATATTGAATTGGAGTTGAGAATTTTGTTAACCACATTTAAGGATAACTAGATATCGGATTTTGGATAATTGGATATTATATTGGAATAACTCCAGGTGAAGGCAATGATGAGCCTTTGGATTTAACCCCAAGATTAGACCATCCTAGGAAACCAACAGTCCTAGGGAAGCACTGAGTTAAGGTCTATGTGAATGAGCTCTAGATTTTTTTGATCTTGAATACTTACTAATTACGATTTTTCCCTTGGTGGATATTCTGGGGACCTGAGTTAGGTTTAGACTAATGCCCAAATCAAAAGAAGAAAGATTTAGAATCTTACACACCCAGAGGAAGGACTGGACTCATCAAACAATCTATAAGTATTCATTAAGCACCTACTACATGCTAAATCGTACTTGGTGCTGCGGATACAAAGAAGAGCAAAAGGAGGTCTCTGCTCTTGAGGAGCTCATGGTCTAATGGGGGAGACAACATGCAAATAACCATGTATGAACAAGCTATATACAGAATGATGAGAAAATAATCAACCAGGGAAGGCATTAGAATTAAAAGGGATTAGGAAAGGCTTCCTGTAGAAGACAGGGTTTTGGTAGGGACTTGAAAGAAGCCTGAGAAGATGGGTAATGGAGCTAAAGGGGGAAAACATTCTAGGCATGGAGGACAGCAGAGAAATTGCCTGAAGCTGTAGAGATGGCACATCTTATTCATGGAACAGCAAGAAGACCAGTGTCACTGGATTAAGGAGCACATGTTGGTTAGGATGGGAGGAGGGTGATAAGGTATAAGAAAAATGGAAAAGTGGTGGGGAGGAACTAAGTTATGAAAAACTTTGGACACCAAAGAGAAAATTTCGTATCTGATCGTGGAGACTATAGGAAGTAGTAGAGTTTATTGAACATGGAGGTGACATGATTGTACCAGCACTTTAGGAAAATCATTTTGGCAGTTGAATGGAGAAAGAACTGGAATGAGTGGGATGGGAAAAGATTTGTGGCAGGCTGATCAATCAGCAGGCTATTTCAATAGTCTAGAACTGGCATTAAGAAGACCTGCACCAGGGTGGTGGCAGTATCCAAAGAGAGATGGGAGCTTATTCTAGAACTACGGCAAAAACTAAATTGGCAGGCGTTGGTGTTAGATTGGATATGAAGGAAGATGGTGATATAATGAGGAATAGAGTATGACAGCTAGGTTGCAAACCTGGGGGACTGGGAAGATAGTGGTGCTCCCCAATAGTAATAGAGAAGTTTAGAAGATGAGAGGGTTGAGAGGGGAAGATAATGAGTTTACTTTCAGATATTTTAAGTTTAAGATGTTTATTGGACCTCCAGTACAGGAAGGGAGCTATAGTGGGTGAAGGAGAATTGTGGTTCTGTTGGATATAAGCCTGTAATTAACTATCGGACTGTGGTCCATCATTTCACCCTCTGATTAGCTGATCACATACTTCTTGGGGTCATGCCCTGTCCCCAAAATTTGGGGACCATTAGTTTACACATAGGAATACAATTATTTGATGTCATAATAATTTTTAAAGTCAATTAACTGTCAAACTCAGGAAATTGCTATAATATTATGCAATCACTTTATTTAATATGGGGCTATAGTTAAATATAACTGGCAACAAACAACAAAGTGTATATCTGTGAGGAAATGTGGATAATTCTTTCCTTTCCATTCAGATCCTATTTCATCACAAAAAGCATGAAGTTCCCCAAAATAAGATTATTACTTTTATTAGGATCTTTAAATAATTAACAGTCAACAGCAATCTAAGCTATAGAACTTAAAAATCTATGTCATGGTACTTCCTTTATGTCAATGGCTTCTATATATTAATATATGCTTTATATGTTGTTAACATATATTAGGCTTAATCCACATTAATATGCATATGTTAATATATGCTCATTTTACATCTCTTTGTTCCTGGGACTATTAAGACCATGTTTCAAGTTATGATCAATATACACATATATAGGTATATATCTATATGTATATATATGGATGTATATTGACAGCTAGCATAAATTTACCATTGTAAGGTTTACAAATCTCTTCACAAATATCTCATTTGATCCTCACAACAAACCTAGAAGTTAGGTGCTCTTGTTCTTTCCATTTTTACAAATATGGAAATGAAAGCAAATAAAGGTTAAGTGACGTCCCCAGAGTCACGCAGTTAGTGTTTAAGGTCAGATGTCAATACTGGTCTTTCTGACTCTAAATCCAATATTCTCTCTGTTATGTCACCTACCTATCACTTCTTTAACATCATTTGGGTGATACATTGGTAATACAATTGGTGATACACTGACACTTCAGTATATCTAGTGTCTCAACAATGTGAGCCTCCTCTTCATTATACTTTCTCTTCCTATTTGATTCTTGTCAATATCTATCCAAAAGAGAGAACAAGATTTGTTAAGTACCTACTATGTGCCTTGCCTTGTGCTAAGTGCTTTAAAATATTAAATTAAAAATAATCAATCATTTGATACTCACAATAACTCTGGGAGATAGGTACTATATTATCCCCATCTTACAGATAAGGAAACTGAGTCAGAGGCTAAGTGATATGCCCAGAGTCACACAGGTAGTAAATGTCTGAGATCACATTTGAACCCAGGTCTTTCTGACTTCAAGTTCAATATTCTCTTCTTGGTACTACTTAGCTGCCACTTTTAAAACATTATTTGGGTGACAAATGGTAATACCTTGATATCTCGGTATATCCAGCATCTCAGCAATACGGTTCTCCTTCTACCTTTGTAGATTAAAAACTCATTTATGCCTCTTCACCATATTTGATTCTTGTCCCCCTCAGCTTTCCATAAGTCGCCTAAAGAGGATCTACCTTCTGATTCCATCAAGGGCAAGCATTAATTAAGCACCTACTATGTCTTAGGTACTGTATATCTTAGAGGCAACATGAAATAAAAAATAGGGAGGTAGCCTTTGGGTTCAAGTCCCATCCCCTTAGAAATACTGGATTGTGACAAAGGGCAAACCATTTAACCTACCAGTGTCCCCAAGGCATCTCTCTAAAGCTATAAGCTGCAAAACTGGTGCCAACTTACATTGATAGAAGGGATTTCTTCACTGTATGGTCTATATAACAATAAGATCACAAGTTTAATACAAAAAATAATGTGCCAACACAGATAGTGCTTCTAACATCTCATGACTACCCATCCAGTAATCAGGGTATCTATCTCTTATTCTTTGTATTTTCCATGTGTCCAACCGTCTGTTTCCAGTAACATGTCCTGATGATGCCTTTCTTGCCAGCACTTCATTTTTGATAATAAGTTACAGCTCACTTATACTCACCACCTTAGAGTTTTCTCTTAGGATCATTTGAAACTGATTATTTTGAAATGGTCAATGATGTAGAGCTGAGAAAGCATCCCTAGGACAGTATACCAACACACTAAGGACTTACAGATATGTTTTATATCAATATGAGGGGAAAAAATTCTAAGCATTAAAGCTGCCCCCAAATGGGGTGGGTTGCCTGGGAAGGAAGTGGGCTGCCCATAGTAAAGGCTCTGAGCAAAAACTAGATAGCACTTTGCCAGAGATGTTATGGAGAGGATGCCATAAAGGAGTGTTATCTTCTAGGACAATACAGTCTAGATGGGTTTCAAGATCCCTTCCAGATCAGAAAGGTGACCCTGTTCCTTTCTATGTGTATACAAACTCAATATGTCTGAGACCAATTTCACTTCTGCTTTCAAATCCTCTTCTCTAGGCAACTAGGTCTCACAATGGACAGAGCACTGGACCCGGAGTCAAGAAGACCTGAGTATAAATCCAGCCTCAGACACTTATTAGCTACATTATCTGGAGAAGTCACTTAACCACCATCTGCCTCAGCTTCCCCAGTTCTAAAATGGGGCTAATAATAGCATTATCTCCCAAAGTTATTGTGAACATTCAATTAGATAATATTTGTAAAGAGCTTAGCACATTCCCTACTTCATAGTAGGCACTTAATAAATGCACATTTCCTTCCTTCTCATTCTCATTCTTAATTATTATTTTTTTAAATTATAGCTAGATACAAGTTTTTCCAAATCCTTCACATTTAAATCTCATCTTAAGATCCTCTTCTTTTTCTTTCCCTTTTTTTTGTTTGGACTTTACTAAGGTGTTTAAAAAAAAAAGATAAGTTTGAAATTTATTCTCCTCTATCTACATCTAGAGCCAAAGCACTAATAACCCACTTTAATTATTTTCTGGGGCAACTATTGCAATCACTTATTCCTTGGCTACCACCACTTTGTTATTTTCCTTAGTCAGCCATTAAAGGAATCAGAGAGGGAATAATGAGGGGGAAAATCTGAGCTGAAGGCAGGGAATGTTTGAGCATTTGAAGGTATGCCAGCTGATATATAGCTTAGCTATATGGCTGTCTCCATAGGCGAGTGAGCCAGTATGTGAGCCAGCAGAATTGATTTCAAATCACCTAAACTTGTCGGTCTGCACAGTTATTGCTTATGAGACTCAGAAAAAGACCAAGTTCCTTTGGGTACTACTCTACCACTGAATTTCCCCTTTGAAAGAGAAAATATTTATGAAAGAAGCCTGAGATGGGAAGGGATCTGCAAACACAAGTGACTCTTGCTTTTTACTATACTGAGTTCATTTATCTTTTCATCCCAGCTTGATTTTCTAGACTGTGTTCAGTCCTTGCTTTGTGGCCCCAGTACTTAACACTGTACCTGGTTTAATAAATACTCATTTACTTATTAACTGACCTATGTCCTGCTCTGTCTAGGAATCTGGATCAACAACTGTCACCAAAGCACAAGCCTCTAGGTCCCTAGACATAGACCTCGGCTTGTCTATATTTTTCCCAAAAGTGGCATTCTTGCCCAGATACAAGAATCCAGATATAATCTAAGCAGAAGACAGTACAAGAAGGAATACAACCTCATTTTCACTCAATACCATGCATGACTGCAATGCAGCAAGAACATTCATCTATTTGGCTGTTATATCACATCTGTTATCATATATTGGTCTTGCAATCCATTAAATCCCCATATCCTTTCCCATAAATGTTGGATAGCCATGTCCCACCATCATCCTGTACTTGGGAAATTCATTGACCCATAGGACCCCAGATTTAGAGTGGGAATGGACGTCAGAATCCATACAATAAAACCCTCTTATCTTACAGATGGGGAATCTGAAGCTAGAGAAATTAAATAACTTGTCCAAGACCACACAGGTCATAAGTAGTAGAGGTAAGATTTGAATCCAGATTCAGATCCAGCACACTTTCTACTGCATTGTATGTGGTGACTTTTATAAATAATAAAGTTCATACTAATAATTATTCTTATATAATACTTCAGATTTATAAATACGTTTAGTCTTCACAACAACCCTGAGAGATAAGTGCTATTATCACCCCCATTTTACAGACAATGTAACTGAGACAGATAGAGGTTAAATGACTTGCCCAAGATCATACAGCTAATAAGTATCTGAGGCAGAATTTGAACTGAGGTCTCCCTGACTCCATGTCCTTCACTCTTACCCACTATGCCACATAGCTGCAGTGAGCCATGGCTAGGGAGAATTCCAGGCAAAGAAAAGAGGGATGGAGAGGAGAAAAAGTGTGACTTTAGAGGAGGATGTTAAAAAGATTGTCCGATCTGAATCAAAGGACTGAGAAGTAATGGGAAGTAAGGTTGGTAGAGTGAGACAAATTAGATCCTTGCTTGAAAGCCATATGAAAGCTTAACCTCTACCTTGAAGTCAATAATGAACCCTGTTGGGTTCTTGATCTCAGTGACATGATGAAAGAATCCCTTTAGAAAGATTAACCCATTTGTATGCAGAATAATTAGAGATGGCGGCAGAGAAAGCTCTAAGATTCCTATGGTTCTTCTACATTTGAGGAGTGAAGGCATAGGCCTTGATAATCTATTAGCTTCTTTCCTACAACCTTCAGACCTGTTAAAATCTCCCTGACCCTTAAATAACATTCACTAGGCCAGGTCTTACATCCTTTCAAGCTATCAATCTCCCCTTCTTAGCCAAACTCCTAGAAAAAGCAATCTGCCACTAAGTCCCCAATAGTGCAATTAATGAATCACATGAAGTGGTCACATGTATTTGAATTCACATTATTCAGTTATAATTATGTGAAATATGGTAATTGATTCCATCCCACCATAAAAATTCAATGGAAATTCAAATAATGAAAACAGTTTATGGGGTTGATTATTCACACAACTAAGGACCTACCTCTACATTCCATGCTTCCACTTCCATTCCTCACCCCTTTCCAATCAGGCTTCCAGCCTCATCACACAACTGAAAGTACTCTCTCCAAAGTTGTCAATAATCACTTAATTGCCAAATCTGATGGTCTCTTTTTCAGTCCTCGTTCTTGGTCTATCAGTTACACTTGACATTGTTGATTAACTTGACCTCTTGCCTGGGCTTTCAAGACACTACTATGTCCTGCATTACCACTCCTTTTCAATCTCCTTTGCATGTTCCCAAAGCTCTCTCCTGGGCCTCCTATGCGTCTCTCTCTCTCTCTCTCTCTCTCTCTCTCTCTCTCTCTCTATATATATATATATATATATATATATGTATATATATATATATATACATATATATATATATATATATATATATTTTATGGGAAAATCTTCAACTCTAATTGGATTAATTTTCATCTCTAGACAAGTGATTCATAGCGCTATATATCCAACCCCAGTCTTCAGTCCTCCCAGTGCAAATAGATTACTATTTTCACATTTCAAGATGGATGCCCCAGAGAAATTTCAAACTTAACACACCCAAAATAAATTCAATATTCACCCCCTCCAACTACAAATCTTTTAAATTTCCCTTTCTCTGTCAAAGACACTAATACCCTTCAGGTCTCCCAAGTATCATACTTTGGTGCTACAATCAGATCTTCCCTCTTCTTCATACCATAAATCCAGTTAGTTGTCAGATTTTGCGATTTCCACCTCTATGATGTCTCATATCTGATACCTTCTCTATTCTCATACAACTATAACTTTAGTTCAGAACTTCATTATGGCTGTAATTGCAACAGCATCCTAACTGATTAGCTCTCCGCATTTTAGTCCATACTCCATACTTCTGCCAAAATGATTTTCCTTAAAAACCAATCTTACCACATCACTCTCCCTACTCCATAAGCTCATACTATCAAAAATAAACTCTTATATTTAGCTTTTAAAGCCCCACTCAACCTATGCCCAACCTATCTTTTGAGCCTCCTTGGACATTACTCCTCTTCTTGCTTTCTACAATCTAACCTAGTCAGCATTATAGTTCATTTCCCATTTTTGGGACTTTGTAAGACTTCTCTTCTTCCCGCACCCTACCTCACCCCGTCATTCTACCCCATCCCATCCTTGAAATGCATGCTTCCATCACCTTGAGCTTTAAGAATCTTTTTTTCTCTTTAAGATGCAGCTTGAACACAATATTCTACATGAAACTGTTGCTGATTCAACAACTACTAGTATCATTTCTCTAAATACAGATACTTTAAATGTGTATTTATTCTTTTTTATATTTATTTTGTGTATTACTTATATGTGTACTTGTCCTGCTGTTAGGATCTGAATTCTTTGTAAATAGGAATGGTTTCATTCATTGTATTTATGTCTCCAGTGCTTGGCATATAAAGTGCTTAATAAATACCTGTCAGTTGACTGATTGATAGTCTAAATAGAAAAGGGGCACCAAGAATGAAGAGAAAGAAGACATGTAGCAAAGTGGAAATAACTCTGACCTTTAAGTCAAATGATCTCTCAATTTTGACTCTACCATTTGTAAAGTCAACAAGTATTTTTTAAGTGCTAAGCACTGGGAATACAAATGCAGTCAGAAAAAAAGATGGTCCCTTCCCTCAAGGAGCTTATGTTCTAATGAGGGAAGATCATACATGAAAGGAAGCTGAAAAGAGTAGAGAGGAAGGACTAGAGGTATATAGGTTGAAGTTATGGTATAGTATAGCACCAATGCGATATTCACAGAGGCCATGAATATCCCAGCACAATTCTGAATCACAAAATACCACAGCCTCTCCACATGGAAGGCAGAACCAAAACATTATTCAGGTACCAGAAAGCCAAATCCATCATAGTAACAAAAATCTATACACAATAATATTGCGGAGAATAACACCATTCCCAAGCCTTCCCCCTGCTGGGCTTCCCACAAATCACAAACAGGCTTCCCTAAACAAAATGCCCTTCTTACACTCACAACCAGTTGCCTGCTTGCCTGCATCCTTTCTAACTCTATTCTCTCATTTAATTTCCTCTCAGCTCTCCTCCAGCTCAGCCTCTTTCTGCTCCACCTGTTCAGCAGACTCTTCCCACCACTGGCTCCATGTGAATCAGTCTTCCATGTAACTCAGGCAGGTCACATGGGTCTATTAATGAATGGAAAAGAATTTACATTTAAATTACCATTACATAGAGAAAGTCCAGAAAGTCGGGAGTGCAGGCTGGAGAGAAGGACTTGCCTGGCCCTCTTACTTTAAATGGAGGTACTGAAAAGAACCAATCAATTGGAGGGAGAGATTGCAGGGTCACCGGGTACTTCCAAAGTGAGAAGTTCAGGGATGAAGAGAAACTCTTCAGGCATGATAGAGAAACTCCAGACAGTCAGAAGTACAGCCCAGAGACCTATATGACTATGGGGCAGGGCAAGACATTCTCCCTGAGCCAAATAGATATAATAAGTCTTGCATTATCTATATTACGGAGTTATTATAGAGAAATTCACTTGGACAATTTTAAGGGTATACAAAAATATAAGTTTTATCTACTGTTGCTCAGTTGTTTCAGATTCTTTATGGCCCCATTTGGGGTTTTCCAGCAAAGATACTAGAGTGGTTTGCCATTTCTTACTCCAGCTCCCTTTACAGATGAGGAAACTGAGGCAGACAAGGTTAAATGACTTGATCAGTGTCACAGAGCTACTATGTGTCTGAGGCCAGATTTGAACTCAAGAAGATGGTTCTTCCTGACTTCAGTCCTGACATTCTATCCACTATGCCACCTAGCTGCCCTGTTTTATTTATCTCATAATATATGAATATAACTACTTCTATCATATAAAGAGCACACACACACACATACTTACATTTCCTTCTATTTATTTTTTCTCCAAAATCTGACTAGCAGATACATTGCCACACTTGGAATGGAGATATATGAGTTCTGATCCTGACAACACTATAAATGATCACCTTTGTTTTTTTCTCTTTATTGTTGTTCTTTCAATTTCTCTGTGCCATGTAACAGTGAAGAGAATTGTTATATATCTATAGAGATTGCAGCATAGAGAAGGTTAAAGAGAACCTAAAAACCAAATTGAGATTAGAAGTGAGTACTTGAACCTTCAACTAGATATCAGACAGCCCCTCTTCTTTATTTTTAAACCAGCATTACCTGAATGCCCTATAAACTCCATGCTGTTTACAATTGACTCCAGTGAAGATAAAGCTTCTAAATATTTTATTCTCTAGCAAATGATGTTAGGGGTCAGGGGAGACATTTTCTTTATGACTCCATTTTTCAAAGGATAGCAGCACTAATGTATTTATTAAAGTGAAGTCTCTATTTCCAGCTTCTTTTCCAGAGTATTTCTGGCAATGGTCTCCTTCTTGCATGAGTCTGGGTGAACACATTTTAGAGAATCAGAGATGGCAGGGTCTTGGCAGTGTTATTACCTATTGTGAAAACTACTGCCTTTGATGCAATGGCATTTCTGAGCTTCTCATTTCAAATAAATATACCCAAAATCTAAAACTGGCAGGAATATCTCAGATAGCCGCACGTTATAGAGAAGAACCAAAGGGGTTTAAAGTTAACATCACCAAAAATCCTGGAATGTGTGGAAGTCACACTTTATTTCCCTTCCACTATCTGACACAAACACAAGGGAAATGAAAGTTATCCTCCTAAGGATGATTGTGATCATACTGTTTGACCCAGTGAATTAGGCTTACTGACAATCTAGGTACAAGATGCAGATACAAAAAAAAAAAAGTTGAGGAGGGGAGATTTGGTATATACTGAATTGAGAAACAATATGGAAGTAGTGGATGCAGTTCTAGACTTGGTGTCAGAAGGTTCAAATTCCATCTGAAATACACAGTACCTATGTAACCATGGACAAGCCATGAATATCTTTGGGCCTTAATTTTGTTTTGTTTTTCATCTGTAAAATGAAGGGGTAACATCTTCCCACTCCAAATCTGTAATTAATATATTGCCTTAGGAAGAACAAAAAGGGTTATTATATAATAGTGAAGGTCCAGTTGAAATTAAATAACATGTTCATAATAGACTTGCTTTGATTGTTCTACATTTTCCAGCAGTGTTTAGCAGGACAAGAGTGGGAACAGAAAAAGTCAATGGTCATCCAGGGCTAGGGTTTCCCAAGGTATAATTAGCAGGAGAATAAGAAAGCTAAGGATTTAAAGATAGGTGAGAGTGGATAGTTTAACTGGTCAACCATAGGGTCAAGGCTGTGATGAAATGAAAATGAAACCAGAGTGAGATAAATAGAGGTAATAATGGAAAATGAAGAATAATTTTGGGAAGTGTGAGGGAGAAGGAGATATGGAAGTTGTGGTCAGATAGAAGAATATAACATCCAAATGCAGGGAGGTCCAACAGACGTGTTGGTGCAATAATATATGGCCATCCCTGTAGTATTACTGAATTGGAGTGAAGACATAGGTTATTAGAGTTGAAGAAGGTGACGAAGTAGGAAGCCATGGTGTTTGAGGTGACACCAGTTTGCATATTGACACCCTTGAATATCAGAAGAGTGATTAAGAGTGAAAGGAAGACCCTCAGAAGTCCTTGAAAAAGGCCACCTAGATGTTGCTATATTAACAGCAAGTAGAATCTGAATGATTTGATATAAACTCATAGAATGATGAGTGATGGTATAAAAGGGACAGTCTAGAAGCCATCACAGTACAATGTAAAGGCTTTAACCTTTAGAGTTAGAGAACTTGGTGTCAAATTCTGACTCTTTCACTTACAATGTGATCTTGTTTTGTCTCTCTGGGCTTCAGTTTCCTCAACTATAAAATTTGGGTGGAAATGGCAGAGGGATTAGTCAACCAGGGTCCTTTATAAATACCGAAATATTATCTTGTTATATGTCAGTGAGGAGAAAGAGACATATCTCTTCCTTCTCCCTGTCTAGTGGCCTGTGTCAGCAAGACCCAGAAGTGGAGAGGGTAGACACGGAGTTGGAAGTATCCTTAAAGACTATCAGTTCAACTCATCTCTAATCAAGTATTCCTTCTATGATGCTGCTAATAACTGATCATCTGGCCTCTTCTGAAGATCTCTTATGAGGAGGTCTTCCTGAGAGATCATTTAACTTCTGCACAACTCCAATTATTAAGAATATTTTCCTTAGATCAAGTCTAAATCTCTCTCTTTACAACTTCCATCTATTTGCCTTATTATAATTAATCAAATAAATGAACATTTATTAACCTGCAGAGGAAGATGATACTTGTAACTCCTAAGAACTTTATCAATATTAAGGAAGTTAGAAGGACTATATATAGACAAGGGTCACAAGTGTGAGTTAACTAGAATGGAGTGATTTTTAAAAAAAAACACTAAGGAGTGAGAAAATGGGATGTACTGGGAGGAGGACAGGAAAGGAAGAATGGGGAAAATTATTTCATATTAAAAAGACATGAAAGGAAAAACTTTTGAAGTGGAGGAGAAAATAGGGGAAGGGGATATGCTTAAACTTTAGTCTCATTGGAACTGGCCCACTCATTTGTATAGAAATCAATTTTACTCTGCAGGGAAGTAGGAGGGAGAAAGAATGGAGGGGGAAGGGAGGACAGCATTGATAGAAGGTAGGGAGGATTAAGGGAGGCAGTGGTCAGAATCAAAACAGACTGTTGAGGAGGGTTAGAGAAATAAGAGAGAAGAAATAAAATTAAAAATTGAATAGAGGGAAATGCATAGTAATTATAACTGTGAATGTGAATGGGATGAACTCACCCATAAAACAGAAGCAGATAGCAGAATGTATTAAAAATTAGAATCAACAATATCTTGTTCACAAGAAACATACTTGAAACAGAAAGACACATTAAGTAAAAAGGGGCTAGGGCAGACTCTATTAAGTTTCAGTTGAAGTTAAAAAAAAAATCAGGTGCAGTGATCATGATCTCACTCAAAGCAAAAACAAAAACAGAACTAATTAAGAGAGATAAGTCAAGAAACTACATTTTGCTAAAACATACCATATACTATGAAGTAATATCAATACTAAATACGTATGTACCAAATGACATAGCATCCAAATTCTTCAAGGAAAAGTTAAATGAGTTACAGGAGGAAATATTTAGTAAAACTATACTAATTGGGGACATCAACTGTCCTCCCTAAAAACTAGATAAATCTAACCATAAAATAAACAAGAAATAAGGAGATGAATAGAAATTTTGAAAAGTTAGATATGATAGATTTCTGCAGAAAACTGAACAAGAAGAGAAATATATCTTTTCCTTAGTTACACATGATAATTTCACAATAACTGACCTCACAACTAAATGCAGAAAAGCAAAAAGATTAAATGTATCCTTTTCAGTCCATACTGTAATAAAAATCACATTTGATAAAAGTCCATGAAAACAGATTAAAAATTAATTGGAAACTAAATTGTCTAATCCTAAAGAATGAATGGGTCAAAGAACAAATCATGGAAATAATAAGTAATTTAATTAAAGAGAATAACAAGACAATGAACCAAAATTTAAGGGATGCTGCCAAAGAAGTACTTAGAGGAAAATGTATATCTCTAAATGTTTACATCAATAAAATAGAGAAAGATTGTGTCAATTAATTGGGCATACAATTTTAAAAAACTAGACAAGGAATCAATTTAAAATCTCCAATTAAATATCAAATTAGAAATGCTGAAAATCTAAGAGATTAATGAAATTGAAAGCAAGAAAACCATAGAACTAACAAATAAAACTAGTACCTAATTTTATGAAAAAACTAACAAAATGGATTGATTTTTAAAAAGAGAAACAAATTATCAGTATTAAAAATAAAGTGTGAATTCACCACCAACAAATTAAAGCACTCATTAGAAGTTATTTTGCCCAATTATATGCCAATGAATCTAACAATCTAAGTGAAATGGATATTTACAAAAATATGAATTGCCTAGTTTAATACAAGAAGAAATAGATTGAAGAAATAGATTCCTCAATCATATCTTAGAAAAAGAAATTGAGAAAGTCACCAATGAGCTCCCTAAGAAAAAATCCCAGGGTCAGATGCATTTACAAGTGAATTTTACCAATGATTTAAAGAACAATTCAATCCAATACTATATAAACCATTTGGAAAAGTGACAAAACAGTTCAACCAAATTTCTTTTGCAATATAAATATGATGCTGTTCCTCAAACCAGGAAAAGCAAAAATAGGGAAAATAATCTATAAACAAATTTTTCTAATGAATATTGATGCAAAAATTTTGAATAAAATACTAACAAGCAAATTATAGCAATATATCACAAAGATCATACATTATGTTCAGGTGGGATTTAGACCAGGAATGCAGAGCCGGTTCAATATAAGGAAAACTATCAACATAACTGACCATATCAATAACAATAGCAACAAAAATCATATGATTGTCTCAACAGCATCAGACAAATGCCGAAAAAACTTTTTATATAATACAACACTCATCCCTATCAAAAACACTAGAAAGCATAAGAATAAATGGAGCTTTCCTTAAAATGATAAGTATCTACTTAAAACCACCAGCAAGCATTATCTGTAATGGGGATATGCCAGAAGCCTTCTCAATAAGATCAGTGGTGAAGCAAGGATGTCCACTATCACCACTAATATTCAATATTGTACTAGAAATGCTAGTTATAGCATAAGATAAGGAAAATAAATTAAAGGAATTAGAAAAGGCAATGAGGAAACCAAGTTATTATTCTTTGTACATTATATGATGCTACACTTAGAGAACCCTAGAAAATCAACAAAAAACTAGTTGAAATAATTAGCAACTTCAGCCAAGTTGCAAGATATAAAATAAATCCATATAAACCATCAGCTTTTCTGTATATTGTCAAGAAAGTCCCAGGAACTATAGGAATACAATTATAAGATACTTTTCACACAAATAAAGTCACATCTAAACAAAAGGAGAAATGTTAAGTGTTCATGGGTAAACCATGTTAACATAATGAAAATGGCAATTCTGCCTAAATTATTTATTCAATGCCCTATCAAACTACCAAAAATTATTTTATAAAGCTAGAAAAAAATAACAAAATATATCTGGAAGTACAAAAAGTCAAAAATATCAAAGGCATTTATATTTTTTAATTGAAGGAAGGAGGTCTAGCAGTACCAGATCTAAAATTGTATTATGAAGCAATAATCATCAAAACAACCTGGTACTGCTTAAGAAATAGAGTGGTAGATCAGTGGAATATATAAAGCACACAATGCACAGTAGTAAATGATCATCGTAAACTATTGTTTGGCAAATCCAAAGATCAAAGCTGATTTGACAAAAATTGGTGGGATAAATTGAAAGCCATTAGGCAGAAACAAGGTATAGCCAACATTTCCCATCATATATCAAGATAAGTTCAAAATGGTTACATGATTTAGACATGAAGGGTGATATCATAAGCAAATTAGGGTAGCGAAAAATTTTACCTGTCAGATATACAGATAAAGGAAGAATTTATTGCCACATAAGAGATAGATAGCATTATGGGATGTAAAATGGATGATTCTGATTACATTAAACTTAAAAAGGTTTTACAGGAACAAAATCAAGACAGCCAAGACTAGAAGAAAACACGAAACTTGAGAAGGGAATTTATAACAGGTTTCTCTGATGAAGCCCTCTTTTCCCAAATATATAGAAAACTGAGTAAAATTTATAAGAATGTGAGTCATTACTCAATTAATAAATGGTCAAAGGATATGAACAGGCAGTTTTCAGATAAAGAAATCTAAGCTATTTGCAGTCATATGAAAAAATGCTCTTCGTCATTATTGACTAGAAAAATGCAAATTAAAACAACTCTGAGGTTGATATCACCTGAAATATTTCAAACTGGCTAATATGGCAGAAAAGGAAAATGACAAATTCTGGAGAAGATGTGCAAAATAGGGATACTAACGCACTGTTGGTGGATTTGCAAACTGATCTAACCATTTTAGAGAGCAATTTGGAACTCTGCCCAAAGGGCTATAAAACTGTGCATATCCTTTGACCCAGTGATAACACTACTAGATCAATATATTAAAGAGATGAAAGGAAAAGGAATTAGATGGGAAAAAATGTTTAGTCACTCTTTTTGTGGTGGCAAAAGAATTGGAAACTGAAAGGCTTCCTATTAACTGGGAAATGGTTGAACAAGTTATGGTATATGGTTGTGATAAAATACTATTGTACTCTAAGAAACAATGAGTAGCATGGTTTCAGAAAAACCTGGGAAGACTTATTTGAAGTGTTGCAAAATGAAGTAAGCAGAACTAGGAGAATACAGTACATATCAGTGCCCTAGCAAACTACCAAAAATTATTTTACAGAGCTATAAAAAATGACAAAATATATCTGGAAGAAGAAAGAGTAAAAAATATCAAAGGCATTAATTTTTTAAAATATGAAGGAAGGATGATGATCAACTGTGAATGACTTAGCTATTCTCAGCAATACAATGATGATGACAATTCTGAAGGACTTAAAGGAAAAGTTCACCTGCAGAGAAAGAATCGATGGAGTCTGAATGTAGATCAAAGTATCCTTTGTTTGTTTGTTCATGATTTGTTTTGGTCTGGGTTTTCTAGGAGAGCCATGTACAAATGGAAATATGCTGCACCAAAAACCCGGATTGAAAGGAAAAAAGAAAGAGAAGGTACCTGCTACTATCTCAAAGCCAGTTGGTGGCCATAAGAATGGAGGAACCTGTACGGTAAAGATTCGCAAAATGCCTAGATATTACCCCACTGAGGATGTGCCTAGAAAACTGCTAAGTCATGGCAAAAAGCCCTTCAGCCAGCATGTGAGGAGACTTGGAGCTAGCCTCACCCCAGGCACCGTTCTGATCATGCTCACTGATCATGCCACAGGGGCAAGCGAGTGGTTTTCCTGAAGCAGCTGGCCAGTGGCTTGCTACTGGTGACTGGACCTCTGACCATGTTCCTCTGAGAAGGACCCATCAGAAATTTGCCATTGCCACGTCTATCAGGGTTCACCTTTCAGGTGTAAAAATTCCAAATCATCCTACTGATGCTTACTTAAAGAAGAAGAGGCTCCGTAAACCCAGACACCAAGAAGGAGAGATTTTTGATACAGAAAAAGAGAAATACTAGATTACAGATCAAAAAACAGTGGACTCTCAGATCCTGACCCAAATCAAGAAAATTCCTCAGCTCTGTGGCAATCTGCATTCTGTATTCTCTCTCTCCAACTGAGTTTATCCTTACAAACTGGTGTTTTAAATGCCTAGCCAAGAACTCTTATTAAAATATTTGGAATAACTAAAAAAAAATTGTTTCAACATGTAACTGGGGAGGGAATAAAATATTACATATACAAAATTGTTTGCTTTCTCAAAGGAGGGAAGGGAAAGAGGGAGAGAATTTGGAACACAATTTTAAAAAACAAATGTTTAAAAAAATTTCCATGCATTTAAGAAAAATTAAAGTAGAGGGGGAGAAAATAAACATTTTTAAGTGACTACTATGTGCCATACACTTTGCTAAGCTCTGGGAATACAAAAATAGGTAAAAGATAGTCCCTACACTCAAGCAGCTCACAATCTAATGGAAGAGACAAAATGCAAATAAATATATAAAAAGTAAGCTATATACAGAGTAAATAGAAAATAATTAAAAGAGAGAAGGCACTATTATTAAGATGAGTTGCAAATGGCTTTCTAAAAAGAGATGAGATTTTAACTGGGATTTAAAGGTAGCCAGGGGAGCCAGTAGACCAAGTTAAGGAGAGAGGGCATTCCAGACATGGCAGAAAGGCAAAGCAAATGCCTATATGTAAAAAGAAACATTATATATTATATTTATTATTGTATTTACATAAACATTTCTATAACTAAGGTCATGCAGAACACATTACTCTTCCCTGTGAAAACACTTCAAATATGTGAAGACTGTTATCATGTGTCCCCCAGCTCCTCAAACTTCAGCTTACTCTTCTCTGGTCTAAATGTCCCTGGTTCATTCAATCAATTCTTATTTCTTGTGAGATAATGTTTGCTATCTTTTTTGCTATTTTTTTAAATTATCATCATAGTTACTATTATATACTGTCGTCACCAGGCCTTGGTTATTGTCCTTCATTCTCGAAGAGGACCAAAATGACATCACCATGAAAAGCTCAAGTTTCAAGCTGACCAACTGTGACTGATCAGACCAATACAAGCTTGGAATGCTCTACCATAGGTTGGGCACAGATAGTTCATGTGAATGTTTGGGGTGTATACTCTAAATTTGTGCATCCTACATTTAATTTGTGCAATTCTGCTTTGCTCATAGAGCACAGCACCCTTTCTGATGTGGGCACATCATGTTGAGTGGTCCTGTCCATGTGGGTCTCCCCATGTTGCACAATCAAATCCAAAATTTTTGAGAGAGGCCTTGAGAGTGTCTTTGTATCGCTTCTTCTGATCAATATGTGATCACCTGCTCCATACAAGTTCTCCATAAAATAGTTCTTTTGACAAGTGTACATTTTGCATTCAAACAACATGGCCAGCCCATCAAAGTTGCACTCTCTGAAGCATAGTTTCAATGCTTGGCAGTTTAGTTGGAGCAAGGACGTCAGCGTCTGGTATCTTATCCTGCCAGGTGATCTTCAGAATCTTCCTAAGACAGTTCCAATGGAAGTGATTCAGTTTCCTGGCATGGCACTGGTAGACTGTCCATGTTTCACAGGCATACAGCAATGAGGTCAGCACAAAGGCTCTGTAGACATTCAGTTTGGTAGTCAGTCACCAAGCCTATCCCTTCCTTGTCTCCCTCTTCTAGACTACCCAGTTTGTAAATATCCTAACTTAAATATAGGACCCAGACTGAACACTATATTCCCAACATAGTTTGACCAGGAAAGAACAGGATGGGGTTATTATGTCACTCATTCTGCATATTATTCCTCTCTTAAATTAAGTTTAAGATTATATTTTTTTAATGTCAGTCACATTGTAAATCTGTAAAGACTGTAAATCCATGAAAATTCCAGAACATTTTTCAAGTAAACTCTTATCTGGCCACAAACTATCCCCATCCTTTCCTAACTTTTATCGAATTTTCTGTTTTTACCCTCCAGATTCAGCTCAGTTCTAATCACTTAAGGTATTTTTAATTTGAATTTTCTCTTCCAACATATTTGCTCTCCTTCTAAGCTTCATAGCATCTGAAAGTTTGTACAAGGATGCCATTTTTCCTTTCACCCAAGTCACTGATAAGGTGTTAAACAGCATTCCTGAGCACACCCATAAAGATATTCCTTCAAGCTGACATGAATCGGTTAAGTCTACACTTTGGGTATGGCTAATCAACCAGCTCCGAATCCACACAGTTCTATCAACTCAATTGCATCTTCCCCTTATCCACATGCATTAGTCACACTATCATCATTACCACTGATATCTTCAAGTCATATGACGACATACTAAGCCTCACTTTTTCTACCAATCTAGGTGCTTGAACTAACTCTGCTTAAAAAAAATGAAGCAAGATGAACTGGTATGACCTGTTTTTTAATGAAACTGTACTAAGCCTGGATCTTAACGATCACCTCTTCCTTTAACAAGTGCTGACAAATCATCCTTTTATAATATATTCTAGAACGTTGCCAATAATTGAGGGGAAGCTTATCAGCCTATACCATTTGACAGCTCCATCCTCTAACCTTTTCTGCAAATGTAGATATTTTCCTCTTTCCAGTCATGGAACACATTTCTTGATTTTTGTATTTCCAAGATCAGAGAATAGGTCAATGATTGCTTGTTCTTTCAACATCCTGGGTTGTAGTTCATTCTGTTGCAGTAATTGGGACTTTTTGAAGGCAAATAGAATCTCTCTTGACATTGCTTCATTTACCTCTGGTTCCAGTTCCCTATTAACCACTTTTTATCTAGACATCTGAGACCAAAGATCCCTGCTGTTAGCAGAGAAGCCAGTATCAAAATAGCAATTTCACAATTTAGGCTTCACTTTACCCTGTCATTGTTATCCCTTCTATCCCCAATTAGTGATATTATCCCTTTCTTCCATTTTTCTCTTGCTCATATAGTTGAAAACATCGTTCTTCTTGTGTTCATTTATCATCAGTCCTACTACCTTCTGACCAAAAGCACTTTCCGATTTGCAAAGCATTGTACATGATATTTCATTTGATCGTTACAGCAATACTGGAAGGTACACGTTCTCCTTATCCCCATTTTAATGATGAGTAATCTGAAGCTGAAAGAGATTAAATGGCTTGCTCAGGATCACACAAATAGTAAGTATCTGAGTCAGCATTTGAACTCAGATCTTTCAAACTTGATTCAGGATTCTTATATGCTGCACCATGAGGAAAGAAAGCACAGGACCTGATCAAGAGAGAGAAAATAGGGTGAAGTAAGGATGACATGGCCCTTTTAATTGTTGTGGAGGCATTTTAGTCAGTTCAGATCTTTGAGATGGATGTTCTTGGAAAGATACAGGAGTGGTTAACCATTTCCTTCTTCGGCTCATTTTACAGATGAGGAAACTGAAGTAAACATGGTTAAATGACTTGTGTAGGGTCATATAGCTAGTAAATGTCTGGATTGAATCAGAACTAAGGTCTTCCTAATCCCAGGCACAACACTCTATCCATTGCACCACCTAGCCACCCATAGAGTAGGATTAGAGAGCCCCTTGAAGTGTAAGGAAAAGAATTTGAACTTTATTAGCTGGACAGCAGTAAGCCACTGAAAAGTTCTGAGAAAAAGAATGATTCAAAGGACTTTAAAAAATCTATGCACCAGACATGGAAACAATAAGATTGGAGTTCAAATCCAGCCTTAGACACTTACTAGCTGTGTGACCCTGGGAAAGTCATTTAACCTCTGTTTGACTCAGTTTCCTCACCTGTAAAATGGGAATCACTAGAGCACCTGCCTCCCAGGGTTATTTAACCCTACTGTGGTTAGCACAGTACATATAGTACTGTCGTTATTGGATGCTGAAGACAATAGAGAAGAGAAGTTTAATCTCTTGGAATTAGGAGGATATTGATAAATGGGAACATGTCTAAAGGAGGAAAACCAGTCCATGGAAGATAGAGATCAGTTGAAAAATTAGGCATTTTTATCCTGAAGCAAAGAAGACTGAGGGCTGGGAGGTACCCAAGAAGGACAAGATAGCCACTTTCAAAAATTTTAATGGCTATCATGTGGAAGAGAGATTAGTTTTTTCCTATCCGGCCCTAGAGAGGATAACTAGGAATCATTGGCAGAAGTTACAAAGTGACCAATTTAAACTCATATCAGGAAAAGCTTCCTAAGAATTCGAACTACCCAAATTGGATTGGGCTACTTCAAAAAGGGGTGGGTTCCTTGACCTTGGAGGTTTGGGGGCTGAGATTGGACAACCATCTATAAGTGTTCGTAGTGGGGATTCTTATTGTTTATGAACTGGCCAGAATGGCTGCCGAGAGTACTTCAGGGTCACAAAGTCTAAAGTACTATACTTCTGTGAATGAAGTTATAATAAATGTATTGGAATTGTGTCAAGTGATAAGTTTCCTGAAAAAGAAATGGTCCTTGTACAGGATGTTTCACACTGGAAATTTATCACATTTTTGAATACTTTCTTTGTGACTCACCAGTATAGTTTTTAATAAGGTCTGGGAGAAATTGTAGATGAGTAATGCTGTGAGTCAGAGGTTATTAAGTTATTTATAAGAAAGGTGATATTAGACTTTAGAGTTTTGGAGGCCTTTAACATTTTTAATACCTGATACTCCAAAATTACTGTGAGGAAGTGAACGGGGTTTAGAAAAAAGTTGACTGCATCACATTAAGAGTATTATTATGATACAAAAGATGGCAGATGGTTTAGGTGAGACTTGCAACCATGGAAAGGTCAGAGTTTCTCAGGATTTATTTTGCTAAATTTAGGCCCCTAAATTAATATTCTGAATAGAGTTGCTTTTTTAAAAGTACTATGAACATTTGGCATGTTATCTCCTATACTGAATTGGGTCATAACACTCTTGTCTGAGATTTAATCTACATACTTTTCTTTATAAAACTCAATATCTTAACCAGGATAACTGAAAACAAAATGATACATGCATAAATATGTATCTGTGGAAATGTACATGCATACCTAAACTAATGAAAAGACCCTTTTCCCCTAAGGCACTAGTGATTTTTCTAATTGTACTAACGATTTTTGTTTCATTTGTTCTTTTAAATATCTTTTCACATCTACTTTTACTTTCTTTGAGCCAGACCTATGATTTCATTGTGTAGGATCCTCCCAGAAAGGTTATTTTCTGGCCCAAAGTAAATAGGCAATTGTTTTAAGGTTAACAGACTTGGACTTATCTGGGTTAGAGCTGCTTAAGGCCATAGAGTCAGTACATGTCAGTTATAGGACTGGAAGCCATGTCTTTCCAACGCTTAGGTCCATTATGCCATACTTCCTCTGGTACTGTGAACAATGATGCCTTCTACTAGAGAATGGCAAGCAAAGCGGTGAAGTGGATAGAGTGCCAGGCCTGAAGTCAGAAATTCTTCCAGAATTCAAATCTTACTAGTTGTGTGACCCTGGGCAAATCACAACCCTGTCTGCCCCAGTTTCCTCATCTGTAAAATGATCTGGAGAAAGAAAAGGCAAACCCCAAATGGGGTTACAAAGAGCCAGACCCTACTGAGAATCAACTGAACAACAACTGAACTACTAGACAATGTCCCAAAGAGTTGTTATGGAATCCAAACAAAATAGAGACTGAAACTATCCAAGTAATGTTGGTATTCTCTTTTTTTTAAATTTTTTATTGTTGCTTTTGTTTTTAATTCCTCTTCTCCACATTCCATATTTGTTTCTAATCAGCAGAGATTTCAATTCAAGGCCTCACTTTTTCTTTGAAGACAGTTAATAGGATAAGGAAGTTTATAGTTTGCATCTGGTTGGTTCAGAGCTGTAACTAGGAATTTTGGGGACCTGAGTCAAATTCCTGTTAGTGGGTCTGGTTCAAGAGGCAAGGGTTAAGGTATAAATTCTCCTGTTCTAGACGGATTAGAAAGAGAGGCCATGGCTCATATGTAGAAAATATTTATGAAAATACTTTTTCTTACACTGAGGAGTTGATAGGATAGTAAGTGCCCATTAATTGGTGAATGACTGAATAAGCTATAGTTTGTTACATGGAATATTACTGGTACATAAATTACAAGAGATTCATGAGTACATTTACAAAACAAAATGAAACAAAAATCCTAGGAAGACATGTATGAACAGATGCAGATTTAAACAATCAGAACCAGTAGTACAATGGCTACAACAGTGAAAAGGAAAACAATTTTGAAAGATTTAAAAACTCAGATCAATAGAATACCTAGTAATATGAAAAAGAAACAGAAAAAAGCATCAATAAAAATTTTTCTAAAACAACAAAAGTCCAAAAGGGGACATGCACACAAGCTGGAAAATTTTATTGCTCCTGTATTAAACTTTAGATTTTTTTTAAAGACTAAATTAGGGAATGTCATAGTTTCATTATAAATCCTCATTTTTGTACATCTTTGTACACAGAAAATTTCATTTTTTATGTTTGCTAAGTTCAAAATAAAAAATACAGTTACTATATATATATATGTGTGTGTGTACATATATATATATATATATATATATATATATATATATGTAAAACTGTAATTTAAACATTGGTCTATATGTTCCTCAATCTCTTCAATCCCAGTTTGCTTTTTAAAAAACTTTTTTATAAAACTTTTTTTAAAAAGCAAACTAGGGATTGAAGGGATTGAGGAACATATAGACCAATGTTTGAAGGAGTCGGTAGCTGGAATAAAGAAGACTGTGAGCCAGTTCTGATTTTTCCTGGGAGTTGAAAGTAAAGTAACCTGGAGGCCTACATAAGATAGTAAGAAGAATCACAATAGCATGGCAGATGACAAACGGCTTAGGTATCTTAAGGAAAATTTTGAAGGTAAGGTGAACTTTTTTTTAGGTGGAGAGGTGGTTGCTAAGTGATGATGGCAGAGGGAGGGTCTGAAAGAATACGCCAAATCTTCCTCCTTTCCCCATATGGTAGGGAAAGGAGCAGCCAATTTTGGAGAGGGGGCCAAGAGATGTACTTTCAGAAGATGAGTTCTCAGTAATCACCAGAAGATAAAAAAGAATGTGAAAGGAAGAAATCTAAGATAAAGGGGAGTTTTCTGAGGGTTCCAGAAGGCACAGTGCAAAAGGGAGACAAAGGAGGATCTGAGGTGTGGAAGGTGAGTGTTAAGCTGAATGCGGATGGGAGTATGGGAAGAAGTTGTAATGTAAAGAGATTTAGTTTAGGCACATGGCAGATCTGAACCACTTGGCATTTAAATCTCTTCCCACCTTTCAAGTTCACTTATATATACTTTATTCCCTGCAGTCTAGTGACATTGGCCTAGGAGCTGTTTTTCACACACAGCACCCCGTTTCCCATCTCTTTCCCTCCATGCTTGTAATGTTCTCCTTACCTTCACTTCCAACTCCTGGCTTCCTTCAAGACTAGCTCAAATCACACATTCTGCAACAGGTCCTTCCCAGGCCTCCCATTGTTCCCACTTTAACAGATTACTTTCCATTTACCCTGTATTTGTCTTGCGAATACAATTTTTTTTTCTACATTTGTTCCCTCATTAAAATGTGAACTCCTTGAAGGCAGGTTCTCTGCCCCATTTCTTTGTATTCCGAAAACTTATTGCAGCATCTGATACACAGTAGGTGCTTAATCACTGTTTGTTAACTAATTAGAGTAACAGAACATAGGAGTTTACTAGCCCAATGGTTACCATAAGAAGCTAAATCAACTCCAAGGTGCTGATTAAAACCACAGGACTCTGTAGACACTGACTCTATGATGGATCCCCTTCATTTGGTTTAAGCAAGATGGAGTGGTGGAGACTGTTAGTCACCCACAAACATGTATCCCATATTTATTCTGTGTAAGATATTGCATTTGATACTTGAGAGACTAAAGAAGTGTAAAATTCAGTGCCAGCCCTCAAAGAGGAAGCAACCAATATATAAAACAATTAATAAGATTTTAATGCCTTTTGCAGTCACAAATAGAGCTAGGGATTGGTGATATAAAAACAAAGTAAAGATAGACTCTGCCCTCAGGAAGTTTACATTTCCTAATGCTACTTTTATTGATGATACTCATCCTATATCCTTCCAAGCAACCCTCCTGGTACAACACCCCAGATCAAGTTCTATAATAGGTTCAGTCCACCTTAGTGGCATGTGATTGGGGTGGAGAGGAGAGAGTGGTGGTTGGATACACAAAACCATGTGAAGAAGCAGTACCTAAGCAAAGCCATGGTTGCCTTATGCCAATTCCTACTCTAATTTAGGGCTCTTAGAAAGAGTAGCCACTTTAATAAGAACACAGACATAGTCAAGTATAGGAACATTTATAAATCTGAATCCACACAGATTATATATGTATATATTTGTGTATGTATATGGATACATACATATTTAACTATATAGATACATGTACAAAATGATGTGTGTATATATGGGTGTGTGTGTATATATGTACATACATACACATGTAACAGAAACAGGTCTATTTGTATTTGCATGTGTCCATATATAAATTGGCATATTGAAGCTTTCACAAAAGCAAAGTACAGGTTGATCCAGTTTTAAGGCATTTCAGCACTTTAAAATGAATAGGTTAATTTTAAATAATAATTATGTTGACTTGAAAAGCAATGTGTCAAATCAAATAATCAGGTTAATAAAGTAATTTCACTCCTTTTTAATTCAAAAGACTACTTTAATCAATGTCAGTATTTTATAACTCACTGGCTAATAATTCAATAAAGGTGTTTTTAATTACTTTCCTTTATATTCACTGGTTCTAAAGTGAATAAAAATGTTTTGAAATTCATGAAATAAGTCCTGCATAAAATCCAAACAAAAGAAGTTAAATAACTTTTTACCAAGGGTAAAATAACTGTTCTTGTCCCAGCAACTAGTCTTCTCTTCAACACTATGGTGTCCGCAGTTACCATGTGAAGAAAAAAATGGCAATTTTAGTTTTCAGTCATCACCAAAATTCCAAGAACATAGGGGAGGAAAGTACTGTGGTCAAGGAGGGCAAAAAAAGGCACTACTATTACCACTGCTAACATTTCTTCCTAGGTCTCAACATTGATGAGGGGCTCTCTCTGATGTTATATTATTGTATTGATGCCGTAATGGAGGGTGACAATGGAAGTAACCTGATTGACTGAGTGCTACCCTCTTACTACAGAACTTTCTAGACTACCATTGCTCTTAATGTTTAAGATTCCAGCTCTGATGAGCTTTAAAACCAATCAATTGGCCCTGCCCTTTTCTATGGCTAGAAACTCCCACCTCTTACTCCTCTAATCCGCATGAATTATACCTAGTCTATCCATGAAGCAAAAACTGTTCCCTTCTACCTGTAGTCTCATCCACATCCAATTTTGCCCTGCCACTTCTCACTATCAATCCTCTGTCTACATCTTTTTCCATGCCCACAAGAACAATGACATTAACAAACCTGATCATTAACAGACTTCCCATCTTTTGAGATGTCACCTTTTAACATGCTTTCCATATCATTAGGCTTACAGAAAGCTGGCTTTTTCCATATTGCACCTCATCCCTGACTACCTCCCCCATGTCATTTACACATTCTCTCATACCTCCAGAGGCGTCGTACAAAGAGGATGAGTCAGTATGTTCCTTGACATACTTAGACTTTTATCACCATCAGTCAGCAATACCTTCCTTTTAGAAGTTCTTTCCATCTTCCCTGTCCATGTCCGTAGGTTAGTCTTCCTACTTTGTCAAGAAGTGGTCCATAGTGGTACAATACATGACACATACATAGTTTTTCAACCCCACCCCCTAGCTCCATACTTGACACTGTCAATACATACATCAATGCCCACTAGAGCATACTGACCTCCCAATTTACTAACCTTTTCATCTCTCATGACATATTGTATTGCTCCTTCAGGAAACCACAAGGTTGGTAGCATCTTAGATGTCACCGTTATCTATAATAATGTTACCTCTATGATACTGACCTCTGGGATTCCTCTCTGAATTTTTCTCCTTATAATTCTCACTCTGCCACATTTCTCCTAAATCTATTTTTGTCCTCATTTGACTTCAATATGTTCCTCTGTCCTTTCCTGTGATCCAGACCTCCATAAGTGTCCTTGCTTCACAATCCCTTCACCTCCCACCAGTCCTCAACTTTGGGTTGTGCCCACCATCTGCCTTCTTGGCCCCTACACATGCACTCTAAATTTTGCTACAGAAAATCACACAACTGTTCTAAGACCACTCCAATTCATATTGTCTAATCTCAACTGGGTCCTCATTTCTCTGTAGTAATACTCTTATTTCCCCCTGAATCGTTAGTATGCTACCAGCTTCAGCTGTTTCACACCATTTCTACCCTTCTAAAATTCCCAACCGAAATCCCAATTCCTATCTCTTAGTAGATGACGTCAGCTCCAAATTTACTGATATAGGGATGCATAGATGCATAGAATCTGTTTTCTCACAATGATTTGGACCAAAAGAAGCTTTTCATTATGGAAGGGAGGGCAGGAGGGAAAGGAGAGACAGAAAAAATTCTCTAGAGTACATTTCTTGAAGTGGTTTGTATAAGTTTACATCATAGCAGCCTGAACTTTCAGAAAGGACAGTTTAATACAGTATATGAAAGATGAAAACATCAAGGTTAAAGGAGTTATGGGAAGTCAGGCACACTAACTGACCATTGGTGGAGTTGTGAGTTGGCCAATCTAGAAGACAATTTTGAATTATGTAAGAAAGATCATCAAATTGGTCATACCTTTTGACTTAGTGATGCTATTATTGGACATTCCCACCAAGGAGAGTAGAAGAAAATATCTCATTTTAACCACATTATTCAAAATTATCTGTGGCAGCAAAAAGAAAATAAATAAAAACTAGTAGGAAATGGATGTCCATTACTTGGGGAAACGTGTGAGTGAATTACACTCAAAAAATATGCAATTCAGAGGACCATGAGAAGATTCAGATGAAGTGATAGAGAGTGAAGAAAGCCAAACCAAGAGAAAAACAATGGCTGTAATAAGGTAAATGCCAACATTGATAAAAGGTAATTAAGCTCAGATTAAAAGTAACAAATAGCTTTGGCTCCAAAGCACAAATTGCAAAACATGACTCCCCTACGGGAGGAGGGAGGGGATGGGCTGTGGGTTGCAAATGCAGTTAGATAACATTACTGTGTTGTTTGGTTTTACTTAAATATTTTTCTTTTTTTAGTTCTTTCTTATGAGTAAAGTTTCTACTGCACAGAAATGGGTATGACGTAAAAACTACAAGACATGAATAATACTAAATTAAATAATTAATAAGAAAATCAATGTAATTGATTAATTGAAGGAGGTTGCAATAGTTTCACCATGGTGGTAGTGAGATGCTAGTGGTGATAGCCAGCAGATTTGGATTGCAGGACAGAGTAAAACAAGAGAAAGATCAGAAGAAATGGAGGCCATATCTAGACCATGCTGAGAGCAAAGACTAAAACTGTGAAGGCCAAGTTGGAGTAGGAGGAGATGTCCAAGCTATCTGACTTAAACATACTGAAGCTCCAGTTCTGACCTCTCAAGGCTCTTGGGCTGTAAGCTTGGATGGAAAGATGGTAGTGATTAAGCAGAGAAGAGAATGGATGCTATTGTCTAATACCCTCTCTGGGATGATATGTGAATGTATATGTATATATGGATGTATATGTGTATATATATACGTGTGTATGTATGTGTATATATATATGCATATGTGTGTTGTGTGTATGCATGTGTATATTGTATATATACGTGTGTGCATATATGTATGTGTGCATATATGCATATGTGTATGTATATTGTGTGAATGTATGTGGATGTATTTATGTGTATGTATTTGTATGTATATGAGTGTTACATGTATATATGTGGTTAGGTGTGTCTGTGGGTATCTGTGGGTGTTTGTGTATGTATATTGTGTGAGTGTGATACATGTATATATGTGTATATTTATATATACACATATACATATGTTCATGTCTATATATACACATGTATATATCCATGCATGCACATATACACACACACACATACACATATGTGTGTACGTCTTTCAGTAAGGTATATATAACAGAAAAAATAATATGTTCTAGAATTGTCAGTAAATTGAAGTTACGGTCACCAGTATTTTTTTTAAAGCTTCTATCATTTTCAACCTCTCAAAAATTCTTGAATAGCACTTGCCTTTCCCTGGTGCCAAGATACCTCTCCTGTTCTCCATGATCTTTCCAATATTACTGACAGTGGTTCAATAATCACATCTACTGAATTCATTCGGTACCTGAGGATATAGTTCATCTGGGTCAGGCAACCTGAATTCATGAAGGCAGCTAGGGGCTCCATAGCAGCCCGAGCCCTGTTGAGATTAGATAACATGATTTTATAGTGGACCCAGTTGGCACAATCATGCATCCTCCCCCAGCATTTTAGTAATAGAACCAAAAAAAGAAAACAGTGCTGGTAACCCAGTTCAGAGTGTAGGTAGGGCATGAACTGTAGTAGGGCAAGGAGGCAAAGGATTCACGGGGAAAGATAGATCTATTATTCCTGTAAGGCCTGTGGAGAGGACAGGGGAAGAAGGAGAGTGTATATAATAAGTGACTAATCAGGAATGGCTGGATGGCCAAAGATACCTCACTGGGCAAGCTCCTATCAAAAGCTCCTAAATAGGACTATGGAGGAGATGGTAACAAAGAGGCTAAATTCTGTCGATTTTACTTCTATTGCTTCCCTGCAGCAGCTCTCTCCCCTTCTTTTTATTGCTATTATGTTCATCTCACTCATACTGAGACAGCTCCATCTCAGAGGCCTCTATGTTATATAAGTGGGAAAGCTGGCTGAGTTCTGTGTTGGAAAAGGAACCTTCCCCCTGAGCTCTGGAGCAGCTGACATGTAAGAGTGATTTGAGGAATGTTTCTGCCAGGTCTCTGGGAGGAGCAAAGGAAGGGGAAAAACATGTATTAAGTAGCAACTATATACTAAGCCCTGTCCTAAGCACTTTCTGAATTAGAGAACCCTCCACCAAAAAAAATACATCCTACTCAGTGGAAAAATGACACCTTCCTTCTGTTTCTCAGAAGTGCAGATTTGAAAGACAGGAACAAAGGTATCTCACATCAGTTACTCCCACTAAGGTGATAATTGCTTTCTCCCTTCCATCTTCAGGGGTTCAGCTCTACAGAGTAAAAGCAAGGAAGAAGTTTGAGCAATTACCTTTTGAATTTAAAGAGTATAAATAACCAAAGCTTGAAAAAGCCTCCACAAAAGTCTTGCTCCAATAACTCAAGCACATCATGGGGGTGACCCCAGGCTCTCAAAGACTTTATCAGGAAAGTTGTGACAAGATTTACCAAGCTAAAAAAAACCTTCATTTGCCAGGGGTGGGGAATCTGTGGCCTCAAGACCACATATGGCCCTCTAGATCCCCAAGTACAGCCTTTTGACTGTATCCAAACTTCACAGAACAAATCCAAAATTTAGATTTACTTCAAGGGCTGCACTTGAGGACCTAGAGAGCCACATGTAGCCTTGAAGCCAGATGTTCCCCATCCCTGGACTAGACCTATCATTTCCTCACTATAGTGAATTCCCAGAAGAGATAATTCCCTCTTTCAACACAGATGAGCATTTTCTCTACAATTTATAGTTGTCAGTAAATATTTATTAAGCATCTACTATGTGGCAGGTCCAGGGAATATTAAAAAAAAAGTAAAAGACAGTCCCTGCCCTTAAGGAATCAACAAACAAACATATATGGAAATAACTACACTACAATTAAGGGAGGTTGGGAAAGGCTTTCAGTAGAAGATGGGATTTTAGTTATGAATTAAGATTTTGACTATTATAAATACCCAAATTCCAAATTTGAAGGAAGATGCTGTGCTTATCCAGAAAAAGAGCTGGTAAATAGAGTATGTATAAAATGGATTATATATGTTTTATATATGTCTACCAGTGTTGTGCCAGGAAACTGAATTGCATCCATTTGAACTGTCTTAGGAAGATTCTGAGGATCACCTGGTAGGATAAGGTACCAGACACTGAGGTCCTTGCTCAAGCTGAATTGCCAAGCATTCAAACTACACTTCAGAGAGCGCAACTCCAATGGGCTGGCCATGTTGTTCGAATGCAAAATGTATGCTTGCCAAAAAGACTATTTTATGGAGAACTCACATGGGGCAGGTGATCACATGGGCATGAGAAGTAATACAAGGACGCTTTCAGGGTCTCTCTCAAGAACTTTGGATTTGACTATGCAACATGGGAGACACTGGCACAGGACCATGCAGCATGGTGTGCCCACATCAGAAAGGGGGCTGTGCTCTTTGAGCAAAGTAGAATTGAGACAGCACAAAGGAAATGTAGAATATACAAATTTGGAGTTTCCACCCCCAAATATTCACATGGACTATCTGTGCCCAACCTGTGGTAGAGCACTCCAAGCTTGTATTGGTCTGATCAGCCACAGTCGGACACACTGAAATTTCACTTTATCATGGTGATGTCATTTTGATCCCTTTCAAGAACAAAGGACAACCACCACCACCACCACCATGTATATATGTATATGTGAATTTATATATGTGTGTGTGAATGCATACACATGCATACACACACACATTTGTACCTAATGGTAGTCATCCCTAGGGTGGTGAGGGAAGAAAAAGAGGAAAAGGACTTACATGATAACTTTAATTATATATTTAGCAGGTATAGCAAGTTATACATAATAGATTTGCAGTTTCCTGTAAAATCATCCTTTTTTCTATTCTACTGTTATAGAAATGCTTGTTTTATTCCTTAAGTTAAGAATAAAATTTTTCTAAAAGATGATGGATAGAAAATTTTCCAAAACAATTTTTTTTTTAAGATTTGTTGAGAGTACTAAGAGGTGAAGCAATTTGTCCAGGGTCACACAGCCAATGTGGATCAGAAGCAGGACTTTAAACCCAGGTCTTCCTGTTTTCAAGACCTGCTCTCTCCATTATACCATGCTTTTGTTCATAATACATTAATGGCTTGTTGAATGATTGATCCATGTCAGAGACCAATTGGCCTCTTGTCCTAGGACCACCTAGCTAAGTTTGAGCGAGCTCCTTGGTGATCAAAATTATGGCCACAGTAGTTATCAAAAAACCATCTACTATGTGAGCTGCCTCAGTAGAAAGAGTAGTATAAACACCAGGAAATCATGCATCCTTGCGGTAGTGAAATATTGAAGCTGTCAGAAAGCTCATACGTTCCTAATGAGAATTTTTCTATTGCTACCAGAAGTGTATGGTCTTCATCCACTTTTTTCTTTCCCTATGTTTCTGAAGAAAGTATATTCCTCCACTCCAAGTCTATCCCCTTGATGTAAACAATACTCTTTGCTTTAATACCCACCACCTTCATCAAGGACCTAAATAGGGCTGCTTTACTCCTGGAGCAAAACTAGCGGCAATGAGTGTAAATTTAGGCCAGATGTAGGGAAAAACTTCCTGAAATAAGTTAGAGTTTATCAATAGACATTATGGACAACCTGTGGAGGTGGTGAATTCCCCCTTACTTGGTGGTCTAAAAGCAGAGACTCTGTGATGACTTGCTAGACATGTTATCTAGAACGGGAAGGGTTGGGGGAGAGCAAAGAGTGGAAATTAAAGTCTGAGAGCCAAATCCAATGAACTAAGAATGGTTTTTAAGCAATGCTCAAATCTGGCCCACCACCTGTTTTTCATAAAAATTCAAAGACCATTCTTTGGTTGCAGGCCATAGAAAAACAGGTAATAGGCCAAATTTGGGCTGTAGTTTGCCAACCCCTAACCTAGATGATCCTAGACCATGATTCACATCCTATCAACCACCAGGATTCTGGAGATGCTGGGTACTTCCTTGCTGCGATCAGGTATATACTCTATCTCCCTCTACTATACATTCTTTGTTCATGCTACAGTAGTAGTAATTAAATTAATATAAACATCAACTATAAATGACTGACTTCACTGCCTTATGTCCCCACTCACAATCTCTGAGACTTCCCAGACCAGCTCCTAGCCTCTACTCCCCATATGAAGTGATAATCTCTTTTAAAATAAATGTAAGAATCTTGAGGACAGGGACTATATATCTCACCTTGGGGTATAGTAATATCTAACACTTATATAGAACTTAGTCATGTGCTTTTACCAAGGTAGAAATAAAGGAACAGTGAGGTGACTATTCTATGGTTGTTATCTGACAGAATAATTTTTTTAGTTCTATAGTTAACAGTAACTCCTAAATTATTTCTTCTATCTGCAATATTATTGCATATTTTCTTCCATCTGTTGTAGCTTAAAAGAAGCATGGAGTCACAAAGAGACTGACAACTTCTTACCCAAATTTCATGATCTCTATGTATGCATATATGTGTGCTTGTGCCTGTATGTGACATTGTGTCTGTTTCATTAGAGTAAACCTATCCTAAATTCACAGGGATCATTCTCATATGAAACTATATTAATTAGTAACTTTATCCTAGTTCTCTCAACATTTCCTCTCATTAAGACAACAAATTTTACTGCCAAAATTAGACAATGATGTTTTCACTTACTGACATTTTTTCACCTGTGGCATGCCAGTAATATTGGACTACCTTTGAGAAGCAGGCCACATAAATTCCTTGGGCTCTCAGAAGAACTTCTGTTGTCCTCTCCCACCACCAAGGAAAAATTTTAAAAGTTCATAACACACTATAATTGCCCTAGAGCAATGTTTTGGTAAGAGGTCTGTTCTAGATAGGAGTCAGAACACCTAGGTTCTTGTCCTAGTTGGATCCCTTACTAGACACGATCCTTGAGGAAGACATGTAACCTCACAGACAATGATGAGTACCTTACAATGTTGTGAGAATCAAATTAGATAATAAATACAAAAGTATTTTTGGAAGTTTTACAGCACAATATATTTGTGGGGTTCTTTTCACTTTACTTAATATGTGCTCAATACCTGCTTTGTTGAACAAGTTCATCCTCCAGGATTTGTCATTCCACCCATTTGATTTTACTCCTCCCATTACCAACACAGATTTCAACCTATCTAAAACTTTGAAGCATCCTTATTGCAAAGCTGTCATGCTCTGGAGCATCGAGCAGCTAAATCATTTGTTTCCTCACTTTAATTTAGAAATGACAGGAATAGAAAACAATGTAAAATCCATTTGGAGATAATCGGACCTTCATTACAAGTACTCAAGGTCTCATATGCATGCAAGTTCATCATGTCACCAAATATTTCAGTACCTGAAATTTATCATTCTTGGGCCCCATTACTATTTCATCATGGTGGCATCAATGTCATAACAAAGGTACTATATTTTTACCTTCATCCCTGGCGAGTTCATATGAGTATTGACGCATAGCTTCTCATCAATGTATATCTGAAGTTAACATCTTTCTTTTAAGAATTCATTAGCTATGTTTTGCATTTCTTCTCATTAAAATTGATTTATTGCTTGCCTTCTCAATCGGTCAAGGAGGGGCAGGAGAAAGGAAAGGATTTGGAAATCAAAATGTCTATAAAAATAAATGCTAAAAATGCACTAGAAACTCTTTAAAAAATATGTCTCAGTGGTGACTCTGGGAATATTATCAGCTCTCCATGATCCTCAGACCTTCTAAAACGTAATTTTGACCCAAGAAAGAATGAGGATCACTATGGATATTCTTATCCTTGTATAAAACTTCTTTAAACTAAAATGTTATGAAATAAGATCTATCTTTCATAATCACCTGTAAGAAGTTTGTTTATTTGTTTGTTTGGAGATCTGTTTGTTTTTTCCCCATAGAAATGACACTAACATATGAGATCTTCATTTTGAGATGAATCAATACTTTTTTTTAAGAATACCTGCGAGCAGTAGTTATTTTCAGCCCTACCCATTACTTTGTGATTACGTAGTAATGAAGAGTGATCAGCTTAGAAAGCACCAAAAGAATTTTCTAAATTAAATCCCTCTGGGTAGATGAATCACATTTTGGTGGAAACATCAATCATGATTTGACCTTCTCCCACTCTGCTGTTTATAGACTATATCCACCTTCCAAATATGCATAAAGAATAACTCATTCTTAAATTGTCTCATATCAGTGAAGTATGTGCTACTGCTTAGAGAGAGTCTATTTTGAAAGAATCCATGATGGATTATTAGTTTATAGAATCTATCTTTACAAATGAGAAGACAAACTCATAAGTGGCATGGCCACGAAGATAAATGCTGTAATAGTCCATTTTATATATATTAGAAACCTCGTATTACATTTCATCATTCAGTTTTAGAATTCTTTCCTATTGAAAAATTTTCCTTTTATGCACCAAGACAGGAACAAACAGGAACCGTCTAAGAGAGGAGAGCATGCTGATGAAAGAGGGCAATAAAGGAAATAAACATGTTCCAGAGACACCTCCAACACTTTGCCTTCTTATGTATAAAGCTGTCACAACTAAATTAATAGCCCTAAAGGTCAGTCATTTTATAGCTGTTATGAATGAGCAGGGTTGCCAAGTTGAGAACTTTGAAATTAGGCTCCATTAAAAAAATGACTATTTTGCATGTGAATTACCATAGATTGAATTCAAATGGATTTAGTACTTTAAAATAAAGCTTTGGTTTTCAGGAAATGTATTCATGGAAATGTGAGGAAAATGTCCCTTGCTAGCAGCTTCCTCATAAAATATTGTTTTTCTCCTGACAAAAACTCTGACCCATCGTATAGTGTTGGTGCGTTATTTTTCATAGACTGTCAAGTATTTCCTGCCAAAAATTACTAAGGATGAACTTATAAGAGTAATTTTTCCAACAAAATAGTCAGTTTTGCTCACAACAGGGCATGATATTCTCCTGCTACTATACCCTAACCATTTTATGTGACTGGAGTCCAAATTTTGACTTTTTTTTTCAAAATCAAACCAATACATCTTGGAAAGTCATGATAGCACTATCATCAAAGCTCCAGGATATGATGAAATAACCTCTTCATAAGATAATTTTGGAATTTAAATTAATCAAACATTTTTTGGATAAGGTCCATGGCAGGATCTCTTCACATCTAATTTTATGCTATAGAAAAGAATAGTTATGTTAGTTATAACTAAGCTGCATATGACCAAACTAGTCCAGATGTTAACAGTTGCTAAAATGTGGTCACTTGCAAAGCTAGATAGAGTGAAATTTCTACTAACCAGAATCCTCCTGAATGCTCTCATTGAACTTTATGTTTAATTGTAAGAATATTTTTATTTCACTCTTAGTAAGAATTTTTCTGAAATTTATGGATATATTTCCTAAGTCTCTTCAGACCTTTTTCCTCCTCAATAAAATAAGGAAGTTTAGCTCCATTCTTATTTTAAGATTCTAAGAGTAGAAAAATTGTTGAGTATAATTGACAAAGTCAGCTTGCAATCCTTACAGAGTATATTTCTAAAAATCAGTTTTCATCATAGAGTATTATCTGCATATATATGATATGTACATTTATAAAATACATGTATATACGTGAAGATAAAGATATAGGCGTAGATGTGGATGCAAGACACTGACGTGAAGACGAAGATGTAGGTATAGATACGGGTATAGATGATGCAAGAGACTAACCAGCAGGGAATACTAGATTTCTAAACACCACTATTGAATCAATCTGTAAATGAAAGGCTTAAAGTCGCTATAAACAACTGAGTTCATCAAGTTGGAAAGTTGAAGTTCTTTGAGTCATTGAGTGGAATCGAATCATTAGATGTATTACGATTGGTTGAAAGAATTAGACATATTTCTGGGCCTGCATATACCAGATAAGGTGACTCCAGCAGAAATATTTTCCCAAATGCTTTGGGAGAGTTTGAAGGAACCACATCTTTGCACCTGTAATCAGAGAACAGGGGGAAGGTGGATAGAACCCAGAAGGAATGTCACACTCACCTTCACTTCATTGATCATGTCATTGAAGATAATGGACTGGTAAAAAACAATGCATCTAGATGGGGGCAGAGAGAGTGCAAACCAGAAAAGCTGAAAAAAGGATGCATGACGTCTTCAGGATAAAGATAACTTCAGCTGCAGAATTCTGCAAATGCCCCAATTCTAGGATCCCAAAAGAAATCTACAACTCTGACTTTCATTAGGACTCCAGAAAGGAAGAAATGAAATTCCATCTCAACAGAAACTAGTAGTTACCACTTTGTGACATGTGTTTCCTACTCTTAAACTCACTTTCTCCTGGACTCTATATGTACTTGTGAGAGAGTGACCAATGCTTGCAGGGAGGGGTGGAGTAGGGTGGAAGATGAAAAAAGGAAATGTTTTATACCAACTCTTCTTATTGGACTATTTAAATAAACCAGTTCAGTCATTTTCAGTCATGTATGACTTTCTGTGACTCCATTTGAGACTTTTCTTGGCAACGATACTGGAGCAGTTTGCCATTTCCTTCTTCAACTCATTTTACAGATGAGGAAACTGAGGCAAACGAGATTAAGGGACTTGCCCAGGAGCACAGAGCTAGTAAATACCTGAAAGCCAGATTTGAATTCAGGAAGATAAATCTTCCTGATTTTAGGCTCAACTTTCTATCCACCTCACCTCCTCCCTGACTCATCTAAATGAATACCCCTAACAAAAAATAAACTCTGAATGGCTAATTGATATCCACTGAATATTGGAAAGCAGCTAGTGTGGGCTCCTGAACAATAATGTTTGAAACCATTCTTAGTCCCTCAAAGTTATCTACAGAGCATTGAGAAAAGAATTAGTCAGCCACCCTATGCAATTTAACTTCTCAGTTCACTTGAGGTTTAGGAAAAGTGAGAGGAGGAATTGGAATGCATTCCCTTCTCTTCTCCACCCCTCAAGAACCCTCATTTTCCTTCAAGGGAGAGCTTATGCACCCTATCTTTTATGAAGCTTTCTCTGATAAGCCAAATTTTAGTGCTTTCTTCTTCCTCAATTGGCCTATTATTTTATTTGAATATATGTTTTGTTACCTCCCCCAGTTATATACAAGCTTCTTGAATGACAAGGACTAGTTCTATTCTGTATTTCCAGTATTTTTTAATAAATAACTTAAGCATAATATATTTATATGTTTTTTCTCTCTTATTTTTCCCAATTAAATATTTGAAAATTTTAACATCCATTTTTTTTAATTTTGAGTTCTAAATTTTCATCTTTCCCTCCCTATCTTCATTCATCCTTGAGAAAGCCAAGAAATTTTACACTGATTCATACATGTGTTATCATGCAAAACATTTCTACAGTGGCCATGCTGCAGAAGAAAGCACAAACCAAAACAACAATGAAAAAAGTCAAAAAAAAAGTATGCTTTGATCTGCATTCATATTCTAGCAGTTCTTTCTCTGAAGGTGAATAACTCCTTCAGAATTGTCTTGAGTCACTGCATTGATGAGAATAGCGATATAATTTACAATGGATCATTGTATAATATTGCTGTTTGTGCGTACAATGTTCTACTTCTGCTTACTTCACTTTGCATCACTTTATGTAAGTCTTCCCAAGCTTTTCTGAAACCATTCTGCCTATTTCTAACAGCAAAGTAGTATTCCATCGCAATCATATACCACAGCATGTTCAGTCATTTCCCAATTGAAACACATCTCAGTTTCCATTTCTTTGCCACCATGCAAAGAACAGTCACAAATATTTTATACATATAAGTCCTTTCCTTTTTAATTACTCTTTTTGGGATACAGAGCTAGTCATAGTACTGCTGAGTCAAAGGGTATGGACAGTTTTATTGACCTTTGGATATAGTTGCAAATTGTTCTCCAGAATGACTGGATGATTTCATAACTCTACCAATACTACATTAGTATTCGGTTTTCCACATCCCTTTAAATATTTGTCATTTTCTTTTTCTGTCATATTAACTAATATGATAAATATGAGATGGTACCTCAAGTTGTTTTAATTTGTATTTCTCTAATCATAAAGATTTGGATCATTTTTTCATGTGACTATAGATAGTTTTTATTTCTTCTGAAAACTACCTGCTCATATCCTTTGACCATTTTATCAGTTGGAGAATGACTTGTATTCTTATAAATTTGACTCAATTCTCTGTTTATTTGGGAAATGAGGCATTTATCAGAGAAATTTGCTATAAATATTTTTCCCAGTTTTCTACTTTCCTTCTAATTTTGCTTGCACTGATTTTGTTTAAAACTTTTTTTTAATTTAATGTAATAAAAATTTTCCATCTTTCATCCCATAATGCTCTCTGTCTCTTATTTAGTCACGAATTCTAGCTTAATTCATAGATCTGAAAGGTAAAATTTTCTATGCTCTTCTAAGTTGCTTACAATATCACCCTTTATGGCTAAGTCATGAACTAATTTTGACCTTATCTTGGTATATGGTAGAAGATGTTGGTCCATATCTAGTTTCTTCCAAACTGCTTTCTAGTTTTCTCAGAAATTTTTGTCAAAGGGTGAGTTCTTATCCCAAAAGCTTGGATCTTTGGGTTTATCAAACAATAGATTACTATGGTCATTTACCACTGTGCTATTATATGCTTTTAATGGAATTCTAAAATGAGGTCCATTGAGCATGCCACTTAAGCTACACTCAATTGAGAGTGTTCTCTTCTTTCCCCTTGGTTTCACATAAAGAAGTGTCTCTTTGTCCTATCAAGTTAAATCCTTCTACGCGCACTCTTGAATTCATTCCATATCATCTTCTGTAGCAGATTGCCTGCTCACTCATCCCCACTGTCTTACTAATCATCAATCTATGTCTACTGGCAACTTCCCTGATGCCTACAAACATGTCCTTGTCTCCCCAATCATTTAAAAATGCTCCCTTGATCTGTCCATTCCCAGTAGCAGTCATCCTATATTCCCCCAACCCTTTTCATGAATAAAGTCCCTGAAAGAGCTGAACATTTCTATTTCTTCACTTCTCATTTTCTTATAAACTGGCTACAGGTCTGTTTATAGCTTCATCATTTAACTGAAACTTTTTCATCCAAACTCACAAATGATCTCTTAATTGCCAAATCTAATGACCTTTTTTTTCAATTCCTATTTCTTTTTTACCTCTCCTCAGCATTTGACATGCTTTTGACATGACCTTTTCCTAGATATTCTTCTCCCTAGGTTTTTATAACTCAACTCTCTCCTAGTTCTTCTGGTCATCTGACTACTTCTTCTCAGTCTCCTTTGTTGGATTTTCATCCAGATTATTTCCACCAATGTCGGATTTCTCCCAGGGATCTGATTTGCCCTCTCCTCTTCTCCTTCTATACTGCTGAGGCCACAACATATTTGACATTTAACACCAGAATCTAGATATTTCACCTGCAAACATTTGTTCAAAATTAAGTTGCTGGAGTTTATTTGAAAGAAACTCTTCATCCACTCTTAGAAGCTTGATTCTAATACACATACATATATATATATATATATATATATATATATATAGTATAAATATTATATTATATAAATTATATCATAGAAATAAGTAGTATATAAATATTCATTCTAACATAGTCTGTTTGGAGTTTCCTGCCAATATGACTATGGCATCTAAAGAGGGATCATAGACTTAGAGCTGGAAGGGACTTTAGAAGTCACTGAGTCCAACTCCCTCCTTTTATGGACGAGGAAACTGATACCCAGAAAGGCTAAGTGAATTGCCTGGGTCAACCACCTAATAGATATCTGAGGCAGGATTTGAATTCAGGTCTTCCTGACTCCCTCCCTCGCCTACCCAGTGTCCAAACCACTGCACCATACTGACTCTCTATGTTGTTCAGTTTAATAAAATTGTGAGGACACCAATTCCTCCATCTTAAGTTACTGCCATTTCTAATGGTCTTTTGTCAACTCTGATCCTTTTTTATTTCTAAGCAACTTTTGATACTATAAATCCTCACGTTCTCCTCCATACTAACTTCTTTGTGTTGTGCTGTATTCTGAAAACACTGCTCTTTCCTGGATCTCCTCTTACCTATCTGACTGATCCTACTTAGTCCCTTTTGGTAGATCTTCATCTAAGTTGCCCTTTGCATGCTCCCCAGGCTCTGTCTGCTCCCTCTCCTCTTCTCTAGTTGCCTACTGGGCTTCTCTAACTGAATGTTCATTAGACATTTTAAATTTAATATGTCCAATGCTGAACTCATTACCTCTTCCCAAACCCTCCCCTCTACTGAACTTCTCCAGTGTCATGGAAGGCACCACCACACTCTTAGCCACTCAGTCTCGCATCCTAGGGGTCATCCTTCACTTCTTACTCTTACCCCCTTATATTGAACCTCCTGCCAAATCTCATCATTTCTACCTTCCTGTCATTCTCATTGTGACAGCACCCATTTGTCTTCTCTGACACAAACATAACCATGAAACCAACCCTCATCATTTCACATTGTACTAGCCTGCAGGTTATCTACGTGCCTCAAGTTTCCCATTCTAGTCTATTCTCCATTCAGTTGCCAAAGTGATATTCCTAAAGCCCAGGTCTGATTGTCATTCCCCTACTCAATGAACGTTAATGGTTCCCTGTTGATTTCAACATCAAATATAAAATTGTCTGCTTGACTTTACAACCTGGCCCCTTCCTATATTTCCAGTCTTCTTCTCAACTCCTCTCTACATATGTTGTGATCCATTAATACTATCCCTCTTCCTGTTCTTTCTGACCTCCTTCAAGTCTCCTCTCAAATTCTACCTTCTGCAAAAAGTCTTTCCAGGGCCCTATCCATGTTAGTGCCTTTCTTCTGAGATAATTTCCAATTTCCCCTACATGCCACTGGTTTGTGTATTATTGTTTATATTTCTCCCTCATTACAATATGAGATCTTTGTGGGCCAAGGAAATCTGCCTTTCTTTGAATCCCTAGCACTTACACAGGGCCTTGCACACACTAACCACTTAATAGAGGCTTGTTGACTTGACTTGAGAATCCTTCAGTTGTTGTTTTTTTTTTTAATATCACTCAAAATCTAATTCTCTCTCTATGCGATAGCACAGTTCAAGTATACTTCAATAATGCTGCAGTAATAACAAGTCAAACCATTTAAATACATATTTAGAAATGCAATCATGGTCTGAATTACTCTTTCTTTCATCCCTCAGTAAGAGAATAATCCAAGTTTTTATTACATTTCTTCTCCTACTTTAGATGTGGGTTGTTGGACTAAATTGTCAATGATGAAATTTTTTCACCTTAGGAAATGTTATTAGGACTCAAGATACAGTTCTTTATAATATATACATTTGGCCCTTTATTTAACTGGTGATACACAGCATTTCAGATAAGAGTTAACTCACTGTGTTCTTTGTTAGGAAGTGATAGAATAATAAAAGAGTCAAAGTGCTTCATTGTAAGGGAGTGACTTGGGTGAGAGAGAAAATAGGCCACATTAGACCTGTCATCATGATTTATAAGAACTTAGATCATCCTCTCCTGCTTTTGGTTTTATTTTATTTTTTTCAGCATTGTCTTGGGTTAGTAAAACTTAACTAGGTGTTCTAAAAAAAACACAACTGTCAATACTGCAAATCCATGTTCTCCAGTTTGTATTGAACAATTATTCATTTGTAGTGGGATTAATGGCTAATGAAGGCCTAGCCTTGAAGTATAAGTCTTGTTCTTCTGCCCCATGTCCATAGGGAGAGTTGGGAAGGCTGCTTCTGGAAATGTATGATGGGGCATAACAGCTGACCCTCCTCTCCACTTTAGTTCAGTGACTTTTGCCTACCTGATTACTATGTGGTAATGAAAGACTTTTATTTTTGGCTGCTAAACTAGAAGAGAAGGTACATACAAAAGGCTCCAATGGAGGAATCAAATACCTCTATTCCTGCTGACTGGAGAGAGATGAAGAAGAGACAGCCCTTCCCCCAACTGACCAGCATGTGGCCAGAACACATGCCATGTGTTTCTTTTGTCTCTTTTGTGTATTATATTCATTCCTGGTCTTAGGTGAATTTGTATATGACTTTGTAGACTCTGAAAGATAAGGAGAGGCACCAAAGATGCAGTGATGGATGGGAGACCACAATAGTGTTTGCCAGAACTGTGGCAGCAGAATCTGGCAAGGTAGTATAACACTAAGATGGGGTATGTTTGATCTCAGATCAGCAGTGAACTGACACCTGCCTAAACACCATGCCCTGTGAGTATAGGAGCAACACATTCATCAGCTATGCTAAACCCAGAAGTGAACTCGGTGAGAAATACATTATAGTTACCACTTTAATTTTGATTCCATTTTCCCCAGGACTCAGTGTAGTCAAGGAGTGGGCCCCAATTTAGGGGGAATATTCTGAAGGCACTACTTTGATCACAGAAGGTGGGAGAGTGTGTAGAGGTAAGGGTGATGCTTTAGTTTTTTTTTCTGTATCTCTTCAATAAATATTCCTTTGTAAGAAGTACAAAGTTATATCACATTTTCAGTTATGTAAACATCATCAACAGGTCCAAAAGTAAATGACCTAAAAATTCCTTTTTATACATTGACAAATTTTATATGGCATTTTCCTACCACAAAGGCTAAAGAATAAAGATTTTCTCAAATAATTTTTATGGTGCCTTCTGTTGTCTATTGCTATTGGATTTTAAGAAGTCCTTCATTTATAAATTTCACTAGCTTAGGGTCTAATTATTGTGCCTATTATTCCCACTAATTACTTTCCAGTTCTATGATCTGTAAATACTGAGATTACGTTTTCATCATTCAATACTATTGTCCCATGAGGAGAAATTCTAAGACTTTACGAATTATTTTTATTTATTTAACTAAGCATAAATGATTTAAAGGAAAAAAAAACCCTTGTTTATTTGAGACGTTTGAGCCTCGATTGGAGGGTATGGTTTTATATATGATTAAGAATTAATATAAATTTAAAATGACTTTTAAAATATAAATGCTATCAAATGCTTTAGTTAGCTCAGATCTCTCTATGAAAATTTGGAAAAGGACAGTTGGCTAACTCTTGTTAAGTAAGTGATTTATCAGATCACTTGTTACATGCTCTAAAGATTTATTTCCCCAAGTCCTTAATTGCTTGGACTATAAAGTGCCACACAACAGTCAGTTGGGATATTCAATTGAGTGGCAGTTGGGTTAATCATATAATAGTTATAGATTTGGATAACAAGGGAAGAGAACAACATATCAAGCCTCAGAATGTGGTATGCAGCCAAACCCAAGGAACAAGATGAGTCATTTGGAGAAGTTACAAAGAGAAAAGAGAAGAAAGACAGGAAAAGGAGACTGACAGATTAGAAGTAGGGAATTTACCCATCTGCAAAATCAGAACAGTAGTATGATATCTACCTCCAGGGGACATTTGTGAAGGCAGTCATTTAGCTTCACTTAAATCAGCACTTAAGCAATTTGAGAGACAAGGCTATGGCTATAGGAAAGTCTTAAGAATTCTTTTTGGATTTTATGGGACACAAGTTAAGTCCAAGAGATTGAGAAGATGATATATTCATAGCAAAGAAAAATGGATGCATGAGTAATATTTTTAAAACTTTCTTCATTCTCCATCATTATTAAATCAAAAGGTAGAATGGTAAGTGATCAAAGAATATGGACAGACATTTCTCAAAAGAAGAATTGTAAACTATTAACAATCATAAAAAATGCTAAAAATCACTAATGATAGGAGAAATACAAATCAAAATAATTCTGAGTTTCCCCAAGTTAACTGGTAAGGATGATAGACAAAAACAACATTAATAATACATGGGAAGCAGAAAGCAGACCTCCTTATACATTGTCGCAGGAGCTATAATTAGCTATGCTAAAAGATAACTAACTGTGATAGACATAGAATTCTACCTCTATCCCTACTACAAGTTGCTCAAATGCAGAAAGACTCCACTTACATTAAATGTTCATAGCAGTTCTTTGTGTATAGAAAGTCTAGAGGCAAAGTAAGTGACCTTGCATTTTGGAATTAAGAAACCACAGTACTTGTATATAATATCATACCATAAGAAATGATGGCAAATATGAAAAATTTGAAGAAGCAATGCAAGACTTGTGGAGATTGATACACAGGTTATTAAACAGAATCAGGAAAAATATATATATATTGACTACAACAATGTAAATGAAAAGGGCAAAAAAAGAAATTAAACTCTTTGTAACTGTAATGGTCAAGTTTAGGCCTTGAAAAGAATAAATGAGCCTCCTTTACTTCTTTGCAGAGTTGAAATTTACAGACTTGAAATATCCATGCAATGAATGCATAATCGCATGTATAAAAGGAAGGAAACAAGAATTTATTAAACACCTACTATGTGCCTGACATTGTTCTGAGAGCTTTATAGAAGGATAGATGACATTGTTGTCCCCATTATTACATATGAGAAAATGGGGGAAAACAGAGCTACCCAGGGTCAGACAACTAGTAAGTGTCTGAGGCCATGCTTGAACTTAGTTCTTTCTGACTCCAAGCCCAGTATTCCATCCATTGTGCAATCTAGCTGATTTTGTCTATAATAGATGGTTGATCATGTAATCATACTTAGAGACTTGAGAAGCTATTTAGGCCAACTGCATTACTTTATAGGCAAGAAAATTAAGTCTCAGAGAAGTTAATTGATTGACCAAAGATCCACAAGAGCAAAGGGGAAATCTGAAGCCTTTAATTTTTCCACTATAACACACTGCCTCTCATGAAATGGTTGATTTTGCTCAATTGCTCTTTTTTTCTTCTTATATTATATATCTCTCTGAATAGCAGAGGGAAGAGTAATCTATTTGGAAATCAATATGATATAAAAATAAAAAGAATCCATAAAATAAGATTTAAAATAGATAACTCACTTAGTGGGAAAATTAATAAAAATTCAATTAAATGTCATTTTATAAAAAAAAATTCAGAATATAGATGTTGAAGTATTTTTGTAGAGTGCAAATATATACAAATACATACAAAAATGTATTATACACATATAAATGTATATACATTTTGAACCATCAGGGACAGGGAACTACTTAATTAAAATATTTTAAAATAAAAAGTGGGGTCACCCAAAAGGAAGGAGAGAAAGATAAAGGTGGAGGGAAGAAGAGGAGAGAGACAGAGAAGGGTGCGTGTGTGTGTGTGTGTGTGTGTGTGTGATTGTGTGTGTGTGTGTGTGTGTGTGTGTATGTATGAGAGAAAGAGAGAGCTTTTCTTTTTTCTAATCAACTGATGGGAAAATGCCTTTTGCTAAATTTAAACACATTCAGTGCCTGAAGGTTCTCACAGGTTGATGGGCACCTAGCAACAGCAAAGGGTAATTCATCAATGTTACAGAGCACAAGTCACAAGCCAGGCAAACAGCTGTTAACAAAAGTGATGCATTTTAAACCACCATTTGGGTTCTAGTCTGATTTCTTATGGCATGTCCCTTTAATCTACTTTTGGGTTTTTGCTCCACTCAACCAACAAAAGCCCATAATATTTCAGAAAGGAGAAATCAAAATACAGTGTTTCTGTTTAATAAAGCATGCCACCTGTGAAAAGAGAGATAGAGAGAGAATGTCATAGCAGGAGAGAAGAGGCAAGAATTCACAAATACTAGAAAGGTTAATATTAAAAGGCTCAAAAGAACATTAAGTTCTGAGATGACTATGACTGCTCATAACACAAGATACACCAATAACACAGCCATACTGTATATCTTAGATCAAATTGTTCTGTTAGTGTGCTTTTGTACTGCTCATTCATTCCAGTATTTTTAAGTGTTCTCTCTCTCTCCCTCTCTCCATATATAGATGTAGATATAGGTAAATAGACACATAAATAGATAGAGATACATAGATAGATAGATAGATAGATAGATAGATAGATAGACAGATAGGCAGCATCATGTTAGACACTGGGGAAGATTCAGAAATAAAAGACAAGTTTCAAAATGATATTGTATTTGGGCGTCAATAAAGATTGGACATCAAAGAAATAATAATAAAAGACTTCAGTATGGCCGAATATGATTGCCGCATAACTATTTCAAGCAAAATACCTAGAAGATCATTAAAGTACACAATTAAAGTAACTCAGAAGGATTTTTTTAAAAATAAAATTTATAGGGAATAGCAACTTATATTAAATCACAGTGCTCCTTGGAATATACAAATCATACACTTCTCCATTTGCTAACATCATCTTTTAACCAGCAGTATACCCTTTGCTGAGATGGTTTCAGTGTTATATTCTAGTGATATAGAAATGGACCCTGAAACTCAAATTGCAAAGTTGTCTTATTTTTTAACATAGGACAAGCGTCCCAAAAAGTTGGGGTGGGATGGGTTCTGAGACTCAGAGAACCATAAGGCCAACATTGGTGAGGTTATAAGGACTGAGGGCTGAAAGGATAGAGAGGAAACCCATCTCAAGTACAATTTCTGGAAAAGAATTCATTTCTTTCAGATGGCCTTCTGCTAAGGAGGCCCCCAGAGCCACTGAGAATATTTTAATCTGAAGTATGACCACAAAGAAGAGGAAGTTCCTAGTGTTTTCCATTGTAGATATTATTAACTAGATGCTAAGCTCAGCTGTTTCTATGCTTCTGGACAGACAGCCAGTGCTGTCAGCATCCACTAAATCTTAGCACCACGGGACAAAGACCCCTGCCAGTATCTGTTTATAGCTCCAGGAGATTTCCTTTTAGCCTTCACAGTGGCAAGAGAAGAATGTTTGACAACTTCACATTCTAGCTTCAGTGGATCCTCTGATGTAGCACCATCTATTCCCTCAAAAACAAACCAAAAACCACAACCAAAGTTCTTCATTTTTACAACTTTGTTGTTATAGTATGAACTGATCTCCTTACGACCAATTCATTAAACAACCATGATTCCGGAGGATTCATGCTGAAGAAGGCTACCCATCTTCTGACAGAAAGAGGTATTGGTTAAAGTTGCAGAATGAAACACACATTTTTGGACATGGCCATTGTGGGCATTTGTTTTGTTTACCTGTACGTATTTCTTTCTAGGGTTTTGTTTTTCTTTTCTTTTTTTCCAATGGGATAGGGAAAGTTGGAGACTGTATCATCAAGGTAATATTTACAGCACTGATGGCAACTATGAATTTGCAAGTATAGTTCTGAATCACAAGTATAACAGACTTTCCATATAGATAGCCGAAGAAAAACATTTATTCAGAGGCCAAAAAGCCAAATCCCAACACCAGAAAACCAAAGCCATCATAATAACCAAGAAGTCAATACACATTAGCACAGCAGGGCACAATGCCATTCTAAACCTTCTCCCCCTCATATGAGTAAGCAATCCAACATACACAGGGGGCCCTGCTGCCTCAGATTCTTTGATTTGATTCTCTAAAAGGAAAGGCAACTTTGGAGGGTTGACAATTACTTAAATCAAGCACAAGTATCAGAAAAAATCAAAATCAAAATTTCAGGGAAATCAAAAATCAACAGACAGCATTTCCAAACTGCTTGACCTTAATATATATACATCTTTACCAGAGAGGCAAGCATTAGGAAGCTGCTTAGTGGCTTCCCAAAATCTCACCTGGCACTCAAACCTTCTTCCAAAAACTAAACCCCAAAATAAGACCTCACCCTCAGTGTATTTGCACACTTTCAGAGCCAGAGGGCATGACCCCCAGACCCAGTGCCTCAATAGAAAAACAGAAGATACTTGGAACTTTCCAACAACACAACTCCCTTAATCCAGCTTCCTTCAATGAGTAGGTCCTTCAGTAGGTGAGGAACATCTTTAATCACATTCAAATGGAGGCATTCTAAAATAAAGACCGCCAAAGAGCCTACTTTGCTTGGCCTCACACCCTGCCCCGCCTCCCCGGTAGGGGTCTTCCCGCAAGCAAACATTCACAACTCTAGTTTTCTGCCTACCTGTCTCCTCTCTCCTTCCTTCTCACTGTTCTCGCCAACTTCTTCCCAGCTCTGCTCGATCCTTCCTGTTCCACTCTGTATTGTTAATGTATTTTTGCTTAATTTGAAGATTTTTCCCATCCATGAATAGGCCCTGGTAATCAGCTTAAATCACAAGGAAGCCTAAGTCACCTGTGGAGAGAGGAGCTTGCTGAACAGTTAGAACAGGAAGGGTGGAGCAGAGTTGGGAGGATGTTGGAGAGAGCAGTTAGGGCAGAGGACAGAGGATACAAGCAAGCACATTTACTCTTGTGAGTGTGTGCTAGTGGGAAGGCCCTGGGGTGAGGGTTGGAGGGGTTTGAGGGAGGTTTGAGAATGGCATTTTCCCATACAGTGCAAATGTGTATTGACTTCTTGGTTACTATGATGGATTTGGCTTTCTGGTGTTGGAATTCAGCTTTCTGGTGTCTGAATAAATGTTCTGCCTTCTATATGGAGAATCTATTATACTTTGTGATTAAGAACTAAGTTTGCATATTCATCGTCCCTATCAGAGCTATAAATATTGCCTTGGCAATACATACTCGTTCAGCAAGCTCCTCCCACCACATGTGACTTAGGCTTCATGTAATTTAAACAGGTCACTTGGCCCTATTAATGGGTGGAAAAGATATTCAAATTAAGCAAAAATACATCAAAAATATATTAACAATACATTCAGCCCTAGAATCTTTCTTATCCATTATATAGGTCAATGAGTCAACTGGAGTCAACAGAACTTTAGAACAATATAATAGGGATCACACAGAATAAGCACATAAAATAGTATCTTAGCACATAAGCACCCCATCATTCCCTCCTCAAATGGGACCTAAAATCTTGGGATAAAGGGAAAAGGTCACTTCTTTCATAACTACTTTCTACTGAAATTGGATAAAGATCTGTCCCTGCCCCAATAGGTCCAATTCCAGAGGTTAGTTCCTTAGCTGGCATCTGCAGCTTGGTCAATGCCAGGTCCAGGGGTGACATATCACAATCTTGGACAGGGTGGTAACATCTGGATTAAGTGATTAGGCATCTACTGACAGAGGATACTAAGACTGCTGGAAACAAATCTAGCAAACAAGTTTAAAAGACAAAAAGAAACAAGGAGACAATAACCAGAAGCAGTGTAGATATAGGGTCAGCCATGCTTCTGAAATCTATGAATCCAATATCATAGCCTCATTCACAGTAGAATAAATGAATTAAAGGTACAATTTTGTAGTCATCTTCTCCTGAATAAACAAGGATCACACAAAATAAGCACATAAAATATTATCTTAGCCCATAAGTACCCCATCATTCCCTCCTCAAATGGGACCAAAAACCTTGGGATAAAGCACAGAGGTCACTTCTTCCATAAGTACTTCCTACTGAAATTGGATATAGAGGTGTCACTTGAACTATTTTATCATTTTTACAAAACTATATGGGTTCTTCACCTAAATTTTGGAATATCACAATAATTTCTGAGAGCATTTTTCTCCTCATTGGCTTTTTGAACCTCTTTTGGCAATTGAGTTAGCCTTATTTTTCAAGGTGCTATTTTCTTCAGCATTTTTTTTGGGCTTCCTTTATTAAGGTATGGACCCGTTTTTCATGCTTTTCTTGCATCTCTCTCATTTCTTTTCCCAGTTTTTCCTCCACCTGTCTGACTTGATTTTCAAAATCCTTTTTGAGCTCCTCCATGGCC